>CM031880.1:7671422-7780683 GCA_018697195.1 Certhia americana | reverse complement strand
ATTTTATTTTATTTTATTTTATTTTATTTTATTTTATTTTATTTTATGACTTCATTTTCAGGTCTGAAAGGCACTTTTTTAATATTAAATCCTGGTGAATGCCCAAATTCTGTAAAACCAGAAAATTTTTATTTCTTGCATGATCAAGGCAACAGAGATCACAGAGATGCAATATCTGCATGTTATTTGATGACTGAGTAGCCCAGGATTTGATATAGAATTAGTACGATTTTAATACCTAAATATTAATTCCTGTGCTCTTATATCCCAAAGTTTAGCTCAGGCAATGTGGAAAGCCTTGAGATCCCAAATCCTTTCTGAATTAGCTGGGAGAATCCCTTTTCCTTTCAGCTGTTTCAGAGTCAAAGCATTTTTTTTTCTGTGTTATCACTGGATTTTCAGAATTTATTACATTAGAATATTTTCTTTATCATTGATAATTTTGTAATTCCAATTTTAATTGTGTCTAACTTTATTTATGATCTGGTAAAACAACTTGCTGTTGATTTTAATAAAAAGAAAAGCTGGTCTTTCACAGTTAGCTTAATAATCTAATTGCTCACTTTTGTCACTTACTAAAATAGCTTGCAAGAAGTGTAGACTGCATTAAAAAGTACATTTTGTAATATAGCACTCATCAGAGTAGGAAGCTGCTTCCCTTCGTTCCTAATATCATAAAGAAAATAGTGCAAGTACTGGTTTCAAACTTTTAAAATCAATAATTTTAAAGGTATTTAAACACCTTCAAAAGAAAACAATAATTTTGACCAGAATGGCCAAGGCTGCAATTTTGTCTTTGTTTTTTTTTTCCTCTACTATTTTGGTAAAACTGATATATCCAGATTAATGGAACACTTCCCAGCCTAGTTTTCCTAGTTCTGTGTGTCTGTGCTTTGCTTTTTCTGAGCTAGGTCTGAGCAGCCACCACATTTTTCACATCTCTTGGAAAATGTGTCCTTGGGCCCTTTTGCAGCCATGTGACTGAATTTTCGCAGTACTTTTCTGTAATCTGTGTTGGCATTAGCAAAGGACACCATTATGTCCCTGGCTCTCTTGGCTTGACTACTTGCTGATAATTATATTTGAATTGAGAAGTAAATTTAAAGATTCAATACATGCAGAGTTAACAGTGACTTAATTCTTGTTTGCTCTATCACCCACTGTTGCCTGCTCTTAAAAGCTTGCTGGTTTTTAATGAAATAATTTGGTATTTGAATAAAGCACATCAGGCCAGCATCTAAGTGTCAGTGTTCTGCACACAGAGTTTTCAGAGGTGCTGAATTGGGTGTTTCATTCATGGAGCACGTTGATTTATGAGATCAGCAGCAGTTTGTAATTCCAAGTTTAGAAGAAAGTTGGAATATCCCTTGGATTCTCAGGCAAGGTAGGGCTTTTGAATGCTTGCCATTAAACGAACTTTAAAAATAGCAAAACAGGGTATGAAAGATATGTACATTTGAAATTAATAGTTTATATTTGGAGGGGGAATTGAGAACTGAGTGAAATGTTCCTCAGGCTGCATCCTGTGATCAGCGTCTGGCATTGCACAGCACGAGGAGCAGGGTCCAGCACAGCCCAAAAAAATCTCTACAGGATAAGGAGTTGTTTGCTGCCCAAAGTCCCAGCACCAATGACTGTGACAAATAAAACACAGACTGAAGAAGGAATTGCAGTTTCCCTCACAAGGAACTGATTCTATTGTAAAGCAGCCATCCCATCTGTCAGAGCAAAATCCAAGGTTTACAACAGCACATATGTGACCTGAGCACTGTATTTCTCCTTTAGTGGGCCTCAGTGTTAGAAAAATAATTGTATTGTGCTGCAGTTGTCCTAGTAACACTCAGGGGGTTTTATTAAATAATAAATGGAAATTTATTAGCATCCTATGGAAACTAGCATCCTATGGAAACTAGGTGATAGCATCATGTCCCAAATTAATGAATATCTGGGGGAAAATACGTATAATTTCAGAAAACTGAAGATTCTCAAGCAACTTTGGTTGTCCATTGATTCCTATTTCAATTAAACCTTGGGGATTCCCTTCAGTAGCAGCCCAGCTGAGGGACATGCCCAGGATCACACTGGACCCTGTAGTGAGGTTATATCAAACCTTAATTTCATTTACCATCTTCAGACCACAGTTTATTCAGTTTGAAGGAATAAAAAGTACCTCTTCCAGTCTAAAATCAAATGGAATCTGGTTTGGTTTGGTTTGGTTTGGTTTCTCTTTATTGGATTCCTCCATAATAACGCCAGAATACTGGATCAGGAGGAAATAAAAGAGTTATAAACTCTTCTATACCAAATTAAATTTTCAGTTGTTCATTTTTATTCTGTGTTAGTTATTCACTCGTTCTTGAGTGAATACCACACAAGTGATAACACTACAGAAAAATTCAGTTATTCTGCATTCTTGACACAAACTGACAAATTTCCAACACATTCTTCATTCTTCAAGTTCCTTCTATTTTTTACCTACATGTCAGAAATCTTCAGATTTCCTCTATTCCTTAGTCCACGAATAATTCTCAGGTGTGTTTCAGAGGTGATATGGAATTAAATATTCCAAAGCTGGTGGTAGAATGGTGGAGTCAGGCATTAAAGCCACTGCAACACCCTCAGGTTTCCCACAGTACAATTTGAAAATTAGTAAGGATTTGATAGATATTTATTGTCAGGATCTTTTGGCTTTAACATCTTAATTTTTTTTTTTTTAATATATATTAGTGTCCTGCCAAATCTTTTCCTTTGACTCTCTCTGCTTTTTGCAGTCTTTAAAACTACTGCCTAGGGACTTTTCAAGGGAAACAGACTTTTTTGTAAATTACCAGCAAAAAGGGTAAAATTTGGCATTAAATTAAAAGACAATAAATCACTTTTTTTGCTGTTACATTAATTATCATCAAAGGTTTCATTAACTGATTTCTTATCAGCAAAGTCAACAACAAAATTGGAAACTGGACAATTTTCTCCCATTATCAAAAAAGAAAACATTTTACAGCCCCTTTTTTCTCACTTTGTGTTTTCTAGAAGAATGACTACAGCATGCAGATTGGGCTCAAAAGTGCTCAAATCTCTTCCTGCCTTCTTTAACTGGAGTTGAAAACTGTGATATCAAAAAAATCTATATGTTAGTCTGAGACCATCTGAAAATAGGTTTCTGTAGATCATTAATACAGAAATATTAAGTTTAGGATGCTGTGACCCTTTTAAATAAGCTTTCTTTTTTTCAAAAATTATCTAATAATTATTCAATAATTCAATAATTATCTAATCATTCATAATTACTCTTCTATCTGTTAAACTCTCCTTGAAGTTCAGGTAAAATTACTTTAAATAACCTTGTATGAGTTCAAAATATTTACCAGTTGAAATTTCAGTTCAGCTTTACTGGAACATTTGGGCTGCTCAGTAGCCATTTAATAGGGGAAAAAAAAAAAAAAAAAAAAAAAAACCAAAAAAACCCAAACCCACAAAAACTTTTGCTCTTCTGTCAGGAGTTTTTCTGGTATCTTTTTCCAAGAGGTCATAGTAAGAGGGGTTGTCTCTGCACAGAGCTCTTGCTGAGCTCCTTGTGGTGCCCCTGGAAGAAGGGAAGATTTGGGGATTCCCTGGATTTAATTCCATAGTCAGAATGTGGCAGCATTCCTTACACAGCTCAGGAGCTGCCACCTCACTCATTGCACAGGAACTGATGCAAGAGGTCTGCAAGGTTTGTGGGCTGTAATTATCCTGAGTAATTTAAGAATCCATTTACCTTCTGCAGATGGAGATACAGTTTAATCAAATACAGTGTAAATCAGCCTTTATTAGGCACATTCTGTTGGCTATTATGGAGGTGTTAACGTTTAAAATGCTCCTGTGTTAAAATTCTTCCCAGGTGAACAGGCATAGGTTTCAATTCTGTTGTAAAACAGAATTTTGCAGTAATGACCAGCAAAGCGCTTTTTCTTCAGAATTTGTGCTACTTTGAACAAAGACTCTTGATATTTACAGTCCACATCTTGTGGTCACTCTGCAAACCAAATTACTTCTCTGGAAAATAGTTACTGAAGTACTGGTCTGGTCAATAATTAGCCAAAAAATTTTGAAGCTGAAAATTTGCAACAAGGCACATTTTTATATTGAGATAACAATTTCCAGATTTGCTTTCAATTACTTCAAATGAAGGAGTGCAAATCCAAGTTCCTCCTGTAAATCTCTAGTTGTGTGTGAGTTGAGATCTATTTCAATTTTTACGTACAGAGCTCTAATTTTGGGAAATTATGTAATAATATTATTCTTCTTTTGGGGGGGTTAAAATGTAAATGCTTTGTGGATTTCTCTCACTAATGGTGTAGCAAACAAATCATCCATGTTGCACTTGAAGGCAGCCCAACCTCCACAACAAATCTGCAGTAGAGAGGTGGTTCTACAAAGCTGGGTTGGTGTTTATGGAGTCCAGTGTTATTAGAATGAAATTATGACTAAAAGCATAATTTTCTAAGGCTTTTCGAGTGATACCTTCTGCAGGCTGGCCTGGAGCAGAGCCCAGCCAGAGCAAAGGGGTAAAGCAGGGATTTATTAAAAGGCCTCACTGGGCACACCTGGGCAGCACAACAGTCCAGCTGGGACACACTCAGGGTGACCCAAAATGGGCACAAAATGGACAACTGATCACGAGGTCTCACATTTTGATAACTTCTGGTCCATCAGTACATTGGAGTTAATTGTCCAATTACAGCTTCACGTTATGAAGCTCCATCCTCGTTTTTCTTCTCACTTCACCATTGGTTTTGTTCTTGAGCCTGAAAGTTGTCCTTGGTATCAAACTAGAGAAGGAATTGTTTTGTCTCCCTGCTCTGTGAAGAGACCTTAGCAGTATTTAATACGCAACCTAAAACTACGCACCAAAACAGCACAGAGTCTGAAAAATATAAAAGCTAAAGCTTAAGGCATCACTAGTCCAAATATAAGAGTATCTTCCTCAAAGCCTGGAAGTCTGCCTGTGGTGCTCTCAGGTACCAGGTGCAGCTCTTCCATGGCAGCTGCCTTGGCTGTTAACAGGATGTTACCATCATGAATTCCAAACCCTTACATATGGACATTTGTGTGGGAATGTTAAGTGTTGGGATTTGACACCTTCGTGACTCAGAATAGCTTTAATACCCACTTTTTCAGGGTGGGGTGTAGAAAGTTTCTTCAGTCTTTTGAGGATCCAGTCTTTGAAGAAGGATTAGACCTATTTTTATGGGGAAACAATCTGGCCTGGAGTGTCTCAGCTTGCATTTACTGCAGCTTTAGTGACTCCAAACAGTATTTAGTGTGCTCAGTTAGCCCCTGGCTCTACCAAAGGCACTTGTTCTGTGGGTCAGGTGAATTGGGCTGAGCCCTTCCTGCTTCACTGGACACAAAAGCCGTGGAAAGTTGTACATGGCAGCCCACAGTGATGAAAATGAGAGTGATCAGAGCCAGAGAGAAAAGGTGGAGTGAAGAATAACAGCAGGGTGGAGAGGTGCATTCCATTTTCATGTGATGTATTTAAAATTGAATCGTGGGTGCAATATGAGCAAGGTTTCTTCTCAAAAGCTAAATGCTAATCATCAGCTCTGGTAGATTTATCTATTAGACACTGCCCTCTAGATTTATGGTAATTGTGAGTTTGGCTTACTCTGAGTCTTGAGAAAATAATAGAAATGGAAGGAATGCCAGCTGGCCTTTTTGTTCCAAGGAATTATAAAGAAAAGGAAAAGCAAACATTTGATGGGGCTGATAGTTGTTTGCTTTCTGGGCAAAAAGCAGCATCTAATTTCCATTTATAAATTCCTCACAGGGCTGGTACTTTCAAGCTTCCCCATGTAAAAAGAGTGAAAATAGTTTTTCAGTTAATAAGTGCCACTATTGGGTTTCCTGGGTAAAAATGAGAGCTTTTACATCTGTCCTGTGGTGTCCTGATAGAGTTTGTCCAGTCTGGGCTTTGATGCTGCAAGGTGAAGTGCAGAGCCTTGGCCCAGGTGTCCTGAGTTAGTTATACAGGTAATAAAGTGTAAACTTGGGCACCCTTAGCTAGTATCCCAAAAATAAAGGCACAGGGTCAAATCAAAATCAAATCTTTCCTATTTTAATGCTGTTAGTACCAGTGATAATTCAAATTCAAATGGCAAGTATTTTATAAATTGAGGGTTGGCCTTTATGCTTTATTGTTATCTGTGTATGAATCGATGATTTTGTGTAATAGTTTATTGTGTAATTAAATATTATATTTAATATCTTTGTTGCATATGTTTGTTTAAATTACCAGCTTTTGAGTAGTTCAAACACTTTTGTGTTTTATAGGTGAGTGGCCAGTGTGAATATCCTCAGTTAATGAAATTAGTTAATTATTTAATTAATTCCTGAATTAATGAAAGATTTACAGCTCTTTATTTTTACAAATGACACTGAAAACTGATTAAAGAGTTTCAGACAGGGGTACTATGGATACTGGAAAATAAGGACAGAGAAATGAAACTTTGTTCTTTCTGAAAAGCCAAGAAAAAAAACTTAAGCTACAAATGTTAAGGTCCTAAAAGAAGAAGATGATAATTAATAATAATAATAATGATTCCTTCTTGCATAGCAATGGATTAAATTCAGCTGCTCTCAGGGATAGCTGTGTGATTTATGTAAGAAGAGGGGATAAAACCCCATCATTTCTTCTAGAGCACCTTGAAAGTCATTTCTGGCAGTACAAGTAAAATCTCATTTTTAGTGGAATTCACTCTGCTTCTTTGTATCCTGTCCTGTTCAAAATTAAGAATGATCCTGAGCTGCTTTCTTTTGAATAATGCACTGGATTCTGGGTATTTCTCATGCTTTCATTCATATTTATTACAATTTAATAATCTGATTTGTTCTTAAGGACTTGGGTTGAAAGTCCAAAGATTTTACATGCTGTGAAATTGCCTCCCACTCCCACCCTGTAGTCACAGCACTGGCTGCTTTAGGATCTTCTGTGTTGTCCCGTAAAACATCTCTTTCAGGAGTTCCCATTTCATGATTCTGTGGGATTTGGGGGGTTCCCAGCTTTCAACTAGCCCAGCATGCTTGCAGGATTCAGCACTAAACAAATTCAGTAACTTTTTTTCTCAATCTCCCAATTATTTCTTCCTTCAGGTGAAATACAAATAGAGTTGAGCAGCAGATTAAAGTGTTGCTGAAGGCTCTGTTCCTCTGCCATCATCCTCAGGAATGTTATACACGTATTTTTTCATAACAAAACAAACAAAAAAATACACCTGAATATGTCATTTTTGCTTTCATATTTTCTGGAAAATGCTTTTTCTATGGTATAGTCCCAAAGAAAGCCTCTGCCTCCTGCCTCTGAAAATATTCCATTAGCAGCCTTTGCTCTGTGACATAATGTTTGTCCAAGGAGAGATAAGAAAGAGAAGGGGCTTTTTGTAAAGATTGTTTATTGGGAAGGAAAAACAAAGCAGTAAAACAGAACACATAAAAAATGAAAATTATCATATAGTTTAATGAATATTTTGTAAAAATCATTTTCTATTCTACAAATTCATGATAGCAGCACTGCTGGCTGCTTGTACATGATTTATCATGTCAGATTATATTGCAGCAAGCAGACTATCTACCCTTTGACCTTGAAGACTCCCACTATGCTGCAATAAATTTTGGGTTCTTAAAAGCAGCAAGGAAAAATGCTCTTTTAGACAGTTACTGAGCTTAAATACCTTCAAAAAGAGAGTCAGTTCTTTTTATTCTGCTTTGTGCTAACAGATAATATTTTGTCGTTCTGGATTTATGTGGAAAAATATTTGGAATTTTTTTTGTATCTCTGACTTGGTATGTGTGTGTCTGCAGCTGAATGTCATTTTCAGCACAAGTATGTGAACCATGTTAACAGAGCTTTTCCATGACAGCGTTTGCTGAGCTGTGAAAAATGTGAAGTCCTCAGTGCAGCCTCTTTCAGAACCTGATTTTTAAGTATTTCAGCTTCATGACAAACAATTGCTGTGGGATGAAAACCTGGAAAGACACCTTGTGAAACAAGGGAGCCTCGTTTCTTGTAAATGTGTTCCTGCATTCAGGAGAACTGGAACCAGAGTTTCCCTCAAGCCCAGCTCTTCTCCTTTACCCACCAACCCACAAAATGGTATCAGCTGGCTCCAAAAATGCCTTGAAAAGTGATAAAATATACAATTTGTTGAAAGAGAAAATGTCAAACTCTCAGTCTTTCCTTCTGTGGGGTCAGTGGTTTCTTCTCAGGCTGCTGATTTTCACAGAATCCCAGCATGGTTTGGGTTGGAAGGGAACTCAAAGCTTATCCCATTCTTCCTAATATCTGATTTAAGCTGCCCTTCATCCAATTCAATATGACTGTTTTCATATTTTCTGAATTGTGCACCTTTGAGATCTCTATTATTTGTCAAATTGAAGTTGATGAGTGGATCCAAACATCTTGATGCTGGGGGAAGGGCTGGGTTGATTCCAAAGGAGGGAAAAAAAAAATCTATAATGTGTATTTTAGTTAGGGAAAAAGTAAATTTGTGATGTAATTGAAAGGATACAAGTAGGCAGTTCCCGCTTTTGCTTTTTTCCCCATAGAATTCTGTATTTTGGTCTCTAAAAAATTCAAAACCACCCTTTGCAGAGCCTGTCAGCAAGAAAATATATCTGCTAAATACATGTTTTATAAAGATTCTGTTAAAAAAAGTGTTCACTGTTGCAGAGTTTCCCCTCTTCTGTTCTCTAACATGGTCCTTAAACTCTTCCACCTATGTAATTAAGCTTGCTCTTGTCTCAACCTGTTTAATCACAGGAATTTTAGGCTAATGACACCTCATCCACTGATGAGCCCAAATTTCATGGCCACTTTATTCTGCTTTGTGGTAAAGATATTGAAGAGCCTCTTAATCCACAGACAAAAATAAATAAATTATACATATCTCTCTTGAGCAAGGTAAATTGTGCCCTGGAGCACTCGGGGAAGCTCCAGCTGCAGGAATGTTGACTTTGATCCTCGGGAATGGATCTGTGCAGAGGAGGGGTCGTGGGGAGAGCTGGGTAAGAATGGAGTGGCTGCATCATTAGTGTAAATTAATTAACCACCTTGCAAAGGTGTGCTGCCGTGTTGGCCCAGCAGAAGCCCAGGTGCAAAAGGCAGTGACAGCTTTGGTGTTCAACTCATTTTTTCCATGCTGAATTGGAGGGACCTTCTGGGAAGGAAAAAGGAATTTCAGTTTCTGTGTCACTTCTGTCGTTCAGATAATGACAACTGATTGAAACTTATTGTAGCTCAATACAGAAACCATGTTTGTTCTGAAAATGCCTTTACATAAAAATTGATGTTTTTACATATAAAGCTGTAACTTTCCATTCTTTGTCATGAGAAAATGAAGAAACATAGTTTTTTTCCTTTCTTTCTTTTCTGATTTTACTGAGGACTTACATTTTATTAATAACATCTTAAACCATGAAGACTTCCTTATTCAGTACTAAGAGAAATGTCTAAATCAAAAACAAAAATCAATTTTTTATTATTATTATTATTTTGAATTGTCATTTCAATAAAGAAATATCATTACCGGAAAGATTGCTTTAAAATGAAAAGCCAAAAAAGAAAATCCACACCATTCATTGAAATTACATTGAAATTATTATAAAGAGTAAAAATACAAATATTAAGATGTATAAGCTAGGGTTTATGTGTAAGACTCTCATATGATAAATAGTAAAAAAAAAGAATGAAGCATGAAATACTAAAAAACCATGGATTTATAGCCCAGTGACATCACCTGTGGAGGAGTCCATGGTTCTAATGCAGTCTCAGATGCTGATTTTTCTTTACTGTAAGTGTTAATTCAATGCAGTGTAAAACAATTAAGCAGCTCTAATTTCAGAACTAGCAATAATAACTCATTGATTGGGACACTGCCTCCCCTTATTATTCCTTCTGCTCTTCGTGGAATTTTAATTTATTTCCTCTGTGCTGTCACACCTTGAGAGAAGGAGGAGAGGATTTCTTTTCCCCTGAACTGGAAGAAAGATTTTCCTGCAGCTCTGCCCAGGACCCACAGGCAGCAGCTTCGACATTAACCTGATAGAAGGATCTTGAACTTTTTGCTCCACCTTGAGGAATTGTGTGTTGATTGAAAAGATCCACACGTGACCTGAGTTTCTATTTTTACCTAGTAAATATTAGGACAAAATACACGAAGCACTTTTAATGCTGACCAAGTATTACAGTGGCATTCACTTAGCAGAGAATTTTGTACATGTTAAATTGCAGGAAAACAAAAAGGAAGAATTATCTGTTTTGCCTGTAAGCAGCAACTGAAAATACCTTTACAAATGGTAGTGGATTTAAGGAACTGTGCTGGTTTTTAATTTACTGTCAATAATTCATTAACATGCACTTTAACCTTAATCGCCAGTCCCCACAGGATTCATGTGCTGTGCCAAAAGAGGTTTCTCATAGGCAAAATTAATTTTCTACAAATAACTTCCCTATTTTTCCTGATTCAGGAGCACCAGAAGGTAGCACAGCTTTGGTGATTTGATCTCGATACATGAGATTTCAGCACTTGTTTTAGCTGGTATTCTTGTGTATTGAATTTTCATTTTTAGACTGCTTAAATATTGGGTGTGACTTTGAGAAGGATATGATTCATTTTGATGGAACAGCTTCTAGGTATCTGTATTGGTGCTTATTAATTACTTTAGCAGAAGTGTTTTGTTCCTTCAGTTCCTCTGGAGAATTAAATACCACATAACATATGTTAGATTTTGGCAATCTTATGTTTACAGAAGTTTAAAAAATATTTTGAGCAGTTGTGCATGAAATTATTTAATATCCCTCATGAGAGGAAACGCTAACAATGTTAAACCCAAATACAACTGCTTTCTATGAATACTTTTCTCATATCTCATGAGAAGGTGCTGAATGGAATATGAAATGTCCACATGTTGAGCTCTGGAAAATCAAACCAACAATGATACCTGAACACAAATAGTAAGAGAGGAAAACGTAGCACTGGAAACAGTTGAAAATAACACATATTGGCCCAGTTACAGTCCCTAAGTACAGGAAAAAAGCTGAGTTTGTTTCAGAAGTATGTCTAAATTAAATACTTGAGATTACTTGATTATTGTGCAGAAACACACGTTGAGGATATAGCGAGTTCTTAAATTTTCTTTTTCTTTAGTTTTGTGTCATTATAGAGATGATGACACTTCAGAAGCTAATTCCTGAATTAAATAGAAATTACTTCTGCAGGAGAATTGGGAGTTGCCCTTCCTTTGCCTTGCCCAGCTGGCACAGCACTGTCTTTCTCTGGAGTGAGGTTTTAGGAACTGGAGAAAAGAGAATTTTCTTCTCCTGTATCAAACTTTGGAATCAAACAAACTTGCTCAGGTTCGTCCTTTGACCTCCTGTGACACCCACTGCTGGCTTTAGAGGGGACAGAACTCTCTAGAAGCAGAAAATTTTCCTCTCTCCTCTCTACTCCCACCTGGGTTCCCACAGGGATGTAGAACTGATCCCATCACCACCAAGACTCATGGTTCCCCTTCCCAACATTCCTTATTAATTTGGGAAGCCAGATATACAGATGAGTAATTTGCATCCTCCTGCTAGAAGCAGTTCACGCATGCTTAATTATCTGACTTAATTTCATGCTTTCTGCTGCTGCACTTCAGGAGAGTTTCCACTGTTTCACTGCTGCCCTATTTCCTCCACCCAAAAAAACCCACCAATATCAGACGGTTTTGGAACCTATCTTCCTCTGTACTCATTTTTTTTCCCCACAAATTCATTTTATTTAGGAAGACAGTAATGATTTCTGAGTGCTGCTGTCTGGTTTCACATTGAAGTGAAGAAGGATGTTATTTGTTCTTGCTGGCTAAGATTCACTCACTAACTTAAACCCAGTGTGAACCTCTAGAAGAAAAAAGCACCTGAACACTGGCCTTCTTGCTCTGACTTTTTGTGTGTCTCTTTCATCCCCATACTCAGACATGGCTCAAAGTACAGGCAGAGTAAATACCCACTTCTTTTACCCACAGCCATTTTTAGGACTGCTTTTTGGAGTCTGGAATGTGACTTGCAGACAGAAATCTCCCACATGGGAAGACAAAGAGCTCAGGTGTTCTTCATGGGGTAGATGTCCCTGTATGGTGAGCAACTGGTGACAAGCTGAACCAGGATGGGCAAAAAAATAAGTGAAAATATTCCACTTATAAAGCTTCTTCTTGCCCTTGTCAAAAACTCCCCTTCCCCATCCCTTTCTTCTTGTGTTTTCTCTGAGCAGCAAACTCATCTTCCTGCTCCCAGGTCTCCTTCCCTCCAACCCACCCCAATCCCTCTCTGTCCCTGCCTCAGACATGAACCTTGGCCACAAGACAAACCTCTCAGGACTCTCTGGATGTCTCTTTCTAAACTGTCATTACTGGGCCAAGCACCAAGTTTCAGGGACAGCTGAAATGCACCTTATCAGTTCCTGTACCCCTGAACACAACACCAGCCCCATCCCTCAGCTCCCCAGCAGGAAACGGAAACCTATTTCAAAAACTTATTTCTATTTCCCATTGAAATCAGTGAAGTGTGCTTGTGGAAAATACCACTGGCAATTAACATATTGCTCTCCTGTTGTGCTCTCATCTATGTGATCTTAAGCAAAAAGGGATTTTGACTTATTCTTTTGACTTCCCATTGGAGTGAAATGGCCTTTTTAAATTAAACATTTCCCTACAGAGGAGTGATTTGGCTTGGTAGATTCAATGCTGCTCTGATTTGTCAGGATAAGTCCCTCCCTTCCAAAACTCTCGTGGTACAGCAGATTCAATCCCTTCATAAATGTTTGTTGCAGAAGTAACTGTGTCAGAACTTTGAAGAACTCTAAAAATGAAAACTTGAATTGACATTTTACATGTGAATATCATGACAAATACCCACTCCTTAAAAGCAGTGGGGCTCCCATTTGGGCTGTCATAATGGAAGGGGATTCATTTCTGCTTTTTAGGTGACACACTGTGAGTTGTCAGAATTGATCTGAATATTCTGTGTTCCTTAAAACAACTGAAAATTGGAAAAGCAGATTTGCAGAAAACTGGCAATACCTGAGTGGTCCTCTCCATAGCTTCTGATATTAATCACTGTGGGCAAAAAGACCTGCTGTGGATTTTCTGTGTGGTGTTTTCCAAAATTGTTTCAGATTGTGTTATGTGTTGTTTGTCATTAGAATGTGATCAGAAGGAGTTGCAAAGATCGATTTAATCTGAAATGCAAGAGTGAGATAGTCATAAAAAAATTCTATAAAATTTCAAGTATTTTTAATTGGTTTAGATTCCATTCATCTTTTTTTTTTTCCACTTGAGGAATATTCTCCAGCTGTGCAGTCTCTCAAGGAGGTCTTTGGAGAGCACAAAAGAAAAGGCAAAACCAAAGCAAGTAACTTTTCCTTTTGAGCACATTTTCAGTCATTCAACACAAAAGTTTAATTTGTTCTGGCTGTACAAGAAGACCTATGGTAAAATGAGTGATGAAAGAAAATTCAGATTTTTATCTTATTGCTAAATTAGATTAAACTTACTGAAACCAAAGACATCATCAGACTTGAACATTTCTTCCTCCGATCCCTCGGTGAGGCTGTTTGAGTTTTCTTGGGGAAAAATTCTTCTTTTTCTCCACATAAAACACATGGAGCTGTCCCTTGTGTTGTCTTCTTGGGTTTTGGAATGATAAAACCGAGTGTTGGATTTCCTGCAAATGAGCTTGGATGAGGTTATTTTCCAATTGAGGGGTTTTTTGGCTTTTGTTCTTTTGGCCTTCAGGAGGAAAACAATTTGTAGACAAACATGTGCACCTGGTGCTGAAACAATAGGTACAAATGCATTTACAGAGAGGATGGGACTGCAGCCCTCCCAGGCTGGGTTTCCAGGAAAGCACTCAGCCATGCCTTGTTCCATGCCAGCAAAATCCCTGGTTTGTTTTGTTGTTTGCACTTATGACGACTTTCCCCCCTCCTTTTTTATTTTTTTTCTGCACAGAAATTAATTCCAAACAGCACACACAAATAGTGTTGCAAGTTTTAAAAGCAACAGATAAAGACAATCATGAATTAATAAATTTGCTTTCCCCTGAAATAGCACAAATTTTATTTTGAGGGTGGAAAAATGTCCTTTGTTCTGCTAGAAAAAGCAAAATCCTCTGAAGTTATGTATCGAGGCTGATATTGTGGAAGTGATTGAGGCTAAAGCATGATGATATCAATCACAGAATTGTAATTTTGTCTAAAAAATTTGAAGGAAATTACATTAGCAGTTGCAGGTGTGATGTTTTTATGCATTGAAATAAATTCAAGGTGAACATTGTCAGACCATTAAAATTATTTTAGGTATTCTGAATACAACATCTAATAGTTTTACCCCAAAACTTGAATATTGATCTCCTTTATTTTCTGCGTTTATTTTCCTATCCTATCTATCTGCCTCCAGCTGAAGTCTTAGTCAAAAGGCTGAGTGATATGAAATTCTGGTTGGATATTGTTTAGAATATTTGCTTATGTTTTCATTTTCCCTTTTTCCTGAGCTGTAAAACAATTATTCTCAAAATATAATCAGACAAGTCTGGACGAAAATCTACCAAAAGGTATAAAAACCCTATGAGAGACATATGATGAGTGGGTGGGTTTTCTTCAGAGTCCATCTGTAAAACATTTTAGAAAAATGACACCCCACAAATCTTGGTTAGAGGGAAGGATTGGGTCTGAGATGTTCCAAGAAGATAGTAAATGGAATTGTGACAATTTAACTGGAATATGTTTCTGAGAACTGTGTATTGAAATCTCAAAAGATCAGGATGTAAGAAAAGAGTAGAACCTCGAGAAAAACAAATGAAAAAAAATAAAAGAAGATAAAAGACCTGCACAGAATTAATTCCTCGAGCCAATTAAGTGTTTTAATTTCTATTTAAGTAAATCTATTGCACCACTGCTGAATTGGGAAAGAATTGTGTGTAAGAGACCCCAGACAGAGGTATGAAATAAAGGGAAAGAAGAATGGAATGTGTATTCTGGGATTGCTAGCAATTTGGAATAAGGAATAAGAAAGGGAAAAAACTGGAATAAAACCTCGTAAGGGATGTGATCAGAGGAGATTTGGAACAAGGGATAAGGGAAAATCTGGAATCAAACCTTGTGAGGGATGTGATAGAAGGAGATCAGAGCTTCTGAAGGGCACAAGGCAGGGCAGGAGCACATTCCTGTGTCACGAAGGGAAGAAGGGGATGGTCAGTGAGGGGAAACAGAGTTAAG
The DNA here is from genome assembly GCA_018697195.1 of Certhia americana. Classification (NCBI taxonomy): domain Eukaryota; kingdom Metazoa; phylum Chordata; class Aves; order Passeriformes; family Certhiidae; genus Certhia; species Certhia americana. The sequence continues at coordinate 7,765,390 of CM031880.1, read as the reverse complement.
CTGGGATGAGGAAATTGATCCTGTAAGTGTGAGTGGGGATTAATTTTGTTTGCCTGTGGGTAAACCAGATCAATTCATAAAGACTTGCTGTGGGTTGGATTGTGCTGCTGGTGCAGGCACTGAGTGCTGTTGTTACAGGAGGAGACATTTGAATATGTATGTCAGCGTGAGGGGAATTGACTTTGACTGGAGAAGACAAAGTGACTGAGAATTGATTTTTATTGTGGAAGGAAATTGATCCAGAGAGAGGGGGAAAATCACTTTGATTAGTGTGTAAGGAGAGCTCCCACAGTGGTAGAGAACTGACGACAGAAGAAATGGACTTTGATTTTGGTCATGACATGATTTTGAGCGTGGTATTTTTAGCAGTTGATAAGTGCCCTCCATGAGATAAGATTTTATGTTCTGTTCTGTGGGATGGCACTAGGCAACTTCCATTCAGAAGAGCAGTAATTCATATTTGAGCCAAAAACACTCGTTATTGAAAGAAGCATTGACCAAAAATTAGAACTAGGAACTGTATCCTGAATCATTGCAGTATATTGACACTGTTAGTTACAAGCATGATGAACTTGTTGAATCCAAATTTTCAAGTTTTAATTTATTTTTATGCCTTTAAAAAGTTGGCGTGCTGATTTATTTAATGTTTCAGTTGCCATTTCCAATCCAAGGGAGGTCCATTTACTCAAGGCTGAAAATTCCCAAAGAAAAAACATGATTTAAGCAAGTTTACTACACTGCCAACCATTGTGTTGCATTATATTTGGCACCAGGCAGAGATCTCTTCTTCCTGCCACCAGAAATTGTTTTAATTCTTGAATCTGGCTGTAAGACTCACAGGTGGGATTCCTTCTCTAAGGCAAGGAGGGGATGGAGAATTCTGGGCCTGGAAATCCAACTTCAGTTGAACTCTCATGGGAATCGTTTTCAGGTACAAGATGGAAAAAGTGACCTTTCACTTTTCCAAGAGAAAACTTGAACAGGAACAAATCATTTCTGGCCAAGCTGATTGATTTCTTTGCTAAATTAGCAGCCTCTCTGGACTGCCTCTGCTGATTACAGAATATTATTTCTGTATTGGGTTTTGTGCTATTGAGTGAATATTGGTATTTCCTTCAACATTCTTAAAGAGAATGAGGTTTTAGTAACTATTTTATCTGCAGATTTCATGCTGGGATTTGTTATTATCAATATTTTTCTCTAAGTTAATTTTTTAGTCCTTAATTGAACGATCACAAAACTTTAATATTCTTTTCCTATTACCTATCATCCATAGGTGCTCACTGAATCAAATACCTAGTAAAGGCATTTTTTTTTAAAGTTAACTGAAGTGCCTTTCAGTTTCTGTGTGGAAAAATATATAAAAATATTTAACACTTGTCATATCTCAATCTTACTGTCCTTGTTTTTAAGGAATTGAATATATGGATAAGCATATATCTTTTGCCACTGGGCTGTAATGCAAGAAATTTCAATACAAAGAAATTGTGGAAAGTGAGAATTATCCAAGAGTTTATAAAATAAAAATGATTAAAAAATTTTTGTTCTTATGCAGAATTTTTTTATCTCAAATATTTTGCAGAAAACAAAATCCAAGGCAATCACAGTTTGTCATTCCAAAGCCAGTATCTGTCTGGAGCCCCAAGTATTAAAAAATAGATGAACAAAACAGTTTAAAATATGCAATGATGAGTGATCTATACAAATTCCACTGTTTCTGTGCAGGTGGCTTATAAATACTGTAATTGTCAGGAATTTTGAGGGTTTTTTTCCTTTCCTTTTAGCTTCCTTTACTAGATTTATTATCATTATTTTCGCCTGACAATATTACTTTAGTCTGCTTTAAGAGGATTGGTTTGTGATAAAATATTTTATAAAGTATAATGGCAAAAAAAAAAATGTAGGGAACCTGAATACCTCAGTGCATATTTAGTGATTCAAAATCAAACAATTCACAATCATAGTCCAAGTTTAACTGTTGGCAGGTGAAGTGGTTTGTCATAGAATTACACTTATCTTTTAATGGGTGAGTTCAACACATCATAAAGATAATAAAGATACAAGGCAGTACATGCCAGCTCCAAGTTCAGGAAAGCTAATGAAGGGTTAGTTTGAAACAAAAAGAGATAAAATTGAAACAAGTACTATGAGAAAGGAAATTATTCTTTTTCATATAGGTTTTCTTTCATTAGGTAATAGATGGGATGTAATAGGAAATATATAGGATGTAATAAATCCCCAAAACAGCACAAGATTTTTCTCAAACTTTAGAGGTCTGTGTAATACGTGGTATTTCATAAATATTGGGTACTTAATTGTCTGTGTGAGAAATAACTGTTATTTATGGCCATTTTACATTTAAACTAAATTAGGAGCTGTAACCAAAGCTATCACTCCGGGGTTTATATAGTAATGTCTGGATCCATGTGATGTATTTTAACCTATGCACATATCCATTTAAAAGGGGCTTTATCTCCTGCTTGACAATCCTTAATAACACAATAGACCACTCCTGTATCCCCTTTCCATCCATTAGTCAATATATCCACAGCAACCAGCAATAACCCAGCAGCCAAAAGCCTACTTAAGTTCTTTAAAACCTCCCACCTGAATTGCTGCAGCCAGGAAAAACAAATGGGCCCAAAATTGTGTGGCTACGTTTGTAAAATGTGCTGAGCACCTGCAGCTTCATCAAAGGATGCTGGATGTCAGCACTTAACAATTTAGCCCACCAAATTAAAAATATTAACCATGTGAATTCATAAAGGCTGCAGTGACCTGCGTCAGGGCTGGCGTTTTCCCAGGGATCCCTCCTCAGCTGGGGATTATGCCAGGTTATTTTTGGGTTATTTTTGCCACTCTGCCTGGTTATTTTATTGGGACTGCCTGTCCCACATCCTGCTGGGATCTGCTTGTGCTGTTGGGGATACACTGGCTCCAGAGCCTGCACCTGGGAGCTGCTTTGGGATCATCCCCAAAACCAAGAAGATCGATGAACATGGTCTTCCCAGACTTGGTTTTGAGTGCAGGGTGAGCTCCTCACCCCAAATCCCTGTCAGTTTTCCTTTCCCCAAGACCTGTCCCTGTGTTGAAGGCTGTCACCCCAAGAAATGCAGACAGAAACTGAAAAAAAAAGCACGGCTGATGTTTTTCCAAGATCCATCACCTTTTATATGTCTGTAGAGGGTAGCTGTGAGCTTGTATTTTTGTATCTGGTTCTCAGAGGACGTTAGTTCCTAATAAAAAAAAAAAAAAATTAAATTAAAACCTCATAAATATGAGACTACAGTGCAGAATTGGAGGCTCATGCTGAAAGGATTTACAGAACTCTCAGCTTTTTACTGTTACTCAATATCATATAAAAGGTTTGTTTCAATGTCATAGACATGGGATTTTCCTGGAAATAAGACTGTAATGAAATCCTTTATTAACTGCTCACAGCCATGCAGAAAAACAAGTATATTAAATAAGGAGAGTATGTTCTGGGTTGGGGGTTAGTTTTTCATGCAGTTTTAAATTGAGCAGTCTGAGCATTTTAACAATCTTCCTACTGCTATATGACACCTTAATAATACTATTTAAAAGGTTTGAATTGTTATTTTTGATGCTGGGTCTAGAAACATGGATGTCTACCTCCCTCTCTGCCTCTCTCTATTTCTCTCTCTGTAAACATATCCCCAGTTTCCCAGCAGGTTCAAACACAGATGGCTGCCTTATTGCGACAGAAGCAAAAATGCTACATTAATGTTTAAAGAGATTAAAAATCCTCTTGGCAGCAGTGGCATATGTTACCAGTTAATTGTAGCACTGGAAGCTTCCCTGCTGTTTTAAAACATGGACTCATTTTACTTGCTTTCTGCAGAGCAGTATGAAATGTCAAATTTGTTGGTATAAGTTTTGAATCCGGTCTGACAAAAATGAGTCATTAAGACAATGTTGTTGTCCTTCTCTAACATAGTTTTTGAATCCAAATAATGTTCTGCTCCCATGCCAGCTCTGGCAGAAAGCTGGCTCCCTGCTCCAACCCAGCGATCATGTGCACACTTCACGATTTCAGCAGAGGGCTTTGCCTTTGGAAGGCAGTTTTTAGCTCTTCACCTGCATTATTTCCGCTCATTGTCATCCTGGCCAGAGCAGGCTGCTGGTTTAAATTACTTTAAAGATGGAATGGTGTTTTTTTCTGGCCCAGCCTCCAGCTGGAAACAGAGCAGTCAAAGCCACCCCATGGCATCCTGCGAGCGATGAGCGGTGGTGAGTGCCATGGTCAGGGGTGAGCACACTGCTGAGGAACATCACCCTTCCCAAATAAATCCCTGCTCCCAGATCCACATCCCCCAACAGGGCACTGCTGACACTGTGCAGCCACTGCACACTACTTTTCCACCTGGGAAAGAAACAGGAAAAAAAGTGTTGAAAACCTGAAAATTTCTGCCATTCCTCGCGTTAAGTTTTGTTGCCATTATTGGAGATTATCCAGTTCTTCCTAAATCAGGGAGCAGCTGCCACATCAGATATACATTAGGACAAAACAAAGGAGTCAGTCTTCCTAACTGGCCTTTCAACCTCAAATGCTGTTAACAGAACATTTTGGCCTGAGAAAAGCTGATGATAAAACTTTGTGTTCCTGTACTGAGTGATTTCATCTCACCCTGGTTAGAGCTGCACAGGCTTTATGCGGCTTAAATATTCTGGAAAGTAATTGTGGTGTAAATACACTCTCGTGTTGGAAAGGTAAACAAAACTTAGCCTCACGTATTGTCTGTGATCCTTTTTACTATTTGTTCTTTGCCATATGTGCACATTAGGTTTTACAGACAAGTAGATGTGATCTCTGCCCCTCAGGGGTTTGCAGTGGAGATTAAATATCACAAGGAGATGAGACATTCTTGTTGGTGTTCTCAGCAGGGAGGGCCAAGGGTAGGGTAGGCATGAACTATCCTGGCTTGTCTGAAAAAGAGACCTTTGAAATCAAGGCTGAAACACATCAGTGGGAGGGAGAGCAGAGCTCCTTCTCCTTTCTTCAGGGGGTTTCAGACTGCCCAGAACAGACCTGATACCAATTCCTAGCATTGATTTCTACATCTTGAAAAATTAGTGCAAACCCAGTTGGTTTTCCCTGGTTTCTGATCCTTCTCACTGCTCTAAGTTCACAGTTCCTCCTCCTATTATTTTTCTCTCCTAATTTGATTAGATCGTAAGTTCAGAATATAGACAGTGAAAAATATAGCTCAAGATATCTAATTAAAGAACAGCTTATTTGCTAACACAACAGGGATTTGAGTTCCCTGCCATGAATTCTTGTCCTGGGATGTTGATTGTTACAGGACCCCTACAAGTCACTGAGTTACAGAGTCACTAAAGGAAATTCTCTTCCTGAGTGTAAAAAATTCTGTATTGACAATTCACACTTACATAAATAGATTTGTGTGCTAATTAGTACAAGTCTTTCAGGATAGACCTCCAGAAATCAGCAGGAAATTTTACATAATTCTGAAGAGTGGGGAATAAGCTGTTTGTCACCCACTCTGTCTCCTGCTAATGGAAAACCAGTGGTACCACGTTCTTGCTCACCTGACACAAAATATTTACTCTAAATTGCAAACCAGATCATATCTTGGAGCTATTTGCAGCAGAGCAAACATGCAAAACCCAGTAACTCTGACAACTTTCTAAGCATGAATAATAAATGAAATCTTCATATGGGACATTAATATTTTGGAACATTCAATTAAATCTTGTTTACATCTTACAGAAACATTAGAATACACAAATTATATACCTATGTTCAAGTGGCTGCAGAGAAAAATATTTTGTAAAAATTATTTTAGGTAAGAAATGCAACTTTTCTCAGCCCAAGCTGAAAACAACTTGTTTCAACTCTCAGTGCATATCAAGACATCTACTTTCATAAAATATCTTATGAGGGACTGAATTTAGGGGTTAGTTAGTGTTAAGAATTAGTGTAAGATAGTCTTAAGAACTCCAGCCTTTCCAAAAATTGTGGTAGTAATAGTTTATAAAAGAGTAATCCAGCAGAAAAGTGAACTCCTTTTTTTCCAATATTCGAAGTCTGAAACATAAGATCAAAATATTATTTTGAGATTAATAAATCTCAAATTCCTTTTCTCCAGGCAGATTGAAGATGGAGATTGTCTTCTGTTTGTGAGAGTAGTTGAGATTTACCATAATTTTTGTCCCACTGCTTACAGATATTCTTTGCTAAAATGGTAAAAACACATACACAATTTCACAAAGGCAGTTGGAAATCATTCTGTAATTTACTGTGCAGCAATAGGCATCATGTACACTATTTAAATTACAATTACTGGTGTCCTATTATTTGTTTCCATTTTTATTGGAGCAACAAGATGACTGCAGATGTAGCAGCAGTACTAATTCCTTGGGATTCACAGATACCCTAATTAAATTGTTTTCATACTTCGTTTTCTGCAAGTGAAGTTTGCAGCTGTAGAAGAGAATATTTTATCCTTCTTTCTCCTATTTGTGAACTTGTGATTGCAGCATAAAACAATAAAAAAAATCGAGTCTTTAGCTTTGAAGTTATAGTGAATCTGTTAAATACATAAACAAGCATATTTAGTTACTCTGCATTATTCATATAACTGCAAAAAGATTCGCTCTGGGCAGACAATTACTGTGTATTAACATCTTGCCTTAGGGCAGTTGAAATGGTTTTTAATGAGGTGTTACCAATCCTGAATATCTTTCACTTGCCACTTGACCCAACAATTTATTTTTTGCTGTACGTGGGACATCTTGACATAAAATACTTTATTACAGGGATTCTGTTAATCATCTGCTATGCTTTCACAGAATTTTTATTGGCATAAAAGGCTTCTATTAAACTAATTCATATTGTTTTAAGTAAGGATAACTACTACCTATAGATTGAAATTAATTGGAATTTTCTGTGTTCAGATAAGAAGAACACTGATAAATTAGTATTCAGGTCATGAAAACAACTAATGAGGCTTCAGACCTATAAAAGTCCACTCAAACAAACACCTGCCAGTGTTTTAGAGAATATTCTGGCCCTGGCATCTGCTATGACCTGAAGGGCAAAGCAATATGAACTTAACTAAGACAGTATTTCAGATAATTTGAGATCTAGAGACCCAAGCAATAAAGAGAAAAAAAATTGTTCTTCCTCTAGTGTGAGGACACACATACCCACTGCTCAGCCACACAGCAGCAGCTTGAGTAGAAACAGGATTTCCAAGGGTATTTTCCTCAAATAATATGGTTCAGGTGCTTGCACTGCACCAGGGGGCCTGAGTGGTCCGCTCATGGTTGTACCTGGTGGATAAAGTGATATTTCTGGAGAGCTTTGGTGTAAGGAGGCTGTCAGTGACTATAGTGTGAATTTTGTCAGGAATTGCTCACACCAGCAGCTCTGATGTGGGAAGAGTGTCCTTGCCAAGGCACACCTTGGCATGACCAGAGTTTGCAGCCACACCTGCAGCCAGCTCTGGTCTGTTCTCACCTCCTGTTCGCTCCAGGGCACTGAGCAAAGCCCACAGAAAATCCAGTTTGGATCCTGGGGGACAAAGAAACAGCAGCACAGAGCTTTTCTCAGGCTGTTCTGATCCTGAACAGAGTTCAGGCACCATTCACTCCTGCTTTGCTGCCTCAGAGAGATTCCCACAGCACCACATGCTCTGCCATGGCACCAGAGTGGATGCCACCAGCAGCTGCAGGTGACAGTGCAGGGGTGCAGTAATTAGACACCTCAGTCTTTTCCCAGCCACAATATGGCTGTGTTTGGCCCAGAACCACTTGTCTAGAAAGGGGGAAAACCGACATAGCACAAATTAATTTATGAAGAAATTACAGCTATCAAGATGAAGAGGTTGACCACTGCTTCGTTTGGTGCTAGAGCATATGGTGCACAAATACAATTCATCTTCCTGACTGGGAGGGGATGCAGGGGAAAGGGGAATCTCTCTGGCAGAGATGCCCACACAATGCCAGTTACTCTGTTGGAGCCTCTCCCTCCCTGTATATGTAATCTATGTTGAATTAATTTGTAGTTGGCTGAATTTCAAACACATCAACTTCGTTTTCATGTATGTTGATGGGATTTTCTTTTGGATCGGCTTCTTATGTTAATTAGCCCTCCATTTATGCTACATTGTAATGAGGTTTAGCAACTCTGCATGTGCAAGCCTGGTGGGAAATGGGCTGGATGTGCACAATTTCAACTTTTGCAGTTGCCTGGCTTCGATATGTTGTAGATTTTCCTGTTTCCCAAGTCAAGGGTAGTCTTGACTGGGCCAATCAATGCTTTTTTAATTTTTCAGTGGAGAGGTTTTATTTGCTGGAAAAAAGCATGTTGTATTAACATGCATTTTAAAGGAATGAGGGGGGATTGGGGCTGGGAGACTCACTGGTTCTTCAGATCTTCAGCAGTGAAGTTAAAAAGAATAAATGGGATGGGTTTGCTGTGGCTTCCAGTCAGGCCTCTACTTGGAAGGGAAATAAATAGCAGAGATCTAAAGCAAACTGCTTTATATTTAAGAAGAGATTAATGCATGCAAATCTTAAATGTCTTTCTTTTTAGCAGAACAGAGACACGAGTTTTTCTGACACAAAGGAGTTTCCCCATTAATTGCCTTGCTCATCTGTTCAATACCTGAAAAGCACTCAATATATTAATCACTGATATTTTGGGGATTTTTATTGGAAGTGCCAGGGTGAGCACAACTTTTGCGGGGCACAGAGTCTTCCTGGGTGTCCCTGGTGAGCTGGTGGAAGATTTGGGCTATCAGCATGTGGATTTGGGATTTTGGGGGCAGAAAGTCCCTGCCCTTACCCCAAGGGAGGCAGAGCAAGCTGAGCACTGCCAATCCATTCCAAAGCTCAGGGTGATCCTGTGCCCAAATGTGGCACAGCCTGGCTTTGAAAATCGCTGTTCAGTCAGTTCAGCATTGTACTAAAAATGCTCAGCTGGTTTTCAGCCACGCAGCCAAGCAGGGGCAGAGCCAGCCTGTTTCTGCCTGTGGAACACCTCCCACTCACCCACTCCTTAATACAACAGCCTCAGCTGAGCCTGGCTGCTTAAAAAGCTTAAAAGCTTTTTTCTTCAGGAGCCCGAGGCAGGAGCTGTAATTGCCAGGTCATAAGTACCTTCTTTAAAACAAAACCTTATTTATTCCTTCTCCCACACAGCACAACTGTTAATGGTGCAAGATTTAAGAGCAATTGTCTATTTTTCCCTTTATAACTACCCCCATTTTCCTTTATAACAGGAGAACTTGTTAAGTACAACTTTCTCTCAGGCCACATTCCCTTTTGAACACAAGAATCTTTTTCTCTCTAAATATATTTGCGTAGCAAAAAATATTCCTATTGCCTACTGAAGTACTTAAAATATTTAGTATTTTTCAGTCATGTTGTGGGGAAAAAAAAAAAGTTCATCTAGATGACGTGGCTTAGACCGTTCCCATTTCTCAGAAGAAGTTTGCAATAAATATTCATCTTAACCTGAGGCATTGTCGTTAATATTCAAACTCAGGCTTTTCAGCTTTATATTTTAAATAAGTGCTCTGGAAATGTATGAATGGACCCTCATTCTCAAAAAAATCCATATTCCACATGGAGATGTATTTTTATATGTAGAATTATTGATAGGATAATTATGAAACAGTCTGTCCAAACCATTTGGTTCATTCAGCCATTATGGTCAAAATTTATTGTGTTGGAACATGCCTAAAACGCCTCTCCTCACTTAAGTGAAATAATCTGTGCAGCACCAAAACCAGAATTTCTGAAAGGCATTTGTAAGATATTCTCCCATGTGAGCACTGAGTAGGGCCATTTTGATAAGAATTATATCAGCATTTCCTGTTATGTAATCAGCAGTGGGGAAATTGTGCTTTATATTCTGTTGAATGTTGCAGCGATCATGAAGCAGGGGGAGGACTGAGCCCGAGTTCCCCCTATAAATAACAAAATCAATACCCAATGTTTATCTGTGCTAAGGTTTGTCTGCTTTACCACAGCGAAAACTGGAGGCTGCACAAAGAATGAGCACTGGATAAATAATAAACACTGGCCTTTAATGGGGCATTTTAGGAGGTCGGGTGGTCAATGCAGTAGAAGCATTTGTTGGCTCTGGGAATCCATCCAACTTCAGACTGTGGTCAAATACAAAGATGACTGAAATCCCAGTATTTCCTGAATTTAACCTTTTAGGAAATCAGACCCTCAATGTATAATTGAATATGCCATTCCTTGGGGAAACAAAACAGCCTCCTGCCTACTGCATTCAGCTCTTCAGCTCTGGGCTTCTCGCAGTGTTTTAAGTAAATCAATGTGAAATAGAGAAAGTTTGCAGTATTTAGCTGAATGAAGTCACTTTGAGAGTGTGAAAGAAAATCCCTAGTGCTTATAAAGTGGCAAGACTTTCTTAATGTGCATTTTCTCAACAGAACTTGCTGCATAGTCACCCATGGTCAAGAACCAGAGATGAGAAATGTGCAAAAGCATTTGCAGCCATCAGAAACCAAGGGGAAAAGAAAAAAACAGAGTAAGCAGGCATGCTTATGAGTGAGCCTTAGCATAAGTAAATAAAACATGTAACTACATCATTTTTGTATGCCTAATTGTTTTGCTAAACTAACACACTAATGACTATTGTCGTTTCATGAAGAAAATCCCAAGCGTGAAGAAAGACTTCAAAGAAGACACTGGGAATTCTGCTCTTGGCTAAGAGATTCCAGGGGATCCTGGGTGGGAAGTTCTGCACAACTAAATCTCTTACAGTGCCTGATTCACTGCCTGTCTGCCATCTAATCCAATCATCTCCTAACCCCCTAACAATGCAGCAGCTCCTCTGCTGGCTGCACTGTCCTATTCCTAATCCTGTCCATACCTGCCTGCCCTAATGGCACAGCCCAAAATGAGCAGGGCTGTTCCACCCCTGCCTTTTGGGAGCATCACTGAAGAGATGCAGAGATGCCATGTTTTGACACAGCAGCCATAGAACAGTCCCAGGTATTTTCCTTTAAATCAGCTACAGATGTGCCTTGGTTTTCCCTATAAGGACAATAATCCCTGGCATGGCACCATAGCAGGGATGGGGATTGGTCTCAGTTAAAGGGGATTTTTGTCAAATTTTTGCAGGACTTTCGATTTTTCTCCTAAAACAAACAAGGGTCCCACTCAGGGAGGGAACACAAGGATATTTACTTGAGGAAAAGCCAGGGCACACATTTACCAGTTCACAGCTGACCCCAGCCAGGGAAGGACAGAATTGTCTGGGGACATGAGAGGCACTTGCAATGTCTCCAAATCACAAAATTACATTAATGTGCAAGTTGGATAAGACCCCAAAGGTCACTGAGTCTGTCTGTTGACCATGTTCCCAGCTGCCACACCCACACATTTTTGGAGCCCTTCCAGCAGATGGGAACAAGCAGTGGCCTCCCACCACCCAGTCTGAGGATCTCCTTGCCTTATTATCCCAAGAATAAACGGCATGCTTGAGCAGCATTCCTAGAAGCACTTGTGAGTGATCCATGATAGCTGGGTTCCTAAGTGCCAGCTCTAATTTAAGAGCCCCCTAATAAACAACCATGGCAAAAAGAGGTTATTTTGGTTTTTTTTAAAATAATTGTTAACTTCATTGCAGAGCTGATTAATTGCAGAATGTGGTCTGTAGATATTACTAAGGAACAGGAGATGAGATCAATATACACAGTGTGTACTACACAAATAAAATTGTTTGAAACAGGGTATTTTGCAAGCTACTGAAGGCTGATTAAAAACAGTTTGCCTAAATTTACTTTGGCTGCCTTGCAAAGAGATTTTAATTTCACAATCACAAATACTTCACCCAGTGTACTTCTCTCCCTACCAAATTACAATGGATGAACACACAGAGGAACAGAAATAAAGTTTGGAAAAAATTAAACGTAGCATGCCTTACATTTCCAATGCTTCTCTTGGCAACCTAAATATTGCTTTAACTTTGTTTTAACTTGTGGTGTGATTATACATTGGCTCACATAGGGGAACTGCAGTACTCTGCCTGCTGAGCATCATTAAGCACTTTGGTGCTCAGTGGGAGTTTGTTCATTAGGAAGAGTGTGTTATGAATTACTCCATGAGCATCTTTGTCTGTGAGAGGGAGGGAGAACAAAGTAATGAGAAGAAAATATAAGCCAAATCATTTAAACATACAAAACAACTAAATATAAATACTTCTGTTTAAAGGAATTAAAGTATTGCCCAGAAGAAAATAAGCATCAACACGAGGACTATGAAAGAAGTCTCTTGAAACCTGTTGCTACTTCTGTTCGGAAATTTGCATCATTTCCTCAGATTTAATCTGCTTGGCAGAGATCCACCAGTCTGCTATATTTTGCCTTTTTTGGTTTATCATTTCTTTTATTCATTATGGTATTTTTTTAAAATCTTGGAATATATAAAGGTATAATTGTATAATATAATTTATTCCAATACTTACCCATGCTTATTTATAAATTCCACTTGCAAGAAAGGGAAGTCTTAATTGGTAAAGACTTAAAATGGCATGGTTTTTACCCATTTTATAAACTTCAAAATCTTCACAGCTGAGAATAACCTATGGAAGATTATTACTTAAATCATTTTACACATCAATTCCTAGGTATAAAAGACTGTGTGGTCAGAGAGTGGAATGTTGAAGTTGGTGAAAAAGGATGTATTTTGTAAGATACGCAAAATACATTTAAATTTTCATTGCAGTATTTAAAAAATGGCCTAACTTTATATTCACAAGGGCTTCATTCTAAGGTTTTGGAGTTCTGTTAGCTTCTCTGATGTATATTTACACCAACATGGATGTGGAGAAAAGTCAAGCTCACCATTTTGCAAATGTTTTTACAATGCCAGTGCAGTGTTAGACCCACCTGGCATAAGTGACATCCACAAGATTTCCCAACATACTTATTTTAGCTTACAATGTGATTTGTATATAAGATGGCATTTTTACCTATGAACACTAAAACCAAGAAACAAGTATTGAAGAAAGATAGAAATGCAAACAATGGATAATATCTGTTCCTTTAAATTATGCCTCCAAATATTTTTCCTCTATGAAAGTAGCAAGAGCTTAAGCAACTCCTGCTGTCTTGTTGTTCGACATCCACTACTGCCCATCTGCCTATTGATTGGTAGGAAACTCCAAATGGGAATTTCATCTCATTAATCATGTCACATCACAGGGATTAGGAAAAAAAAAAAAAAAAAAAAAATCCTTTATGCTTCACAGCAGCCATCTAATGCCCAGTAAGACAAGTGAACGAATATGATATGGATAGAATCTCTTCCCACTAATTAAAGGTCATCTGCTAAAAACTGTGAGTCAGGCTGGCTCTGATCTAAGCCTGCACATCCTTTCCGAAATGAAAGCAGCAGTAAATATGTATTTCTAATTCAAATGTTAGCAGGGCTAGAGAATAAAGCCCATCCATTATGGAGCACTGCAGTGACAACACTGGCAGCAGTGGTTCTCCCTGAGCAGCTCCCTGCAAAACCCAGCCCCATTGATTGTCTCCTGCTCTCCCCCTCACACCATCATCAATATCCATCCACGTGCCACTTCCCCCTGCCACGCTCTGTAATCCTCTTACAACACCACCAAAATTGTTGCTGTTCTACTCACAACCCCCATAATCTACATTATAAGATACTGGGATTTTTCTAAGCCTGTTTGGTACTGGAACGAGCAGGAAAAAGCAATTAAAATTGCTGAGATGTGCCTGAGCAGGTGAGGTGAGGTTTCCTTACAGTGAGGGCACCATGGCAGATGAGAGGGACACACACAGCCTTGGAAGAAAGCCAACTTATTAATGGAATTTGACCATGCAAAACTTGTTGAAATCCCTCTAGAACATCAAATGCCACATTATAATATCTTTACTGAGGTCCTCACCATTCCCAGGAAATCTTTAATTCCCTTTTAAGACTATAATCTTTCTTTTCAGTAATATTTTCCAAAGCAAAATTTGTGGGATGTATTTTGGTTTGCATTTATGTTTTGCTTTGTCTCTGTAGTGAAAGTTCTCATTTGTTAAAAACAGGTAGGGGAGTTCTGGGGGTTTTTTTGTTGGAAAGAAACCTTGAAGGAGTTAAGAGTTATTTTGACATAACTAAACAGTTAGTTTTTTGCTTTTGACTAAATAGACAATTTAAAGTAATAAATATCCTTGAAAATATTGCTTATGATGTTGTATTTAAAATCTTGCAGGTGATTTTTGTTATGCTAATGACTGGAAATCATGATAACACATGTATAGTTTTAATTAATATATTTAATAATGGGATAAGGTAACAAATAGTCTCTCTAAAACCAGAAGAATAATGCTGCACACTGCTGGCGCAAAGACTGATAAAATATGAATATTTTTATGACTTAATATTTGCATTTCGAAAGTTTTTGAGCTTTTTGAGCAATTGTTTTGCACCATTTTTTTTCATTTTTCTAACATTCTAATCAATTATTCAATCTCCTAAAGCGAGACATTGCTCAGCAATGCTTACAACCATTAGTTTTACAAAGATCATGACTTTGGCAGAAAGATTTGATTTTTTTCCATTGACCTCTATACTTAGAGAAAGTTCACACTGAAGCCTAAATGAAACGAGAAATAAAAACATCTGTATTTCTGGTACTGCCAAATCTCTGGGAAGGAGGCAAGGGATAAAGACAAATACCTCATGAGTGGCTGCATTCCTCTGCTGAGTAGATTTAAATGCATTTTACTTCTTTTTTTGATTCTTTTTGTTTTCTTGCTCTTGTCCTCTTGACTTGCCTCTTGTCCCAGTGTATAAACCCCTCTCTAACTGTCCTCTTACCAGACTTGGTTTCCTTCCAGATGAGTATTTCCAAGCCCTCAGCTGAGACCAGACCTCCTCTATTTTAATCAATCTCTATCCCATCCTCTTTCTCTAACTGCAGCCCAGTTTATCCCTTCAGTTTCTGCTTGCCCTTTCTAGGCACAGCTGATCTTATTTCTTCTGTATTTAATCCTGGTTCCCTTCCCATTCAGGCTCACATTTCCCAGATTACCCCATCGAGGGTTTGCTGACCCTACCTGTTATTCTATTTTCACCCTTCTGCATTTGTTGCAGCTCAGGTGCCCTCTCCATTCAGAAATTCCTTTTATTAGGAGCAGGGTCACTGATCCCAAAGGAGATCCAGGCTTTTCCCCTAAAGCTGCATCCACCCTTGCCTTGAGCAAATAAGAGCAGGGTTACACCAGGGATTGTTCATAAATGTAAGTTTTTCAAGGAGTTTCTGAGCAGGAATAAAGACGTGCAGGAATAATAATAATAATTATAATTAAATATCCTATAATTTATTTTTTAAGCTACAGGTGTAAAGCTTCATGTTAGATGTCTCCACTGGCTCAGAACAAGCTGGGATGTCAGTCCAGCACTTAGAGAATTATTCAGGTTGTTTGCAGGAGCTGCTGAGCACCTCCAGGTGTTCAGGCAGGACTGGGTAATGTGGCTGGAGAATTGGGATGGGACCCCACAGCAGGGACCACCCTGTGGCTCTCCCCTGCTGCTGTCTGCACCCCTCCCACTCCTTACAACTGAGCCCAACAGGTTCCTGACACAGAAGGTCTTTGCAAAGTTCTGTGTGATGCAGCTACATATCCTTGCAGGCTTTGAATTTTGATCTTATAAAGCTGTCAATATTATTCACTTCTTGTGTAGTGACAGGCAATCACCTCAAACCTGACAAATATTAAGTAATCTACTCAACCTTTTGCCATTCAGAGGGAAGCTGACAAATCTTTCTTCTTGGCTATCTTGTTTGTAACAACTTTTTTTGACCAAACAACAGCACTTTTTCTTCAGACAGCAGAAATCTTCATCCCAAACTTCCTGACATTCAGCGAGCAAGACATCTGTGTGCAGGAGCCCACACAGTGTAAAGCAGCATAATTCCCATTTCTTCCTTCAAACAATTATTTTAAATTCATCTTACAGTGACAGAACAGGCTTAAAATAGGCTCCATACTTGAACATTAGTTCCAGCATTCAGCAAAGCAGATTTCAGTGAATTTTGAGGCATTTCTGTTACCTGGTGCCAAACCCAACTGCTTTGATGTTAAGATAAAAACATCCTGAATCTGCCCAGCAGGATAAGAAAAACACATTTTATGTGCTGCTTACACTCTCATTTGTTCCTTGCCAAAAAGACAGTGTGTTAAAAGCTTTTAAATTATTCACTTTTCTGACTTAAGCATTGCATTGTTTGTAACCTTTCTGTCCAGTTTCTGGGTGCAGGGATGCTCTGGTGGTTCATGGCAGAGGGTGGATCCTGGCAGCCCCCTTTAATTTAAATTATGGGAGAATCCAAAGAAGGGAGATGTTAATGAGGAGGGAACAATCTCTCCAGACATGCTGTTCATAGCACATATTGATTTCCAGCACGTCATGGCAAGCAAAAGTTTAACAACCATAATTTTATGAAAATGACAATTGAACAGCACATCTGGTGAGAATTCATTTATGCTTTTTACATTTTTAACAACCTGGCTATTTTTACTCTTCTCATCCTCTCAAAGGGAGTACAATGTAATGAAGCATGGAGCTGGAACTAGGCCACACCTCAGCTGGAAAATGTCAAATTCTATTATGCCATCCTCAAAAGCATAAATCATAGCTGCACATTTTTAAAGGTATAAATGAGGGATGGAACAACATAAAACATTTATTTGAACTCATGCAATGTATTTATAGTACAGAATGGTAGAGTATGGGATTCTATTTATGTAACGTAAAAATATGGCAAATATTTAAAAGTTGAAATCTATGATACACAGTATCTTCTCTCTGCTGAGAAATCCCTTTGAACACTGAACTTTCTTGCATTTAATTTTTTCTGGTTGTCAGCTAACACACTAACCTGCTCAACGTCAGAAGCTACTAGTTCCTTTGTCACTTAAAATCCTTATTTTATATAGGACAATAATTTTAATTGTCTTAAGTTTAAAGAAATACTTGACTAGTATAATATCCAGGAGTCCACATTTCATTTTTTTAATATTAAATTTTACCTTTCATGCATTTTTTTCCAAGTTTCATTGCTTAAATTATGTACAGGGAGGAAGCTCTGTGTCTTTGGCAGCAGCAGTACCATAGTTCATAACTATAAAAATAAATTAATAGTATTTACTAAGCACTTAGGAGGAGGAAGGAAGGTTGTTAAACTCACTTACTCTCACTCTTCCCATTTTCTTCAATATTCATTTGATTCCAAGAAGTTTTAACTGTGGAAATCTGACCCTATTTACAATAAATTTGTCTTTCTGGATGTGCTCTACATCTCCCAATTCTGTAACACAGAAAAAAAGAAAAGCCTTTTTAAAGGCTTTTCAGGATATTGTACAAATGATTAGGTGGCATTTATGGGGACAGCTGATATGCTACATAATAATGTGATTATGTATATTCATGAATTATTTATGCTTAACGTTCAACTTGGAGTAGATGAGGGTCTTGGAAGCGTATTTAAAATACTTGTACAACATAAGGATACTAGTAGGCTGATAGGGATTATAGATTATGGTATACTTAATGTATAAAAAACAGGCCACATTCATTATTATGCAATTAAAATGTACTCAAACTCATCTCGTTGCTGCCACTAAAGTTAAAACTATTGTACAAATCACCTTATGTATTATCTAGTAAACACATTCTTAATTCGAGCTACAACTTTTATACCTCTACAGCTTTTGAGATCCTGGTTAAAGCTTTTAAGAGAAAAATCGTCAGTTGAAAACCACTTTTAAGAGCCGTTTGCAGAACAGAATTCTGTGTTCTGAGGCACATTTTGCTCTGTGCAGATTCTATCTTAAAGGCAGTGATTTAACCACAGCATCCTCAGGTGTATGAACAATACCATCTGGAGTGTTGTTTCTTCTTATGTCCTTTATCCAGAGAGAACTTGTGCAGCTGAACTTTGAGGGTTTATTTCTGTCTTAGCCTGGGATCAGTGGATGAGGATCTTTCCCAGTGAATATTTCTGTTATCCACATGTGTCTGTAATACAACAGAAATGTGAACGTGGTGCAGCCTGTGCTGCTCTGCTGTTCCTGTAGGCATTTATTGCCCTGCTCCTGGCTCAGTACAGCAAATTTTCTGTGCTTTAGGAGATATTAAACTGTCAGAGGAGCAGAGATGACCATCTACTGCTTTGACCAGCATTGCTGCCACGGTGACAAACCTTTGAATCAGACATTGAAACTCAGATTAGAAAGTGGAGGACAGGTTGAGGATACTCCTGAGCCCGTTTTGCTGAGGGCTTGCATTCCAGAATCTCACATCTGCTGGTGCTCCCTGGCTGCTGAACACGCCTGTCCCTGTGTCACATTGCTGGAGGCCATCCAAGCAGTGACAGGAGTTTCTGTTGTCACATTGATTCATTCATCTGGAATTCTTAATCCCGGGTCTGAAGGTGAAGGCAGTGCAGGATGTTTGCTCAGAACTGTCTCAGGTCACCCCTGGATGGGATGGGGCAGGAGGGAAAAGTGAATTTGCTCTACTCAGTGATACACACATCAACCTGTATAACTACATAACCTACCTGATCTTTTCATTTTCTTCACTGAGTGGTTTTCTAAACTGAGTAGTTTTTACTACTTTTATAAGAAAGCTCTTGATCCTAACAATGCTGTTGCCATTTAACTTCATTGTGTATCATTTGTTACCAGCTTATATCTACACACTGTTCTTGTGCAGTAGATATTTCAGTGTTGAACATTTGAAATCTTATCTACCAATCTGTTCTGAGTGATTTAATCTCCTTGGCTTTAAATTGTCTGTCTGAAATCGCTGCAGAATGGATCAAGAGGGGAACACAGCTCATTTAGAAGGAGGTTAAGAAGCTATTCTTGAGTTATTCTTAAGAGTTCTTAACCTATTCTTAAAATTTTAAGGAGCTTTTCTTAGACTGAAGTGTTGCAAGGAGTAAGTTGAAGATTTAAAGATGAAGCCAGACAGTTTAAGAATATTATGGTTTGTCTTGTACAGCCTCAGCAGGGATTTCTTTCCCTTCCTGACAACTTCATGCCCACAGCACATCTCCTCTTCAGTCTGGGCAACACAGCCCTGTGTCACGGCCACTCTGGAAAGCAGGTGATCAATCAAAGTAAAAATGATCTTTAAAAAAAATGATGAGAAGTTTGAAGCAAAAAAAAGTAAAAATAGAAGTCAGGGCATGAGCATGCTGGAAGGGGAGGCTGTTCCCTGGCAGCAGGGACTGAGCAAAGGGCAGACAACACCCAGTGCAGTCAGCAAAGGGTTAATGTTCAGTGGCTCTGCTCAGCCCTGGGTAGACACGTTCCTGCTAATTTCCAGCCTTTCTCTATAACACTTAGCTTAGAACTCAGCAGAAACCGGGTTTTGCAGTGTTGGAGTAGACATTTGGCAACTTGTGAAGTGTCAGATGAACACTGGTGAATTTGAGAACTGGGGTGAACGTTTGTGTCAGGGAAGGAAAAAATCTTCACAGCAGAAAGCACTCTAACCTGAGAGTAGAGGTACCTGAAATAAAGTAACTTTAGTCTGTTCCAATTACATTAAAAGCCAAATCCTGCACTGTTGACACTTTACAGACTTTACAACTATTGAAGTCTGGTTTAAGGGACTGGCTGCACATTGGAGACTTACTCAGTATAAACTGAAGGTGGTGAAGGTTAAAACTGTGGCCTAAATATAATTTACCATGATAGAGAGTGTGGCTGAAAAGTCCTATTTAAAGTACCAGCAAGGCAGAGAGAGCAGTCTGTAGGATTCAGGAAAGCAGGATTCCTGCTGGGGTGTCCTGTCCAACATCAAGGCTTTGGGAGTCAAGGCAGCGAGGGTTCTCCTGCCTTGATTCCTGGGGTGCTGTCCCAAAGAAATGCACAGGTCCAAGTGTTCAGCCTTCCTGATTTTTCCTAACCCCACTGGGACATAGTCCCTTCTCTGTGGATTCTCATCTACATGATAAAACACTTCACAAATCTAAAACATAATTCACTGAACTATTGTTGGGGAATTTTACATTTATCATCATTCCTACTAATTCCATTTAATCTATTAATTTACCTTCTATTAATTTATCACAGCTTTCTGGGCTGGCTGGGTTTTTTTCCCCCCTCATCTGTGAGGTGTTGGATGCTGACAGTGACGGAAACCTCACAGGAAGCATTGACAAGGTCTGAAAAATCATTCTGGAGCCCTTGTGTTGCTAAGGAAGTTTCATCAGTAGAACCAACGATTTGAGATTGTTTTCTCAGCAGTGCATGAGATAAATGAGGACTATTTCCAGATTCAGTAATTTTGAAATCTGAAGGAAAGATCTTATCAGTTTGCTGGCCACCCTGAACAGAATGCATCAAAAAAGATTAATAGGGCACAAGGATACCTGTTTTCTTTCAAAGCAAAAAATTTTATGGAGCTGTTTTTACCCACTTCATTTTGCATTAAATATAAAATCTATATGTTTTTTATAGCCAGCTTTGCATTCTGCACTGCTGGAGTAAGCAAATCGGTAAATGAAAAGAAAAGCAGGTGAAATTTATTAAATTAGGAAAGAAGACTCTCTATCAGGTCTGAGCTGCTGGAATATTTAATGTGGTGTCTTCCAAAATTTTCCCAGTGGGTACAGGAATCTCTGAGGAAAACTTTGTTTATACAGTTTAACCCAAGATGCATCTGTATTGAAAAAAGAAGGAAATTTTCTTTTCCACCAGCTACAAAATTTGACTGTTTTGAAATCCATCATCCTTGAGTATATGACAAAAAATGTTAAGACAAATAAGGATGAATAAAATGAATGCAAAAGCCGATGTCTAAATACAAACAAAGAGTAACTTTTGTTTGTTGAGTCTCTTCCCTATGCACAGCAAGCCCTGGTTATTTTATTAAATATGAAATATTCCACTTCCACAGGAGCAGGACTGGGCCCATGGAGCAAGAGTGGCAGGTGATCTATTCCTGTAGCTCCAGCATTCTTGAACCATCCGAGGGGAATACATGACACAAATCTGTGTAGCTCAATTTAATGTGCCTGGTTAAACAGGTACAAACCTTCCTGTGCAGTGCATTTGCAGCACAAAGATATCTGTGTCACAAATATCTGATATTCGTATCCTACTCAGTATATATTTGGAAGATAATTGGGGCGGATGAAACCTTTTAAAGGTATGATTAGAATGTGTAGAATACTTTTGAAACAAACAAACAAAAATCTGGGGTTTTTTTAAAGTTAGTTTAACTGAGCTACTTCAAAACAAAGGCATATTCTGGTAAAGGTATTTGTTGAGTGACGAAAACTGTATTTCAGTTAAAAACCTATTCTTTTAATTTGAATTATAATCTTTAATTTTTACTTCAGATCTTGTGTGTACAATACTATGAGTCATAATCCTATTTTAACAGTAACTAACCTGGCATTAATTCAGCACTGACCAGTTTTCAAAGCACATTTGACAGAGTTACAAATAAAACCTCCGCAGGTTCAAAGTGTTTTGGTTTTATCACGTGGACCTGATTTGGGAGATTTCTGGTGATTCCTTTTGCCAATAAAAACAGATCACCTCTATTTTTGGTCTCTAGGTTTCTAATTCTCAGACGGTGCCATGAATCACTGAATATATTTCCAAAGTCTGAGCCCTCCAGACTCTGCCCAGCTGGTGTCAGTCAGCAGAACTTCCCTGCTCAGCTGGCCTTGTGCAAGAGTTCTCTTATGCTTTTAGGCAATTCCCTTCTCTGATGTTTTGATTTTCCTTTGCCTTTTCTCACCTCTCTGGAGCAGTTTCAGACTATCAATCCATGAAGGCCTGAGTTATTTTGGGGGACAGCTCATTTGTAACTGACTTTTTCTTTGTTTTTCTCCTGGGGCAATATGATGTAGGTTGGAAGTGTTGGTTTGCTTTTATATGGAGTAGTTAATCTGATCAAAGTGCTCCTAATGTGCTCTATGCAAACAAATTCCTATAAATCTCAAAGCTGGATTTAATCTGTGTCCTCCTTCAGCTTTCTTTCTACCCCTGTCATGAAAGTGTATTTTTCTCATGTGCATTTCTGTCATGAGCTACTTAATTCTGTTTTTAAACGTGTGTATGTTATTTCACATAAATGAACTTGGCATATGAATTCTCACCTATAAACTGGTCCAGAGCAGCCTAAATAGGAAGATTCTGATAATTAGGAGGACATTGGATGGCTGTTTCCTTTCTTTGATTGCAAAAAGAAATGTCCAGCTCTTGGCCAACACGTTCTGGTGGCTCCTTCCCACGCAGGAGCTCTGTGTGTGAGGGTATGTGTGTGTGTGTGTGTGTGTGTATTTTGGAATCAAGTCACGTTCCTCAGACCCTCAGAGCACATCCTGTTATGAGGAAACAGCAATTCAATTGTGTCTTGGTGCAACAATACACGATTTTGGAAAAGTTTCAATGATAGTCCCCAATAGTTTATCAGGTAATGCTTTCCTGAAGGCATCACGGCCCGGCCACGGGATTTGGAGGTTTTGATAAAAATGGAGAGCTCTGCCCGTTTTGTTACACTCTCACAAGAATTTTCCTTTTCCTCTGCAATCACAGAATCCTAGAATAGTTTGGGTTGGAAGGAACTTAAAGCTCATCCCATTCCCCCCACCTGCCATGGGCAGGGACACCTTCCACCATCCCAGGTTGCTCCAAGCCCCAGTGTCCAACCTGGCCTTGGACACTTCCTGGGATCCAGGGGCATCCACAGACCAATAATAATAATAATAATTTTGAGGCCTTTCTAATAATAATCTTAACTATAGGTGAGGTTTAAGTGCTGTGGTCTAAGGCTGTGGCATCTCTTTCTGTTCTGAGTGTGCAGTTTTTGTCTCAAGGGTGCACCTTGGGGCACAGACACATTTCTAACCACCCTCTTTTATTTCTCTTCCCAATCCTCTATCCAATATTTTCATTGTCTTTTTTTGGGGGGGTTGGGTGGAGGTGGTGTGTCACCAGGTTCCCTTTTTTTTTTGTCAGGTATTGTTATATAAAGAAAAATTAATGTAAGGTAAAAAGTAGATGCCCTTAAAAAGATAGCAATAAATCATTCAAAGTCTGTCAGTTTTCTGCACAGGCTGCTAGGAGAATAGATTTAATGGATCTACATACAACAGAGATTTCCTATATTGCTTAAGTTTTCTTATCTGGCAGAGCTTTGCATCATTTGGAACCAGCCCCATATCGTGGGAAGACTCCACTGATTTCTCTCAAGGAGT
The DNA here is from genome assembly GCA_018697195.1 of Certhia americana. Classification (NCBI taxonomy): domain Eukaryota; kingdom Metazoa; phylum Chordata; class Aves; order Passeriformes; family Certhiidae; genus Certhia; species Certhia americana. Next base: position 7,742,115 of record CM031880.1, on the reverse strand, counting down.
GCTTTGGTTGTGGGGGAGTCCATGTATAACTTCTCTATAAGTGTCTATAAGATGGATATTTTGGGACACAAAGCCTAAGAATACAGCACAGAATGTGACAATGCAGAATATAGAAAGAAGCTGTTGATTACCATTTGTATTTTTAGACTCCTCGTTTCAGGAGGATGCCAAAAGCAAACTGCAGCAGTCAGATCCAACTATATTATTCCTCATGGCAGTGTAACATAGTGAGACAATTTCAGAAACTAGATTAAGAATCATGGTTTTTCTTGCTGCATAAAATTGCTGAAATTGTAAAGAAATCTGTATTGTGGATCACAAGTTAATGTAAAAACTACAAGCTATTTTTTTTTTTTTTTCCACTTTGTCTGTTTAAACTACTGGGCAAGTTGTTGCATGAATAAATTTATTTTCTTCCTCTGAAACTGTATAATATTAAATGCTGTGTTGTTGGCATAAAATATAAGTTGATCAGACAGACAAAGATTATTATTCTGACAACTGTATACACAAGGGTATCGTTGTACATTGAATTTCAGTGTGTAATATGGTATAAATCTTCATGAGAGACTCAACTTTTATTGGCTGCACAGAAGGTGCTTTTCCTTATTAAATACGGGAGATGGTCTCAGGGGGATTTTTAAAAAAATATCTTTATCCATTTTTTTCCCAGCCAGTCTCTGTGCCCTGGGAGGCTCACAGGAGGATTCAGCGGGGTGAGGAATTCTCCCTGGAATGCCTGCATGGAGACACAGTCGTGCTTGGAATGTTTTGCCTCAGCAGAACCCACACAAGCCTCACCTTTCCCATTCCAAAAGCTCCATCTGGAGCCTGTAGGACACAAAAAATCACCTTAATTCAGTGAAACGTTCCTAATGAAACCCTAAAATCACTCTGGATCTGCACTCCTGTCATTCCTGGATGTCACTGACTGTTGCCATCATCTCTTTCCACCTGCTGAGGATTTTGGGGGCACCCACAGACCCTCTTTCACTTCTGCACAAAATGAAGGGCAAAGAGGGAGAGACCCTTTTGTGGAATTTAAGCTGCATCCATCATTTTTCTGGCCAGCACAGAGATAGCAGCTTTTATTGGCCATGAGTAATTAGGAGATGTCATCAACCGTCCATCCAGAGGGTTCCCCCACCCTCCTAAATCAGCAAGACTGAAGAGCCTGTGGAATTTTATGGTTTCTCTCTTCCTCCAGGTTTAATAGTCAGTTAATGGCATTGCTCAGCTGGGAGGGCTCTGGGCACAGAGCATTTGGAGCTGATGAAATGCCAGTTCTCCACAGATTCATATACTGCATTCAACAAGTCACTTTAATCTTGATTTGACATCCCTTTCCCCGTCTGTAAATGAGAATCAGGTGGATCTTTCCTGTGAGGGTCTCTGTGTCCCCACACCCCCCCTATTTAGGGATGTTTACATGGCCCTGTCCCTCAGAATGGGGGAGGTTTGGGGGATGAAGGCAGAGCTCAGATCTGGGCTCTGCACCCTTCCTTCAAATCAGACAAAACTAAACTTCCAAAACTTTGCTTTGCTATGAAAAGTTATTAATTGTGACATTTCAGATTCTTTTAGAGTCCATATGAAAACTTGGCATTACTAATTTATTTTTGCAATTTATAGCATCAAAGACTTCCAAAATGATCTCTTTTCATCCTGGTTCTTTCTGTTATGACTTTATAGTTTGCTGCACTTCAAACCTTAGACTATACCAGTACTTTTTATACTAGTACCAACTATAAAGTTTATATGCATCACCTTTAAAGCATAAGTGAGGACTATGAAATGTCATCCCTCTGCTACTGATTTGTGTATTATTATGTTGAGAGATAGTAACAGCTGTAAGGACAAAATAACACTTATTTCACCACCCACAGGAACATGAAATTGCATATATTGCTTTTTAAAATTAGCTATCACATGTAAAGTTTGATTGTATATAGCTAAATAATAAAAGTAAGTGCATTTTTAGGTGCTCTTCAAATGAGGTCACAGTGCTGATGAAGTTCTCAGTATTTCTCTGATTTTATGAGATTCCAAGGGCAGTGATGAGATGTGTGGCGCACAGGTACAAGTGGCCAATTTAAAAATGCTCTAAATATAATTTGAAGGGCTAATCACATTTACAGTCCACAAAATGTGCATGAATGCATATTGATGTGAGAAAAACACATCCAGTGAGGAAATAATAAACTGTTGAAATGAATATGTTTTATTCACTGCTAATTTTAATTAAGACTCAGTCTTAATTCTCATGTACACAATAGGAAAGATATATTTTGGTACACAGTTTCCACAGTCTCATTTTGCACTCTTTTCTTCAGTCAAAATTGAGTAAATATTTTTTTTAAAAGCAGTGGGTAAATATTTTTTTAAAGCAAAAAAAACCCCAAAAACCACCTTTAAATTTTATTTTTAGAAATAAAATTTTGCTTGTTTTGTTTTTGTTTGGTTTGTTTTTGTTTAGGAGTGGCCTCTGGGCCTCCACCCTCTGCCTGGATGCTTGAAAACCCCACAGGGAGGGTTCAGGGCACACAATTCCTGAAAACTCTGCTCCCCACGGGAAGGACAGTACAAGCCATGTGGAATAAGGGGGAACAATTCTTTCTCAAACACTGATCCAACTGGAACACTTCAAATTTTGATCCAGGAGGAGAAATGATCAGTGGGTCTGCTCTCCTTCAGGGCATTGGAACTCAGAGCAAAGCTCTTGAGTTATTAGCTGGGTAGTTTAGCATTTATCTTCTGAAGTCATTGCCAAAGGCATACAGGCAGAATAAAGAATAACACCACATTGATAAATATGCATCATTTCCCCCTGCCTTCCACAAGAATTGTACAAAATGGAAAGGCATAATTGGACTCTTAGTAAATATAATAGATCAGAATTTATTTCAGGGTGGGTTTATCTTATTTTCCCAGATTGAATCTTTGTAACAGCAGATTTCAACCTGCTGTGAGTGACTTTTGGGTCTGATTTACAAATCTTTCAGATGGAGAATGTCATATGGAAAAAAAAAATAAATGCTTCCTTGGCCATGGTTTTTCAGTTATGAGAATTGATCTGACTGAGGTGGCAAAAACAAGAGAAACTGAGCTGTGCTTGCTGAAGGAATGAGTTTGTCACCTTGACAACTTGGGATCTCCACTGGCCACCTGGTGGGATGGTCTCCTGTCCCTCCCATCCCTCTCCTGTCCCCTGTCCCTCCACAATGTTTGCGGGTTTTTGGTTTATTTATTCTTCTGTCTGATCCACAGCCTGGGTGTGGGGCTGAGAAAGGAAAGGGTGGCAGAGTCACTGAGTGCAGCAATCCCATCTCCAAGCTGCATTTCAAATGGCAAAGGAATTCACCATCAAATGTTCCTTCCAGTTTATAATTTCATGATCCCATTCTTCTCTCAGGGGCGGAAGATCTGAGATGCAAATTGGATCTGCATTATTGTTTTTGTCTCTGAGGGAACATCTTTATGGAACACTCGTCTCTGACAGAGGCATGGTGAGAGCTGGCAGGTCTGGGCTGAGCAGCTTTTCTGCCTGTCTCCCACCATACACTTCATTGTGGTGATGTGCCTTTATTTTACCCTTTTGGTTATAAAGAACATTAAAACCAGATCTGAGAAGGCCTTCAAATCAGCTCACAGTGCAATATGTGATAAACTCCAGTCAAACAAGAGCAATTACTGAACATTTTTGCTAATTAGGAGATGGTTTGCCAAATATCTTACCTATTTTTATTATTTTATTTTCCAAAAGCAAGTAAGAAATGGCTAAAAGAACTACTGGCTACTGTTCAGGATGACTTAATGGAATGACCTGTGGTGGTTGCACTGAAATAAAACATAAAAACAGAGATAGCAGAAGGTAAGAATGGCCAGATTGCATTGAACAAAAAGGTGTCAAGCCCAGGCCCTCCACAAGAATATTCCAAGGCACATTCAAGTGCCACCAAGGCCATGTAACTCTGTGCCTACAACTCCATAAGGATGTCTATGAGGATGTCACAAGCCAAAGGTTGTAGCTGTGTGTTTAATCACCCTAGACAGCTTAATCTTGATTAATTTAGCTGTTCCTTATGCAGGTTATGCTGTACAGCCTCAAAAGCTTAGAATTAAAAATACATTTTCCTAATGATAAATGATACTCGATTTGCAGTCCTTAATTTTTCCTTGCAGATTACAATAATGTTTCATTACACCACTGTAGAGTTACAAATATTTTATGACAATTTCAAATGTCTATTTGTTTTATTCTCTGGCAATAAAACCTCCAAAAACCATGTTCCCATGCTTTTGCCTTCACTTCCATATCACTCATGGTCACTGATGTGGGTGCAGAAGACTTTGAGAGGGAGGTGGGAACAAATGACTTCCTCATCACCCTGAATTATTCTCTAAACCAATACAATCTAGACTCAACAATTTCCTCCAGTGCCAAGCAGAATTACAAACACCTAAACCTGTTTTTAACAGGCATGAAGAAGCAGAACCTACCACAGGTTTTCTGCACAGAAAAAAAAGTTGTGAATTTTTATCTGAGCATCCCTCCCCGTGGCAGCAGCTCTCTAGCACAGCAAGCAGGACTCTGAGCATTTCTGGGCTCCATTTGATCCCACAGCCAGTTGGCCAGCAGCAGCAGGCTGGTGGCCAGGCTGTGTTTCTGGTTTGGTGCCACTGAGAAAACCTGGGCTGAGTGTCTGGTGTCCTTTCCCCACTCCTCCTCCCTGCAAAAGGACATCAGGCTGATTGTTTTTCTTTCCTACCTGGTGGGACGTGCTGACGTGATTTGGGAAATGAGTAAGAGGTACAGGATAGTTACAGGTTTTATGTGAGATGCTGAACATCTGCAGACAAAATAAAAAATTTTATTTGCCTCCCTCTAGCCTTGTATAGTTCGAATAGACAACTGGGCCAGGGTTTTAGCATTACCAAATGTATGGCAAAAAAGGGCCTAAATCACACAGGGGAGGGAGCACAGCCAGACCACATCACACTGACTGAGCAAACAAAGCAACACCACCAGGCTGCAGGGAAGGGCTGGGAGCAGAGACCTGCAGAAGGTGGGGGAGGAAGAGAGGAAGAATGTTCTGGGAGCTGTGTCAGGGATGGGGAACAAGGTGGCTGCGAGGATGCTCTGGTGACCAGGCTGTGGCTTGTTCAAGGCAGCAGCAGCTGGCCAGGAATGCCCCAATATTCCTGGAGATGCTTTGTGGACAAGAGCAGGGGATGGTGACTCTGCTCAGCATGAGGATGGAGGCTGATCTGAGGCACAGAGGGTGCAGAGCACACCTGGGATTTCTGCCCTGGCACAGGGAGTTCTCCCAGAGCAGCACCAGCTCTGGGAACCTGCACTGTTATGGAGACAGCTACATGAAAAATGTCACGGCAGGCTCTGCAGGTCAAATATCTGGGACTGGGGAGAAAAACCCTGACCCATCTCTGCCCTCAGAATGAAGAAAAGCAGACTTAAAAGCAAAAGATCTTCTATGGTGCTTACAAATATCCAGCAGCAGTTTAACACTGGGTTAGAATTTATAAGAAATAAATAGCAAATGGTGCAAAATTCAGGTTCACTGCCCTATTCAGGAGTGAAAATAATATTTTACAAAAAACTCCTCAAACTTCCAAAATTGGTATCACCAAAGAAAAAGTACTAGTGTACTTGTATATTCAGGAAAATTACTCCTGAAGGAAGTCTTCCTGAAATTACTTCTGGCTCTGTGTAATTTAGGGAGATAGATGCATATGCCCATGAATTGTTTAACTGGAGAAATGTCTTTTATTCCTGTATAACAGATGTACAAAGGGAATGGGAATGTTTTATAACTTAGGCTTTTAAATAATAAATAAATGCTGACATTCTCAGCTGAGACATCTTGATTTTTGTGTACTGTGTAATACTGAAGTGTACAAATATTTTTTTAGAAAGAATTATCTTTCCCTTTTTAAAAAGAATATGAAACTCAAGAATATGATAAAACATCACAGTTGGTTTCTAAATGCTTTGCATCTTAATATGGTTGAAGTTAAGGCAGTAAGTAATTTCTGAGTTTTTCCCTGGAGCCGCGTAGTTCTTTTCATATGTAATTATTCTCTGAGTGCATTAGATAATGCTATGGTTCCCACAGCTGTATACACATCTATAAATCATTAATGAGGCAGTTAACTGAAACAAAACTATAAAAGATTTGCATTACCCGGCAGAACCCAGCCTTAATTGACTTCCAGTTATTTACAATTAATTTTTCCATTTGGAATAATGATTGCAAGCAACTTAGGGTTTTTTATTACTGAGGAATTAGATGCTGACTATTCATCAAAAGTTTTTACAGAGGGACTGTGTCAGTGACCAGTAATGAGCTGCAGGTAATCTGATTTTTACACACAGATACACTCCCCCACACTGGCAGAGGGGATGGGGTGGGAGGGGGCACTTGCAGTAAAATGCAGACAGGAGCCAGCACAAACTTTTTTCTGTCCTTTTTACCACATACCTAAGTTTAACAACAATTAATTTCTTTTCTTTATAGCATCCATCTGAAAGACAATAGGATGAATAGAGCTGGCTGCAGTTCTACATAGAATAAACTGCATGAATGAAGAGTGAGTAAATATTTATTTCTATCTTACAAGACTGTAAGATAGACACTGGGGAATAAACGATACAGAGGCTGTTGAGTAAATATTATTCCATTATGCTATTTAAAAATTACTTTTATAGAGACATAGAGCACAGAGTAAACCCTCATTAACTTGTCATTGTTTGAGTAAGGCTCAGATCAGGGCTGTGTGTCAGAGCCTGGACAGACACACGGAAGGGATCAGCTCTCTGTGCCATGTGAGCATAACTCTGTCTGACATTAATGGGCTGGGGATGTGTTCACCAGCAAGGGATGACACGTTCAAATTCCTAATAAAACTCAAGTCAAAACTCACCAGGCCCATTTGCAGCAGCTGATGTTCTCTTCCTTACCCTTCAGCCTTCCCTCTCCAGAATGCCTGAGCACGCAGCAGTGGAGATTCCTGCCTGGGAACCACAGTGGGAAAAGGAGTCAAGACTCAGGTATCAGGTACTGGGGTGCTCTACCCTGCATCCTTGGAAATCATCCTTCCCTGAGACTGAGCAAATGATCCCTTAGTGATTTGATTTCCCCTCGTTGCCCTTATTGGGTACAAATCACAAACAATAAACATTTGGGGGGTTGTCTGTCCTCCCCCTCAGCTACAGCTGCCATGCTGCAAAAGTTGAATGTCCTGCTTTATTTTCTTGTTTAAAATAAATAATTCTGTTGTCCTTTGGCTAACATTTGAGAGTCTCCACTCCTGTCAGCTGGCTGGGCTGCCCTGAGCCAGGCACTGCAGGTGAAAGCAGCCCCGTGGACACAGGGAGGGCATAGGGAGCTTTGATTTCTGTGCATGGGGTGTAGCCCAAGAGACAGACACTGGTGAATGTAGGGGAGTTTAATTCTGAGTGATGGCAAAGCAAGAGGCTGCTCTCTGCCTTATCAATAGGTGCCAGCAAGAGGCCACTGGAATTGATCTAGGAAATGACAATCCAACACTGGAAACCTTGAAAATCCTGCAATATCCTGCTGGAGTCATTTTTCCCAGGTTCTGTTCCACTGGGCTGTGCTGCACAGTGTAATGCAGAGTGAGGTGACAGCCTGGCCATGGGTCATTCAGCCTGTCAGTAATTCCAGGCTTGGCAAATTGGTCCTGCCTCCTCACCAGTCCATGAACTTCACAGACACTTAACTTATGCTACACTGGCTATTGCTTCAGTTTAGCTGGAAAAGCCACTTCCACGTGAAGTCTGAGAGAATTTTCCTTTGGAAAGCTGGTACCAGATGAGCAAACAATGTTATTATTTTCATTAAGATATCACATCCTGTCAACACACAACATTGACAATCGCATTTCAAAGAGCTGTGCCTTGACAAATTGCGCAGTGCAATTTAGACAGTGTTTTTGCTGTGTCCATGGTCCTTCTTACTGGGCTTGTCCTGGAGTGGGAAGAGCTCTGTTTGTAAACTCAGAACTGCAGTAACCCTTTATGCACAGAGGAGATATTGCTGACGGTGATTTTTTTTTTTTTTTCCCCCCCAATGGGTCCAAAGTATCAGACTGATCAACACTCTGTTTCTTGCAGGAACCCTGAACAGTGTGTTACTGCCTGTCTTCAAGCAGCAAAAAAGAAATACCTTGGCTTGGAAGTTTCTTGAGGATTTGCTTTGAAGAAGCCAAAACTAATTTAAGCGAAAACAAAACTTTCATTTGGTGAAAATTTCTGTTAATTTCAAAAAACCTCATAACTATGAAAACCATGCATTTACTTACCAGCTTCTACAAATCAAGATTCTTAGTCCTGCAGGGTTTCTCATCCCAGTGACAGTTCTCACTTCCCTGTCTCCTTCCAGCTGGGTTTGGTTTGGTGTAAGAGTCAGCACCTGTGAATCCAGGCTGTGGATTAAACACAATTGCTTTTCTCTTTTCCCTTCATGCTTTTTTATCTTTTTTCCCCCAAGTTAGTATGAGCAGAACATAACATACTAGAAGAAATAAAGAATTACAGCCAGGATGTGAGGAATTATATTTTTTCCTTTGGAATGGAATCTCAATATTCAGCTATAAGGAAAAGAATCAAGAGCTTTTTCCACTGCTTTGCACATTGTAGAGTCATTTCAACATTGTAATATAGGTGTCAAACGTTACTAAATCAGCTGTCAAATGCTATCAAACACTTACTTTGCACAGGTGTAAATGATCACATAAAATGCAAAGCACTGATCTGACACCAAAATCTCTGTGTACCATTTCTGTCCTCAGCAATTTTACAGAACTATCAAGAAAAAGTCCAACAGGGAGATTATTCCTCGTTATTTAAGTATTTTTGGTCTGTTTTCTTGCTTTTAGGGATGTGGTTTCCCCCTCTGCTCTAGCTGACACCAAGGAAGAGAATGCAACAATCTGCATGGAATAGTTTTGGACTGATCTACAAAGAACAATATTATGTTTCATAATAATGTTCCAAATGTTAAAGATTTTTTCCTGCCAAAACCTCTCTTCTGTAAGTGCCCCAGCATCATCAACTGATGGCAGCACAGCTCTGGGAATAAACACTTTCAGCTAATGGCAGGAATTGTCAGGGGAAACACAGAACAGGTATTTCTTCCTGACACAGAATGAAACATATGATTAAAGTTAAATGCCAAATCCTACCAGCACTGGAGCGAATTAAGGTTTATTTTTCATTCCTGTTAATTCATTCCTCTCTTTTAGCTAATTCATCTTGTTTCATTTAGTGCCAGTGGTTTTTCCTGTTTGGTCACTTTGGTAGATGGGGGAGACAATTCATTTTAGGCATGTGGCTTTGGGTAACAAGATTAAAGCTTCAGGCAAAGCCCAGATCCTAAAGGAGTGCCCTGAAAGCTCCCTGGGCTGTTTCCAGCTCTCCAAAGGCAGGGCAGGGTGACCACAAACACCTCCCTGCCCCTCCTGCAGTCCCAAAGGTGCCTTAGTGCATCCACGTGCTGCTGGATGTGCTCCATGCAGAACATTTAAATCAGGCTGTGTACAGGAAAAACTCTCTTAATAACCTTAATGTCAGGGGTGTTGGACTGCAGCATTTATTGTGAGGGAGCTGTGATACAAACCTTACCATAATGAAACCATTTCAGGTAACAACTCAAAAGGACTGAGTTTATCTCCACTGTTTTACTTTGGATTTTCTCCTGAAAAGTAAGTCTGCCCCACTGGGGGCTGAGTGAAGCATACAGTGATTAATTAGAGCTGGACTGATTTTGTATAGTTCAATATGAACATGTCACTTCTCTGGCTGCTTCATCTCCATCTTCCCTCTGACCAGCCAGAATTTATTCCAGAACGCTTGCTCTGGTACCAGGAGCAGCAGGTATATATATATATATATAGATCTCAAAAGCCTCCCATTTTCCCACAACTAACCACTCTTGGAGACAAAAAATAATGATGAAAGGGATCTACTGCTCAGTGAATACACATTTCAGTGTCCTTCCTGAAAGAGCTGTGAAAGCATTTTCAAACACGCAGGGCTGAATGTATGTTAAAATAGCTAAACTATTATAAAGCATCCAGTTTCTAAAGTATCACTTATCATAAGAACATTTTAATGTATGGTGCTGTATTTGCCTTCACAGTTTTGGATTATGTCAACAGAATCATATAATGAAGATGTAGTAAAATCTTACTGCTTTTGTAACTGAAACTCAGAAAAATTGGAGTTTTTATTTTAAAAAATGAGCTCCAAAAAGAATTTTTCACCCTGCCTTAGATGCCCACACCCAAATGTTCATGAAAAGGATGCTCTGTTCCAACAGAAGATCCAAACAGGTTCAGGTCTAAAGGCAAGGGTGGGTGCAGCACCCACAAAAGCAGCAGCATTTGTGCTCTGCTGACACTGAACTGGCTCATTTCAATTGATTTCTTTGATGTACAAACATAAAGCAGCAGCAAATCATTATCCATCCATAATACATCATTATAAAAATACTTTTTTTACTGCCCTTCCATCTCAGCTTCAAATCATCAAAGACGCCCTTATTTGCAGACAGAACTGAAGTCAGATTGTTTATTAAGAGTGATTTTACAAGCACTTAAACATTTGCAGTATGTATTAGAAATGATGCCAGCACATCACCTGGCTTAGAAAAAAGCCCTTCTGTAAATTCCTTCCCTGCTCTGTCCCCACCCCAGCAAGGACAACAGGGCCAGTGGATGCTGCAGGAAGCAGCAGGGGGAAGGTGGGAAGTGTCTCCATCAGCGCCGTTGCCAAAGGTTCCAAATCCAAGCCCAGGCTGGGAATTGCCCCGTGTGTATTTAGGGCTCAGTGCATGCACAGGCACAGCAGAGGTCGTGGAGATCAGCTGAGGCCATAAAGGAAATTTGTAACAACTCAGGTTAGCCCACGTTTTGTCACGTTACCTAAAATAGTCTGTAAATAAATCTATTTGCAGGCCACTTCCTTGTAGGCAGCGATTGCTTCCAGCAGCATTCAGGCTGTAATGCACAGCCGTGCATTTCCACAGGAGTGTGCTCACTGTGGATTGTTACAGATCCAGGCTTCAAACAGAGACTGGGCACCATCCCTGGTCTGTTATGGTCTGTGCTCCACAGGACTCTGAACAATCTGCAATCCAGCCCCCAGTCCCTTGCTACCTTCAGCCAAGGCCATGTGTGGCTCCATGGAACTGCACAGGACACCCACACACCTGGACAGGCTCTGAGGGAGCCACAGCTGGCAGGGGGGCTGTGGGTGCTGCACCCCAAAACACGCCCAGCTGAGCTGACACAGCCCCCACTACAGCACCAGGGGCTGCCCATGTCCCTCTGCCCCACACCCAGAAAAAAAACACCCTAAAACCCCGACCCAAGAGGTGTGTCCCTCTCTGGGTGCCCGCTGGGGCTGTTCCAGTGAGGAGGAGTGTGGTGGTGAAGGCTGAGGTGGCTCCTCCACCCCAGGCTGGCTTTAATACCTTTCTCCCACTCAGGGTGTGCTCCTCGGGCTGAGCTGACACCCAAACCCCTCAGCTTTGTCAATACTTACCAGGAGCCACCTAGTGAAGACTGAAAACAGAGTCAGTCTCTCAAGTTTATCAGTCCCCTAAACATCATTTGTCAGTATTTTGACACTGAAAACCAATCTGGGATGGGCAAATCAGGAATCAACCTGTGCTCATCAACCCAGGCTCAGTGATGCCTTAAGGAATGTGTACATCAGCTCCCGAAGGGAAAAATGCTCAAAAGGCCTTTATGGAGATGAAAGAAAAGTGCAAAAATATTGGTATTTTAAAGACTGAGCTATTTAGTTACAATAAGTCTTTCTGAACTGCATGATACTGGATAACTGAGCAAAGGTTTCTCTTCAAAATCTGCACTTCACAGGAGCACTGCCAGCACTGGGTCAGCCAGACATGCTGCAGCACCCCAAGAGCTGTTTAAACTCCTTTTTAAAAATAAGATTTAGAAATAAAGTCCAGCCCTCACTTCAGAAAATCCCATTGGAAATGAAACTAAAATTAATATAATACCTAAAGGTACAATTTAAGTTCTGGTGTTGCAATGTTTTATTCACAGATGAGCATTTATTAAGAATCAGGAGGACTCTCAATTCCTAATGCTCCTGTTTCTTTGCATCATTCAACTTTTGATGGTATGATCAATGGCAGCATGATTAATGCAGTTATTAGAACAGCTGTTATAAAAATAATATGGAACAAACCCAATTTGTACATTAGAAGAATATTCTGATAAGTCACTTGATCACCTGTAGAACAGAGGGCAGTATTTTCTTGAACTGATACTGGTTAAGCTAAAAGATTTCTTTTAGGAACAAAAAAAATCAGCTGATTCTTATCTGCAGTCTGTTTACAGAAGTCTGCTAATGAGAAAAAAACGCAGTGCTAAAAATGAAAGAAATTGTGAACACTCTACATTTAGATGTAGCCAGAAGTAAACATAATCATAGGGAATATATTCCCTGTAGATCTATTTAAAGGTCTTTTTTGTTTTTAAGTGACAGTGATTTATATTTAGGGCATGTGTGTGTAAACATGTGTATATAAACAGGAGTTCGTAAGGAAATAAGCACCGTATATATATATATATATTGACCCAGGAATTAAAATAAAGAGGGAACAGGTGATCACTTAATTCCACCTGACTCAAACCAGCCTCCAGTCCCATGTTTTGAGAAGGGAAGCTTTCAGTTGCAAAGTTCAGTATCTGGAGCATACAATAATTAGGAAGATGTTTAATACCAACCCACCCTCTTTATTAAGTAATTTCTTCAAGTATTTTTAATAGTGCAAAATACTGGTTTGCATTAGTACAGTTACTATGGGAATTCACAGTCCAAAAAAAATCTTAAAAGATTTCCAAAGTCAAACAAAAAACTTTTTAATACTGTATTTTTAGCAAGAACATTTTTAACAAAGAATGTGTACTTTAACTTAATATGGTACAACAGAGAAACCATACTTAAAAGTTTCCATTATCTAACACTCTACTGCATATTCATTTTTCCATCTTAAAAGACCAAAAGCCAAGCTGAACTGAGCATTAAAAAAAAAAGCATCAATTATAATCCTCATATTACATCAGCTATTAGGGTTTAGCTCACACTTTTGAATCGGTCATCTAATGAAAGGACAATTTTTACATCGTTCTTTTAAAAAATGTACACACATTTCTTTTTAAAACGTAATATATATCGAGTATCTGCTTCAGTAAACAAAGCTTAATTTATAAACACAATCGAAACAGCTCCATGTTGAACAGTTTCAGTGATAAACTGGACTTGTATGATGTACAGCCAGTGAGGACCATTGTGGCTTAAAATCATTGTGCCATCGCTATTCAGTAATAGCCACTTCCTAAGGAAAAAAAAAAGTTCTTTTTTGGGGTGGGGTGGGGAGGGGAAATAATTCATGTATGTGCTTAAAAATACTAAAACTCCTTTCTATCTCCAGGGACCTAAAAATGATCTGTTGTGACAGGCTTGGTTTGGTATGGTAAGCTTGTAAAAAGTCTCAGTATTTCTTAATACGGCAGTTTTCAATGCAGCAACAGTAAATTGCTTGAAATTGTCCTTCAAGTTTCATGCTACAAATCCTGTTCCTCACACAGTACTGAAGGCATCAAAGGTTGGAAGGGACATTTCTCAGGAACTATATAGTCTTCAAATAGTGGTCATTACACATTTTTCAGCAATAGGTGGTTCCTTCAGTACATAATGGTCGGCTTGATGTATGTTCTGTTTTCTGGAGGGAAACAAAAAGGAAGAAAAAAGTCAATTACACAGCTGAATGTTTTATAATTAACTGACATTTAGGTGGTTTCTTCCCTTGGTTGTGGATCTTTCTTTTCCTCAAGCCAAATGAGCAGATCTACAGGCAATCTAAACTAAACTGTCCATCACGGGATCACATTTTGTGTAGGAAGAGGAGGCACTGGGTGACAACACCTGGGCAAGAAAGGACAAAGACCCACCACCACTCGCCCTGGTGTTTGCCAGTAATGGCTCAGGACAGGTTGCAAACACTCTTGGATTTTGGATTTTCTTCCTTGAAGGCATTTCTTTTTTTAATCAAACACTCCTTTTCTCCCAAAGGCAGTCCGTGTTGGATTGCTGCCTCTCTGGGCCAGACCCAGGGACAAGGCACCAGCTTTACCACACACCCTTGTCACTGCACAGAACCTGCCAGGGAACAGGGTGTTAAAACTGCACTGCTTTCAAAAAATGTAAATCAGGATCTGTTCTTGGAAAACTGTTCTTTCATTCAGAAACCACCACATTTCTCTTAAAATTCTATTTCTTTATTTAGAGAATGAAGCAGAAAAGCACTTCATAAAAATATTCCTAGTTATAGTACCTATCAACTGTGATTTTTCACATTAAGCAACTTTAAGCCCAGAGAAAAATTAAATATTGAAATGCCCACAGAAACTGAAGCTAACAAGAATCCATATTCCTGTTCATTATACAATGAATCATGAATCCACCCAGCTAAATCTGCACGAACTGATCTGGAAGATGATAGCGAAATGATAATATGGAGCAGCATTTTGTATAATGTTGACATCTCTCCCATTCCTGTTTTACATACGCCAATACTGAGCACTCCTAAGGAACAAACAAGTATTGACCTGCAAACTGACACTGATCCTTGGAGCAATCTCCAAGTTTGCCACATTTCAATTTCAAAATGCATTTCAGCTATAATATGAGTGATTTATCATTTAGCAGTAGCTGTCAAAGTAACCTCCTAGATAAAACAAAAACATCTGGAACCATAAACAGAGGAGAGCAGTAGCTGAATTTTAATCCAAATCCGACATGTTCACTTCATTAGGAACAGGAAACAGCTAATTAGTAATTGAATGTTTCGTGGTTTTAAGGAGGCTCAGACTCTCCAAACTGAGATGATTTAATACGTATTTTGGATGTAAGCACAAATAAAGATCACAGGAGCCAGGGACATAACAACTCCAGAGGGATGTCTGGGAGCCTCCAAAGAAAAGACTAAAATTAGTTTCAGGCTATTGGCTGATGAAAATTCTTGTCATAAACCTGGTGGGGAATTGTTAAAGCCTGGGGGGGGTCAGCAGAAATGCAAGGATTGAGCACTGTGGGGTTTGTTTGTGGTTTGGGTTTTTCTTCCCTTTTTCTCATGGTCATTAGGAAGCTGCACATGGCTTCTTCCTAGTTGAGGCTGTTCTTTATGTTCTTATTAAATTTTGAGTATTATTTTTTAAATTAAGGTGAGGATATTGAGGGTACTGTGGGCTGACTAAACTTTGGAACAGGTTTCCGTATTTCCTTCCAATCCCCTTTATTTCTCAAGGAAAGTTCAATGGAGGTATCTGGAATACCTGTAAGAGAGAAAAGTAAATGCCACAGCTCAAGCCCAGTGCAGCCACCCAGGAGACATCATTGATCAGTGAACAGAAAGTGCATAGTTAAATATTTCCTTTTTTATAACACCCTCAATTATTCTCCAGAAATTAAAATACTTTTTTGCTGCTGTGCAATAAACTGAATTTCATGGCATTAACCACGTCACACAGCAACCACCTCTGAGGAATTAATGTGTTGGGAGCAGCTGTGCCCCCACTTACACAGGAAAGACAATGTGATGTTGTCAAATTAATCTTTTCTGGAGAATATTCACCATCTCCTCAGTGCAGCTGACTGCAAGCTACAGACCATTTTACAGCACTTTACTGTATTATATAGCAAAGATTTGAATAAATCTGTGTGCAATAAATGTATTCTTTTATCAGGTTTATCCCTTAATCAAATATTCATTTATGTGGGCTTCATTCTATTAAAAACCGAAATTATACAAAGGTGAGCAAAAGCGTAGATTTACAGTAGTTTAAAGCCTAATCTCATTCTCTAGGGGTAATACTGACAATATAAAAACTGTATAAATGATATTCCCTAACACTAAATATGCTTATGAGCCCCCTGTGCATGTTACACTGCTTTACAGCCTACAGATCAATGCATGACTGGCTTAATAAGCAAGACATTTAGAAAGGAGGGTTTTTTCCCCTTCACAATGTAGAAGATAAGTAAAGACCTCTGAGTTTCTTGGTGAGCCAGAGCCTGTGTTAAAAACTGCAATTTTCCCTCAGGATGGTGTTCTCTTCCCTGAGTTGTTAGTCCAGGGTAGGTGCAGATCTTGCATTCTTTTTATCCACAATATCATCATTTGTCTTTTTCTTTCAAGGTATAAATGGGTTCATAAAGGACAAATCCAAAGACAATAATCATCATCTCTGCATTTATTCACATTTAATTTTTTTTTCTCAGCCTATTCCACATCTCTGAATTTTCTGAATCCTCTCTTTGGAAGATCCCTGGTTTCAATCAGGAATTCAGCTTTATTTCCCTAAACTACTTTAAAACAAAACTTCCACGTGTACCCTCCCATTGTGCCCTGGCAATGCTGGTGTGCAAACCCAGTTCAGGGAGAGGAGAAACACCCCGACTGCATCTACACCTTGGGATTGCCAGGGATCTCTGGGACACTGTGAACTGTGAAGAAATTCACTGGAGGAAGGAAATGTGGGATCTGCTAAGTAGTGAGAAATATAAATATGTTGTATCAATAACTATAAATTATCCATGTAATTTATAAGGTATAACCCAGCATTACAGGCTGCAGAAAATATGGGTGGCAGGGATGAAATAACAACCTGGAAATCCTGTTCTGTCAAATGAGCTGGAGGAGGAGCTGGGAGAGCAGCTGGAATGAGGTGAGGTGGAGCTGAGACCTGGCTGTGTGGCCAGAGCAGGGGCAGGAGGAGCCAGGGCTGCCCAGTGCCAGGCTGTGCCCTCTCACAGCCTCTGCACAGCTCCTGCTCCAGGGCTGGGATCCAGGAGTCTCAAGGATACCACAGGTGTCCACCTGCACAGGAGATGAGCTCCCCACCCTCCCCAGGCTGGGTAAGCAGCACCTCAGTTAGATCAGAGCCAAGCTCATCTTTGCAGGAAGCAACTCATGGGAAATGCAATGCTGTAACAATAAATTAACTAGCAAAGCTGGGCTAATTAGTTTGAAACCAGTGTCTTACCTTGTAGAAAGGAAAAAAACAGACAAAACCAGTTTACTTTTACAAAGGATCACATACCTCAGAAAAACCCTCTTTCCCTACAACCCTTAGCAGACAGAAGTCCTGCCTGCCTGGAAGGGGAATGAATCCAGGCCCCTGCTTGTGGGTAAGGACCAGATCAATTACCAAAACTCAACACAGGATCCCAATACTAGCATGAAAAGAAGATAGATCTTGGCTGATCATTCAGCTGAATGACAAGTAAAAATTACTTCTCTGCCTGATTATTACTGTCTAGAAAAACTTCTCTTGTATCTGCAGATCTCCTTCCAACTGAGCAGTGAGAGAGCAGGGCAGGGCTCCCATCTAGACATGGTCAATAAATGCTGGCT
This sequence comes from Certhia americana, assembly GCA_018697195.1. Classification (NCBI taxonomy): domain Eukaryota; kingdom Metazoa; phylum Chordata; class Aves; order Passeriformes; family Certhiidae; genus Certhia; species Certhia americana. The sequence goes on along the minus strand of CM031880.1, from coordinate 7,724,620 downwards.
CTGTGAGCAGCAGTAACAACAAAGGTTGGGTTGTTTTCATCTCTCACACTTTCCTATGGCCTCTTTCCACCCCTGCAGAGGTGCCCTCTTGGATATCTAGAGCTGGCTGAGCCCAGATGATCCCTTGGGATTGGTACCAGAACCTCTCCTTCCCTCAGGACTGTGGTGCCTGACCCTGCAGGGCTGCTCGCTCACAGAGCTGCTGGGCTGGAGTTTCTTCCCCACTTATTTGGTGTGTAAGGATGCTGACCCTGTCAAATATTTCCTCATCCATGTCAAGCGAGCTAAGAAAACTTGTACTAAACCCAGGATTTCTAGTCAGTCCCTGTAAGGCCCCGTTCCTGGTGAGCCCCTGATGGGGCAGGTCACCGCTGCACATGGCCAGTGTGGGCATGGAGTGACAATCTGGGAACAGCACAGGAGCTTTAAAAGAGCTTTTCTAGGAGCTCTGCAATGACACAGCACGAGGTAGCTCCCAGGGTTTAATAATTCACAGCCTCCAGAGCAGGACATGCTCTAGGGAGAGAACACAGCTTGGGTAGGAGGAACAACAGGCCTAAGACTTGGATAAAGCAGCTCGGCTTTGAAAACTCACTGGTTAGATCAGAACAACAACAAACTAAAGTCCAGTCTTCTACATGATAAACCCCAAAATATGTTCCAAACTACACAAGTCCTTCATCTTTGAAAAACAGATAAAAATAAAATGTTATTCTCAGTAACCTGAGAGTTTTTGTGCCAAATCTCTGCCAGGTTATCTCTGTCACAAACAAAAGCAGCAGCAGCAGCCCTGGGTCACCCTCCTGTTGCAGGCACAGTGAAGTACATTTTCACCTCAGGAAAGTCTGCCGGCCTATGCTGCTGCCTCCTTCCAGAAATTCAGAGTATTTTATTTTTTTGTAAATTGTTGTTATCAAGTATTACTGTAACATCTACTTTTGAAGATTTTAAGCTAACATTGCTTTGCTGATTGTTCCAATATCCCCTAACAATGAAATATTGTAATACAAAAGTTAACTAAGGTATAAACATGCAAAAGGAGAAGTCTCCCTGCGATCATAAAATGATGTTATTTTCTGTTCAGCAGTTCATGTTACTGCTGTTCATGCTAATTAATTAAAGGAGCTGTTGCTGTAATGTGCAAACAGGGAATCTGAGAAACTGAGAGGGCTTTTAGGTCTCGGAGTGAAGTTAAGTCAATCTGGGCGCGGGCAATCAAATGTAATGAAATCACTTGTCAGTGCTAAGCTTGCAAAAACTGTGAAGTTTGACTAGGGAGTAAAAGGATTATAATTAGATTTCCAATAGGATAATAACTAAATGGCAGAAAGCAGTAAAGAGAAAATATTACTTTGTTAGCTAATGGTGCTGCTGTTCGGTTTTAGTTTTTATCAGCACACTTGTAGTTGTGCTAATTTAATTTGCTTTTATCAGCAAAAATGCACTACTCGAATGGTACTTGAATGTCATTTGCAAAAATCATTGATCTGAAGGTGCACTTAATGACACCCAGTATGTTTGTTTTATGTGGAAGGGAGATTGGCTGATAAAATGGTTGATGCACTGTGGTGCTGGCCCAGGGGTGAGTGGTGGAAAGAGGAGCAGGAGGGTGTCTGAGTGCTCATCACCTGCTCTGCTCCACTGCAACCACCACTGATCTCCTCTGCCAGCTAAAAAACCTCCCAGCTCCAGCTCTGAACTACATCTGGGATATGGAGGATGGAGGCATTAGACTGTAAAGTTCAAAAAAGTTTTAAGTCTCATCTGCATGAAATTTCTGTTCAATTAATATACAGAGCAGAGGGAAAATGAGTCAACTAAATGGAAAAGATTTATAATGCAGATCAGAAACGCAGTACATGAACAGCTTGTGTTAATAAAATCATTTTAAGAAATGAGCATAAAATATGATATGACTTAATCACTGTGAAAGGTGGCTGTGCAGTAGTTCTGTAATTTTCCTTTAAACCGTCTTAAGGAGATAGTGGCAGTGGAACTAATTGAATTTCAAAGGGAAAGCACTGTGTGAATGATAGATTTCTGTCCAGCAGAGCTATTGACAACAGAAATAGAAAGCTCTGTATTGATGCTAAAGCTTTTTTTCTGAGCAACTGAAAGAGATTTTGGAAGCCTGGAAACAGCTTTGTATTAGGGATGTGTGTTTTGCCCCGTCCTCCACCCAGGGCCCAAAAAACAAAGGCAGCAAATGACAGGGGCAGTGAGGGAGTGTGCTTGAATTGTCAGAGCTGCAACAGCAATAGGAGCTGTCAGGGACACGAATGGTTATCAAAGGGAAAAGGAATAAAAAGTTATTACAGTATCAGCATAAATAAAAATGAAAGAGACAGGAACACTTTGAAATCTAAACAAGCTCCACAGAGAGCACTCCAGAAAGCTTTTTATCAGCTGAGAGTGTTTAGTGACCAAGTGGCTCAGCTCCTCACGTCTCCACACAAGCAGGATTACTACGCCAAGGGGGTCAGAGGCAGCAGGGCAGAAAAGGGAAGGGAACAGCTTTGCCATGAAGGGACAGGACAGGGCTGCAGCTCCTGCTGCTCAGGCCATGCCCTGCTCTCACCGAGCCCAGGGACACTGAACACAGGGAACATCCATCTCTCCCTATTAAAGCCATGCTTTAACAAATCTTCCTGAGTCAAAGCCTCTCATAACTGAAGGGATGATGTAGTTGGGATCAGACTAAAAGGAAAAAAAATCTAAAACCCAACCTGAAATAAAAATGGTAAAAATCACAAGGCTTTCCTGTGTATTAATAAACTACAGGTAACGTAAGAAACTTCTCTTCATTCCTTCAGGCAAGTAAATGGTCATTGGAAGTGGCTGTCCATCACTTTCCTCACAGTATTTGTAATCATTTTTGATGTAAAGACACATTTGAGCTAGGTGCAATAAATGGCTCTTCTTCAACTGAAAACTGAAACTACCTTCCTCTTTACCAGGCTCTGCCCAGATGCACCTCTGACTCTCAGAGTTGTTTGGAAGAGCACTGAGCACTCCTCTCAGCAGGTACCATGAACAGATCAGAAATGTAAGGAACACTTTGCTCATCAAATTTAAACACGTGTCTCAAGTGCTTATCCAATATTTTGACTATTTCTGGCAGCAGCAGTTTTCCAATTGCAATATTTAGAGCACAGCTCTCATCATATGTGCACGTATATATACACACAATATGTCAGACGTATATATCTGCATTACAATAAAGCTGTGATTCTCCTTCTCTGTAATACAGAGCATATGAATCTAAAAGCACAAGAAGAGACAGAAGTAAAAATATTTGAAAGCTTTCCTGGAAGGATGACAGATGGACGACAGATGCATACCAGAGGTATGAAAGTCAAACCTTCCCCAGCTGAAGAGAAATGCTGGAGTGAGGATTTTGTCTCTAAGTGCACTGCAGCCCTTCTCCTGTCTGCACAAACTGCCTTTAGTTACCTCAGCACAGGGGATTTTTGCACATTATCACTACATGGTGCAGCAGAAAGGGTGGGACTGCTCTAAGAAGCAGCAGATCTGTGGAAGAGGCTCTGTCTGCCAGAGCAGCCAGCACAGAACTGAATGGTCTGGAATGAACTTGGCACAGGACTGAAAGGAGAAAAACTCTATGAGTTTTACTTTCATCAGAGAATTTCCATGTTGTAATTGCTCAGACCAGATTTTATCACAGGTGGATTTTCTGTGTGGCTCAAGGAGGCTTCCAAGAGGAATGGGAATATCCCTGGGGAATATCCCTGTACCTCAGCTCCCCCAAAGGAGGATTTCCCAACTCCTCATGTCCCAGTTCTGCAGCCAGAACTCATTTCCTGCTCTTTGGGAAGCATTCAGACCATACCTGGAGGTGCTGCACTTACACCCTGCCACACAGTGAAGGAAAAGCAGCAGCAGATAGCTGCCCATAATATGAACATGGCTTTTCTTTCTCACTTACAGTTCATGCATTTTTTGAAAACATCTGCGATCTTGATAGGTAGGTGAAGACCAGAGTAAAATATTTCAAATGATAAATCATATCTAAAACCCCTTTTGAACTATGGGCATACATCTTGGTAGATTAATATCAGGTTTAAAACAAGTATCACCCCAGAATCATCTCAGATAAATATCACCTCTACTTAATTTCTGATCTTGTAAAGTACTTTTCTTACAAAGGTTTTCTACATCAAACGGGGACACAAACTGAAGTTCTGTAATTTACATTTATCCTAAAGCACAACAACAGATATAAAAGTGATTCAGCATTTCCCTTAATTTTTAATGACAAGCACACAGGTGAGGAGCTGTGGTACATACTGCACCTTGCATCGCTGCACTGTCATGTTGGGTTCCGTTGTGTTCTATTTCCATATCTGGGATTCCAGCATCTGCAAGATGGGAGACTGAAGATTAATGCATTCCCCTTTGCCCCGCTCTCAGGCATCTTTAGAAAAATATTTATAGCAAACTTGGGTGCTCTCTAAGTTAACATGGCCTTGCATAAAACATTTGGTCCTCATAGAATTTTCAGTAGTAAATTGTTTCCAAAATGTGCAAACATTACTGGTCTCACAGTGAATTATTTTTAACGTGCTTCACATTTGTCTGACGATCAGATAATAACCAACATGTGGTAATAATATGTCTGAAAAATCCTCTTGGAGAATGAGGGCATCTGACACATGAAAAATGGAAGTTGAAATTAAACTGTGATAATATTAAACTACATTGACTCTTGTATATAGCCAAATACCTCCAAATTACAGAGCTGAAGAATATAGCCAGTGCCAGGCAACACTTTTGGGGTGTGTGTATCAGTTTGTGTGAGTGCATGCTACAGATAAGAACTGTGCAAATTGCATTTCCAACCTCAGCTCGGGATGTGTGAGCATGTGTTACCACGCAAACCAAAATTACAGCTGTCATATTATGTGAAGTATTTCCAGATCTCTGAGAAGAGCTTTCCAAAGAGGATTGTGCTCTTTATTTTTTTTTTTTTTTTCCTTTTTCTCCAAGTTGAGAAGGAGTCTCATGACACTCACTTTGGACCTGTTTAATTTCATGTTGGTGATCCCTCTGTCTGCACAGTCCTTGGGGTGGGGGCGGGGGCTCCAACACCCCAGGGTGTTACAGGAACAGATGCCACGATCCACCTTGTGCCAACAAGGATTAGCATGAAGGGGATGTGATTTGAATCCATGGCACCTCAAATCCTGGAGAAACATCTGCTTCCCTTATCATCCAGCCCTTAGAAATTACAGGAAGGAAAAAACCCCACCTGAAAGGGAGCTGTGTATGCAGTTAGGGAGTTTTTCCAGGCAAAAGCCTGTTCTGGACTTTCTCAAACAGGGAATAAAACTGCACTGTTGCTTTCACAGGTCCCTTCAGCTGGAGTGTCAGGATCTGTCACAGAGGTGATGCTTTGCTGGTGACCCTGCAGTAACTGAGCTCTGCGTGAAAGCAGGGCAGCCCTGAAAAGTACAGTCCTTACAGGAGAGCAATAGCTCAGCAATAAATGTGTAAATGAAATATATGTCATGTGTGCATATATAGCTCTATAAATGTATATATGATATAAAAAAGCAGTATTTTCACATATACGGATTTTTTTCTTACAAAATTACAAGTAACTGCTATTCTGCAGGGTTTCCCTTACTCAGGTTCCTGTTCTGAAGGCAAGTGCAGGGCACTGACCTATCAATCTGGAAAGGTTCTTTCTTCTCAAACCCTTCAGAGTACATGTTGTATATACCAAAAATGACAAAGTCATCTGTAACTAATAACAGCATCTGTTAAATGAGACAGACTGTCAGAGTTAAATTAAAAATACTCAGAATAGCCCTTCACATTTTGTTGTCATAAAATTGTACCTGCAATTAAATTGTGGATTTAGATGCTAATGAGCTACCTGATTTGCATGTGCAATCAGATTAGCATGTAAATATCAGCTTCTTGCAGGCACTAACATATACATGACTACCTGAGTGTGCCTGCAAATCAAAGTGCTGCAGCCAGGCCCACACTAGCAGATGTAAAGGTGTGTTAATCACACTGCTGGAACGTTGGTATCCCTGGATTTGTGGCTTCCAGAACTGCTGGGTGTGTGCTCCTGGCTGGTGTGTGAGCAGCAGGTGCTTCCCTGCCGTGGCAGCACCCAGGGGAGTGACCTTACAGGATTCCATTTTTTTTCTGACGTTCCTCTTAAAGTGCTGGTTCTGTCGTGAGATCCAGCCAGGGCATTTTCCTGATCCAGTGGAGGTGGTGGAGAAGGTTTCTGCTGATTCTGGCCACCCACTCTCCCCGGGTCAGTGTCCCCCACCCCGGTGTGACTGTGGCTGTAAATCCACACCTGGACACCCCCAGCCAGTGCCAGTGCTCCAGGGACACCAGCCAGTCCCTGCTTCCAGGGATGGCAGGGCTGTCACCAACAGATGAGAGGATGCTCTGAAAGATGCTGCTCTTGTACTCACAGAGTTTATATCCCTTGGGTGCCCCAGATAAAACACAGCTCACATCTCCTGCAGAGCACTGCAGTGGCAGGGCACACACACAGCCTTGCCCTGGCTTTAGAGAACAGTTTGGGCAGCTCTCACAGCTGAGAACTCCAGACAAGCCAAATTCATTATTTTTGCTCAGCAGTCAGGCAGTTTTTGCACTCTGCAGTCTCTAGCAGTGCCCAAAGCAGGCAGCACAAATTAACACACCACAGGACACCTGAATGCAGCAGGGACTGAATGTCACTCTGATTCCTGAGCCTCTGCAGAGACTCCAGGTAGGGATGCACAGACTAAACCTTAACTGCAGTATCTGAAATTAATTAAATCTCAGCTAGGTTCAGTTTTAAACATTCAAACCAAAGCTCTAAAGTTTGGCCAGAACCATCTTAAGCACAAAAGGCAAATTCTTCTGGTAGCCAGGAGTTCAGTTAATCACTGTTTTGGAGATGAACTGATTTGCTTTTGTTTCACAAGAATGTTTGGGAAGTGTTCAAAACCCAGTCAGCTCTGAAAGCTGATACATATTTAACAAACTTAATAGGTCCTGAGGCTGAGCAAACTTCAGCCAAACAGCTTTTGAAACGAAGCTCAGCAGTTCTAAAAATGAATCTGCTGGGAGAGAAGAGTTCAGAGAACCTTATAGGAACCAAATTTCACATTGTCTTAGCTGGCACTGTAACAGATTTCTCTGTAATATATTCAGCATTTCTTGTCATCTCTGTGTAAACTGCTCTGTCTGTTTCTCTAGTTTCAGACTTATTTATTTTTTAATTCACGACCCAGAGCACATGGCCTGAAATAGATTTTTCATTTCAGGAAAGAATTGTGGAGGTTTATTCTGAAATTTTCTCTGTGCATCATTTAATTTATGAAAAAAATTAATTTTTTTTTTCTCACTCAATCAAACATCATTTCAAGCTGACTGTGAAGGGCCAACTAAGACATTACCATTTAACATCCTGAGACCGTCACCTGATGTGGCCTGTTTAAGAGCCTGTTCCACTTGTTCTCTTCTTTTGGATTCAAATTCCAAAGCTTCCTGCAATTTTCTCTTTGCCTTCTTCTCTTTCTTCAAGCGTTTTTGAATTGTGGCTGAAATGCAAATACAGTGGCTTGTCAGGGCACAATGAATAGATGATGGAGACACTAAAAACTTAGTTTATGTTCAATATTCAAAGGTGAATTCATTCTAGCTCACGACTTCTGTGACAACAAAGATGTGCATGTGGTGGTGACCTGAAAGACAATCAATTCTGAGGATGCTGATTATTGGTGAAATTCTCTCTCAAGTCAGGAGCCATCAGAGTCTGTGAGTGACTTGAAGTTTTTGGTGAGTTAGCTGGGATTCAGGAAGGGCACACTGTGCTGCCCTAAGGAGCTAAGTTTTGTTTTACAGAAATACACAGCCCCATCACACTTGGGTGATCAAGATTTCTGAACACCCCCTGCAATTTAACAGCTTCTGCAGGATTTATTGACCCTTCACAACTCAACTGAGAGGTGCCCTTTGGTGTCTTTAAGTGAGACATGGCACTGCAGACAGTTCCACACACTCAGTATTTCCATTCAAAAAGCACAGATAGGACTTGGCACCTAAACTTTTAGTCTTATCTAGTTTTATCTTTCTGATTTCATGGATATAATCTAGAAGTAGCTTTTGGCATGTGAAGTACTGTTCCTTTCCTTCAGATGCAGATCTGAATTTTAAAAAGAATACTAATACTGTCTCCTTTGCAATAGCACAGCGAGAAATTCAGATTTACCAATTTAATTACCTATTATTATCATCAAAAGCTTCAAACCAGTCATGGCTTTGTCTCAGAAGGCCTCATTTGGGGTGTGCTACTGCACCTCAATTTCATGATGTAAAAAACATCTACGATTATTTGCTTCAGATCTTACACTTGGCCTGACAATTTCTCACAGCTCTATTTTGTTGTGCTGAAGTTCTCTACAGGACACACTAAGCAGCACTGAAGCTGCAGAAATGTGGGCTAAGGAAGTAATGACAAAAATCACCTAAATACCCAAATTAAATCTGTATCTTTCTCACAGTAAGACTGATGATTCTCAATGCCTGGAGAATAACAGAAGAAACAGAAAGAAATTAAAGCTGTCAAATGACAAAATCGAGTTGGGAATACCTGGGCAGAGTGATGCTAATAACCCTGAAAGCCACAGAACTGCCCCAGCTTCCCTCCTCAGAACCAGCCAAAACTCTCTGGGGCCAGTTGCCCTACAGGTAATAATCCTTCAGCCACTGTTCTTTCTGCTTACAGAAACATGTGCTTCGTTCTGGTTTTATGAGATTTAAATCTTTCATTACCAGTGCAGGTCCACTGCTGCATTACCCTGGAGTATGAATGTCAGTTAACTCCGAGCCCTCGACAGCTCCAGCTGGAAATGCCAAAGGGTTACACATTTCATAGACACCTAAACCCCATTTTTCACTCACTCACCTCTGCTTTGCAGCTCAGCTGTGAGTTGCCGTTCCAAGCTCTCTCGTAGTTCTCGCTCTCTACAAAGCTCCATCTTTAACTCTTTCTTTTCCTGCTGTATCTGCTTTTCCTGGACTCTTGCATTGTCCACAGCCACTTTCAGCAGGCCCTAAAACACACACAAATGCAAATCTGAAAACACCATTTTCTCTCAGCAGTGACTAAATTCATTCACTTGTTTCTTTTACACCCTCTAGGAAAACAGAAAGATTAGAAGTAGGAATCTACAGACCTGGAGCACAACTGGGCATTGGAAGTAGCTAACATTGGAGTTAAATATGAGGAATTTTGTGGTATGGAATCATTCAGTACAGCTTTGGATAATTTGGTCACACGCACAGTGGCATGCCTCTGCTCACCTCAATAACTGCAGAGAGAAGCACTGCAGGAATTATAAGAGTGGTGAATTTCAATATGACCACTATTGCCAATTATTAAGTCAAATATAAAATGTACAAAACCCTTCCATGACTGATAATACCAGAGAGAGAGGAAACCTAAGCACGACATTCAATAAAAGAGATGAGAAACTGCAAATACAAAAGTTTCCAAAACTTTTTTAAGAGTGCAAAAGAAACACAGGTTATCTAGCATGACATAACCTGGCCCTGAAGAGAAGAACTTACCTGAATGTTGGTTAATAGTGTTTCTACTGATGAAAGACCATCAGCAAAAAGAAATGGCGCCGGAAATCCAGGAGGCAAGGCCTGTCCAGCCAGTTGGACTTTATCTAAGGTTGGTTTCATTATTGGAATGGCAATTTGGACCTCTTCTGTAAAGACAGGTTTAAAAGCGACATCAGAAAGCATCAGAAATAGAGGTGACCGTAATTTCTAGAAACTAGCATTTTTGTTTATCTGGAAGTCAAAATACAAGTGCATTAGTAAAATCAACATTGTTTCAGTCTTTGGGCAGCTGGGACTGTTGCCAAGGCAAGTTGGCAAAATAGTACAGAACAATAATCAATACACTGAGACTATAACACAGCTGTAATGGAGTACAGAGTATTATATCTCAAATTCTACAGAATTATACCACAGAATTATAACAGTATTACGCAGTTCATTAAACCTGAATGACCTGTCTTCATTCTATCATGTTTGCCATTCTGTGATGTGTGTTTTTTGTTGCTATAACCTTGGCAAAATTCTAATCAAGGAATGTATCACATCTCTTTACTCCTTTTCCTTTCCCCTTCCCGTGCTCAGCAGTAAATAATCTCCACTGAGTCATCCATCCACTCTGCCAGCACTGCTCGGAACTGGAGCATCTCCTGCAGAGAGCAAACTGGGGCCTGGCAGCTTCCCCTTCACTCCTTTCAAATACATGGTGTGGGTATAGATCAAGTCCTGCACAGACAGCAGAAATGGGTACCCAGAAGGCAAAAATGTTAGAAATTGGTTTTTTTCCAAGAATCCCTTCAATTTAGTGAGGAACCAGTACTATCACCAATGAACTCCCAGTTTTTAATAGAATATTTAAAGGATGTTTTAGGACAGTAGATGTAGCTCCTTCTCTCAGATGCCTGTGAGATGCCTTCTTCCCACATATTCATTGGAACTGCTGAAAATGAGAGTTAAAATCTAGCTGTCTCTGAAGCCAAACGGTACAATTCTTTCATTCTGAAATGCTAAAAAAATACTTTCTGTGCAATATTCTAGTCCATATGTACTTATCATGATCCTGCATTTGCAGCAATCATGACAAGTGTCTGCCCAGCACCTGCCTGTTAGTGAATCCTGTGATCCCTGCCTTGGCCATGAGCTCCCAATGCCAGAGCCTGCCCAGGGCAGCACAGCCAGCCCCCAGAGTTTCATCTGTCAAGTGCCTTGGTCATATTAAAGCCTGAATCCACAATTAGACCACACCAGATTCAAAAGGTCTCCTTCTCCCACTCCTGTGTTTAAGGAATAAACAACTGAAAAAGAATCTGACAACTAATTAACCCAGGGTGTCTTCACAGCAGCACTATTTTCTGGTATAACACACTCCAGGAGCCTCCATCGAGCTGCACTTTTTGCATCCACCTGACAACAAACCAGGAGCATTAGCAGTTTTCAAGTATTCTTTGAAATCTCTCGTTTGGGAGTATTTTGTCTTTGCTCTGTGAGTTCATTAAATGGAACATCTTCCTAATGATTTTTCAGGACTAATAACAAAAGCCAGTAACCTCTACACATCCTTAGAGGCAGCATCTTAGATGGAATTTAAGTGATCCATTTAAAAAAAATCCCAGCTCGGATAACAAACTCAGACCACGAAGTTTGTGCTGATTCAGACACACCATTTCTCATATTTAAATATATCAGTGGCAGAGATTTTAAAATAACCTGATTAGTTGTCGCACATGATGCCGCCCAGAAATAACAGCGAGGCCGTGGAGTCACAAAAGACTAAACAGAAGTGGCATTTGGAAAAGAAAGCAATACATGAAGTATGCATAACAAAACTGGAGCTGCTCTAACACCTCTAGAAATCTCTGCTATTTGGAGATGAAAGTAATAACATTAAATTGGCCGAAAGGAAAATTACTATTGACTGTGAAGACAGGTTGCATGGTCTATGGTTTGTAATGCTACTGTACAGCAGATTGAAGTTTCAAAATAGTATTACTCTTCTTTAAAGAGAGAGACACAGCTAAATTAGGTGCTGCTTGCTGCAGTGAGGATCAAATGCAAAAAGAATCATATTTCATCAGACCTAGTCAACACCAGGAAAATAAATAGAAATATAAGAGGTATGCAGGCAATGATTCATTTTGATAATCTGGCCCAAGAGAGACACATAGAGACAGCACACAGATCTAAGCTTCTACCAAAAGACAAATAGGACACGGAGGGTGGGAATTGGGATGACAGTGTAGCAGAGGTCACATCGATTTTCAGCAGCAGTTTTCACACAGATGAGATAACCCTGGACTCTATTTGGCCCATTGTTCATATCCTACCTGTCCCAGAAGCAATAAATTTCCAAGTCCCAGAAAAAGGGCAGTAAAGAAGAAGGATTCTACTTATGACTTCTTATGATTAAGTTTTTGTGCTAACCAAACATGCTTTGCAGACCAAGGTCACATTGCATGTTAAAGTCTGTAATAGCTGAAACTAGAAGCAGCATATTATGTTTTAGCGTATATGGGTGGAAACTGTCAAACCATTCATCATTTTTTTTTCTGATTGAAATCACACTCTGCAAAGATGAATGATAAATGCATTAGGAATCTATTTCAATCTTGTAATAGGTCTTCACATCTGAACGGTGTCTACATCTTGCCCATGCTCTGAATAAGTGCACAGTTAGGCAGAAATTTATTAGCTAGACTCAAGGAATTGTAATTGGTAAAGCAATTAAAAATGGCATGTACTGGAAGCATTTCTTGGGGACTGTATCAAATGCATCTCTTTAATGGAAAAAAATAATGTTGATTTAAGGATTTTGACTTTGAACACCACTAAAAATATAAATGCTAAAAGCTGCACTCACATATACAATACAACAGAATAAGCAAGAAATAAAGCCAAGACAGCTACAGTCTGACCAAGGACACAAACAACCTTTCTGATTATTGAAGCAAAGTGGGAACTACTTTTATCGAGCCTGTTTGTTAAACCTGCCATGCTTTATAAAAGCATTCAGGAATCCATTTAGAGTGCAGTCTTTTTATTTTAATTTCTAGCTGACATCCAGATGAATAGATGAAAGTAAGAATTATACTGCAGAGCAAAGAAGTACACAGTAAACACTAACAGTGAATGGAGTATCATCCTGGGAAAGCACACAGAAATCTGCTAGGAAGTTTCTTGCTCTTAATTCAATATGCTTAAGTATTTCATCTTCTGTCTTCTGCCTAAATTGCAGGAACAGGGATTGGCAAATGAAGCATCAACCTCCAGACTGAACACAGCGCTGGGAACGTGGGGAACATGAATTGCTCCCTGCACGGCCCAAACCAACAGGCACTTTTATTTGCCAGCTGGTTTATTTTCTATCAGAAGGCATGTTTTTAAACCCATCAGTCACAGCCCTAATCCACTTGACATGCCACATCCCTCTCAAAACAAGGGAGAAATACGAAAGGTACAATTTACACTGGTTACACCAAGTTATTTCTTCTCATGCACTTAAAAACTTTATCTACCTGGAGCTGTATGAGCATTTTATTCACCTCCAACAGCTCACAGAATATAACTCATGCATTAAATAAATACGTGGCATATGGAGGAGAGAGAAACAATTGATACAGGATTTATAGTTATTAACCTGTTAGTTACTAACCAAGACATTTGATCCCAAAAACCCTTCAGGCAGGGATAAGAAGATGGTTCTGGACACAGATGGTAGCTGGCTCAATTCTTTCCCCTGCCTGTGGCATAAAATTTAGAAACCCAAGGACTAAAGTGGTTTATTACAATTATAATTCTTTGAGTTTCATACCTGAGTGATGGGGATTACATTTAATGGCCCATAGTTACAGAATAGCCTGGATATTCTAATGGACCTCTTTGACTTTTAATAAAATAAAGCAGAAGATCTGCAACATCAGCTGGGTTTTTTGTGTGACTCATCTCTGAACGTAAAACATGTATTTGAAATACCATTATTTGCCCAAAGACCTGACAGAATCTCCAAACTGATGTATCTTCATAGTGTAAAGAGGTCCCCTGACTTCCCACTTTACATCTACTTCACAATAGGGATGGGTGGAGTCCAAACGTGGCTATTTTAATACAATTAGAACTAAAATTCTAATTTTTGACTGCAAATCAGTTTTCTGAAAGAGACTTCTTATTTTAATTTTAAACCTTGGCAACTTCTGTTGTTCTTAACTAGAAGCCAGGTTGTTTGGGGTTTTTGTTTTATTTTTGGTTGTTTTTTTTTTTTTTTTTTTTTATTTTACAGCAAAACAACTATGAAGACCTGTAATCTGAAACATTGTTTATTTCAAGTATTTTGTATTTCTAATTCCACAAGGACAGGGTTATCTCTCTTCTATTAATGTCTTAATAACTTCCAAAATCCTCCATAACCATCTGACTTACTTTTCCCCTCACTCATAGCTGCTCTGCCAGGAGCTGAGACTCCTGATCATCAGTAAGAAACAGAGATGCCTGCTGTAAACCAGGCACCAGTCAGAAATTTAGTGCTTTAACCTTGTGATTCAGGTGCCAAATTTAAAGTCACTGCTGTTTTTCTTAATTACAGCCCCTGAATGAACAGGGTCAATGAATGCAGTTGAGGAGTAGCTGATTAATCCAGTGCAGCACCTTTAAATCAGATTTCATTTCGTTTTCCAGTGACTGATACAAGCCTTGCTCACTACTGAGCTTTGCCAGGAAGAAAACTTCCCTTTGAGAACAGTATCTAACAATTAACTACACATTTCCTATACATTTCCATGCTGCCTTAAAAGCTTCTAGAAACAACCAGAGAACAGTACCATCAACTATGCTCCACTTATCTGTGTCCAAGCAGGTTCTCACCTGTGTGCTCTGAAATCACTCAATTTTGTCCTGAACAAGTGTTCAATTAAACTTTTTCACTCCTTTCAACACAGCAGGAAAATGCAGGCCATGGAACCATGAAATCATTTAGGTTGGGAAAGAGCTGTAAGATTATTGAGTTTAATCGTTCTCCCAGCACTGCCAGGGCCACCACTGACCGTGTCCCCAAGGGCCACATCCATGTAGCTTTTGAATCCCACCAGGGTTGGGGACTCCCCCACTGCCCTGGGCAGCTGTGCCAGGGCTGGACAACTCTTCCCATGAAGGAATTTTCCCTCAAATCCAACCTGACCTCCCCTGGCCCAGCCTGAGGCCGTTCCCTCTCCTCCTGTCCCTGTTCCCTGGGAGCACAGCCCGACCCTCCTGGCTGTCCCCTCCTGGCAGGGAATTGTGCAGAGCCACAAGGGCCCCCCTGAGCCTCCTTTGCTCCAGGTTGAGCCCCTTCCCAGCTCCCTCAGCCATTCCTGGGGTTCCATTCCCTTCCCAGCTCCCTCAGCCCCTCCTGGAGCTCCATTCCCTTCCCAGCTCCATCAGCCCCTCCTGGGGCTCCATTCCCTTCCCAGCTCCCTCAGCCCCTCCTGGAGCTCCATTCCCTTCCCAGCTCCCTCAGCCCTTCCTGGAGCTCCATTCCCTTCCCAGCTCCATTCCCATCCCTGGACACACTCCAGCCCCTCAGTGTCCCTCTTGTCCTGAGGGTCCCCAGGCTGCCCCCAGCACTGGGGGTGCCCCTGCAGTGCCAGAACAGGGGACAGCACTGCCCTGATCCCCCTGGACACCATTCCTGATCTCAGGGATGACAAAGGTGTGTCCTGCCACAGAGCTGCCACTTCGGCTTTGAATACAAGGAGGTGGCAAAATGCAGAGAAATGAACATTTCACTAGAAAAGGCTGAAATTACAGTTTACAGATTGCCTTTATCTGTGCACTCTTTATCAAGAGGTGCATAATTATACAGCTTTGACATTTTCATCAGTGTACTCTCATTAATAACACAGAAAATTATGTCTATTTATAACTTCAACATATTTACAATATACTCTGATGTTCGCATGGCATTGGCAGTAAAAATACCTGAAAATATTTTATTAATTCAAGCCTTAAAAACAAAGACCTGAGTTAGATGAGATACTTGGTTTGCATTAATAATAAAAAAATGAAACTAAGAAGTGCAGCAATTCACTGTCTCAACATCAGAACTAAAGCTTCAGTGCACGTAACTTCAGTCTAAAATTCAGTAGGTACAGATTAGGAAAAAAAATACAATTGATGTCACCTTGTTAAATTCTGCTCATTAAGGAGAAATCTAAGTACTAAGGCTCCTAATACATATATAAAGAGCCTTCAAAATGCTATTTTTTATATTCAGAATTATTTACAATTTGTAGTTTGTCCATGTTATTATTATCCCTTCTTTCTCCTACAGGCTGTTCCTCAGACAGGTTTTGTTAATCTGGATTCCAAAATATTTAAAGTTGCTCTCTGCTTTAAAATGTTTCTTAATCTAGACAGAAGCTTAAAAACTATTGATCTGCATTTTCCATATGGCAATTTAAAGTAACTGTTTTGTTCAGGCAATAATAACACCTTGTCATTCCTCACCACGATGAGTAGGACTATTTCTACTGACAACAGAGAGAAGGCAAAATGTGAACTATTCAATAAAAGTTTAGTAGCAAAATTTCTGTGGCATGGAAGACAGGGGTAAAATGAAACAAAATAAACAAAATCCTCCTCATGGTCATTATCAGGAGGTTGTAATATTTTTCTCAGCTAACTCTCCTATTAACATTCACAAAGGGTTTTTTTCATGGTGATTTTTAAGCATCACTGTAGTCTGACTACTCCTCTACTGAGATTTTAAAGTGTCAGATGAGAATGGGTAGGAGGAATTTGCCAAGAAGAAGGAAAAAAAAAAAAAGATTCTTCAATTTTCTTCGCAGATTCAGCTTTTCCCTATTAATGTTGAGATTATTTCTTCAACTATTTTGTTGCAAATATTTATGACTCCATATGGAACAACAGATGTTGAAGAGAAGGGATAGCAGAAAAGACTTCATTTTCAGCAATTACCCTGCTACTTGTTGTCATACTGTAGGTGTTCTTAGTGCATCTATTTTACATACCACCCTGTCCTTTCACACACTGCAAAAATGTCAGTTTGGATAATTAATGTAATAACTGTAGTCCAAATCATTTCCACAATGAAAAGAAAAATATAAATAGGACAACAGGAGGAAGAAATCAAGAAGGCAGGGGGAAGAGAGGAATTGTTTTAGCAGTTTTTCTGGAATATCTGATCAGGAATCAGTTTGCAAAGCTGCATTAGGTCCTTAATACAAAATCTTTCCCTTTGAGACAGATTCCTGTGACTGTCACCAAGAAGAGAAATCAAACCAAGAAAGAGGAAAACAAAGCTATGCAGGAAACAGGACAATTCTGGAGGATCATATACAGTCAACACCACACAGAAATTCCAGTTATGTATTGATTTATGCTAACATAGCAATTATGACACACAAGATACTTAACCTCTTAATATATTTTAAAACAGTATCAAACTAATATCAATATTATTACTGTTGAGTTCAATTTCTTAAAGTACATGTACAGCCAGCAGTTAAGCCTTTCAAACAGGAGGAATACTCCATTTCCTGGATATTCCTGGATAATTATTCTTGCTTTATTAAGGTTTATTTTACAGCTGTGTAAAATAGGTTATAAAGGACAATTCTGCTATTATGTCCTCCCCTGCTTAGGCTTAATAAATATTATATTCCACACCATCCATTAAAGCCAAGCAGTGGAGAAAATAGGAGTGGTAGTAATCTCCTCCACAGATGTAAAATACCTTTAATAAAATAAGGGTGTATAACAGTCAGGAACAAATTACTGAGGTCTGCTTTAATAAAATAGTACCCTTAAAGCAGTATTACTCTTAAGGTACTGACATTCCCACTGGTGATGCAGTGTATCCTTTCAAAGCAGTGTAGCTTGTTAAAATGGCAAGATATCTTTTTGCAATAGAGTGTTTGTGTCCAGGCAGATACAAGGTTTGTATAGAATGCATCCAGGGAGCCATAAAACTGGTGGGAAACATATTTCTCCGTGGTATTTTAGTACTTCGAAAAATTCAATCACTGGGAAAAAATGTTTTGCTGTAAACATCTGAAGAGCATTATAAAAGCAATGGCTTCCCACAGCACCTGCTTAAATAATTTTAAGAGGGAGCGAGTATGTCTTTGCTCGTCTTCTAAAACTTGTAGAAAGCTTCTCCTATTAATTTCCCTGGTGCTGTCAGGCCAGGGCACTTTTAATCAGAAATAATTATGAGTGCAATTGGGGAATGTTCACCGGCAGGATTTTTTTGCACTGCAGAAATAAGACAACTTTCAAAACTGGTCGTTAGGAGAAATATGATTAACGGGGAAATATACCCAGAGAGATGAGCACCTGAAAGGTTTGCTTCTGAATGAATTATGAATTCCTCAGATGTCAATAAAGGACTCTGCTTATATATCCCAGTGTTTGAATTCAGTTCAGTTACACATTGATTTTATAAACCCTGATTAAGCATGAGAAATCCATCCCTTTTTAATTCACCTGTTTTAATTCTGACTTTTCCCCAGAAACCTTTAACCTTTCCCCAGCTCCTGATGCATCCCACGAAGCCCAGAGCACATCCCTGATCCCTCCTGTGAGCCCCTCTCCACTCCCCAGTGCCACCAGTTAGACACTGCCAGTGTCTCCTGCAGGACTCCAGCTCGCAGAGCTGAACCCTGACACAACCGACTCTCTCCTGGGTTAAGAGACAGCAAGAATTTGCTTTATCTCTGGGCTCCTCCCTTGATGAGCCAGGAGGGCGAGTGAGAGCCCCTGTGGCAGAAATGCAGCCCTGGTGTGGGGATGTGACACCGCAGTGACAGAGTGACCGGGCTCACGGATATTCCAGCAGCAATCCGTGCAGAGCTGCCTGGCCATGGCAACTCCTCACCACCAAATAATTACACGATGCTCTGGGGAAAGACAAGTTTTCCTAGCACACAGCCAATCTATCAACAGGAAAACCTCTTCCTGACCCAAATGGCAGCTGTGATCAGGGTACAAATGGAAGCTAAGCACCAAGCACTGCACATCCACTGCTCTGTAGCCTAATAACTGGGAAGTCTGCTGCTATCACTTGGCCTGAGAGCTCTTAAAGGGTCAAATACTGGGGAGAGGAAAAGAAGGGGAACTTTCTGCAGAAAACAGCAGCTATCTGATGTTAATCTGCCATGTCCCTACCCCAGAGGAGCCCGAGCTGCTGGGGAGGTGGGTGCTGTTCTGCTGTGCTCCCCTCTGCAGTGACCATCTTCTTGACAGTGACCCCCAGCACATTCCTGAGACAGAACATCACTTGTAAAAAAACTGTGAACTGTTTCAGCAATTCCAGGGTGTGCTCCCCTCTAACTGGTTACCAGTATGTGCAGGATTCCAACTCCCAGCACCTC
Organism: Certhia americana; assembly: GCA_018697195.1. Taxonomy (NCBI): domain Eukaryota; kingdom Metazoa; phylum Chordata; class Aves; order Passeriformes; family Certhiidae; genus Certhia; species Certhia americana. The sequence continues at coordinate 7,705,649 of CM031880.1, read as the reverse complement.
TCAGCAGTTTCCCTCTGCTCCTCTTTGCCCAAGCTCCCTGTGCCACCAACATGGAACAGCAAAATTCATAAAGCCATGCTCTGTTACAGAGTGCACATGGCACAGTGTGGCAGGAGAGCCCTGGTGTTTGGGTTAATTTTAATATTTGCATTAAAAACAATGTCACACCTGCTGAAAGCAAGGCACAAAAGCTGAGTGCTCAGGAGAACTGAGAAATAAGGATTATTTCCCCTCACAGCCATGTGCCGGTACTACCCCATTCTTTTGGTGGTTTGGCATTGTAATCCTATCACTTGGAGAAGTTTAAGGAATTTAATGAATGCTTTACTTCCAAATCACTATAATTTATATAGTAGGTTAAGGGAAAGAAAAAAAAAAAAAAAGCCAGTGGTGTCATAATTACTAAATAAAACCTACTAAACAGATTTTTGGATAGACCCTTGGAGTTACATGCTTCTAAACTAAAACAAGACACCAAGCAAAACAAATTACACAGAATCCCAGACCTCTGGTGCATTCACAGATTTCAAACCAGCCTTGGATTTGGTTGGTAGCTGAAAAATCCAACTTTATGGACCTGACACTTTCTGTGGCTTCTGGATTTGACAGCTGATGCCTGGGGAGAGGGTGAGGAGCCACAGGGAGCAGAGCTCTGCCACTGGCTCCCAAGGAAAAGTGGAGGGGAGGAATACAGCATCTTCTAATGCATCCTCCCACTGCAAATACAGAATACAAAAACCAGTTGTGACCAAAATTAAAACCAGCTTGAACACAGTAAAAAGAAGGGGATAACTAAAATGTATCAAACAATTGTCCACGATTTTCTTCCAAAGGACAGGAATAAGGCTCTGTACTCCATCAGTGCATCTGTCCTTCCAGGGGGACTCCCAGCAGACCAGCCAGGAGCATGAAGTTACTGCTCTAAGCCACATTATAAACTCTATAAGCATAAAACCCTTTACAAATGTTTAGGTTTTGATTACTGCTCCTGTGACGTACGGCTTTTAGCAAGCCAAGCATTTTCCTTTCCCAACTGCCTCACTCTCTTTGCAGGGCACATTATATTTTCACTTTGGCTTATTCTACCTCCTCTCTTTGAAACCCTGCATTACTTGAGAGAGTGGCTGACATCCCCATTCATGATAGTGCACAAAATGAAGCTTAATGAATCCCCAAAGCAATGTACTTCACGTGCTAAAATCAATGTACATTGCCTGCTACAGTATCTTCCTGTGAAATGGAGGCATTTGCTCAGAAATTTCTATCTCAACAGGGTCTTTTTTCTTTTTGTAGCGTTTAACTGCCTTTTGTCTGCTCTTGTCTCCCTCCAGTGTTGCTCAGATGGCAATCTTTTATTCCTTGTGCAAACTCATTTGGAAAATGCTGGATGGGCTACAGCTGTGTACTGCTATGTAAGGTCTAATCCATGTCAAGCAGTGCTTTATACACACTGAATAAACACAATGAAGCAATGTTTTAATTGATTATTAAAAAGGCAGGGTTCTGGGCTGAAAGCAGTATTTAAAATCAGATTTAATCAGCTAGTTTTGTACAATTCTGAAAGGTAGTGATGCTGTACATGCTGCCACTTGAGCCCTGGGGTTCTCACAGAGGTGACTGCAACCCCAGGAGAAGAGGCTGGGGACGAAGCTATTTCTGTGTGCTTTGTGCAAATTTCCAAGGCTGTGACCGATGAAAAACAAGCAGTGGATGAAAATATCAATGAACACAAACCTTACCTGGGAAGGTGTTTCCCCACACAGCTTCCAGGAATATAAAATCCACATTTTTTCAGAGTCAATCCAGGTGCTGGGGAACCTTTGCAGCTCAGTCTCAAACAGTAAAACCTGTTCTGGCTTTTACAATGCAGAGTCTGGATTTACACTCTCTAGCAGTAAATACTGACTTCAAATCAACCTGCACTGCATCTGACAAAGGTATCCCAGTTGGACGTGCAGTCTAGAGCCATAAAAAGTCTCTTTATATGATTTGTTTAAACCAGCAATTATTAGACAGTGCAACTAAATTATTTTTGATCTCAGAAACAGTAATAACAGTAATAATGAAAGATAATTAATCGATAAAATACTCATGCATCCAAAAAGGTCCCTCCATCCTCCACTCCACCTGGTGAACCACAGATTTTTGAAGGACTGTTTGAAAGTTTGGGCCATGATTAGTCTGAAATGAAATCCAAAATCTAAATTTTTCTTCTTTATTCCAGCAAACATTCTCCACTGACTGTACTTCTCTGAGGTACCCCATGAATCTAAGCCAAAAAGATGCTGCAAAGCAACTAAGTTTCTCTTTCCTTTTTTCCTTCCAATAAAACTACCACTGTTGTCCTGAAATTTAGTAATGTCTATTAGGTGGCAGCATGAAAAATCTTCATTAGCTTGAAGTACATGAATTATCAATCAAATGAGAAATAAGCAGAGAACAGCTGAAAATGGCAAACTGCTATAATTACAAATGATGTCTGGTGCATGACTGTGTCTCAGGAATTGTTACAGGATTCTGTGCAAAAAACCCAACATTTATATCCACAGTCCAAAATAATATGGTCCATTACAATGATGTACTTTGGAGCAGAAATATCATATTTTATGTTTCACATTGTTTCTGTTCTAGACACTGAATCTATATTTTGTTCTATTTTTTAAAAAGGATGAATTTGCCTTAGAGAACTGACAGCTTATATGAATATTTTAGTTTCGCTTGCAAGTAACAGGAAAAAAAACATGGCATAAAACTCAAGCCCCAAGTTCCTCAGAATGCCTACTGAGAATAAATTTTATGTTTATTTGTATTTCATTTTCCTTGAACAACTGCCTTTCCCTTGGGTATTTATTAAAAGCATAAAAAGAATGAGCCAAATTCACTTCTCAATAACATCCATTCAGCATTGTTGGAGCTTGCAAAATTGCACTAGACCAGCCAAGGGGAAAATTTCACTCACTGTTTAGTAAATATATATAATTTTTTTTTATTCTGGTTGAGAAGATGTATTGTTTAATCTTTAAATTCTCTGCCTGCTCCTGCTTATCAAAGGAGAAAAGGCAGTTGTTTGGTTATAAATTCATGACCTCACCCAGGAATAATGTGATGTAAGTGCTGGGCTGTGGGTTCCTCAGGGCAGTCCTACACCAGGCAATTCCCAGTGATGTGCTGAGGATTCCAGCACAGCTCCCAGCAACTCCACTCCACCAAGCAATAGTTACATGTTCTTCTGTACCATTTGCCTGAAGAGCCCCATAAATAATCTTATCTGACCTACATTCTAAACCCCTCAGACTGGGCAGCGTTAGGAGAGGAATGGTTTCAAGGGAGAGTCTGCTCTCAGTGCAAGGCTGGAGCAGCAATTTTATAGTGCATGGCAGACACATCCACCTCTGTAGGAGGTGAGTCAGGGAAATCCACAAAAAAAACCAGCACAGAAGGTGCAGGCTGGGCTGTGACCAAAGCAGAGCTGGTTCATGATGCAGCCAAGGTGTCCCCACGTGTCCCTCCCACCTCCTGCCCACCAGGCCAGGCTGGGCTGCCCAGGGTTGTTCTTCACCTGCTGCTGCAGGCATCTTAAAGCTGACCTGATCCCATAAACCCCAATCCCCACAATATAAGATCGCTTCTCCCACCATCAGCATGGATTTTGTACAGTTTGATCTCATCTTTTTAAACCAGAGCTTGCAGGAAGGGTCATTAAACAGAGGAACTGTGACTCCTAAACAGAGCACGTGGCCAAGAGCAGGGGTTAGTGCTTCTCGTCCGCTGCTACCCACAAAATTACAGTTTATAGCTCTGTGAGTAGAAAAATGATGCCTTTAAGATCTAAGCCAATGTTTTCAGGAGTCTCGTGGATTGTCTTTACTGGCAGCACAAGAAATCCCCCAAATCTAGCAGCGAGTAATGTGACCATTGCCCTTGGCAGCACCATTAAACTGGGCAGTGAACTACTTCAAATAGCTGCGAGTGTTAAACATTAGTTCTGCCTTAAGTAGGTTGATTTTAACAGTCAAATGTGCACTGCAGTCTATGTGAACATTAAAAGCACCTTTCAAACTTAATTTTACAGAAATGTTAACGACCAGAACAAACTACTGAAGGCAAAGAAGAAAAGTAATTATTTCAACAGATGAAAGGAAACAGTAAATTAACACTCTTGTTTTAAGAGGGGGCTCAGTAACTTATCTGCTTTAAGGAAATACCATTAACTGGAGGTACCATGGATATTTCACTTAATATGTTTATGGTTTGGGGCTTCTTTTCTCTTCTGACCTTTAAAAATGAGGTCTGAGGCGAAAGGAGAGCCGTAAATCTTTTAACTGAAATACAACAAGTTCCAGAAACTGCTTTATCAAAATCACAGCAAGGGAATCGGTTCCTAAATATCAACATTATGTGTCATGTACACACACATCAAAGCCATCAACAGCAACAGCCTTTATGGCCACAGAGGCCTCTAAATTCTGAAAAAAGCAGGAAGACAGAACCAGAATGACTCAGAAATATTCCTAACATACCACCAGAGCCTACGTACACTAAAAAACCTAGGGACAGCTAAACTAATCCTATTATTACATTAAAAAATATCCAGGGAGAAATTTGTCATACTTTAGAAAATGTTAAGCTGCTTGTTATAAATACAAAACACATCAGTTTTTGTGCATGAGCTGTTATTCAGTGCAATTTTGAAAACTGTTTAAAAACAGTCACTGGCTTGTAAGCAAGATTTTCTTGCCATATGTGTTGCAATATGGAAGCAGATTGTGGACATTTCCAAAGGAATTTCATATGTGTGTGTATATATATATATACATATATATTTAAAAAATGTTTACAGCAAAATTTAGGTGATCATTAGGGGTTTTTTTTGTGGACATGCATGTTCCACACAATTAAAAAGTGTACTGATTTAAATGTGGGGTTTGAAAATTACTTATTCTTCACAATCAACACAGCTATACATGCTTTTCATTCTGAAATCACTGAAGTGCAGACCTCAAACAAAATGGTTAATTATCCTCATGACTTACATGTGTCCACTTTCAAAATACAGTCAAATTGAGGGTTTCTTCAGCCAAGCTGCACAGCTGATGAAAGTGGCTTTAATCTGGGCTTTAAATTAAATTTTTTTTCATGAAGGATACTTTAGTGAAGATATTCTATTGTACTGCACACACGTCTCAATCTGCAAGTGTTAATGCAGATTTCCAGGGATGCTAAATGCTAAATACACACCCCACCCCATACAGGACATACATGACCTAAGAGGTAAGGGAAGAACTGCACACAGAATTCAGCAATCCTGAAGTAAATTGAGAACCAGAAGGTCAGGAAAAACTGATGATGTAGTCTCAGCAAACACTGGCTTTGACAGGAAAGCCAATTTAAGTAGTTCCCACGCCCCACAGCACAGCTCAGCAGCCCCTTCTGTGAAAATCTTTTGGAAGCCCATTTTTAAACTGCATCATGTAAAGAGTCTCTTCACTAACACCTCTGGATGATGCAGGATTATTATTTTGGGGAGACATTTTCTTGCTGAAGGTATTTTGATGTGGGAATAGGCACAATCTGGTTCATTCTTACACATTATTTAAATCATGGCAGTAATGTCATGTCAGATAAAAATAGGATTGAGTTTTTTCAGGCCCTTTATTTTCTGAACGAGCTAAATGTATTATTTTGTCAGATTTAAAGAAGAAATTGAGCAATGTGTGGAAAAGTACCCATGATTTTCTGGAGTGAAAGAAGTCTGCTTCACAAATTAACTCTCCCTTTAACAGTCTCATTTGAGGGTTTTAAAGGGAGTAATTGAAGAAACAACAGCCAAAGACAACACTTCAAGAGAGAAGTGCAAGTTGGAAAACCTTTAACCTGCCTTATCAGACCCACCCAGACACTGTCAGATCCACTACCCAACCCAAGCTCAGCCTGCCACTCCTGCATCCATCACCCTGTGCTGGATTGATCATGATTTGGTATTGAGATGTGATAAATACCACCAAGCTCAAGCCTTCAAACAGCAGCTCCTGAAATGCACGGTGACAGTGCTGTTGCTATAAACATATCTGCACCAATTATTAGGGTGAGAAGAATTTGTGAGCCAGCAGTCTAAAATCATAAGTTTTAGCTGCACACAGCAAGGTATACACTTATTTAAAAATAAATGTGAAATTCAGTCTTCCACAAAAGCAGCAGTGTCATGAGAAAACTCGGGCTTTAAGTTTTGTAAACGCTGCGTTTTCAATATTAGAGTGTCAGTCTTCATTCACTCTCTGACAAGGTTGTCAATCAAACAGCAATCTAGTTTTGTAAGACTTTAACCAAAGATCAAAGCAATGATACTGCTGAGTTCACATTACCTTCCCAGAGATAACTACTTGAGCACTTTCACAGCACTGCATCGATATTAACTTTGCACTGTTCCTTCCAAGCAAATAAAACAGGACAAAGTTTGACAGCCCTGCTGGCTTCTGCTCTCAGCTCTGATCCAAGCTGAATCCCAGTGCCATTCCCTCTATCCCTTGTATCTCCTCCTGGATATTGAAGGTGAGGGCTGCAGGACTTGCGTTCAGTTACACTTTCATCAATTAAAAGAAAATGAAATGTGCTTTCTGTCTCCTTTGAGGAACACATCAAATGTCTTTTCCTCAATAACAATAGTTGGGCAATAAAAAGATGAGTGAGCAAAATGTGGTATAGCATCGTTTTGCCTTTGACTCCAGCCCAATGGCAAATGAAAGGCATCCAAAATCAATTTCCAGAAGCTAATAAATTCAGTATGTGAAAGCAGTGAAAATATAACTTTTGCAGCCTCATCATCAAGCTGATTTGTAAGCAAAGCTGGGCCCAATTCCTGCACCCTATGGCACCTATATTTTCAGTTTCATGCAGGTAATATACCATTTCTACACAGTTTCTATTCCAAGGCTAAACAGAGAGATATATGCATATATATCTTCTTTCCACAAACATATGTCCTGGTAATATCATAATAAAATCTGAATGTGCTGTGCACAGGAAATCGTGTTGATCCCTATCAGTTACTTCCTCCAGTAAGAGTGAAGGGAAGGTGAAGGCAAATGCTGCTCCAAGGGCAGAATCTGAGCACAGCTGCCTCCCACAGCTCCACAGGAATTCCAGGACAGGCCTCTTTATGGCAGGGGCTCTGGAGGCTTTTATTTGCTTGTTAACTGCAGCACTTGCCAGACCATGCCCAGCTAAAGGCAAGATTCCCTAGGGAATATTGTGTGACCATAATCACAATTTAAAATACTCCCTGAGCAGTGCTGAATACCTGCAGGGCATGGCTTTGGATCTTACACTGCTGAGGGCTTCCACTCACCCCAAGCAGTTCGGTGTGATAGACTATGAATTTTTTTAAATCTAAACGAACTGTAGACAATAATATTACACAGGGTCAATGACACTTACCTAACACACTGAAAAGTCATTAGAAGTGTTAAAATTTTCTTGGTGTGGTACTTTCTTATAAAGAATAAAGTAGGAAAAAAAACAAAACATCAAAACCAAAAAGCTTTTTGACCAAAGGTTACTTTGTCAATATATGTATTTGCTTCCTACAGAAAAAAAAAACAAAAACAACAAACCCAAAACATAAAGAGAAAAAAAATCTGAAGGGAGACAGGCAGGGAGGCAAGCTGTGTGCTGGAGAGAGCTTGAATTGGCAGTGGAAAATGTGGCTGGGGAATGTAGCTGAAGAATGATGGTGTATGTGGACTGAGGACATGTGCGAGGTTTGGAAAACAGCAGGTGCAGGAAACTGTGGAACAGAATTATATTTAAAGGGGAGAAGTTAGAACTAGGTGAGAACAGTAAAGGAATCACACTCAAGAGTGTAAAATATTGCTTTGTCACTTAGTTCATACTGTGAACATGTCCAGGTTTTTTCTTCCAAGGCACCAGCAATGGGAAATGCTGTTCTTTCTTACTCTATTTCTCACCAGGGCATCATTCTTCTCATTTGCTGGCAGCTTTTGGGAGCCTAGACTGTTATTACGGGACCTGGGACAACTATTTCTTCACAGTGCGAGAAATACTCTCCTGAGTTTTTTTTTGTTAGAAATATCAGATCATATTTTCTCTTTCTTTACTCCAGGATTTTAGTGAGCAGTTGGAAATGAGTGACTATGAAACCCAACTCAAATCTGGGAAACATTATAAAACCTTTTTCCTTTCATGTTTGTTGTATCTACTTTACCTGCTCACCTCTAATGTTTACAAGCAAGAAATAATGATTTTTTGAGTCTCAAACAGTTTCTCCAGCTGAAGAGTCTGAGCCATGCCTGCCCTCCAGCTTTCTAAAACACAACTATTAAAAAGCAGAAAGTCTGGGAGATTATGCTGCTGATATTTCTGCAGTAGTGAATAAGCACGAGAGTATCCTTCCAATCTCCTGCAGACAGAGCAGGTTAGGAAGTGTGAATGTGAAGCCAGCTTTGAAACAGCAGCTCTTGTCTGTGTGTGTGTCTGTGTCCCCTGGATGTTGTGACAGTGCTGTTTTGCCCCTGACTGCACTACTTTGCCCCGGGGCTGAGCTCCCCCAGGGCTGGGCTGGCAGCAGAATGCTGCTGCAGGCACAAGGCACACGAGCTCATAGGTTTGATGTCTGATGTGAAACAAGTGAAGCTGTGAATGCTACACATCTCCCTGCAGTGAGCACTCTGCTGGAGGCCAGCCCTGTCCACCTCCCCTGTCCCATCTCTGTGACCCCACGGGCCAGCACACAGGGTCCTGGGTGTGCTGGGGTGACCCCTGCCCTGGGGGGACTCTTGACACACTCCAGGTGCAGAGCACATCTCCCTGCACAGCCCATGGAGCACAGAGCTGGGATCTGATGCATTGTGAACCACTACATCAGATGTGAACATGGTTAAAGAAGTGTTCTATACTAAAAATACCTCTTCCTAAAACACCTTTAAACTGCTGCTGAGCACCCTGATCTGAACCAGCTGCAGGGAGAGATATTACAGAACATCCATTACACTTTATGTGCTTATATTCTTTAACAATTAAGATTTCCTTGGGGTGTAGTATTTACTCAAAAAGAATAATAAAATGAAAAAAAAACCCCACCAAATCCACCAAAACCAAACAGATTTTTGTACAGCACCAGTTTCAAACAGGACCTATGAGGTGCTGTCCCTTCCCAGTCTCCACTCAGCATGGGGAGATTTCACACAGCTTCAAGCATGAATTACCCACACTTGGCCTTCCTGCTCAGAGGATTTAAATGATTTTCAAAATCAAAATTTAAAAAGCTAAACTTTTCTGCATTTCATCTTTAATAATGCCACCCAAAAATAGTTTCTCCTAAATTCTGACAGTTTCTTCTGTAAAGACGAAAGGCACATTTATAAAAGCATCTAAAAAACAGAATATACTTAAATATAAAAAATGTCTAACTGTATGCATAACTAAGTCTTCGTTTAGCTAAAAAGTTTTGATATTATCTCTTATTATTTGTTCTTCAAAGGAGAATAGTAATTAGAAAAGTTCTGCAAATTTGCACTAATGAAGCAGAAAAATCTACTATGAAGTAATGAGTTTTATTAATCTCCATGCGAGCAAATAAGTAAAAAATGTTAAGAATTTAAGTACACCTAGAACGTTTTTATGATTTTTATAGGAGTTCATGTTAAATTTCTTACAGGTTATTTCAGAGACTCACAGAATGGTCTGGGTAGGAAGGGACCTTAGAGAACATCTTGTTCCAACACTCTGCTATGGGCAGGAACACCTTCCACTACACCAAGCTGCTCATTTCTTTGTAACAACTTGAAATGGAAAGTGGCATTTTGACACAAATTTGAACTATTATCAAGGAATTTATACTCCCTGATCACTGAAAAAGAGAGGACGCTTAAATATGTAGCAAAATTACATTGCTGAATCTAAGCAGAAACATGAAGAGTGCTGGGATTAAGTGTGAAATGAAACCCCCAAACCTCTTTTTTGTTTCCATCTTTCTTCCTTTCCCCACATCCAGCAGCTTTCCTTGCTGTACTCAGGACATCCCTCTAAATACAGGGGAAAAAAGGACTCCCATAAAAATGCCTTGTGCCAGGATGTGTTAACACCATTACATGAAATAATTGTTCCTTGGGAGATTCTAGACAGTCAATTAACCCCCAATTCACAACTCAAGTGGCAGAGCAGACACTCCATGAATAAAGGGTAGGGGTTCAATTCTCAATTAGGATGAAATTTTTTCCTTAATAGTTTAATCTTGTGGTCAATTAAATCCCTGAGCGTTGTATTAATTATTATATGAATTCTAGGCAACTGCTAATTTAAAGGTTAGTTATGGTTTACCTCAACTGGACCAGAGTCCAGGGCATAAATTTTTCAAAAAAATCTACCTTAGGGGCAAAAATCCACTTGCCTGAAAAAAAGATAAGGAAATGTCCTTACACTGTACTTCCCTAACCTGGGATACTCTAAATGTCTCCTAGATTTTACACCAGAGGTTGTGCATTATGTCACAGATCATTAGAAACCTGTTTACTGCTGCACCACATATTGCTATCACCAGCTATAATAAACAAGGTTTCTTAAGCAAACTTTTAAGCATTAATCTCATCTCCAATTGCTGAGCTTTATTCCTATATTGTTGGGCACAGCAGCTTGGAATAGTAGGCTTACTTTTCCATCTGTTAGACATATAGAGACTATCAGTTTGTGAAGTACTTTCTTGGTACTTTTTTTGTTAGAATAAAGTCCTGGATTTCCTCGGGGAAGCAAGGGACATATGCTGGTGCTCTATGGTTTCTGAGTTACTGCAGAGATGAATTCCTCTTGGCCAGCTTTCTGTTGAATAGGTGCTGGAATCATATAAAACAGCAACTTGTGAAAAAAAACACAGTAAAATGGTGAGTTCGCCGGCCAAATCAGTGATCTTTTTTCAACTAATTATTTTTTCTTGCTCAAAATGAAGACAGTTTGTCTTTGAAAAGACTGTCTATCATTAAAAAAAGAAAAGTATGGAAAGTTTTTGAAACAACTATAACAGATGTCATAGCAGTTGAAAGTACAATTAGAAAGCACAACGCCGCAGAAATAAAACTTCAAACAAAAGCGGAAAGAGTTCTTTGTGCACATCAATAATTTAGAATGATTTAAGAACTGTTTTATAGATGCAAGTAGAGCTCTTTCTGTCTATATATAAATCGAATGTGGTCTTTATAGGCAAACAAAAAGGGGATACAATCCTTTTAAATTATTTTTAGGATAATTGTTTCCACAGCAAACATCATTATTTATCAGTTTTGAAAAGAAGCCAACTGCCAACATTTGAAATGCACAAACCTTGGCACACAACACAGCAAATGGTAATCTCCCCCCTTTTCAAAACCAGTTTTGCATTTATTTTACACATTTGTCAAGTTCTTATCTCAAAGCCCATGCAGTTTACCTATTTCTATCAGAAATCATTATATTTTATTTTTAATCACCTTCCCATAGCTAATTTGGTAACTCAGGAAGGGAAACTGTTATTGCTACCAGATGCTGTTACCTTCCTGCTCACTCACATATTCCTATAAATTGATTCAACAGCCTGGAAAACAAGGTTTAATATGTATTATTATGCCTTCTGGATTTCTTCTGTTATCATCTCTTTTTTTTTAGATAAACAGTCTCATTTCAGTGATGCAAACATTCTAAAGCTACACTACAGACACTTCCCATAGTAATTCCTTCAGGAGAGTACTCCAGAATGCTGCTGGTCCTTTGCCAGCAGGAATTTCTCTGTAGCTTTATTTCTATGTGTAGACTTCATGAAAAGAAGAAAACTAGGCAGTTTCATGTATAGAGAGCTGAGATTTGCCTTTTCAGATGAGGAGCAATATTAGGGAATAAATGACAGTCCTTGAGACTGCAAGTTTTCTACAGAGGAAATGGGAACAGATGTTCTTGTAGGTCATAGAAGAGAAACCAGTTCCCCAGCAACTTCCACACTGGAATATCAGAACACACTTTCACTGGAGTCAGCCAGGAGGGCCCCAGCCCAGCCACTCTGCTGGTCAAAACAGCAAAAATTACAAGGAAAAAATCAAGCAAAAAGAACAAACTGCAAACTTTTGAGACTTCAGTTCTGCCATTACAATTTATTAACCCAAATAATCTGTGTAGATTGGCCCCCACTGGTGAAAAAAGCCCACATTGATTCTGCAAATTTAGCAACAACTCTTCCAGAAAGATAATCATACTTTGCAGATACTTGGGACCATTCACCCTCAGTATTTCATGTGGTTGATGATATATGAGCTGCTAGTTGTGTAAAATTAAAGCTTCAGCCTGCTCCGTACAATATTTAATATTTGCCATATAGGAAGTTTACAAAATACTGATCCTAAAACAGGGTGCTGAAAAGTTATCTTGTGTATTAGAGAGAATTCTTCATGAGAATCAGACTCTAATCTAGAAATACTTGACTTATTTTCTGCTGAGTTTTCCACACCTGTGTATGGAGAGAAATTAACAATGACCATTCTTGAAACAACAAAACTAGTAAATTTAAGAAAAGAATAAGAATTAATAAGTTATCTCACGAACTCATTAATTAGTTTTTTGAATATTGGTGGATTTTTTTTTTAAATATCAAAAGCTCTGTACAAAAATTATGTCAAGATATTATCCTTATTATTGTTACTAGTAAAGCTGGTGATTTTACAAAAATATTATGCTTTCCTTTTAATGTATCAGTTAAAATAAAATCCAGTATACATAAATATAGATGGTATATAGATACAAAAGTACATAAGATCTCTGGTTTTACAGAGCAATCCCAACTCTCCTTTCTGCCTAAATCTCTCCTGCCTCCAGTGCCAAAGGCGATTCACCAATAATGACAATAATGTCAAAAACCAAGGAGCAGCTCTGGTGACTCCTCCTTTAATATGTGAATTTTTCCACACTTTTGCCTGGAGGGTGCCATCGTTACAGTCAATTTCTAGATTTTCAAACTAACAAAAACCAAGACAACAGTAACAAACACAAGCCAGTCTCCTAATCGACAGCATCTAAAAATTCCCCAGAGGTTACAGACGTATAAATAACATGTTGTTTTCTGAACAAGGCTTATTTTCTGCCCTCTCTGAGAGGCACATGTACACACACATTTCCCATTTTCTGCTCCAGCTCAGCCATCTCCCAGCATGCTCCATCATCCAACATATTTACACATAAAAAGTATCTTCCACCACACCACAAGAGGCTCCCCACTGAACTGTCAGTAAAATTTGTGCAGCTCTAGATCCCCTTGCTGACAACACATATCCGAAAAAGCCACGGGATATGTCAGCAAATTCACACAAGCCAGGTCTAACAATCAAAATATCACAGAGCAGCTCCAGTGACAGGTAAAACAGACAGATTCAAAACTGCACCATGTTTTATAGATTATAACATCTCGGAATACACCTGGAAGCAGAATTTTATTTATTAAACTGCTTGTTATAGCCTGTCACATTCTGTCAACTAGAAGAAAAATCTGCTTTGGAAACTACTTTCACACTGACTACAAAATAAAAGAAGAAAATAAATCAGTTGGTATTTTGACACCAACATGGGAAGGCCAAGCATGACCAAAGAAGCGTGCTGGGGAATTCTGTACTGGAGTAATCCCTCTTTCTAGTTTGTACTCATTCGCCTTCAATTTCAGAGTTCACAGCTGTCTCTCCTTCCATCTTTTTATCAATCCTGCTATAAGAAGGATATTCACAGCTGGGAATCTTCAGAAGGGACCCATGAGGATCTTCAAGTCCAACTCTTCAGTGAATGGCCCATGCAAGGATAAAATCCCCCTTAAAACCTTGGCATTATCAGCACCAGGCTGTAACAAACTGAGCTAATCCAGCTGAAATTATATTAACTGATTGCAATTGTGGGCTCCTGCTCTTTCAGGCACGATGGTGAATTTCCAAAGGACAGCTGAGAATATGAAAAACCTACTGAGAGAACTGTCCAACCCCAGCAACACCTGAGGCTGTAACACACAAATCCCAAACGCAGTCGGCAGTCAGAGCGGTGCCTTCTGCCCCAACAATCAAACATGAAATCTGATTTCCTGCAATCTACAGCCCCAGTGGCTTCTGAGATCAGCTCATGGGCCACTATCAGTTCTGCTAACAAGAATTCATATAACTTTATCAAAGGAATTCAACACAATGTCAGAGATCTAATGAAGCACACACATTTTTTTGGTTTCATGACTACATGTCAAGAATAGTCTTTTTCTACTTCCAGTCTGAGGCTAGTTCACTTCCTTATGCACAGAATCCTTCAACAGTTAGGGTTAGACGTTCACTAAGGATTTATCACTTGTTATTATCAGGAATATTCTATTGCATTAAACATTCTAAATCACTTTGGAGATGAACCTTAATGTGCAGTGTCTGTCTCAGTCTTGCTGTCCCCAAGAAGTTTCTGGGCATCAAGTCCTCCACAAAAGGGAAGACAGAGCCCTTAATTGCCATCTTAATGTGACTGTTACACAGGAGACAGACACACTCCACAGAGCCATCTTAGATATTCAAGATCAAATTAGAAAAAAGTCCCCGAGTACACAAAAAATGCTACACAAAATACCATCCACCAGTGCTGGATTTGCTCTTCTGACAGCAGGAGCACACACTGCTGTCACATTCATGAGCTCTGTATTTCACTGATCTGGAACATCCAGCTGTGGGCAGCAGGACAAACTCTGGCTCACTGGTAGGAACCCTCAGGAAAGAATTGTGTTTTGTGAAGCACAGCTTCTGTGAATTTCTTGAAGGTCTTCCTCAGTCACAAATACCGCAAAACTTCCAAAGTCACCAATTAACCATTTTTATGACTAATTTGTATTTTTATCTGTATTTTGATGCCTTTCTTCCTCTGTGTGTGCACAGTTGCACACTTGGGCACACAAATACAGGAGCACAGTGTCCCTGTGCAGGTTTGGTGCTCAGGCAGGGGAGGCTGAGCCCCTGCTGGTGCATTCCCCAAGATCCCAAGGATTTCTGTGACATGACAAAAACATTCAGCCACCTCTCAGGACACAGATTGTCCACATCTTACTGCTCATAATGAGAAGTGAAAGAAAACTTATTAAATAACTCACAGACATTAAGAATGTCACCAACTGCAGGTCTCAGGTTAATGACTTTGCACCAGAGGTAACACCAAGCAGAGAATCCAGCAGTCTGTTTGAAGACCAGTGCTAAGGAAAAGATTCATGGGTCTAATCCAAAAGGTTTCTTAGGTCACCGGGTGCCAACCAACAATTTTTCTCTTCTTCTTATACTTTTCAAATTTGATATAGCTCAGATGAACCTACATAAAACAACTCACAGTATTGGAGGAAAAGTGGGAATGTCCCTGAAGAGACAACTGACTGAAGAGTAGCTACCTGATTTCCCTTTTATTTGCACATTTTATTGCACAGACTGACATGAATAACTTACTAAAAATTTGTTTCAAAGCCCTTTCAGTAAATAAAATTTCATTATTTCACCGTGTTTATACAGACTCATAATTTGTAGTGTTTAGACAGCGATACATTAAAGTCACTGAAATCTAATAAATAAAACATATTAATAAATTATATATCAATGCAAGAAACTGCCTTAGCCCATCTGCCAAGATAACTATGAAGTAGGTATTTTACTCATCAGAAAAAGAGCATTTCGAAAAATAATTCTGCAAATAAAGCTCTAATATAAACTTAATGTAAAAGGTGTGACCTTGGAGTACTTCACTAGTATCTCTTGCATAATTGCCTTTATATTTATAAATCTTTCAGCAATGGTTAAGCACACAATCATAATGACATGAGTACAGACACTTCAAAAATTAAAGCTTTACCTTTATTAATTATTTACTTTTTGTGAATCTAAGTGTTAATAGAGTTTGCCTTGGTTTTATGGGTTTGGGTTTTTTTAGACTGAGTGTCTGACAGACAATCATACCTACTATTAGGCCACCTTTTTAACAGTTGTCAGTTCACTTGTAGGTTTAAATTTAACAACAAAAAAAACACTTGTGGAAAATGCCTCCACCCAGAATAGAGCACTGTGCTTCTTATCTTTCAGCATTCTCTGAGGATAGAAAATGTAAAAATATCTCTGACTTATCCAGTGGACATTTGCCCTGCGCATGTCACTCAAGATTTTGGGAAAAAGAAATCTTTAAATTCATGTATTATTGCACCCACTGCTGATGAAGCAACCATAGGGTCTGTGACACACACTCAGACACCAGAATGAACATGATTTCACTCCTAATTTGAGGGGTTCTTCATGTATTCATGAACACATTTGTGAAGAAAACAGCTTTTTTCTCATTATATATCTTTAACATGCCACTACTGACACGTCAAACAAGCAGCACAGAGACCATGTGAGGTGCTGGCACCTACTGCACAGACACTGTGTGGTTCAGCTTCATGCTCCTTGTCCTTCTCATTCCTTCCCTTTTCCATCTGGATGCTTTCAGATTAATTGCTGGGAAAGACCCCTCTCTGGAGCACAGCCCCCATCAGCCTGTTGCTGTTTCAGGTGCTCTGCACCTGCTCATTCTCCTCCCCTCACATCCTGAGTAGCCCAGTCCATTGGCAGTGATTAATTTAAACAGCATAAACCCTCTTTTCCGCTAATGAAATCCAATAAATAAATATGGTTACTCTTTCATTACCGTGGTCTCTGGCCATCTGAAAATATTTCACTCGGCGGGCAGAAATGATGCAGAATTCCCCTTTCCTGGAGGCAATAAAGGGAAAGGTGTTCTCTAATAAACTGGGAAGGGAGAGCTGCCAGATGCAGAGTCTGGAGACTACCGTGAGCTGGGCCACAGCACAGCCCCAGAGCCTGGATTTGGGCTCTGGAGATGCAGGATGGGCTGAAGGAGGGAGCACTGCACCCAAGCAGCTCTGGGAGTGTAGGGCAAGCCCCCTTCTCAGCAAAAATCCTATTTATTGTACTCCCAGACTGCAGGAACAGTGGCTAAGTCTGACAATATGGGTCATAAATGGAATTTTCCTACAATATTTTCCTCTGGGTTTTACCCCAAACCCCACATGAACATGCTATCCATGCCTGGATAAAAACCAGCAGCACAAGCTGGGGGAAAAAGCCCTCCAAAAGACCAAGCTTTGGTCAAACTGTTCCCACTGAAGACATCCTGTACATCCCCACTGCTTTCACTGTGGCAAGAGTTGGGCCAGTGCCTTTTATTGCTCCAGCCTATGTGAGGAGTTTAAAATATTTCTTGTCATGCAGTCAAACAGAATAATTGTACCAGCATCTAAATCCTGCTGGAAGGCACGGCCAAATTCTTTTCTGGCTCATTTCACCTTCCTAATGCCAGAATTCATATGGAGGTTTCTGTAAAGCCTATACAGGGGCTGTGTCAAACACAATCCTACCCCACACAATAGAGATTTCTTCCAGGATATGTATTGGAGCAGATGAATTTCAAGTATAGTTTCTGTGAGTAATTGTGCAGGTAAAATGTGGGGCTGTGTTCTAGGGGGGATTTTGTAACTGTTTCCTTGCACTAGTGATTTCAAAATAAAGTGCAGATTACTCTTGATATGCTTTTCACTCAGAAATAGATGCACAGGCAAAATGCTGGTGTAACATGCCAGAAAAAGGCATTTGACAAAAATATATAGTACTGTATGTAATCCATGCAGTAAAAACAGTTTTATATATATATATATATATAAAGACCCCAAACCATGCAAAGATGTTTGACTTTGTTGCCCTCTGATGTTAAATCTGACCATACTTCCTCTAAAAGGATGATGAAAGGATGCAGAGTAATTGAGATTTAATGGCATTTCTCCCTCAAAAAGCTTAAAGGTATGGCTGCAACTGGGTTCTAAATGCTCTGCAATGAGACAGCCACCAATTCTGCAGAATCTGCCCCACCAACACATCCAAACACATCACAGGAATTGCAACAACCTCCTGTTAACTGTCTTTTAAAGAAGCACTGTTGTGAAGCCCTGTTCTCCTCAGCTCTAATTACCCTGAAATTACTCTGATGAGAACAAAGTGGCACATTTTTGTCTGTTGCTGAGATCACTTAAAATGGGACGCAGAAAACAAAAACTGTGTATCCTGAGGGGTATTTTGTCTATAATCATTACAATAACTTTTATCATTTTTTTATGCTGAGATTTCACATAAGCAGTACTCCTGATAAATCTGAGTTCCTTAATTTTCAGTTGTTGCTATCTTAATTGTTATAGAGAGCTCGGCTTTGTGAAGTTATGTCAAGGTGTGTAACACAAAAACACGTTCACTATATGCCTTCAACAATTTCTTTGTTGTTTGAAAACTTCCAACTTGCAGCAAAGCTGGCATTTTATGGCCTGCAGAGCTATAAATCATTTTTAAAATCATGATGATATTACTCAAAACAGATGTGAAAACATATGTTTGCCACGGTTGTATAAACCGCTTACTTGTCATACTTAATAAATGTTGATACTTTTATTTTAACTACATTCCTTCTTAATAACTTTGAAAATCTTTTCCATGGTGAATATATTTTGCCTTGGTAAGTGCAATGGCAGGTTTGGAAAAACAAAGCTTGCTCTGTGTACAAATTACACGGATGTTTTCTGTAGGGCAAGGCAGCACAGATCACACTCCTCACACTGTCCACATTTGACTCTAAAACACTCAACATAACTGAGGGGCACCAGAGCCCAAAATAACTATACAGGAGAAAACAGTAACTGTATTAGGAACAAAGATTCTACACAGGACTGGGACAAATCATTGAGGACCAACCCCAGTGGTTCCTACAGAAACTGCAATATAGGTCTGTCCCACTGACAAATGCAAACTCCGCTTGGAATCCTGGATGTACAAGGTTGGTGCCTTTACAAGTTCTATATTAGTCTCACTATGATGTCATCAAAAGGTTCTGGCTCTGCAGCCATGGGATGACTTGAAAAATTACACCTGTCCATGCAGAAAAAAAATAAATTTCTCAATCTCAGATTTTCTGAGAAGAACTTGACCTCTGCAGACCAAGCAGAAATGCAGAAACTTTCTTCTGTCTCTAAAATAACGTTTTATAATGTCTCATGATTTCAAAGCATTTTTTTCTGATGCAGGTGGATCTCTGAACACTAAATTAATTCTAAGAACATCCCCTAAGTGCATGCAGAACGAACACATGTATAAAGACGTATTTCCCAGTACTTAATCAATTAAAGAAATTATGCAAAAATGTAGACTAGGAAATGAATAAACCTACACAACTTTAATCTTATGGAGAATTATGGCACACAAACTGTAAGCATCAGATCTTTGTGATTTCATCCATGTTAAAAGGAATGATCACAGGAGCCTGGGAATTGGGTTCACAGGTGGTGGAGGTTCAATTATTTTTGCTTTGGGGATTTCTGAATTATTTTTTCAGATTCTTAAACTGCACCTTCCTTCATCCATCCTGAGTGACAGAACTGCTACTAGCAAGAAGTACATGATTTGCATCTTTGAACCCCACAGGATACTGAATTGTTTCACTGAAAAATGACTGAACATGTGGCAAGAAACCATGCACAGTTCAACAGAATTAAAATCAACTACACTTTCAGGCTTAGATTAAATACTCACTGTGCAATTACTACAGAAATGTAATTTTTAAATCTTAGGAGTGAAGGTATGGCTGGTAACTTTCTGTAAATGTCAACAGGAGTCAAGAGGGAAGGATTTAAGCAGGATGATCCAGACAGAAAATTATCTCAGAATGGCACAGAAGGGCTCTTTTGGGGTTCATAAGGGAAGTGCTTAAATGCCCAGAAAAACCAGTGAATAGAAAACAGCTTCTGTCTTCAAGGAGAGTTGAGTACAAAAATACAAAATATAAGGAGGAAGTTTCAGGTTCTTCCTACCCTCGACTTCAGCAGTCACAGAGCTCTAAGGAATAGAGCTGACTGTACAAAACCATGACACTGCTCAAATAATTTTATAAAACTCTGGAAACACAAGGCAGGGAGGGCCTCTGAATTCTCCTCTGAGTAGCCCATAAAATTGTCTATGCCTGCCTTTTAGTTTTCTAAATAAAAAATACATGAAAATCACCTCAACCAAACTATAAATCAGTTTGTGCTTTCATTTATGATGATAAATATGAATAGTCAGTAGACTTACAAGTACATTTAGCTTATGTTGTCTTTTCCTTCTTTTTCTTTCCCTTCACATCTTTTTCACTTTAAAACCTCACTATCCCCCTCAGCATCTCTTTGCAGTATTTTCCCACAATAAACCCCTGAGTATTCACCTTCTCCAGCATCTAAGAATCTCTGCAAGGAGAACCCAGTTGAGGAAACACTTCCCTGCCTGCAGGAGAATCCCCCCAGGCCAAACATCACCTCTTCCCTTGCTGCCCCTCGTTGGTGACACAATATAAAATTATATTGCTCACCCAGAGCAGTCTGCACACACATCCCCTGAAGGCAAACAAACAATACCACGTGACTGATCAAGTATTTGCTCAGAACTTCATAAATAATTGAGCCAAAAGACCTGCAAAATATTACCCTCATGCTATATAAACAGAGAGAAGCAAAGTTCTCATTGCTTACACTTCCATGTGAGTTCACTGGATACATTATTCATTGCAATTAGGCACTTAGTTATCTTAAATTAGTCATATAACATCATTGCATATGCAGAACATGAGAAAAAAGGAATAAAACACATAATGAGTGGAATTAAATGCCTGAGATGGAAAATGGTCTATGATTTTACCTTTCTCCTTTTGTATTTTTTTTAGGCTGGTCCCAGTTTCTTGGTCAATGAGTTCTCCTTCCCTGCTGTTGGTCAGCATGGCTAAAAGAATCAGAGGGCACAGTTATATAACACTGTCAGTAAAAAATGTTAAGAGAAAAGAAAATATTAAATTATATTTCCTCCTGGTTGGTATTTTTGTATTTTAACTCTCAGAGTCAAGTAAAATGCAGGAAAAGCTAATCTGCTCAAGTTTATTCGACAAGGACACCAAGATAGAACACAAGTTACTACTGAGATGAATGTGATTTCTTATGAAATGTTCAAATTAATTAATTAATGGGAAAAGTGCCTCACAAAAACTATTTTGGGCAAAAATGCATTTAAGGATTTAAGTATTAGTAATTATCTATAAAGCAGTAAGCTTAATAAAACCCACAGACTGCCAGATCATAGGCCAAATTGATTTGTGACAGCAACCCCCCCCAACATTTTAGTGCTGAAGGGAATTCTTAACACCTGCAAGCTGGGTGAGAGCTGTGCAGTTTATGACTTCAGGACGCCTCTTTTCTTTGTTCTCATTTGATTAAAACATTTCTTTCTCTTCGATCCATCAATTACAGACTTCACAGTTATTCCAGGGAGGACACTTGTTACAAACTTCATCACCATATTTTAGGGAGAGCTTTTTGTATAATTGCAAAGGCAAAAACTACTTCTGTCAATGAAAAACATTGATCTTTGCAACAGTAAGGACTAGATCTCTATATAGAGACATCAACAGTCTCTTTTCACTGTTGCTACAGGAAGTCAAAAATTTCTTGTCCTGTGTATTTCCAGCCTTATTTTACAAAGGAAATAGATGAGGAGAATTTACTCCACAGTCTCAGCCCCGTGTGTACACAGATTTAGGCAAATAATTCAGGTTCTATTCACTTTGCTGGGCTGTGCCGTGGTGCTGCTGCAAGGACCAGGGTCAGAACTGCAAAATCCCAGGAAGCAGCAGAGGAGGTTGTGCATGGGAGGGGATTCTCCACTGACTCACCCCGAGTGGAGTGCATGGCTTTTGTGGTTTAAATCTGGCTCAGCACTGCCTGCACGGGCTCCAGGCCATGAGGAGACAGCAGTGTTGACACACACTGACGTGAAGAGATGTTAATTGACTTGCCCTAGATCCCTCTTGGAAGCGCCAAGAATAGGATCTAAACTTCCTCTAGATGGAATTAGCATTTTAATCGATAGTTCACAGGCTGTGAAAGCTGTGGTAGAGAGACCAAAAAAGCCAGAAAGGCCTCAGCATCGGCGTGAAGGAGGAATGTGTGGGTACAAGGAGGGTTTCAAAACAAAAATGTCATCATATCATCCGTGACTTTCCTGACACACATGTGAAGAAAAAGATTCCTTGCTCTTTTTCACCTGCAGGTGCCTTGAGCAGCCCTTCCCTCCCCAAGCACGCCAAAGGAGCTGGTTGGACCAGGGAAGGGTACAAGGGTGATCCCTCTGTGACCAGGGAAGGGTACAAGGGTGATCCCTCTGTGACCAGGGAAGGGTCCCCCTCTGTGAGGGGACACTGGCACAGGAGGAACCCAAGGGGCTGGGCTTTGCTGAGTGGAGAACTTCATTAAAAAAACAGAGAGATGAACTTTCTGGGTATTTTGTAGCACGCGAGAGCTTCCCCACGAGTTCCCCAGCAAATAAAGATTTGAGAAGAAACCTCCAAACGGGGTCCCTCTAGAAAGGGCTCCTCCCCTACTGGTTTTGGGGGGAAAAAAAAAAAAAAAATTTCCTTGGAGGAAAGTGGAAAAAAAACCCCAGAGCCAGGAGAACTTCTCTGTTTCAGCTAGCCAAAAACTAACAAAAAGCAAAGGAGAACTTTCTCCTGCTGTCCGCACTGCTGTGTGTGAGGGAAAGCTGAAAACTCTTTATGTTTTGAAAACAACCTCCTCAGACATTCCACCACCGCTTCTCCTTCACTCCCAGATCCAGTTTTAAAGCTGCAAAGCTGATTTCTGAGCTAAAAAGTTGAATGGGGACCCAATTCAGCATCAACCCAGGCCAGGTCTGAACCGAGATGCCGAGGGGCCGAGGCGGGGCGGCCGAGGGCGCGGCACTGACCGATCCTGTCCGGAGTGTTGTCCAGCTGGGATGGGGAGCTGGACACGCTGCTGCTGGGGTGGGAGGATGCGTGGCTGCCGGGCCGCTGGCTGTCCTCCAGGGATGGCGCCGGGGAAGGGCTGTCCTGGATCCTCTCCTGCAAACAGAAGCAAAGCAAGGCTGGGCCATCCCGTCCATGGGCTTCGCCAAGGTTCAAACAAGAAAAGGGAGGTTGGCTTAAGAGTAATGATAACAAAAAATGGTAACAAATGTTGTTTCTGAGGTAAACAGAGAACAGAAGTCATGTGTCATCCTGTTTTTGGTTTTGAAGAACACGCTCATGGTACTCTGAAGCGACACTCACATCTTAAGAGCAATATATTCATCTACAGCCAAAACCAACATAGGCTTCTACAAGTGACGTGTTTGAGCTTAGCTGATCATTTGCCACCTTTTTCTTGTTGGCAACTTTTTATGTTTTAAGTTTTTCACACCTAGGAACATCTAGAATATTCTTTCATGTTGCTTTCACAAACTACTTTTAACCTACAGGTAGTAAGACTGCCATATGTGAGCCCCATTTCAAATAAACAAGTCACAGCTGAACTGAACTGTCACTAAATGCAGTCAAATTTGTAATTAGAAGCTGTATTTGTGAATTTCTAACTAGAACCTTTACCTGAATAATTACATCAGTATCTTCTCAGGGTAGCACCTGGAAAAATGATAAATGCTGTGGCTCTGGTAAGAAGTTCCCTCTTGCATGGAAAGCACCACTGGCTAACCAAAACAAGAGTTTGTTTGCAAAGTCTTATATCTACATTTGCACATGAAACTTTGATATTAGCCTCTAATTTATATATATATATATATATAAAAACCCCATACATAGATACTTGAGGTATGGAGAAAAAAGGGTAGGGAAGGAAAAAAAAAAAAAAAAAGGCAAAATGAAAATCTGCAGTTCTGTTTATCTATACTTGCAAACTGCCTGAAGATGCCATGGAGTTTTCATCACAAAAAATCTTTAGGAACAGGTCAGACAAGCAAGGCATAAGTAAAAATCCATCTTTAAGATATGAGATTGAGACCCTTCCAACCCAGTGTGTTTCCACATACTTTTAATTAAAAACTTCAGTGCCCTTAATTCCTGTTCCCAGAACCAAACAGAAAATGAAGATCTTCTGGAAGGCACAATCAGGGCCTGAGTTACTCCAGAGATTTTTCCTTAAAATGCCTTCTATGTTTTAAATCCTCTGTCAAAGTCCTTGAAGGCGCAGTTTCAAGGGAGAGACACTAATGAGGAAAAATGGCTGGATTTACAGAACTCCAGAAACAGAATCTTTGGAGCTGCCCTCATCCCTGGCAATCAGCTGCTTCCTGTGCAAACCCAGAACTGAAATCGAACTTTCTTTCTTTAATAAAAAGAGACTCTCTTGCCTCCACCTCTCTAAAATCACAATTACAGTTCATCTGGGAAAACTGTCTCAAAGGAACTTTGCAATCTTTCTAACCTATTCTGAAGATGTTTCATTAGGAATATTCAATCTGGCTCCTTGGTAGCAATTTACTGTGGGCTTTGGAAAATTAACCCAGTAGCATCTGAAGCTTTTATGCAGTTTTCTAGGTGGAAGCCTGGATCAATACTGTAGCTTTGGGAAGAACATGCTGGTTCCTAGAAGTTTTTCCATTATAAATACCTGACATAAAAGCTGCTATTTGGATGTATCAGGACAATTCATTAATTACACTGGCAGCAAGATCAACAAGAATATTCTGTTACCCATTAAAACCATCCCTCTAAGCCACGCTCATCTTTGCATTTACAGATGCTTCTGAGAGTTCTGCAAAGGGAACATGAGATTGGATCCTCCTCAGAGCACAGGATGGCATTTCCCTATTCCAACCACACCAGCTGAGCACGTGGCACTAGATGTGGTTTTAATAGGATTGTTAGTGTACATTAAATAACAACCCGGCCTCAAAACCACGTAACAGATGTGTATCTATTACATAGCTGTTAATCCTCAATGGATCACTTTCACTAATTATCTGTTATTTAATGAACATACAGGAACTAACAGATCTGAAAGGAAGACTTTTAATGCTAGTATTTCACACAGATGAGCCTGTTATGTTGTCACAAATTTTTATAATTTTGAAAACTGAATTGTTTTATACAAATTAGTTTTCAAATTCTGTGGGAGAAAAAAAAAGTCCTCGTCATTGAGCTTAAAGTCTCCTGTGTTTTCTTCCTCTGGGCCTCCAGAAGAGAGGATTTGGAGGCTACTGAGATGAACAGATGAGTAAAAGGGAGTTGGGACTTTGTGGACGTGCTGCTTACTGAGTTACTTTTAACATTCTTACCCCAAAAAGTACTGTCCTACGAAACAATGAACCATACACATGCAATCCTGAGTGGATAAATCCTGTGTGATTTTGCCTTTGTGCAAGTAACAGCTTCCAAACAGGGTCCTGCTAAGAGGCTACAACTTTGCCTGCAATTTCATTTGCCTGGATTTTAGTTTTAACAGTCCTCTTTGGCACTATTTCTTCTCTTTTAACCACAAAGAACACCCAATTTACAATTAAGTTATCATTTTGAAATGATTAATTTTACAGAAGAGTGCATAGTTTAAGTAAATTTCATTGTCTACTGCAACCATGAAAATGAATAGCCAAGGAGAGGGCATGCCAACTGTTCTGCAAAAAAACCCTATGAACAAATATGACTAGGAATTAACACTTAGATATCACACAAACAGCCATATATGTCATCTTAAATGGGAGTTATCTGAGTAATTCAAAAGCTGATGATTTGGAAAAGCAAAATATTCCAGCTCCTTCTGGTAACTGCATTTCCCATTGTCTCTCACTAGGAAATGATCTCTGCTTGGAGTAATTTGCCTTCGGACTCAGGGTCTTGGTTTGGAATCTTCAGGCTGAAGTAAAAGTGTCAAATAATAATGTCCCTTTTAATCACGCAGTGAATCCCTTTCTAAGAGAATTAGTTGATTATGTCATCCAGTATCCTACCAGTTTCCAGGCACAGGGAAGGCAGAGTTTTCCCTATAAGCAACAAAGGAGCTGATATTCCCTCTGTATCATATGTGCTCCAAATGAGGATGGAGCATCACCAAGTGTGGCTGCATATGGATCAAGAAATTGTCCATTTCTAAATGTTTATGTGGAAATGTTGATGTTGAAAATGCTGAATTTCCCCTACTATAATGAATAATGCTACAAGCAGACTCTTCTTTTGCTGGTAAACAGATCCATTTTTCAGTCCTGTAATCAGTATGCATCTATTTAGCTACTTAACAGCAATGTGCTCTGGTTCATTAGGTAGCTACTGTTGTGTCTCAGCCTAGTTAAAATTTCACAGCAAGTTAATCTATTTTATTACAAATGAGAACACAAGTGATAATGTCCTCACCATTTTCCAAACACAGGGTTAACAGTATTTGTAACAAATCAATGAGGGCATTTAAATAGGAAAATTGCAAATCTGAAATCTTAACATTTTGTTTTACACATTGATGACTTCATTTTATTTGTCATCTATGTATTTTACAACCTCGTTACTTTTCATGCTTTTTTTTTTCCCCTTGAAAATGGCTGAGTTCCCCCTGCACCCTGCAGGGCAGCCTAGTTCCACACTAGGTAAACTCACAGTAATAAAGAAGCATGCCTAAATAAAGTAATATTTTCCCCATTTATATTTCTTCCTATTCACAAATTTGCAAGATTAATATTTCAGGTTGTAATTGAATGAATTACACATAAGGATTCTACAGATTGTGAGAATTTTATGAAAAATGAAAACATTTCTCAAGAGCCCACCTATTTATCTACCTACAGTACCTACTTTATCTCATCTTTTTTCCTTCCTTTACAGAGCTGTAACATAAATTCAAAAAAAAGGACTTTTCCAGTATTTAATCCTCTTGAAGGGTAATATATTTGTCTCACTGAAAATCAGTGTCCTTCTCTGCCTCAGAAAATGTAGCTACAAAGCTTGACATTGTTAATTTTAGTTGTGATTTAGCTTAACGGCACCAAAGTCATGAACTCACCCAATTTCCAGACAGATCCTTGATTTCAGCTCAATATCCCTCCTTCTTCCCCTGTGAGGGAGTATTCCACACCAATAACAGGAGATACTACTGCAGCTCCATCCACACTAGTTTTATTTGAAATATATATGAACAGCTTACCTATTTTTGACATAATCTTTTTGACCTTAATTCCTTACCTCTGATTTTTTTTTATAGTATTGATCTTCTTTTTATGTCAAGAGTTTAGAGAAATGATGCTGCTGGATTTTCCTTTTTATTTTTCTTTAATCTTAGTTGTAATGTAGTTGTAATTACTCTTCCAAATGTTAATCTATTAATGAGTTCCTAGAGGATTTAGTGGCATTTCACAGCTGACTAGCAGGTTTTGGAAGTTTGTCTGAGTCCTGGATGTTTTATTCAGACATTTATCTTGATATTTCATATTTTATTGAGGTGCTGTTGCTCTACTCTACAGGGCTTTGCAGTGGCTGGAATTCACCCTCTCTAATGAAATGAAAAGAAAGGTAAAAAGGGAGATTCTACTGGTTTTAGGCCTAGATTAGAGTTTTCAAGTGTTGTAAGAAAGATTTTGAGCTGATGTTGACGATGTAGGAAAAACGAGTTCATGGGCTCTGGCAGCAAAAATCCCAGCATTAATTTGCACACTGGGCTGTTTGTTGTGCCACACCTCAACCTCCCAGTGGTTGCAAGATCTCCATTCATATTCTCAGAACAGACTACACAGAAATAAAAAAATTCTAGAAACCAGAGGCTGACTCCTCTGGAGGGGTCTGTGAAGCCAGGCAGGCAGAGTCTGCCTGCAGCCTTCCTCACCTCCAGCCCTATCTCCCTGCTGAGCTACCTCTACTCCCCCCTCCCTGGCTGAACCCCATCCTCAGCAGGTGAGAAGAACAAGAAAAGTGAACAGAATTCACAATTCCAGTCAGCAAAGACCTGAATTGCTAACACTTCCTTTTTTTTAGTTAATACTAAGATGCATTTCTTTCCAATTCACCTTACGTGATACTAATGCTGTGTGAATCCTAAAAACCAGCAGATTGTTAATAGTGCTCAAAAGTCTACAGTCCTTAACTGATGGACTCCTCAATTTAGGCTTTTCCATGGAAAAAAATACCCCTACCACAGGAAGCAGGAGCTGTGCTACACCTGAACTGATGCCAACAAAAACTAGGATGGTCACAGCCATTTCTGGGCTAGAGAAGAAAAGAGCAGTTTGGTTTGGATTTTGAGTCACTCCACCCTGGAAATGAGCACACACAAAGACTGGGGGTGACTTGTTGGTCTTCTGAGCTACTTGGAGTACCTGTGATTGCTGTAGGTACTGGAGATGAGCAAGGTAAACAGCTGGTCTAAAAACCAAGATAGGATCTGTGTGTCTGAAAGCCAGCTGGATCCCATTCATCTTTTGCAGTGCATAGGGAAGTCATTCGCCTAAAATATGTACTTTACCATTTAAAATGCAATTTTTTTTTTCCACTGTGTACATATAGTTGTTTCAGTTGTAGTCAACTGGCAATTATTTTCTCACAGAATTTAAGAAATCATAAAAACTCCTACATTTACTGATTTTAATACCAGATGTTCACTCACTAATTCCATTACCTCGTGACTACTTCCTATCAATCCATTAATTGCCAGCTGCTCAGCCAAACAGAGAAGTGCAGCTAATCAGATGGTGTTGGGAAACAGCCAAACAGGAGCTGCCTTCTTCCCCATTTCTTAAATTAGCAGTCGCTGGGACAGCCATGGAAACCTTCACTCCTGGATTAAGATCTTGATGTTTTACTTTGAATCTGAGAGCACAACAGTGCCTGAAACTGGAAAGGATCTCATGGTGGAAACTTGCTACTTGTGCCCCTTCCTGAACTGTTTCACCCAGTGCTGCCATGGTAGGGAGGAAAGGCACTCCCAGGACTAATGATGATAATGCTCTACCTCATCTACGTTAGAGCCATAGCAGTTATTAAGGACAAATGCAAATGACCAACCTAATACTAAAAAGATCTGAGCCAGAACTAAGAGCTTAGATGTGCTTGGCCTAACAATTTTCCTTTGCAAACTCTGCAAAAAGAGACGTTTCTGATTGGATTTTTTTTTCCACTTGGAAGTTTAAAATAAGTTGTCAATGCTTAAAACCTCTCAATGAGGGTGGTGAGGAGCCAGGTGTTCTTGGCACTGCAGGGAGAGGGACAGCCTCCCTCCAAAGCAGGAGAGGAGAAGGGTATTTAATGCAATTTGAAAGGATCTGAGTATCTCCCAGCAGAGTCATTTCTCTAAGTCAGTGAATAAAGAGATACAAACCTGCACACTCACTCCTCCTTTGCCTCAAATAGAGACACAAAAATTAACCTTATATGAAGCAAACAAACTCCTGAGTGTCTCACATGTCACTCCTCCAATATATCCCAGTCCCATTCCAGCAATCAGCTGCCTGCCATGGAACAGGACAGAATAAATTTAATAAAATGAAAAATCACTTGTAGAGAAGTTTTATTTTATAAATGTTGCAATACTCTGAAAACAATTCATAATGGATTGAATGCACAGAGAGATATGAAATTACTGATGTTAGAAATTCTGTAAGGGGAAATGTTTCTATTGTGAGAAGTGTTTCAGAGCATTCTGTGATGGCCACATTTTTCTGGCTGTCAGGTAAATATTATGAATGTGAGTTGCAGAGCACACAGAAAATAGCACCTCTCAGCAATAATTACACAGCCCATCTGTACTCTCTTCAGGGACTTTAAAATCATGTCATATACATCCTTTACAAATGCCTTAACAAACCCACAAAATCAGGACAAAACCAAAACCCAAAGAGAAGGAGACTCAGAAGTCCCTACTGCATGTCTAGATCTCACTGTACAAATAATGCCTTGCTCTGTTTATCAGATTAATTTGTAGAGTGCATTGGGGTGAAATTCTCAAAGAATTCTGACATATGAAAATAAAAAGGATTTATTTTTTAAAGCATTGTAAAACATGAAATACGAATTTTTAAAGCACCTGAAATATGAAAATAAAAACACTTCATTTTTTGGAAGCATTTTTAATTACTTTTTTTGGGTTTTCTGTGTTTCCCATTTGCACTCAAGAAAAGCACCATTTATTCCTAACTGGGACCTTGATGACAGCAAGAAAGAATAAGAGCAAAGCAGGAATACAGCAAGCATGAGGGGATGACAACAGAAGAAAAATGGACAGCAGGAAACCAATTTTCAGAACTACTCCTACTCAGGAGAAGCACATCCCTCAGCAGCTCCAAAAAGGCTGTTTGCCAGAAGGAAAGGGAGGGAGCACGAGGAGGAAGAGGGTGAGACATGAGCAAGAGGAGGAAGGAGGATGCAAAACATATCAGGTAAATAAAATGAGAAGCAGGGAAAATCTGGGAGGAAATAAGTCTCAGATCTCTGGCATGAAGGTTTGCCTCACTACTCTCAGCACTCTGCATATCTAACACCAAAGGAGCAGCTTAAGGCCCCTGGTTTGGGTTTGGTTGCCAGAATTTCAAGCTCAGCCTAATCCCAGTATTCCCTGTTCCCAAGGACATCTGGGAAAGTGGCCTTCCAGGGAACAGTCCAAGTTTATCACACCCAATAGCTCCAGACTTGGCCCTTGCCAGCCTTCCCTTCACCTTCCTAACCCCAAACCCCACTCCTGCCCTTTCCCTGCTTTTTGGCTGGAATTGTGTAAACCAGTTATGTTTTCACTCATGTAAGGCTGAATTTGTTGCAGGTGCACTGCAAAATAAAAATCTTTGCATTATGTAGCTACTGCTCCCTGGAGCTGAGTGTTTCACAAACTTCACTGAAAAACCTTTTCACTTTTCTGTAAAGGGCTCACCCCAATTTTCCTTCTGAAAATATTAACACCGAGTAGATTTTTCTGAGTTTCAGGAACGAAATTATTGTGTGACAGTAAACTGCTACATTTAGTCACAGAATCTGAGACTGGTTTGGGATGGAAGGACCTTAAATGTCACCTCACTGCACCCCTGCCACAGGCAGGGACACCTTCCATGAAACCAGGGTGCTCCATCCAACCTGGCCTTGAGCCTTTGCTGCTCTTTCTGGCCCAAACCATGACTCAAGTGTACTTAGCCAAATTCTACCCCAGACTGATCCTCATTTGACATCCAGGCCATTCCTGGATTGCAGAGCAGGTCCAGCTGAAGAACAGCTCTGAAAATGAAGAAATAACAAGAATTGGAGGCAGGAGGGAAAAGGGAAAGGGTGGTGAACTCAGCATCACTGTCAAATTTTGCCTTTGCCATATGAAACCCTCAATAACAGAGATTCTTCTGAGCCACTTGAGCCAAGCTTCAAACCCAGCAAGCTTCTTCAGATGTGCAGTAAATCCCTGTAAGGCTGGATTTATCACAGGGGCACTGCCAGAACTGCAGCCACAGTGCTGCTGGTGCTGTTATAATCACATCACATCATGTTAGAGATGGCTAAGGAGGTTTTGTGAGCCTGGCCATTGTGCCTCCCTAATTTATGGTGTTCCTGTCAGGGAGAAATCAAGTTTCATAGTTATGACATTTCTTTCTGGAGCACTAAATGTTAACTTTGCTGATCATGCATATCTTGGTAGAACAGCTTATTTCTAAATGGCAAACGTGATATAAAAAGCATAATGACTTCATTCAAAACCTTATAAAGCAGCTGATTCTCACACCTATAGAAAACAGGCCAAGTGGTATTTTAGTCATCAGACTATGGAAACAGACACACACTCAATATATTCAATTCATTTCTCCCATTTTAAGTAAAAACATGATGCCGGGATTGCACTCTATTGAAAACTAGCTACGTTCTGTACTTATTAAATGCACTTAAATAATGTCCTACAATGAAAGTATTACTGACATCAGGAATAGAAATACTTTTCTTTTACATGTTTCATTTTGTACAAGGATTTCATTTTAACTTGTCATCATTCTGTACTGGATGATTGCATGTAAGGGAAGGAAAGGACAAAAAGAGCCTCACACTGTAGTAAAATTCATCTACAGTTTCAGCACTCAGAACAAACTAGAGAAAGATGCAGCATCACTTGACAGGCGAGAGTAACAGAGCAAAGGATGCCCACTCTGCCTCTGTCATGCTGGCTACTGGTGCATTTTCCTCTGCAACATGAAAGGAAATAATTCCCACCAGAGTGCTGGCCAGACCTCGTGTTGCTGTGGAGATATTGTGTCTCCTCTAGAGCAGGTGCTGGGGAAAAAATTGCTGTAAATGAGTAACTCACACCAGCAAGGGCCTGCTAAATTATACCCTGAAA
The DNA here is from genome assembly GCA_018697195.1 of Certhia americana. Taxonomy (NCBI): domain Eukaryota; kingdom Metazoa; phylum Chordata; class Aves; order Passeriformes; family Certhiidae; genus Certhia; species Certhia americana. The sequence goes on along the minus strand of CM031880.1, from coordinate 7,673,440 downwards.
CCCAACTGCCTGCAAAAACTGTAGTTTAAATTACAAAGGACTAGCATTGTTTAAAAATACATATTTAATCTTCATGTTGACATGCTGGTAACATTTAGAATACAATCAAAGCCTCTGGAAGTTTACTTGCTGCTACAAATATTCCACTGCTGTGTTTAAACTAGGATTTTGTCAAGAGGTCTCTGAACAGGTAAAGGAAAGGTTATGGTTTGAAATTAATGGAATCTCAACTAATTTTTAATAATTTAATTACTTGCATTTACTAATATTCAGCTGGACATCAGAGAGAGAGATTTTCCCCACCCTGCCAAGAACTGTGTTGATACACTGATGATAAAGAGAAGTTTTTTACACATTTTAATGGGAAATGTCACCCCTGAATTTTCCCAGCCTTCCTAGAATCCAAAGGGAAAAAAAAAAAAAAAAAAAAAAAAAAAAGTCAACAAAACCAAAGCATTCAGAATAAAATCTGCCTTAATCTGGAAGTGGACTCTCAGTAAAAAAAGAGAAATAACCTGAGGCAATTTTTGAGTTGCTTAGGGCCAGAAAGAAAATCAGAAGGAAGATAAACCTGTCCAGAACCTCAACAACAGAGGGATGCAGAATTTTATTGCAGGGATGTGACAAGAGACATTTGCTGTCCCCCTTGAGAGGATGTTGCTATCAGAATACACAGGCATGAACAATAAAGACGTGCTTGGGTACTGTGGGTTTCTTTCCCTGCTTGATTTAGAAACAAAATCTCTTGAAGCACCAGCCTGTGACAAAAGGAAGTACAACACAACCCTCACTAATGTACTCTCACAACTGGACTGTAGTGTTGGAAACAGTGACTTTCTCAACAATAAAATAATGACACACTATAATTAAGATGTTTTACAATAAAGATATGAGAAGTTAAGTTCAGCAAATCAGTGAGAGCTGAAAGAATAAAGCAACTCAGAAGTCAGATTCTGTAGTGACAGAGATACAGAAGTGAAAATGAACACAAATACTGAAGACATTTACTTTCCAGAACAGATAGTTCAATATACTCAAATATTTAAACGCAAAGAAAAATGGACTAAACTACTGAACTTTCAAAGCTGACAACATTTTACTTTGTCAACAAGAAACCCACATGTGCATGCAAACACACACACAAGTCAGACTGACAACACCTTTAATTTCTGCTCAGTAAAAAGTGGACACACTGTTTTAGAGAATCCCATCACACCAGTCTCTCACATGCTCTGATCCTACACACTTCTATTTCGAAAATTTCTTGTTTTAATGCATTTTTGAGTGTGTGGCAGGACAGTAGCTCTCCACACAGGCAAGAACCATTCTGAACAGCCTACTTGGCAGAGACTACGATAAACCTTTCAAAACACAAAACATGTTTTAACCAACCAGAAGGAAGTTCAGGTTTGGCTACCAGAGACTCTGCTGACTAAAGTACTTGTGATAATTTTCACAGTTATTAACCTGTCCAGGATTTGCACTACTAGAATTCCTGTTTTGTTCTTCAGCCTCACTAAGGTACTTCTAATGATTTTCTCCGATATTTACCTGTTCTGGACTTGCGGTGTACTAGAATTCTTATCATGTCCTATAGCATTTAAGAAGTTATTAAGCTTTCACACATCTTACTCTAGCCTGTTAAGAGTGAGTGTTAGTGCCCATTTTTAATTACATTACAGACTTACTGACAGATCAGAGCAGCAGATAGCGGGAATTGCTCAGTGTGGGGAGCAGCTGAAGCAAGCTGGAGCAGTGGGAGCTCAGTGCCTTGTCCTGCTCCTCCCTGAGAGTGTCACAGCAAATGCTCTGCAGCCACGAGGGTGCCTTACCTTGATGACAGAGGCCCCTGCCCTGGACAGGGGGCTGTGCATCTGCGCCGCCGCGGCCATGTTGGCAATGGTGTTGAGATGGTTCATCTGGTTCATGGCCATGGCCACCGAGGCCGGGGGGAGGCTGACGGGGAGCAGGGGGTGCGGCATCATCATGAAGGGCAGGTCTATCCCTGTGGAGAGCAC
>CM031880.1:7509056-7671412 GCA_018697195.1 Certhia americana | reverse complement strand
TGTCACTGGGACACCCTGCAGGACCTGCACCCACTGCAACATCCAGCACTCAAATCCAACAGCAGCAAATCTTAGCAGTTCTGGGGTTCCATGGGGGATAATTGTCTGTGCAGCCCAGGAAAGGCTGGTTTCTGCTGGGGAGTGACACAAAATGAATATACAACTGTGCCAGCTTGGTGATATCTTTAGTTAAGAGAAATAAAGAAGAAAAAAGCCTCACAAAACATGCATATAATCTGCATGTTTTCCAGCATATCCGATCAATATTTATAAACAACTTTATCTGATCATTCACTCCTACCAAGCCTTCTTCCTATTACCACTTCTCAGCAATGTCACACTAAATTCTTATACTCTGTTTCTTGAATCCAGGAGGCTGTGGCTTGGACTACAGACACCAATGAGTGATTATACAGAAGGTCTGTGAACTGCAAAACGTAATGAGAGGTTAAAATTGTTGCCAGAGGTTTTAATTTTCAAAACGTCACTTTAAATTGTCTTCTGCTATGGATATAACCCAATTTAAGAAGGTATGAAATTTATTTGGACCAACCTGCAGATCTTGACATTGCCAAAAAGGTGAAGTTACTGCTAGCAAGAATTGGATTCTCATACTTCATTAATATCCATTTCAGCATGTGTATTACTTCTTTATTTTTACTACTTTTATTATTTAGTAATGACTACACTGGAAAGCAAGACCAAGACACCAATTCACTGAAAAGATTGTCCAGGTTACTGTGCATTCAAGAGTTCTTTAGAGGGACCACTTGAAGATAGCTACTATAGAGCATCCAAAATTAATTTTTTAGGGGAAACAAAAACCAACCAGGACTCATTCTGCCAGACAAAAATGTTTTATCGTTTTTCTAAATGACATTTAGATTAGAAATCCTCATTAAAATATTCAGGTGCAAATATTAAATAACACGAACATATAGCTAGTCATTACCACATGCCATTGAGATTGTTTATTGTTAAAAAGTTTTTAACTTTTGGGTTTATCCTAACTAAAGGACAGGCCATCCCTTTTAAAGGAGTTCCTTTAAAATCCTTTTAAAGGAGAAGGCCAATCACCATTTTGGTGTATGACAAAACTAACAATAAAAAATATCACTGACTGACATATCTTATGTTATTCCTACAGAATTTGACTCCAGTGATATAAAAACACCACAGTGCCCACCAGGAAAGGCAGAATTGCAATATTCCCAGCTCCCACACTATTCCTGTTTAACATGAGCACATCATCATCAACAACTGTGATGTCTAATGACTCACTCTCTATTTTATATGATGATCCACGCCAATATTAATTATGATAGGCAATAAGCAAGGCCCACATACATCTCCCTTCACTTCAAACCACACTGACAATCCTCTCCAGTGCCTGCATCCACAAGCCTTTGTTCCCCTGCAGATCTCCCTTAACAGCCCAATAATCTTTCCTCATCCTCTATAGAGTTCCAAAACTCCCAGACACCATCTGGCCACATTGAGTTGTATGTCTACTTAAAGTCCAATTGACATGCAAACTAAATGCAAACTACAAACAGAATTTAACAGCACATCACCAGTTTTAAGACACAATCCGTCAAACATTTCAGAGGACTATGAGGAAAATATATCCTGCACTTGCAAATCATTGGGCATAATGTCTGACATCCAGTAAACCCTTTAACAGCCTATAGATATCCACCTACTACAAAAGCCACTGGAAAATATCCTTAAGAGCAAAGAACACAGTATGTCCATGTGTAAAAGAAAACCAGGTATTGCAATATGTAAGAACATAGAATGAAAGGACAAACTACAGAGAATTTGAGTCCTACGACCTGGTGATTTTTAACTACTGACACTTAATCCAAAATGCTCAGGTCCCACCTTCCCACAAACAAAGCAGTCTCATTTTGTAAGAGTCATTCAATAGCTCTGATTTGCTCAAGTCTGGGGCCTGAAAGAGGTAGCAATGAACTGACTAGTCCAAAAAGTGTGGAAGGAGCCAGAAATGCCACTTATCCACTAAAACTAACACCAAAAATCAGCTTTCAGAACTTGGAGAAGGAAGAGCTTAAACAAAGAACAAGAGCTCGTAAATAATGAGCTTTTCATTCTTCATCCATCATCAGCTATCAGAATAACTTTACTCCTCACTAATTTTTAAAATGTTAATCCCAAACATCTTTGTTGGAATACTTTTTCCTTCCCTTCCTTCCTTCTTTGGGTGCAAAGAAGTGGAGCTGATGGCATCCCACCTGCTCCCTTCCTAAGGGAAAAAGAGATGGCCTTTTGGTGAGCTCTAAATTCCAAACCCAACCTGTGTCATTTTATTCCATTTGTTTTGGCTAGCTGGGTTCAGTGGATGACCTTTTAACTGGACATTTTGCATTTACTCCTTACTCTCTTATTTTATTTGGTGGGTCAGCATTTTCGTCTGGAAGACAATTTTCTCACATAGCTAATGTTTTAAGCAACTTTGTGACTATTTTTCCTTTCAATCCAGGTCATGGAAATGTCAATTAAATACTGGCAGTCCCAAACCCAGAAAAGAGTGACTGTTCCAAGAGAGAACAGTCGCTTGGACTTGGACTGATGGCAGAGGGTGGCTCGGACATGAGACACAAGCGCAGCTGGCAGTGGAAGGACTGACCCTCCTGTCACTCACGTGTCTCCCATCATTTCCCCCCTCCCCAAGGCTGGGAAGGAAGGCCAGCCCAGCTCCCAGCAGGGCTCCAGGCACTCTTTTTTCCCAGCAGGATCCCAGTACGTACTGTTGGTGAGCAGGTGGTTCTGCTGCAGAGGGCTGAGCGGGTGTGCACTCCCAAGGCTCGACTGCCCTGACAGCGTGGGGTGACCAATGCTGTGCTGGGATCCTGTCGTGATGGGAGACTGGAGCTTGTCTTTGTCCCAGGAGGATTCACTCCCACCTGCAAAACAGAGCACAACAACCCATGAGTGGTACAGAGCTTTATTCAGATACATTTTGTGTGGTTAGCAATGAGCCAACACTCCTTACCACAGCTGAGCACCTGGCACAGGCACAGCACCTGGAACCTGCACCTGAATTTTTCCAAAAATAAATTAATAAATAAGCATCAGGCAAAAAAACATTTATTTTTAGACACTTTCAGCATCACCTACTTTCAAAACATTGGTTTATGGAAACAGGAAAAGCTGAATGTCTGAGGATGAAACCATCAGTCATGATTAAGTGAATTATCAGAATGGGAATGTCTGAGAGGCTGAGTCACCTTCTCCTGCTATCACAGGACATGAAGCCTCCAGTCCCTGCCAGACACTCATCTGAGTCCACCCTTGTGCTCATCAGGTCTCTGCACTGTCAGTCCTGGAGGCACTTGGCCATTCCCTCCCTCCAGTGTCACCACATTCCAGCTGGAATTCACCCCTGAAGAGCTGACTACAGTTTATCCTCGAGCCTGGTTACCTTGGAGCTTCAGCAGCTCCCCCTCCACTCCTGGCCCTGGGGATGCCCCACGTGAAACCTTTCACTTTGTAGGTTAAATGAGCCAGGCACAGGCTGTGCTTGGAAATCATCAATATTCAGGAATTAACTTAGGAGTCCAGGTATCTATTATGCATAGTAATTACTGTCTACAACAAACAAAGTCTAGAAAACCAAGCACTTGAATCTCTGTCTGGTCTTCTGCAGCAATTTTCCAGAGCGTAGTTTTTTCAGTATTACACGCTCGAATAACAAATTCCTTTTACACAGCAGGTTAAGTAGACCATGTTAGTGAATTCCAAAATACATCTGGTCCACAAAACAGAACACCTAAAAAAAAGTTAGACTGAACATTTCTACAGCTAAAAGATATTTTAAAATCAGTCCCCTCTCAGGTACACCCCACACTGTCACTTAGATTATACTTTTAGAAAAACATGTAACTGCAGTATTGATTTTGTTTTGAATTTATGAACAAGGATCTCAATTAGAATAAATAAATAGATTACTGGAGTACAGCAGATAGAGGCAGCAAGCAAAAAACTATTTTAATTGAATATGAAAGTAACAGAGAAATTCCATTCTTTATGACAACACTTGGCTAATAAACATGATTAATACTGCTAAATGCAAAAGTTTGAAAGATCAGTGATTGAGAAAAAAGGAAAACACTCCATCATTTTATCACTATGTCCAAGTATGAATTACCTTCCTAAAAAGAGTTGTAATTTGTAGAATGATGAGTAATACACTGACAAAGAAAGATACACTAAATTATGCCATGTGATATAATGTAGCATGGCATAGTGCAGTAATTAGAACTACTACAGTTGAGGCTGTGTCAGCATTTTTGTTATTTAATATACTGTATATCAGCTCTTTCAAATAACATTTGACTGCTATTTAGTGTAGAAGTTGTTCACTCTGACTATTGTGAATCTGGGGTGTTATTATTTGGTGTGTTTCACAAGTTAAATGTGCGATTTATGAAGGATTTTTGGAGGAAACATTGAGCATTTGATTTTAATAAGTGAATTATAATTTTCTCCATATGCTTTTTCAACGAATTTAACATTTATACTCTATTCTTCCTCAAAAAACACACATACTTTCCCACGGATTTTTTGCTTAGGAACACATTTTGTAGCTGTGATTTTACGTATCAGGGCACTGGCCACAAAAATTGGGCAAAAGGTTGGGATTTCTGAATGAAAAGAAGAAACTGAGTCTTCATCGGAAAGTTTCCCTCTTCCCGTGTTCCCTTGCCCTGCACAGTTCCAGCCCTAAGCACAGACAGTCTGAACTCAGCTCATTTAGTGAATTCTGGAAGTTTCTCTTGCCTTTCAGAGCCTCATGGCCCTGAGGCTGCAGTAGCAGAGCCCCACCAATTCTGAGTCCAGCTCTACAGCCACTGCATGTTCTGGAGGAAAATTCCATTATTCCCAATTTACAGATGGAGAATTGCCCTGGGAAGAAAAGTGACTTGCTTAAGGAAGCCCAGGAAATCTGCAATGGAAAGGGAAACTGAATTTAAATTATGTCACACAGTCCAAATCACTGGACCAGTTCTCCTTACAGATGGGGACAATAATAACTTTTCCCTCTGCAAGTTCCACTTGTAAATCTGCTCTAGTATTCAGTGCCAGCAACACAAGAATAAATTGCAATACACTTATCTCTACAGACCATTCCTGTATTCTTATGTTCCCTATCACTTCTCCTTAGAGAAAGAAAAAAAATACAGCTGAGTGTACGATGTATAATAAAAGTGGACATTAAATGAAATGCATCCTTAGCCTGCAGTACCCCACAGGTAACAGCTCCATCTCTCCATCTGGACTGCATTGCCTATGTAGTAGCAAGTCTCTTAAAAATAAAATAATAATTAGAACAGTTCTTACCTAGAACTGCTCAGGTGTGAAATGTTTTATAAGGGTGGTGTGGTCAGCTCCAGGTGGGAAAGCTGAGGGGCAGAATTAGGAAGTTCCTGTTACACCAATGAGGAAACTGAACTGGAAATGAGTCAGGGCTCGTGGTCCTACTCCTGTGCCCTACACCTCAGACACCTTTGATTCATCCTAGCCACAGTCCCTCTGCACAGCTAAACAATAACCCTTTTAAAAGAAAATTTGCATTCTTCCCTGGAGTATCTATGCCCACAGGGTAAGAAAAAGATTAAAACAAATTTCCAGCAAGCCAGAAACAGATTCACAAGTATCTGACATGCAAACCTGTGCTGATACACTCAGTCCTTTAAATGCCATGCAATGTTAAAAAAAGGCATTTACTTTTGAGCATACAATTTTCTTATTTGGTAACACAGTTGTCAGCATGCTTGATCAGCAAATACATACCTGACATGCAACACATCATTGCATATTTGCAATTCTTTGTTGCCATAACAATTAGAAGTGAATACATCCATAAAAACTGACTCCTTCTTAATGCTTCAAATTAATGTTTAACCACAATTTCTCAGATTTTTCATCACCATTTTTCGTTCAAAGAGGTGCCATCCATAAGGCAAAGATGACACATTTTGATTTAATTTTTTTTTTTCGATCCAGTCTTTTGTATGATGAGCTTATAGTATATACAGATGTTTTATTTTAAGTAATTTCTTTTAGGTATATAAACCATAAGGGTAAAAATATACAGAAAAATGAAACAAACACTCCTAAAAAAAATGAGACATCAGAAAACTGCAATGGGACCTACCTCTTTTATATGAAGGGAAATACAACTTTTTATTTATTTTATATAAGAATATTTCATTTTAAAATATGAGTAACTTGATACATGAGTGTCATAGGAATATTACCAGAGCACCCAGCAGTTATTTGTCAAAATGCCAATACATCATTTATACACTTTACCAAAAGCTTTAGGCTTGACACTCTTACCCACTACCCACACGACCTTCCCTCCAACAGAGAAAAGTGAAGGACAGAAAGGTAATTTTTCCTTATCTTGTCTGCAGTCTGGTGGATCTTGTCCCAGAACAGATTGTACTCAGCATTAGGGAAGGGAAAGAGAGAAAGGACCTGCAGCCCCAGAGCTGCTGATGCTCTGCAGGTGCAGGCACAGAGCTCGTGGGCTCCTGACCACGGCCAGGAGAAAGGGGAGGAGAAGTTTGGGCTGCCTCCCCCAGCCAGCTCAGAGCACGAGCACAGGTGTGGGGCAAGCTCTGCTTCCAGTGATGCCTTAAGTTTGAGCTTTTATATTTTTTAGACTCTGTGCTGTTTTGCTGAGTAGTTTTTGGTTTCATATTAAGTGCTACAGAGTTCTCTTCACAGAGCAGAGAGACAAAACAATTCCTTCTGTAGTCAAGAACAATTTTCAGGAGCAAGAATGAAACCAACGGTGAAGTGAGAAGAAAAAACAAGGAGGATGGAGCTTCATAACCTGAAGCTATGGTTGGACAATTGATTCTAATATGCTAATGGACCAGAACTTATGAAAATGTGAGACCTCATGTTCAGTTGTCCATTTTGTGACCATTTTGGGTGCATTTTGTGTGTGGTCCAGCTGGACTCTTTGTGCTGCCCAGGTGTGTCCAGCGAAGCCTTCCAATAAATCCTCACTTTATCCTTTTGCTCTGGCTTGGCTCTGCTCCAGGCCAGCCTCTTGAAGGCATCACCAGAGGTGCAGCTAAAAGCACAATATGGGTTAAAGAAAGGCCTGAGTGTCTGCAGTACCCAGGGAAATGCAGAGCAGGGCACACATGAAGATGGATACCATGATTCCAGGTGGATTTGGGCAGTTATTTACTGTGTAATAAACAAAATCTGGTATTTACCAGTCTGAACAGGTTACCTGAGAGAAGCTATTCAGCAGTGCATGAATTGCACTAATGCTCAACTAAGCAGAAGCAGAAATCAGGTGAATTTGGGAGTTAAAGCACACGAAAAAACAGGGAACATCAGCCCAAGCAATACATTCACCTGCTGTCAGTGATAGACCCACCCCCAGCCCCACTGGAAGGTGATTTACCATCACATACAGGTCTGTAAGCAAAGTGTCTCTGTTTAAGTTTTGTTTCATTCATTTAAAGGAAATGCAAGCAATAAACTCAGCTTCGTGTTTTCTGAAAATGCTGCTACTCACCATCATTAACTTTAGGAATTTTTAAAGTCAGCTCTTAAAGATGGAAGTTTCCTAGAAATAAGCCCCTCTGTGCATTTCTATTCTTCAGAACAAAACCCCAAAATCTGTTATTCGGGTTTTTGGGGGGTTTTTTGTTTGTTTGTGTTTTTTTTTTTTTTTTTTTTGGTGAAGACATATCTGTAGTGATTAAATCAGTGTCTTGGTTTTAGGTATTGAAAGATCTCCAGAAAGTAATCACAGTTCAATTTGGTGACAGTTTCTTTTCATTTGGTTTCAAATTCATTTTATCAGCCTTAAATGTGTCTGGTTGAGCTAAATGAAATCCTCTCTGTCAGAGCTACCTTCGAATTCCACAACCACACTGTTTCAATCTGTGTCTGTCATTTTACTTTTCCTTGTGATACATTCCTGAAAAATTGAACTCCAATTGTAAAAAGCAATACCATCTTCAATGGCCAATTTTATTCTCAAATTATTTTTAAACACATTTTTCATCCTGTTGGGCATATTAAACATAACAACAGCTGCAAAGAAAGAAGTATTCAGTGCATTGCTATTCCAAAGTATTTCTCACCTCTAAGTTCTTGTGAATGTCCAGCATATAGAGAGCCTTCGAAAACTTTTGGATTGTAGAGAACCCCATGACTCCCAAAATAGCACAGGCCTTTTTGCTAGCACTCCTAATCCCTGTGTTTTCAGGTGTCCCAGACTATTTTATCAATATCCCAATCTCACCCTGATATTGGGAAAAATGGTCACTTTTTTGGCCTGCACAGAATATCTTCTGCAAAAAAATTTCAGCCTACAACTTCCTGTCAACATTTTTGTGGTATCAACCTTTGAGTGTCCCAGGAAGACAAGATTAGGTAGAAAACAATTTTTGCCAGATTTGATAAACTGAGAATCTCACTGCAGGAAGGTCAGGAAAAGACCACCCAGGTCTCAATCCTGGTCAAGTGTCACTTTCCTGTTAGGAAACCATAAAACTGCTCTGGGTCAGGATTATGACCCATTTAACCCCAAATTCTGTCCCTTGTATTGGCAGTAGATAATGTTATTTACAGAGGCCACCCAAGTGTGGGCACTTTCTGTGGTCCCTTATTACTCCAAAATGAAATTCTTAAGTTTAAAAATGGGACAAGAATTTTAATCAGCCCCCAAAATCATTATACCCATCTGAAAAATCTAAATGGCAGATCTGAACGGCATTTAAAGCTTTAAATCCATGGATTTGTCTGGCTGTGTGTATTTGGCTGTATCAACTTTTGGAGTGCACCCCATAAGAAAGCCATGAAAGTGTGTAGGGTAAGATATTAAAACTCAAGAAATCCAGTGATGGCTTTACTGGGCTACTTCCAAAAACTTATCAAGTGGTTCAGCAGATGTAATTACTGCTTAGCCCTGCCAAGCCTTTGAAATGTGCCCATTAATTCAGCAATTCCCAATCTGTCCATCAGTCAGTCATACTTAAAAAATATGTCTGTCAGGACTTAGGTGAAGTAATCTGTTGATAATTACACAATAAGAAGGCATCTGAAATCTGAGTATCATTTCTAAACTTTTCGAAATGTCTTGATGACAGCAAAATCAAAGTTTATTTCACAGCAAACAGGACATTGAAGGTAACTGGGAATATGTCAGAATATTTGATGCCAATTCAATTAAGAACAATTAATTCCAGGAAAATACTTTTTTGAAAAGATAAAAGCAGATATTTATCTAGGAACCTAACCATCCCTCCCAAACCATCAACTGCTTCCTCTAAAGTGAACAAAGAAACAAGGAGGTGGGAAATGAAATGTATTCCCACATGCTGATGAATGATTGTGGTGCTGAAGCACAGCCCCAGCCACGTCTCCTCAGTGCCAGGTACTCTGGCAGGTGGGATTGTCCTTCCCTGGCCCTTTCCAGCCAAAACAAAATCTCCCCATGACATCCAGGTGCTTTGTGTCCAAGGCTCTGAGCAGCAGGAAACCTATTCTATCCCTCACACCAGGCAGAGCCATCCATCCCTGCAAACTGTATCCACAAAAATGCTCCTAAAATACAGCCCAGTGTTTTCTACTGCTCTCTGTGACCAGTGCAGATGAACAAGGCTGGATCAACCAAACTTCAGTATCACCTTCAGCACCTACAGTTGAACTCCAGAACACCAAACACACCTCAGTGATCCAACTTCCACAACCACAACACCCTGTAAAAGTTGGATTTAACAAGACGGAACATCACATTTACAGATATTTAGACATGAATTCTTATAGCAATTGTCACTAAAATGCACTGGTACTCACAAGCACCTCTCAGAATGAGATATCTGTGCCTGCACTGGATTAAAACCCACCTTGTGTTATTTGAAAGTGTTTGGGGAGGGTTAACTTGGCATTTGTTGTCTTCCTCTCACACCTCCTAGTTTTTGTAGTGGATTAAATATTAAGTTATAAAACTCTATTCAGTTTCTTCTATAGAATGTGAAGTACATTTTTTGCTAACATTTTTAGTAACAGCTGTGTGACTTTGGTGCTATTTATTTTTCTGTACAAAGATAAGAATGATCTACTAGAACATAGCATCTATTCTGGTTTAGGAACAACAAATAAACTGTTTTCTACTGCAGGACCACAGCCTGCCTTCAGAAACACGTTCATTTCACAGAGAGAAAGAAGGTCAAAAATTCTGGTCTGTCATGTTTTTATTACTGTTGATGATGCACAAGCCAGAAATAAAACAGCTTAACTTTCAGATCTTGAATACAGTTTGCAGGGCTGCCTGCCAGAAAGGATAAAACATACATCCTTCTGAACTCCACTACTGCAGCCACCAGCAAGCAAGGAACCAGGATTTGTATTCCGGTGATGATAATCACCCATACCCTCACTCGCAACAATTTACAACTTTCTGCCTTTTTAAAAATTACTTAATATTTCCCCATATTTAACAATTTACTGAAAGAACCACTGAGATACATGTACTGTGTATTTTTACCACGACTCTAACTAGGCAGATCGTTTTGTTTGATTCTGAGAGGCTTTGAGAGTATCTTGACATCCAGGGCCGACAGGTAACTACAAAATCAGGTTATTTGAGCTTCAACAATTCATCATTTACTATTTCTTTGAAATAATTATTAAGAACAGTTCAAGTTACAGATGGCAATCTGCTGAGTTAATCTGCAGTGACATAAATGGATCATGTATTTATAATCCTTCCAAGATCTCCTAATACTAAGAGAACTCTATATAATACAAAGTATAGCTTGAAAGAATTAAATAAAATCTGTGGCCTTAATATACACCTGGAAAGTCTTCCAAACCTCCAGCACCTGCACCGAATTCAGTGGAGATGCTACCAGAGAATGAGAGGCTGCTGAGGGATGCCCAAAACACTTTTATAAAGAAGGTCTCCAGTGAGATTTAGTGCCACAGCCCTGATTTCCACAAAGGATCAGCAGCCCCTTGCACAGGTGCACCAAGGTGTGTCAGGATGGGAACTCAGGCCAGGTACACAATCATTCTGAAGCTTCTCCATTTCTGGCACCTGACAGTTCATCCCTTGCACTAAATGCTATTGACTTCCAAAAAATTGAGAGTGCTGCCAAAACCAGGAGAGCTCGTGAGTAAACCCAATTCACAGGAAAGGTCAGCAGGGACATCTACTGTGTTTCACTTAATGCCAGCCTAAAAATAACACACCAAACCCCCTGGAACTACATCAGCAGCCAACTTTGTACTTCCTTACACAACCAACTTTCATTTGTGCTCACAGTAATATCTGAACACATTCCTACCACAGCACTTGGATATCTCACATGTGCAATCCATCTTTGCTTTTCAGAGCATCTTCCTCATTCTACAAGCTTAGCCACTGTGTGATTCCCAACACCTCTAGGATCATTCTCCTCCAGGAAAATCAGTGGGAATTCAGCATTAGCTTCTCTAAGGAGCAGGATCAAACCCGTAGAACTGACCAACAATGTCAAATAAACCATTCCTAAACTTGTCATTGTGTAAAGGATACTCTGTGTCTTCAAGCTAGAATTTCTTTCTGAGCTATACAAAGCAATAAATAACAACTACCATCAGAACAAACATTATGAAAATGTTGATATTAATACCAGATAAAGTGAAACTATTTCTTAAGAAGAGAAAGTGAGAGGCTTCTGCAACAAAACAGAATAGCACAGTGCCAAGCTGAACTTAACTAAGCTTGAGGTTTTGGACAGGATTCATTTCTGCTTGTGGTATAAGTATGCACCACCTTGATTATCATTTAAAAAAATATTGACAGCTTGCCTTCTCATACCAATGCCTGGTAACAAATTCCAAATGTTTTGTCACATTTCTTGTGAGCAATGCCATCTGCCAGAGGTGGCATTTCATGGCTGTTTACCCTGACTCCCTCCAAGAATTCATCTGCCACTATCTAATGCTGCCTGAATAAAGGGGATTAAGACTCTGATGCAACAGAGACTATTGATAATTTGGTATAATTGGGAAGAAATGAAGATAAATGAGGTTGAGGATGGAGAGGCAATTAGTTGAGCTGCCTGTACAGCTGTGTTCTCGGCCTGGCTCCCCTGGCCTTTCCTTTGGTGAGGTATGTGCAAATTAAACATAATGACAAATACACTCTTCCCAAAGCTCTTTAGTTTGCAAAGCTTGAAGATCTGTTTTTCACTTCTGAGATTTTGTGTAAAAAGAAAAAGGACAGAGGATCACACTCTCTGCTGAGGTTTTTAAAGAGATGTCTTTTGTCCCAGCACACCTATGGCTCAGTACCTGCAGCTCCAGCTCAGCATTCCCAGTGTCCAAAGCTCAGGGCTTTGGCCAAAAGGTGAAGGATTTTGTTCCTTCAGTGCCACAGCCAGCCTTGGTCATCCCACAGCCCCAGATGCCTTTGCTACCCCCTATGATTCAAAAATCCTCTATCCATGTCATTGGTCAAGCAACACCCCCAAACCATGATCCCCCCCCTAAAGCCAAGCCCCAGTTTGCAGCTGAACCTTCACTTTATAAATTATGCCAGCTTTTAAAATACTGGTCAAAAAACCTTTGAAGCTTCTAAAATACACATTTTACTCTACAAAACATCTTGGAAGTGGTAGGAATTTTTAGTCATTTTTAGCTACCCAGATAAAAGCTTAGTTCTAAGCTACATTATTCAGGTGAGGCCAAGCAATCAAGCTTGAATATCTTGGAACATATTTAAATCTAAGTGAACATGGTCAGACTACAAACCTCCAAATTAGAGGGCACAAATCTGCAGTCTGATTTGCAATTCTCATTTCAAATATACTGAGATACATTCATACATATACATGTAGAAATGCCCCCATGTGGGGTTTAACATAAATGTAAACATACATTTGCCACAAGAAATGCCACTACATGTTTCACATAAAGCTCTAACAGTTTTTCATAAATGTCAAATAATGCAAGATCCTTTTAGAAAGAAATCCAATATTTGCAGAGGCAGCTTTGGCTTTCAGACATGTTTGCCCAACTACCCAGCACATGTTAATTTTCTGATTTCATGTACAGGTGATTCTATCTGAATTAAGTCTTAGATGAAAGACTTCATAAAACTGCAGGGTTTTTTCTGCATCCATACAGTCTTCAGTTATTTTTTAAAAGGTATTTCATGTATTACTTGAAAAATGCTCCTTAGATAAAGACAAAAGACCAGTTTCAATGCACAGAAGAGATTTCAGAAGCCAAAGTTCCATATCTTAAAAGAGTAATAACAATTCAGTAATTTATTATGTAATGGATTTTCAACATAGGTGCTTTCTATTACACAATACAAAGAGTACAGGGGTTTTTTGTAAATTCTCAAAGCCAAAATCACTTGAAATTATCTCTTTTCAAACTCACAGAACAGAACTCCTACAAAATACAGTGATTTTTTGCTCAACCTCAGCACCACTCTTTTCCACTACATGGAGGTCAACCAACATTTCAATTTTACTCTATCTAATGTACTTTTTCATTTTGGATTAGATTTCTATAAAGGAAAAAAAAAAAAAAAACCAAAACCAAAAAGTCCAAAACAAAAAAGAAGCTCACTCTTTATGAGAAAAATATTCTGTTTTCCACGTTCATCTTTCTTTGTTTTCCCACTCCCACATTAAGACAATGCTCCAGCTCCCTCTTCTTCCCCTGTTTCACACAGCCCCTCCTCACAGGTGGGTGCTCATTCTCTCTACATCCAAATGCTGTCCTCAAATCACAAAAAGTGCCAGACTCACAATGACTGGAAGGAATATGGGGAAGCTGTTCCTAAGAAAACACCCTGTATTTTTTATAGAATCCCTTCTCACGGCTGTTCAAATGCCTCTGATTAACAATGGGGCTAAATATGAGTTCTGCTCTGCCTCTTCTCAATTCTGAACACCAGAATCACACAACGTGAGGCATCAAATCAGACAACACCCATTTGGATTCGATGATCTTGGAGGTCTTTTTCAACATTGGTGGTTTTTTGATTCTACAAGTACAAGAAAATATACAATACACAACAGCCTTTTGACTGCTGGAGTTTCTTCTTGATTTCTCTGTCCCCTGCTTTTAAGTGATTGCTCATTTTCCCATTTTCTAATGGTACCTACACCAATATTAAATAATATTTATGAGCTAAACCAAGAACTTCATTACAAAGGTAACTGCAATTTCTCAAATGCAAAGCCTGAACAGAAAAAGAACTAACTGAAGAAGTATTTCTGCAATTTGCAGATGATTAAATTTTGAAGGTGAGATGTAGTCTAACTGCACCAAGCATTTATTAAGTTGACTTGAAGAGCTGTAATTTGTGATGTTTGCCCAGAAGAGCCAGCACACAGCCGTAACTGATGATCAGGGATAATAGCCACAGATTTCAGCACATTTCCAGAGCTCCCTGCTATATGCTGAGAACAACAATATCAAAAGGTTCCTCTCTCCAGCACTGCTGGTGTCAAGGTTAATGAGCTAAAACTTGTTAAATTGATATTACCAAACTAATGACTTTTTTATAGGATACTGCATGGATTTTGACACACAGGCTAATGTGGAATATTGCTGGTCTTAATTGAATTAGAAGTTATTGCATGTATACAATTAAGATAACTAAAAATGGGGGAGCTGTGACCACACTGTTGTCACATACCTCATGTGCTTCAAATTATATAGAAATATAGAATCCCAGGCTGGTTTGGGTTGGAAAGAACCTTAAAAAACATCCAGTGCCACCCCTGCCATGGGCAGGGACACCTTCCACTATCCCAGGTTGTTCCCAACCCCATCCAACCTGGCCTTGGACACTTCCAGGGATGGGAAGCTCCCAAACTGTCTGGGCAACTTCAAACTTTTAAGTATGAAATCATTTAAATAATACGAACATTATTTTTCAATATTTTTACATCAACCATATCAAGCGTTAAGGAACAGGAAAAATAAATGCCTGGAGTCCCCATTCAAAATAGATGAACTAAAAACAGGAAAAAAAATTAATGAATCATATTAAAAAAGCAAGGAGCTTATGAAAAATAAATTACATTTGTAGATGATTAAATTTTGAAGGTGAGATGTTGCATAACTGCACCAACCATTTATTTCAGGGCCATAACTGCATCTAATAAATAAAATATTTTTTTAAAATCCAAACTGAAGACACACTGCTATCCTGATGACTTGGATTTTCCATTTACATAGTACAGGGCAAGGTTTGAGCTGTAATTATTTGAGGAAGAAAGAAGAGCTGTTGGTTAGTTGGAGAGAAAATCAGTATCAGCTGTGAGCAACAGGACAATGCAAATATTTCTTCTACAGACAGAATCACGGAGTTTAACTTCAGAGAGGCTCATTAGAGATTATCCTCCCAAATATAAGATACCCGCGAGTTTCATGCAAATTCCCTTTGCACTTCTGTATGAAAGTTCAATCTCCCACTGACACAGAAAAGCCATTTAACATACAGGATATACCCAGATATGCCTGATGTTTAAAAAGTGAAATTGAAGATCTTACTTGTGCTATTTAATTTTTTTCTAAATGTCTTTTCTTCCTGGATCTAGGAGTTTACGGAGAAAGGGAATAAAGTTGGACTCAGCTTCCAAAAAATATCTACTTTGTCAAAATCCAGAAAAATAGAAGAGGTGCTGCAAATGAGGGGGAATATTTCTGAAAGATGAAATGCCAAAATCCCCCTCACATCAAATTCTTAGAGACAGTCAATCAACAAACAGAACTTGCAAGACACTTCTTCCTACTGCCTTTCCAACTTCCATCTGAAATGTGAGAAAATGAATCAAAACCTAACTAATATTATAAGCTTTATAGGAAAAGAGGGAAAAAGGAGCCTCTGATGGCCCATGGCATCAATAATTGAATATACACCTCTTACACAGTTTCACTAGTCCCAAAGTTTCATTCCCTCCATCCTTAAAACCTGAGCATCTTCTTAAAAAGAAGAATCTATTCTAATTTTTATATCTACAAATGTAGAACAGTCACAACCCCCCACCCCAATTTTCAATGTTTTAAATATCAATGCCTGTCTTATCTTAAAGGGAAGCTCAACATTTATGTCTTGTCTTGGTGATAAAGTTCATGAATATATAATGAGAGTGGAACAACTCTGCTACTGATTAAATGTCAAAAAAGGTTTTATTGTCAAATATATTGTAAATACAGAAGATATACAACAAAGAGCATTAATTGCAGATGGCTGTGTACAGCTTAAAAAATGCATGGCATCGAGACAGGAAATGCTGATTTTCAGTTTCAACTATCAATTTTAATTTATCTTCAGAATGTACCTTCAAAGTCAACATGTACAGAGAAAATAAACCACAAAATGGCCAAACTCAGCTGAACTAAATGCTCCCCATTTAAGGACAGATTTTAGTCTATATCCTAGGCACTCACAGCAGAATTACCCAAAATTCTGGATCTGTATTAGAATTTGTCTAAACTTTTGTGAAGATTTAAGAGAGATACAACGTGAAAATCTGGTGAGGACAGAGGAAAGGCTGGAATAACCATCCTGAACTCAGAATGAGGTTTGACTGTGTGTGCAAATTTAAAAAATCAAACATCTAGAGCCTGTAGTAGACTGCAGGTGAACACAGGTCAGCAGAATCCTGCTGCCAGGACATGCCAGGAGAATGAGTTCCACACGTTTATAGATCAGTGTCTGTGCAAAGGGATGAATTCTCTGTCTCTATCTCATTCCACACTCTTATAGGAGATCAGTGTCTGTGCAATGGGATGAATTCTCTGTCTCTGTCCCATTCCACACCTTTATAGGAGATCAGTGTCTGTGCAATGGGATGAATTCTCTGTCTCTGTCCCATTCCACACCTTTATAGGAGATCAGTGTCTGTGCAATGGATGAATTCTCTCACTCTATCCTGCTCCACACTCCTTCCCAGAACACTGGCCCTGACAGAGGCACTGCCCTGGGCAGAGACCAGGAGGATCTGAATCACCTACAGAGAGAAGCCAGGGGGAGCACAGGGAGAACTGAGCAGGGAGGAGGAAATCCTCAGTGTGGTCCTTCAGGAGAGCAGATTGTTCAGTGGAGGGAAGGGAGAACAGGCAGGAGCAAACTAATTGTCTTCATTAGAAAAAGAACATGTTCAGTCATAAAAAGGAATAAATTGTTCTCTGCACCCAGAATGTGCAGGAAAAGATGCAGCCAGGAAAGACTTTTAACAAAGAAGACTTAGGGAAAATATTAGGAAAAATAGACATGACCAGAAAACCTGTGAGATTTCTAATATTGAGCTGGGCAACTGTCAGTCAGACAGGAAGCTGACAGATTTGGAGTATAATCAGGAGACAAGCCTAAAAGTGCTGGTTTTGCTAATCCTGAACACCACAAACTGCAGCAGAGAGGCAGAGCCATCCTGCAGGGTGGAACTGTCCTGAACTCACCCTCCTACCTGAGCCAGGTGTGAGCAACGTGACCCAGCAGCCTCAGGTACAGCCTGCAGTGCCCACCCACACCAGGAGCACTGTCCTGCACTGTGGAACCCTCCTCCAGCACACAACTGGCCAAGAAATACATATTAGTTAGGTACCAGGTAGCATAATATTGGTTGGGTTTCCAAAATAATAAAGCACTTGAAACTTGCATTAAGAATCCATGTGTTTTTTCCTTTAGATTGTGGACAAATTAGCAGCTTCAATTATACACTGCCAACAACATTTTCTTCTCCATGACTAAATGGACCAGGTTTTAATATTCTTCAGTGATCTTATTAATTTAAATTAACCTTCTAACAAATTAAGAATAAGAATTTCACCTGAGGAGAAGATGTCGCAGCCATGGAAATTAAAGCCTCTGGTGGATAAAAGTAAATTTACTCTTGGTCTGAGACAACATTGCTGGTCTTTCCTAATTGTAACTACAATGATCTGATAAACTGCTGCTTTTGTATACAGTCAAGGGCTGGGTTTTTTTAAAAGAAGCTAAAAACATAGACTACCCACCTGTATCTATTTTTAATTTGGTAATGACTGTACTTGCTAAAATTCTACCAAAATGTCACTCACAGCTTTGGATTCCAGCTTTTTTTAAACAGAATATGGAGCAGAAAGCATAACCTATTATGCAAAACTGTCAGATGCTTACTTTAAAATCACAGAAATAAATGCATAATCCTGATTTTCTCACAGATCAAAACTTCATTAAAGGAAAATAAAACTTGAATCCAAGTGCTCAAGAGAGCCAAGGTATTCTATAAAAAGTAGTAGGGCTCTGATCTATGTGTGTCCTGCTTGCCCACACAGCCCCTGCTCCACAAGTAAGGGATGCCTTGTACTCTGTGGGTGCAAGGAGAGGCAGAATTACTGGAGACCACGGTGACTTCTGTCTCATCAAATTCACAGATCAGCCAGACATTTCAACAGCACCAACTGTTGCAAGGAAAACTGCTATCGAATCTCAGCTGCAGAAATGTCAGCTCAGGGCACGCCACACAAATCTAGTGCTGAATCCTTAACTACAAACCCACGGTCTTTAAATTTTGGAGGGAATTAATGCCACTCCTTTAAGCGAGAAAATATTCCAAATAATCACACCACAAACAGTTCTTGCCTCAAAAATAAATTAACTGTATGTTAGGGGACTTTTTTTAAAAATCTGATTAAAATTGTAATTCATGAGACTCCTGCTGTTGGCAGCTGTATCACTATCAATGACATCCTTTGGGGGACTCTCAGCATGTGGCCCACATCAAAGGTAATGTACCAGTTTTCATCCTAACTTATATGTGCCTTAAAAAGAACAAGAATTTTCCAGACTTTACAATGTAATTAAAACACTGAAGTACTTTCTTTTGTTAAAATATCATTAATGTGAGAATGAAGTGGGCTCACTACTGTTAACACAGGCAACTATCACTAATACTTGCTTTGACTGGAATTCTTTTCAGGATTCCTCACATCCCTACACCCTGCAATGGGAAATTGAACCAACAGAGTTTGAACATGTTACTTTGTGCAAAAAGATCAGCAAATGAGATTTTGTGGAAACAAGAGTACATACAAGGACCTGGAGGGAAAAAAAATAAAATTAAAAAAATGTATCTGACATATGGTATTTCCCTATCCTTGCAGTGTGGATAGCCTGCAAATCCCTGAGATTCCTGGCACCCCTCACTGCCAGAGCTCTGCTGGCCACCAGTGGATGCTGCCTGCTCCTGCTTTTGCTTTTTCCAAGGATGTTTTAACATAAAACACAAGATGCATTTCACAGGAATAGCCCTGGACTGTGCTTTTCCCCTTCCTTGCCTTTCTGAAGGCAGAGGTGCCTCCTCACCTTGTGACTGCAGGGACAATCCTCTCCCCACCAAGTCCTTCAGCAGACACAGGACCCTGCTAAAACACCTGAACTACAATGGTTTTCCTTTTAACATGTGGGGCATCCAATCTGCCTTGGTCTTCACAAAATTTTATACAGAAAGTCCTAAATTTGGTGCATTTCTGACCAGTATCACTGCCCTGTGCCTTGCAGATGAACATGAGCCTTTGTATTAATGAGGACACCTCAGAGCCTCCTGCTTTCCTCCAGCACATTTCACAGGGCCACAGATTTCAGCTACTACCAACAAAAATGAGAATTATAACTGAGGAAAAAATGTAGCCTTGGCTCTAGAGAGGCCAAAATGATTTATGACATCAAGACCTGGTAAAGAGAGTAATGCTCTGAAGGGACTGTGTGAGCTCAGCCCTCAGTCACATCTTCTGTGCCCACTCCTAATTACTTCATTTACAAATGGAAAAGTGTTTTAACAGACAAAATTAATTATTTTGAATAATCCTTCTGAAATATGATATGCATTTTAATTGTACGCACCCCATCATTAATTAAAATTTGCTACCTTTTGGTGCATTCATTCAAAGATTGTATCAGTGACCAAGCCACAACTATAAGGAGACTGTTTGCTAAAATTAAAAATACAGATGAAGGGTTAATATACTCTTGTGATACACTTAAAGTAATGCTAAAATGTTTTCATTCGAGTTTTTACTAGACATTATTTTTCCACTCTTTAAAATCAATCTCTTTGTTCCAGGAACACATTTCCTGTCAATAAAATGAAAAATGATATAGATTTAGGAGGATAGTGGTCTCAGCGTAGCATCTCTCATATTATTATTCCAGTATCATCTGTTACAAAGTAAGACCAATTCCCACATCTAATTACAAACAGGATTTCAGAGTCATTAAACAAAATACATTTCCATTAGTGCTGCTGTAAGAAGATAGGGGAAAAAATGAAGATTAGTTCATGCTGCACCTCTGTTTTTCAAGCTTTGAAGATTTAGACCTCTGCACTCTGAGACTATAAATTTGTAAAGGATCTGAAAGGTGACAGACATGTGAAAGCTCTCAATTCTCCTCCGTTTGGCCATACCATTTGCATTTTGTCATTAGTTTATCTTTTGCTGCACTTAGTTCTGAGAGCAGATATGGCAAGAATCTGGAGAGGTTGTTTATGATCACACCGTGTGCACCCAGGGGTTTTTGATTTGGCGTTAGGCAGGGCTCTTTAACAGATATGAATCTTGATTTTCTGTATTAAATTTGTTCCAGCAAAAGTTCGAAATCATTGTAAGGAATTCTGTCTTCATTAAATTAAAAAAAAAAAAGTATTTTATTCTGAGGGAAAAAATCGGAACAACAGTTCTTTGACTTCAAATAAGATAACAACCAAAATATACCCAGGAAACAGATTGTGTGAGATGTTTAACTGCTGAAATATAAACTTACAAGTATATATATTCTCTATTTGCAAACACTTAGCAGTATCTAATATCTAATTGTCATGAATCCATTTAAAATACACCCTTGGGAATTACCCACTCAAAAAGCATTCACACAACCCAGAGCTTTAAGAGTTAATAACAACTTTTCTAAAGAGAAGACAATATAAGATAAAGCCTAAATTTGCTTGATCTTAAAACCAGTTTACATTAGCTCAGGATGTTATATAAACACAGTTAATTTCATCATGTGTAAAATAAGCATCAAAAACCTGAAAGAGAATTCCTCTCACAGAAAAAGATGCCTCAGTTACAGAGAAAAGGACAGAGAATTTCACTTTCAAAACTCTTCTGAAGTTTTATTTCCTTTATTAGTTTTAAAACTAAAGCCAGAGCTACTCCATGTTTCTGAGAGTTCGGTGTCAGTCAATCCAGATATGTAAATATTAGCTGATGTGTCAACAATCATGTGTGAATCATTATCTACATTTACAATAAAGTATTTATGTTCAGATTTAAATGAGTACTTCAAAATATACAGTTAAATTATTCATATACATTCAATAGAGAACTATTTAAGGATGCATCTAAACTGGGACCTCAAAGTAAGTTTGCAGATAAAAAATTCACTTTTGCACTCCACTGAAACTGAGGTACACTAAAACCTCCTAAAATTCTTGGTACTAAACCCTGCTCAGAGCTGGGGTAACACAGCACAAAATATCCACTGACACTCACTCTCCAAAAAACCAAAGAAACAGGAATCTGCATCTTATTTCCAAGCTGCCCACATGGAGACTGGGTCCTTGGGATAACTGAGAGAGCCCTTGGATGTGTCCCATCAGGAAGGAGCAGGAGAGAAAACAGCACAGTGCAAACGAGGTACAACTGACCCAAACAAACTGCATTTCTCTTCCTGGTTAATGCTTGAGGAGTTGTAGCAGAAATGAAACAACACATGCACCTCTTCCTCCAGGATTATCAGTGCCTGGCCCCAGGGAGGCATCACTTCCATCACCCACAGGGAATTCTCTGCTCCTGTCATTCCCCAGTCAGGGATGTTTCCTGACAAGCTGCACTGGGGAAAGCTTTTTAAAGCCCCCATGTTATAAGAATGTCTTGAGTTCCTTCACTCCACTTTCACTGAAAAAGCTTAAATAAACTTCACCATCATTTCCACGTGGGTTCAATGAAACCACAGCTCCAAGGCTAAAGCTGGAAGCACATCCTGAAACCCACCAAGTGTCACCACTCCCTGAATGTCCTTCAGGGGTGAACCCCCCCTGTTCAGATCCTGTGCCCACAACAGGGGCCAAACATCCCCTCTGTGCCTCCTCACCTTCATCCTCACCATCACCAGCACAGCTACTGCCTACAAAAATAGCACAGAGGTCTCAATTTTTAATATATAAATTGTATATATTGGATAAAATGTTTTAATGTTTAGACTTGACTCTGCTCGGGCTGGAATGAGTCTAGTTTTCAGATGAGACAAAATAAAAAACCAACACATGTTAAATTCTCTCTTGATTCAAGGCTGCACATATCCCTCCTGCCTAATGCACAATTTAAGAAAAATCGTAACTATTTCAGAAAATTCATAACTCTCTGCTCAAGTAGCACAAAAATACTTGCCTTAACAACAGGAAAAATGACTTCATGAAATCTACATGGTACTCAAGGATTAGAAAAACCTGTTCTCTGGTCCTGTCATTTTCACATTCTTACAATAAAATAACAGCCTTGGCATCCTGCTTTTTAGAAGAAAAGACCTACCTCTTTTGACTTTTCAAGCACTTGAAAATTTTAAAAGAGAAAAACTAAAAAATGCTGACCGTGTAATAGCTGGGTATTCATGGTGGGTGGAGAACATGAAAGGTTACAATATGGATCTGTGCCTACGCGTTTCTTTTCAACTTGAGCAGCATCCTCCTGCTTCTGCTAACTCGGCAATCATACAGCTGACAGATTTCTGGGTTTTCTAAATAATGCATGGGATTTTCTTTTAACATGTCAGTGCAAAAGTATCAATTCTGCCCCTGTGTCGTTTGTGATGCTGATTTTCCTTGACAGCATTCCATTAAACCAATGAGTTTTTTCCCTCCTGATGGTTCCTTAAATATTCCTGCGAGTGATGTATTTGTGGTTTTTTAAACAGATTGTGAAGGATGTTTGCATTTGTGAGAAAACTGCATGGCAGGTACTGAAGGGAAAGAAGGATAAAAAGATAACACTTCTTTTTTTTTTTCCTATGAGAGAGCTTTTTCTCTGATCCTCATATGCCAAAAGCTCGGGTGTTTCTCCTTTCTTTTCTGCCTAACTTAGCTCCTTGTCTGGAAATTAAGCAACAAGACTCTACATAGAGAGTAACATTTTGACTTCCTAAGGAAATACCACTGAAACACTTAGTACTGTTTGATATCTCTCCTGGGAAAGCAAAACACATTTCTTAAATCATGCATGCTAACTCCAAAAGCCACCAGAAGGAAATACCTGCTTTATTCTTTGCTCTGAGGTTCAGCACACACAGCTCCTGTCACGACTGCCATGCACTGATCCTTCCTAGCTCAGGCAGCTCCAAGGATGGCCAGGTAACATCACCCAGTCTCTATTTTACAGTTTACCCCAATTCACACTTGTACAAATCACCATTTGGTAATTCAATGGTGCCACACCATTAGAAAGAAAAGCTCAGGTTCCAACTAAGTTCCAAATCCCCCTAAGCAATGACGTGCTGATTTCCAGAACACACCTCCCCTGATTTTAGCAACGCACGACGATGAAGGAGCTCGTCCTTGTCAACACCTCTGTGCAAACAGAGAGTTTTTCTTCTATTTATCTTATTTCTACAGAACAACCAATCTGGCTACATGGCTGGGCTGTGAGTGAGCAGGATCCAGCTCCAGCTGCTCACTCCAGCCCTTCCTCACTTCCCAAGTGGGGCAGGAAAGGCCACAGTCACTGCTGGCAACCCTCAGGTGCCACAAGCAAAAGGTGTGCTCTCCAAGGACCCACCTGGAGGAGCCAAAGGAGGAAGAACAGATCAAAAAGGACTTATGGCCACTGGGAATTTGAGATTCCAAAGGGATGGGTTTCTCCCACATCCAGGCACTTCTGTCCCCAACTCCCTGGTTCTCCAAATTCAACCTTCCTGTCCCAATCCTACCAGAAGATGGAGAGGGTCACTAAGCCCCAAGGAACTGCCAGCCCAGGTCAGCTGGACTGTGGGGCCAGAGAGCCTCCAGTGCCAGATTCAAGAGGAGATTTTCAACTGCCAGAGAAGTTTTGCTTCCACACTTCATATGATGAGTAGGAAGGTGCAAAAAAAATCTCTTTCTCTTCTGCAGAGAGAGTGGAAGGAGGACATCAATGTTCAAATGTGTAACAGCGTTCTTCACAGCACTGTGAACTAAAGCATTACTTCAATTAAAAAATATCTGCAAATTTAACTTTTTGGGGAATTTTCCCCCTATATTTTCAGTATTAACTCTTGCAGCATTTGTTTTTAGTCAGTTATTTAGAATATTCCAGTACCAAACTCCACCACTGCTGAGATTATTGTAACGTCATGAAAAGGAGGAAGGAAGGACCTGATGGTAAAAGCACACCAGCTGGATTAGAAGCAAGAAAAGAAGTGGCACATTTATCCCTCACTTCCTTGGACACATTTGTAAGATTCAATTCCACACCTGCAATTTGCTAGAGAAAACATAGTATCTGAGGAATTAGTCACTGATGGTGTTAAACTGAGTTAGAGGTCAGATTTTAAACTGACAGGACAAATTCTGGCTTCAGACAGAGAATTCTTGAAAGTTTCCATCATCATAATGATGCACAGAGGAAGAAACTGTAGAAGTGACAGGCTAGGCATGAGTAAGAAGCAAATCCAAAATTATTTCATACTTCACCAGATACAGATGGGGATTGAGATGAATATGCCAAGACATCCTCAACACTTTTTTTTATTATACTAATGGCCTGTATATAATGACACACTTGTAAAGAAACCTGGCAATAAAGCTTCAGGACTTAATACTGCTCAATTACATTTTTAATTTGAAATAAACAACAGCAAAAAGAGAGTATTCCACTCATCTATCAGACTGTGGGATGAGCAGGAAGGCACATATCCAAAAAGTGAAATATTTAGTGGCATTGTAGGAAGTCAATGTGTAACACTGAGGTAAAAACCCAACTTAATTGTTTTAAGTAAAGCTGCAACCCTTTGAGTCTTTGTTACTGTAAAAAGAAAAAAAATCAAAGGAAGCGAAAGGTCCTCAGCTCTGTGCAACCATATTTCTGATTTGACAGCTACAATTATAATCATTCAGACATCTATTTCCCACAAACTCTCCACAGCCATAACCTTTAGTGATTAATTATAAAGTTCCAGGAGCAATAGTACACAGACTAATTTCCTAAAACAATAAAACACAGAATTTCTCATTTGGAGCTAAATGAAACACGAACAGGTTGTTATTCATGCTGAAATCTAGATGCAGAGTCATGTTGCAGCCATTACAGAAGCTATTAAACACAACCTCAAATCAAAGAAACTGTAGGTCTCTCTCCTAAAATAAAATGTTTTTCTCACTTATGAGGCTTCAGACTCCTTTGCTCTGTTCCTTTCCACCTCTTCTTAGTAAAAAAAAAATCAAAATTCAATTTTCTTCCTCATTTCACATCCCCATTTTATTTTTAATAGTCATTTAAACTCTAAGTCTAGAGCAAAGCAAACAGTTGGTGAAGGTTTCATGCACACAGAATTATCCTGGTGTTCCCTTCACAGCAGATCAAAGTTACAATGTGTGTATTAACTTCTAAACAAAATTCCCACTCTCTTCATGCCACACCAAGGAGTTTCCTGTAGTGAGGGTTTGCTAATTCCTAAGTTATCTTACTTGGTGAAAGGTACAGCCACTTTTTACACTCCTCTCATGGTGGTTTTACATCCTGCTCCATGTAAATCTTTGTAATGTGACCAACCCATACAGCAGGAATCCACATGTTATAAAAATGATCCCAATGCTCACGTTGCACATATTGGAAAGAGGGGAAATTGTGATTTTTAATAGGATAAGTATTAGTTCTTTCTGATAAGGACTTATTGCTCTGTCTGCAAGCAACACTGGCACTGGAAACAGAAAATTTGCTCTCTGCAATTTTACTGCACCAGGCAATGAAAAGGGGAAAGAAATGAAAAAAGATCTGTATGGAACTGCCACCATACTGTCATTCTTGGGCCTCACTGTAACTAAAGCATTTTTCCAAATATTTAAATTGGTATTGAGTTGGTTGTAGAACTCACTGAATTGCTAAACCACCGAGAACTCCCCAGTAAAGTGCACACTCTTGATGCACTGTCCAAAGGCTGATGTGACAGTCCCCTAAAAAATTTCTTGTTCCATGAGGTACCTAAAATAATCACATTGATGTAGATTCTCCCCAGGAATTTTGCCCTACCAAGCAACACACAAAACCATGAGCTTTCAAATTAAACTTGTGCACAGCAGCTTTTAAAACTCCCGTACCAACCCTACATGTCTTCCGTAGGAAGCTTCCTTACTTTCCTAATTCCATCTTCAGTCCTTTTTCTTACCATTCAGTGAACTTTCAGAATTCATTCTAAACTATTTACAAACTATTTGAGTTACAACCACTGAATAGGCTTTTTTCAGTGCTTTTTTCCTCTGAATTCAATGTTCACCAATTTATAAAGTCTGAGAGGTGAAAGAGAAATACACATCCTACAGAACAGGAAGCTGGGGAAAGGTTTAATGCATGAGCTAGAAGACAGATTTCTTCGAACACAGATGAGTACACAGAATTAGCAAAAGGCAATACCACTTTTGGAAAGACTGCTTTGTGCATAATTTGTCATGAATTCAAAGTTACTCCTTTAGAAAATGAGTCTAAGACCTCCCAGCTGCTGCTTTACTGGCCTGGTGAATTGTCACTCTGCTGTGGGATGCAGCAGCCAGGCTCAGGTGGGAGAGTGGGATGCCACAGGGATCACACTGTGCCTCTGTCCTGGCATTGGTGATGGAAACAGACCAAACACGTCCCCCAAAAGGGCAGGGTGCAGTAAGAAGTGAGGCCAAGGGACACTGCCCTTATTGTAACAGGCGTCAGAGACAAAATGGATCTGTCTCATTCCAGGTTCTCTACACTGTCCAAGTAAAAATCTCTTCTGTTCACCTGAAGGACATCGGAATAAACAAAGATTTCCTTCCCAAAGATCCATTCTGACTTCACCTTTGAACCCTATTCCTGGGGAGCTGAGTTCAAATGTACATCAATGTTCACGTAGCACATGAACGTGTTCCATGCCAGGGCCTCCTGTCCGAGGTGACTCCAGCCTCAGGCAAGGATTATCACCATCCCCTTCACAGCTGTGCTCTGCAAATATCCAATCCAGGAAAGAACAAAACGCAGAAAAGCCATAACTTGGTGATGGAGAGTTCTCTGCCTTACCTTTCTCCAATGACCTCCAATTCAGGAGTTCCATCAACCTGACCTTTTGGAACCCTTCCATCATTTACTGGAAAACTCCAGACAGTGTCATTGCCAGTGGAGAAACCTTTTGTTACTCAAGATGTATTTAGGGGGCACTTTAAGGGTCTGTAACCAACCCTAAAGAAGATGATCCTTCTCCAGTGTTTTTCAATTAGTGAAGGGAGCTCTTAGGGGGAAAACTGGAGGAATATGGAGGAGTGAGAGCATTAATTTTGATTTAGCACTGCTGGAGCAAAGCTTACAAAATACAAGAACCCAAGAATTTGAGATGCAGGTGTGGAGAGCCCCCAGGGGAGCTCAGGGGCACAGAATCCCTTACCTGCATTAGAATTGAGCTCTTCATTTTCTGACTCGGTTCCATTTTGACTCCCACTTCCATGAAGGCTGTTCATGGCCATAAGTTTCATTTTCTGTAGCTTCATAGCCTCTGCCATGGCAGCTGCTGTCAGACCTGGAAAAATATAAATAAATAATATGCAGTATCATATGGTAAAACGTGGCACTGCAAGTTTGATCAGAACATTCCTTTTCAGTAAGAAAAAGTCACATAAATTCAATTCCCATTCTTAACCCAGTTAATTAATGCTATCCCTGAACACCATCTTTGTTTTAAAGTCAAGTTATTTCAATACACCATTCTAAGAACTACCAAAAAAAAATCTTTCATGTTTATTTTTCTTTTTAACATGTATAGCACAAAGAAATATTTATTTAATGGTATCCCTTTTGATTATACTTTTAAATATAATTTCCTGTCACTTTGATCACCTTGTCACTTTGATCACTTTCTGCTTGACTTATTTAGCTGCAACAAAATTTCCACACACAGAGTAAGATAGAGTATTCCTTAATTTCAACAGTTCAAAGCCAATTAACATGTAATAGTACAGCATTCATTGTTCTATTATGCATCCAAATATTACTTTGTCCTTTTGGGAATCCGCTGGTTTGGATTAATATTATTGTAACTGGAAAATATTACATTGGAAATGTGTAGAAAAAATGCAATATGGATAAT
Organism: Certhia americana; assembly: GCA_018697195.1. Taxonomy (NCBI): domain Eukaryota; kingdom Metazoa; phylum Chordata; class Aves; order Passeriformes; family Certhiidae; genus Certhia; species Certhia americana. The sequence goes on along the minus strand of CM031880.1, from coordinate 7,643,061 downwards.
TACAGAATCAATCCCACTTTTAAGAGACCATTAGACCAACAGAAATGCACAGAATTAAGGGGGGTATTAGTAGAAGGTTTTCAAATTACTAAAACCCAATTAACTTCCAGTAGTAAAAGAGAAGAAGCAGAGTAACATCAGGCTACAGGTTACCATAATTATAATTTTTTTATTATTATTATTTAGATTCCCAGTACCTTTTTCTTTGTAAGTGCAAAGTTTTTATCATTTTGACTTGGTCAATACGTAAAGAATCAAATTTTCTTCCAGACAGTACCAAATTACTTTCACTCTGGGCAAGATGTGACTGAAAATAATCTGAAGTTCTTGCAGGAAAATCCAAGAGACATGGGCACAAACCCAAAAATATCTCTACAGCCACAACTGTTTATTTCCTCAGTTATGGAATAAATGGATTTATTCTTCCCCTCAGTAGAACTTGCTTCTATTATTTGTTACCTAGTTCCACACAATCACTCGATTGCATTTATTGAAACCCATGACTTTTTGTGGTAGTGCCTGTTCTAGCAACCTACTAAATTATCACATCAAACCAGAATTAAATAATCTGCTTCTGGAAAGTATTGTTTACTGATTTAGATACAGATTAAAAGGAACTAATAATTTTCACATCCTATCCATAAATTAGCAGACTCTTCTAAAAGCTGCTACAAATTTGCCATTCAGATTAGCTCTGCTGCTCCTCCAAAGGGCTTCACAAAGTTCTCATTATTTCAGCAAGACTTAAGAAAGGAAGCAATCCAGGACTGCATGGAGAGGGACACCTTTTATCACACATGGATAGAGCAATCTGGTCAAGTTCAGCAAAGATATTCTGATCATCATCAATAATTTAGTCTTTTAGGTTATTTAATGCAGCCCTCACTTCATAGAAAAGACCACTACACTGTCATTTTTTTTCAACACCCTTTAAAGTTCTTATACAAATGCTGCAGGTTTTTTATCAAGCAGATATAAAATCCTGGTGTTTAAACTCCTGTTTTTATCTCACACACTCTCACTTAATCCATCACAGAATACATCTTCCATGATAAAACTCTCCACACACTTTCTGGAGAAGATGAAACAGTCTGCAAACTTTCTCACTTTCCTTTTTTCTTAGGGAAAGGAAGTGGGATTGCTCCTTGAGTGAATTTTATATTATTTTCAGGAAGCAAAAAAACCTCCAAAACTAAGCATCATCACAGTTCTGAGGAACTGACTGTTTTCAACATTTCCAGGCACCTTTTTGCTTTCTATTTTTAATCCATTTGCAAAGAATTCACATACATTTTAATGGCTACAAAAATATAGCGTCAGAACATAGAGTTTTTACTTCTAACATTTTATCACTTGTAAGTATGCACAGATAAACCAATAATCCAGTGTTTTCATCAGGGTGAGTATTTATACGGGTTCTTGATATAGATTTGAAGTCATGAAATTTAATTAAATATGCAAAACAGTAAGGAAACTATTTATAAGGAGGTAAATAAGGAATGGAAAATAAATTCAGATCTTTAGCAAAATGTTCGGAGAAAAGAGAAAAGAAAAAATTATCCAGGGTGCTGTATTTAGGAAAAGAAAAAATAAAAAAAGAAAGAAAAATCCTCCAAAACCTTCTACTGAACAGTTGTACCAGAAGTGCAATGAAGGCAGAAAGGTACCACGGAACAAACAGAAAATAATAAACACAGTCCCCAAATCACCACGATGCCGCCTGCAGAAATTAAAGGTAATTATTGTCAGGCATTTCTGAGCTCCCTAACCAGACACAGCTGCCATAAGGACACCAGCCAAGAAACAGTGATGGATCAGAAAACTCTGCTGTGCCATCTGCCACACCAAAGTCACTCCACTTCAGCAGCAAAAGTTTCAAGAATAAAACACAGCCCCAGTGCAGAAAGCACCAAGGTCCTGCACAGCCAGGCACCAGCCTGGAGACAGAGCTGAGATTATCCCTAAACTCAGTCTCTGCAAAGTCTTTATTCTCTCACTCACTCCCCAGTCTATGTAATTTCTTCCTTGAACTCAAAGTCACAGAATCTGAGACACTTTAAAAACAATGTACTAATTCTTCAGCATCTCTGAGAGATAATACAACTGAGGCTAAAGCAAATGGGTTCTGCTGATGGAAATGATGGCACAAAACAGGCAGCATTGACATAATCTTCAATTAGGTACCTTATAGTTAACATTACTGGAGTTATTATTTAAATTAACTCTTAATAAAACTCCTTTCTATAATTGACTCAGCTTGGGCTAGCTGTGGAGAAGAGGGCTATTCTTCAACTGACTTATCTAAGGATCTACAAAGAACTGAAGAATCACTTCCATCCTCTTGGATGAATCATTATCAGCAGCAGAATCTCACTCAGAGCACCTCACTTTGAAAAATGTCCTGGGAATTGCTGTAACATATACATCTAGCCCTCTACTTCCCCTAAAAAAAAAAGGGATCACTAGGAAAACCCACGTGCTGGATTCCATACTTCAAAGCTTCTGGTTTTTCCTGTCCATTTACACTTTAAATTTTCCTTTCTTCAGTTACCTTCTGCCAGCTGCCATCAGTCAGGGAACAGCCAGGAAATAAACTGTGGACGTTTGTTGTCAAACAGGGACATCCTTCACAACACCACAGCACAGGAGGAGTCGGGATGGTTTCCTGGCAAGGAATGCCCCAAGGTGGGGCTGGAGCTGCTGCAGCATCCCCAGGTCCCTGGGCTGGCAGGGAGCAGCTCCTGGTGGGATCTCGGAGAGAGACACGGAATCTGGGAGCTGCGTGCTGTGCACAGGACTGCTCAGAACTCATGGTGTGAGGCAGAACCACCAGCTGCCACCTGTGATCTGCATTCTGTGAGCCCAGCTAAGCCAGCTCTGCACCCTCCCTGTGAGGAGCCTGCAGAGTTCTGCTGCACAGCACAGGGATTTCACCCTGAAAGAACCAAAATCACCCTTCAAGGATGCACAAACCACGTGCTTCCTGCACAGGCTGCATTGAAGGAATCTTCTGCAGCTGTACTCTGGACAGTAAGATCATGCCTAAAGATCCAAACTGCTTTCAAATGAGGAGTCTGGATCCAAACCAGGGCTGGCTCAACAGGGCATTGACTGCCCTGGGGAGACCCCAGAGCTTGGGGTGCTGCAGATGGAGCAGAGCCTCATGTCCTGGGAGCCTGGGCTGCTCCTGCATCCCCTGAGCACATCCCCTGCTCCTGCAGCACCTCAGAGACTCTGAGCACCAGAGAGGCTCCTCCACCCCTGGTCTGCACCCCGCTGGGTCCGTGGTTAATTGTTTACACCCAAATCCCCATCACAGACAGAAAGACTCGGTGCAGTCTCAGGAATTACTGCAGAAGCAGCAGCATTTTCACAGCATGGCCCAGAGATCACAGCCCCAGGTTTGCTGTCTCCCACCACAGGGCAGTGCTGAACCACCCCAGGCACCAGGGGACAAGGGGACAGTGCCCCTTGCCTCCAGTAACATCACAATTTGTTCCTTAGCAAATATTTCCTGGTGTTGGGATGAGAATCCGAAACTCAACTACATTCTGCTGGTGTCTTGGGTGCAAGTGACTCCTGCACATTTAACCAAAGCCCAGTCACTGAAAATTGGATTTTGATGGTGAATACAAGGGCTCTGAGCTTTGCAGGTGACCCTGAGTGTCTGCTAATCTCATACTCCAGCCACAGCTATTTTTTTCCCGTTTCCTGATTAGTCAGACTGTGCTTCTCCTTCATATTAGTTTGAAAGCTTTTCTGTCAAAACTGTGAACAAGTAAATTAACTAAAGGAGAACTATGAGTAATCAAATCCTGAGGTTTGCAATTAATTAAATGAAATGGTGAGTCAGTGAACTGAAAAATGGTTTCATATTAAAACAAAACATTTAATTAAATTAACAGTCAACACATTGCAATTAATAATATTCAAAAGGAAAAATGAAACCCAGTTTAGCTGTGCCATATTATTTCAGTGTAACAGTCAAGCATTGTGCATTGGCTTGTTTATTATTTGCATTCAAAGCTGCTATGGGTCAAGCATGCTGTGCTAAAACAGCAATGATGAAATATCTGGTACTATGAAATGTCAGTAGGAGAGACCATATTGCCAACAGTGAAAACAATCCTGAAACCTCCAACAAATGAGGCTTTCCAAGACTGAAAAGGAACACTCACTTTAATTAAAATTAGTAAGTAAATACATACAATATACTTTACATTTTCAGAATGCCTGCAAACTTTTACTAATTAATTAATTTTTAAAATGAAGCTGGGAAGTGAAGGCTTCTCTGTAGCTGAAATGAATCATCCTTGCTTAGTGATAGACAGGGAGGCAAAACCCAGCACTACACAAAAGACAGCAAAGCTGATTTCTTGGATAAGAGCAGTAAAATGCCCAAAGCCTTAAAGCAGTTTGGAGACAGATCCAAACTCCTAAGTCTTATTCTTGCAGATGTTTTTCATGTTTGTGATGACTCAAACAGAAACAGCAGGAAGGTTTAGCTCTAGTGCATGTCCTGTTTTCAATGTTCTGTGAAGATAACCCTGGACACCACTTGGGAATGGTCACAACAATCCCTCAATGTGAATTATCTGAGACCCAAGGGTGGAGCTCAGGGAGTAACTGGGGAGCAGCTGCAGGCTGGGGATGGGTTTCAGTGAGAGCTCTGAGAGCTGGGCTGTGGGAGCATCACTCCAGAGCCAGGAGGGCACTCAGAGCCCAGGCTGAAATCCAGGACATCCATCTGACACTGCCCAGCTGAAACACAGCCAACAGCCAAGAAATGCAGCACAACACTGGAGCTTCTTTCATCTGTTCTTACACCTGCAGCCAGTTGTTCTGATAGTACAACCAAATATTCCAAAAATACGTTCTTTCCCGTTTTGCAACAGGAAAACACCCCAAATGACAGCAAGAGCTGGTTTTTAGAGGAGAATATTTGAAATTCTGAATTTATCATGATGAGAAAATGAGGAATCCTTGATTTATCTTAACAGGGCTTGGAGCAACCTGGTCTAGTGGAAGGTGCCCCTGCCCGTGGTAGGGGAAGGAATGAGATGACCTTTAAGATCTCCTCCAACCCAAACCAATCTGGAATTCTTGGATTTTCTAACCACACTCAGTTAATGGAAGAGCTGAAAACTACTGAATATGATCCTTACCAAAACACTTCAGGCAATACTTCAAAAATTTTGAGTGGCCTAACATTTTTAAATACCACCACTTCAAAATGTCAAAAACATTATATTATGGCAAAAAGAATCCTACTGAGGGGGGAAAAAAATCCGAACAAATATTACTCATATTTGTCAGGAATTGTGAGAAATTAATCTTTCACAGAGAAGTTCCAGTCATCTCGAAAATGTCACAGTGTTTTCCTGAGGGACTGGATTCCCTGCTTTTGTGCAGTCCCTAAATATTCCCGAGGTAATTTCCCCTTCTGCAGCTGCTGGATGGGGACAGACCCACAGACAGGTCTCTTCATCCCACACAGGTCAATGTGTGCTCCATCATCACCCAGGCAGTGATGCTGGGGAAAGCACTGATAATGTCATTTAAAGACTTTGCCAAATGCTCAAGGGATCAGAATGAGCGTTGCACAAACGTTTCTGAGTTTCTGATGGCTTGATTCTGCAATCCTGGTAATTTCTGTTTAACACGGTGTGCTTGCTCACCTTACTTTAAAATACAATTTCATGCAAAAGTTCACATGAGCATAAACAAGATTAAAACCCCCAAACATCAAAACATCCCTGCCACCCTGTGGAACAATTCACAGAAGCAACAGGTTGTCACTCTCTAATTTCACACGTATTTAGATAGTAGCAAGAGCCCCGATTCTTACAAATCTGGAGGTCTGCTTTGAACATGGGGAGAGCTCCAGATGCTTTCATCCCATGTCTTCCTCTATTATTTAAACTTCTCACCCCACTCATAACCTCTGTCCTGATCTTATCCTCTCTGACACCCATCTGAAAGACTGGAATAATTTTTAATGTGAACATTTTCTATCAAGTACCTGGGATACATCACATCCTCCATCCACATGAGGAGATGATGACCCAAGAGCTGTCAGATTTCCTGTCTAGACCCAAGGGGCTCAGTTAGAAGTACACAGAAATTTTCATCTCGAATTTGTGCCTAGATCTGTAAGATGAGCACTCCTGATCAAGCTGATGCACAGCAAACCCAGCTGTGCATTTTACAGTTGACTTCCTCTCCAAAAAGGCACCTGCATCTCATGTGAAACTAAACTGCAGCTTCCCCTGTTGGACGGAAACAGGAAAATCAGAACTTCAAAAAGCACTGAGAGGGTTACATTGGGGTTTTTTTCCATAATTCTTACAGTGGGTCTCATGAGAATTGATTAATTTTGTGACATTTTCTGCTCTTTTTTACAATCTATGTCATGAGAATGATTTGTCAAGGCTGTAATGCGTAATACTTTTAGTATTCTGCACTACTGTGACCTTTACCTTCTTCTGTACATTTGATTGACTGACCACCCCACTTTGGATGTACAACTTTCAGAAGATGGAAGCACATGCCAGACACAGCAGCCATTGAATCATCACTGAAAAAATCACAACTCCTTGATAAACTTTTACATTTTTCAGTGCAGATCTGATGCAGCTTTAGTCATGTCATTGAAACTTTTCAACACAAAATAGAAACTTACAATACTTAAGCAGTGTTTTCAAACATCAAGACAGTGACAAATTTATGCATAAGGACTCTGATTTCACTAAATTAATGCTCATAATCACCCAAACTCTCAAACTATCTGCTTATGCTTTCGTAATGCTGTCACAGACTAAAGATTGCCATTCTATGAGATAAGGACTTGAAAATTTAAAAATTAAACCAGAAATGTGTTGAATTATCATCCTGAGAGCAACACAAAAGAAATTCCATTCACAGGGAAGGAATATTAACTCCAAAGTGCTAAACATTCAGAAGTCACAGGAAAGAAGTGGTCGTTACCATCAGCATTTGTTTCTGACTTGACGACTTGTTATTCATTTTAGAATATTCTTGGGTTCCTGGGAACCTAAAATTATGTTATCAATGTATTAAACCTCACAACCCTCATATTGACCATGCACATTCTCTTACTTCTCTACAATTACAGAAGTCTGCCATGGTGTATGTGCTGCTATCTGAAATCAGAATTTGCAGTTGTTTCTTTTTTCTCCACATTTTTTCCTTTCCCATCACATCAGTTTCTGTGGGCTTTAAGCACCTGTCCATAAGCAGGAATGACAGAAGGGAAATGGCAGAAGTTTTTGGATGTCCTTTCAGCTAAGTACCAAAAACTCTGAAAGCATACCTGGAGCTAGCACAAATCTCTTTGAGTTTGTAAAATTAATTGGGCTGGAAGGTCTTTTGAGAATAAGGATATCTCTGAGAGTGATTTCAAGCTCCTTCCTACTTGTGACAGGAAAATATCATACAAGTATTTGTCCTGTATCAGATGACACACGGCAGCTACATCCCAGCTGTCTCAATCCACACATTTAAAATGGTGCATTTCTAGGATTTTAAGTGAATAGTGAGTTCCATAAATTCATCATGCTACAGTATTTCACAAAAAAACCCTCAACATGCTGCCAGGATCAGCACTGCTGGTAGAGACTGGATTGTTAAAGTATAGTTTGCAAATTTGTAGAATCATTCCCTACATGCTGCTGCTTCCACAATTTCTGGGCTCTGCCAGAACAGAAACGGAATGCTCTGATCACACACAGCTCTTGGTTATTTAAGGCTGGCAAATCTGTGGCCAGTTCGCAAACCCCACAAAAATATTATGCTTATTTGAAGCACAATAATCTAAGCAATGAAAAGAGAGAGCCCAGACACTCCTCTCCAAATGGCATTTAATTAGTACAACCTCAAAAGATTCAAGTTTGAAAGCAGAATCACTCAGGAACAGAAATTCCTGGAATGTTCTTCTGAGACCTATAACCACTTTGCAATTCTGGCTGTTGAATTAAAGCAAAATATTCGTGCTTTAAGATCATTTGAAAACCCACAATTTATTCACAGTGAAAAATATTTGGGGATGGCATTAGGGGACATCTAGCTTCAAGCAGAACCTACCACGTTTACAATTACTGTAATTGGTCAAAATACGTAGAATGTAGTGCATGAGTGTAAATTTCCTGGAATAGCCAATTCCCAAATGAATACTCCATTAATTGCTCAATGTAAAATAAAATAACATTTGGGGGAGCAGGGATCTCTACCTCTTCAAATGAGGACTCCACCTACTGCCAAAATATGATCTCTTTATACACTCTTGTCTTAAAACCTATTGGGTTTCTGGTTTGTTTCCCATTTCAGGGGGTGGAAAACCACATTTCCCCAAAGCAGTCACAGCCTGACCTTCACACAGTGCTCAGGAATGCAGCTTTTGTCACCAAATTCCAGCTTTTGCCACCAAATCCCTTCCAGCTGTGCTGGCTGTGGCAAGGAGGACCCCGTGGTGCCCTGGCATTAGGGGTGTGAACCACGGGGTTCTCCTCTGAAAGAAGGATATGAGATATTCTGGGTGAGTTCCCTTCAGTTCCAGCAGGGTCTGGACACTCCAAAGGGCTGTGCCAGAGAAAGGACAAACTTCCCTGCACTGCTCCAACCTGCACAGCAGATCCGTGTGGCAGGAGCTGACCAGACACCTCCCAGAGCTGAGCAGGTGCTCTGGGCACCTGTGAGTGGGTGATGGATATGTGCAGCCCCAAACTGCACAGGGAAAATGAGGAGGATGCCCACAGGCTGCAGAAAGCAGGTTTGACTTCAGGGAATGTTCAAGAAAGAAACAAAAGAGCCCTGTTTTCCTTTGGGGCATGAATGAATGACTATTGATCCCACAGCCAGAGTGTGAGGAATGTGATTATGGAGGAGTGGGTACCTTCACTTTCTTTTCTTCAGCATTTTTTTTTACTTCTGATCATTCTGATCTCTCTGTTTTTAAGTTACTTTCCTACAGCTTTGCTGAAGCTTATTCATGCACATTTACTTGCACAAATAACAGGGGAGACAAGTAATTTAGTCCCAATAGGTTAATACCACCTTTGTTTATGAAGTTATGCCAGAATAGCTATTTCCATTTTACGCTGTGCAAGGTAAAGAACATTTTTCAAAGCCGAGACACTGACTGGAAGCTTATTTTCTTGTTCCAGGTGGTGAATAAAAATAACACGTAGAAGATGAACTACACCATTTTTAAAATCTTAAAGGATGTGTCTCTACTCATTGGTCAAGCTGAATTAACTTCCAGCCTCCAAGCCAAATGCAGGCTCGAGGAGGAGAGGAATAATTTAGTTACTGAATTGAAACACTGAGTAATCTAAAATTATGCAAATATTCTCTTTGCCCTTGCAAATCTTTACGTACGAACTCTACTGGTCTTTACTCCCGAGTTTGCACCAGTATAGCAGTTTCATTTCTTCTAGAACTATGGCAACAAACATTTTTAGCTCAGATTTTGTGAAATTATTTCAGTAGTCAAAGTATGTTCAGATTTTAAAATAGATTCTCAGGATTTTTAAAATTGAAATTAAATAAATTTACTTTAAAAATAAAACTGCATTTAATATAAATGATGTCCAAGATGTACTGAGATATTTTTATTCAATTCAGAAAAATACTGCAGGTACTTTTCCAGCATTTTACATTATATAAGTAACCCTGTGCAAACAGTCCTTTTACAACCATTGAACTCTGCAGTCCTCAACCATTTCTCAATATTAATACTGTACTTTTTGCAGCTATCTGTAGAGAGTTTAGAGCTCAGAGGTTTAAATCTACTTTAAGGCCTTTTCCACATTGCTAAATTCATTATTATAAAGTTATCTAGGCAATATTCCAATGTGTTTCCAGTTAACTCTGATTTTAGAAGCCTAACATGCAAAACATCTGTCAATTTTGAAGTTTATTAAAAAAATAAATTCTGCTTCTTCTATAGATATTTCTTTTAAATCGATCTTTTCAGTATTTATCTACTGTATCCTTTAAATGACATTTCCCTAACAGTAGCATTACATTTATAAGAACTGATCTAATAGACATTTATCAATTAGTATCTGAGCATCTCAGAATGTTAAATAGAAATCCTAACTGCAATTTTATTCCCCTGCATATTTTAAGGAACTGTATGTATTTAAGAAAACCTACTCACTTCCCTTGGGCTGAGGATGGATGTGACACAGCCTCCCCAAATGTGAAGGGACTTACAGATGACCAAGAAACTTATTTATATTCTCTTCAGGAAAGAAATAATTTGTACTTATTTCTTTCAAAAAGCCACCGAACTGCTCATACTTGAGAAGAAAATTAACCCTCTTTACTGATTAATCACTAGGTAGCTTTGACTGGTGAAGAGAAAATTGTATTACAAATGAACAGCTACCTGTTATCAAATTACAAGGCATTTTCATCAAAGGACCCAAAAATGCAGCACACTGACCAGTTAACGTGTTTCCCCTGACCTGGGGGGATTTTTCCAGTTAACAGCTTCTGAAGAATGCTGTCTTTTGATTCTTGTCTCTGACACAAAAATGATTGTCCCATTTAGCCACAGCTCTTTCACATACATCAGAGAATCCTATTTACTCACACGCTACTGGAACATTAAAACACAATACTGTGATTGTCTCTGGAAGAAAATTCTAAAGATTGACTTTTTTCCTTTTTTTTTTTTTTTAAAGGGAATAAGATCAAAAGCTAACTTTAATAGATGTTTGACTAAGGTCACACTCCTAGGAAATGGAACACTGAAGATGAAAGAGAACAAATAGATTTGGGTTTTGATCTCAGCCAAATGCATTTGGCATTGTTTAGCTTTTATAAAATACTTCAACTTTAGGCTGCATCTGACTAAAATGAATTGGTTGAAGGTTTCAATAGTTTGGTGAGACTTTAACAGGTACCAGCATTTGGAAAAACATCTGAAGTATCTAGCCAGATTTTTTTTTTTTTTTACTGGAATGATGTCAGGGCAAGTCTAAACACTGTTGTTAAGGTTAGATGTACATAAACGATTTTAAGAATATATTTTCCTAACCTTTGGCCGATTTAAGAGTTACTATCCACTAGTGCTGTAAAATCAGGACCACTGGTACTTTTAGCAAGAAATTTCAGGGGAAAGTGCAGAGCACTGAGAAAAGGGCCTGGAATACTCAGCTAATTGTGTCTAACCAAGAGTGCAGATCGGATCCTTTTCCCAAATTATTTCACAGTTCTTGGGGAAATCCACATCTGTATTCTAAATAGGAGCAAGAGAGGAATGGATTACAATCTACAAACTATTACTTTCAAATTTGTCAGCAATAATGGTGTTTGCTAACTGAAGACAACTTGCTTAATTACAGAAAAAGATGAGATAACACTCATTAAAGCAATATGCTTTAAATCATTACTATTGCTAGAAAAAATTAATTATCTTTCGCCACCATAAGAACTGCAGAAACCTCTAAATCACTTGGTAGGCTAGAGTCAAACTTTCCAAAGGAGTTCCATGAGCCCTGATAAAAATCAGTGATGAGAGGAAGTGCCCCAACCCCAGGGTTCAAAACTGCCTTTTCAGCATTTTGATGGAAATTAATGATTTACACCACAAACTGTATTACAATAAAAATTACTGCATCTGAGTTATGCAAACATTTGTCCTCAGAAACTCTACAGAAATTATATAAAGGGAAGAACTTACTGCTCTTACTTTCAAATTATTCTGTCACCGTATTACAGCAGTGATAAGGAGCTGATAATAAAGCTGAGGTATTTCCCAAGACACAGTCAGGTATTTAGCATCATTAAAGGGGACACGCCTGACCACAAACCCTAAAAGTAAAGCAGGGAAGGAAGAGGGGATTCCCCACACACTTCTCTCAGTACCTTTTTCCAGGGCCACCTAAAACCCATCCCAAAGGCACCTTGGCCATTTGCCCTCCAACCTCCAGCCACAAATTTAACCACACCAAGGTTCTTCTTTATACTCTTCATTTCTTAAAAATGGAAAACATCTCAAACTTTCCCCTCTTTTGTCTTGAAAGGACATGGCCTATTACACATTTTGCTGTTATTTATTACTTTCTGTAGCATATTTCTGCTGCTGAGGCAAGAAGTGATTTGCTGAGCCCACCTGGACACTGAGATCTCTGCAGGGCAGAAACCCCACTCAGCTGACTCTGACCCTCCCAGGCACAGAACACCTGCACCCAGGAACATTTCAGCTATGGCACTCTCAGATATTACAAATATGCACCTCCTTTTATTCACTGAACCCACCTGCAGGACCTCACCACACATCACAAATAAACTGGGTTTGTTCCTCAGCTCACAGCCACTGAAAAAAATACAGCCTCATCCTCCAGATCCCACCCAGCCTCAAGTGCCAGGCAGTATTGACAATTACAGTGTTGACCCTGATGCTTAAAAATCCCTGCCTCAAACCAGAAGAATTAGTAATGGACAGAAAAATAACAGAAATCTAAGAAGACAACTCGACTGTACACCAACACAGAAGAGCTGTTCAGCAGTGTTAAAATACCTTGTTTTCAAGGACAGAAAACAAGGATGGAAGCCATGGAAGCAAGTTGGATATTAGCTTAGATGTAAACTTAATTTTAGATAGGCTGCTATCCACCCCACACTGAAGGGATTGTTTTTTACATACATATATATACATATATATACATATAAATAAGTAAATATATGCTTCCACTCCTAACAGTTTGTTGCTCAACACCCAACACAGAATCCCTGTTCCTCCTCAGTTGTATTTCCCCAGGCATTGAAGATTTTTGATTCTCCTTGAAGCCAGGAATATTTTCACTTCTCTACCCTTAAGACCTGAAGCCAACAGAAGTTCAATAAAAACTTCTTTTGTTTCAGCAGCAGAACGTTTGCTATTCTGCACATCCCTCAAAGGACACAAAACCCTACAACATTAATTTTACAGCACATTTAGGCATCACCAAAACAGGTCTTGGTCTCATCCATTTCACTGTCCAGCAGCACAAATCTCCATCTTGCTTTTCACCAAAGAAAATTATCCATCTAAAGTATAAACTGCGGAATTTTTGGTTTCTGGCATTTCCCAAAGAAAGAAGCTCATGAACTAAAAACCTTCTTTATACGGTATATTAGAAAAGTGCTGCATGACACAAAAAAAAATTGTAATTAAACCAATTCGTAGAATGCTACACAAGTTATTCAGATGTATGATAAATGAAGTTATATCTTCAGTCTTCCAACTGTCCTGCTGGTAGTCTCAAGCTTCAAAATATTGTGCTTCTTAAACAATGAAATTAATAAAATCTTCATAATCTTTTGTGTCTGGTTCTGGGCAAGAAAAGGAATTTATTAAAAAACACGAGTGTATTTATGGATAAAAATTAACTTCTACCAAATAAAAACCAGAAGACTATAAAGCAAAAATCAGAGCAAAATAGTGCTTGATTAATTTGGTCCTTAGTAGGAATATAAAAGGACCAGCCTGTGGAGGATATCATAAGACTGATTTATATTACAAACCCTGAACTATTGAGGTATATGCTTATATATCACATTTTATAAGAGGCATCATGGGATCACACCATCTGGTACAGAGACATCAATAACTGCACCTTTTAAAAAATAACAGCCAGAGACTGAAAATGATCACGGTGAGGTTTTCTTTTGTTTTCTTTTTAACTATGGAAATTTCCCAGGGAAAAACAGGAGCACAGGAAGGTGCAGCAGGAGTAAAGCCCAGCCCTGGAGGGGCACAGGAGAGTCAGGGCTCCCACTCCACCAGACCCTGCAGATCCAGGCAAGGGCAGCCACATTTACTGTAGAAACATGGTTATTTTACTTTTGTCCTTGAGCAAAAACATTTAGTCTCCAGCTGTAAGTGCAGAAAACAAACTCCCAGCAGGAAATGAGTTATTCTTCCCTTCCTGAAAGAACTCGTAATATGATGAGCATAACATCACCACTGATGGGATGAAATGGTGTTTTAAACTGTAGAAATAACAAATCTGCTATGAGTAATTCCCACCAGAAATCCTGGAAACTGGACAACCTACTGCTAGTTCTTGCTTTACACAGGGAAAACAGAAAATTAAGAGGGGGATCTGTAAAAACTGGATTTCAGTTGATTCACTCACAACTTCCAGTTGCACTCATTCACAGGTGCATAATTGTTTTACATTCTTGTCTCTTCTCTTTGGCCAAACTGAACAGGAGGCAAAGATGCAAAGAAGTGCTGTCCCCTGACACATTAGGATTAATTATGGGGAAAAGTAAATGAGAACTATTTCATCTTCAAAGTGCTTTCCTAAGACATTAACATCTAATAACAGTATTAAAGTCACATTATAGGTCTTTAATATGTGGCAGTAATAATGCTGTCTAGTTTAATAAAAATACCCATTAAAATAAATATTTTGGCTATCCACTTCTAGGAGTCTGCAAAATTGTATTACTACCAAGTGGAAGACACTTTGGGATAGTTCAAACTAAATTTTGAGAGCAGCACTGCTCACTGCAGTAACAGCAGTTACTGTTGGTTCTCTGTCCTTGCTTATCCATGTCACAGAATTCACAGAATGTCTCCTAGAGAGAAACAAAACCAGCTGTATCAGGATTTCTCATGTTAATATCTTTTAAAAAGAAACAATAAAAGCAATAAAAGTTGTCATCTTGAAACCTGTAAGTAAATAATCACAATGAAGCAGAGCTCAGGTTTGTGCACATCTCCTGATCTGCACATACCCAGCTGGCTCAGAGAGATTCCTCACCAAATTCTACTGGAACTCCAGCAGAGGGACCAACTCTGTTTCCAAACTGCAATAAGGTAGTTGTTGTTTCACCAGAAATGTAATCTTTGAATTTGAATGTAATCTTTGTAATCTTCATGTCAAAGATTCCAACCAGAGTGACACAGGTGATTGGTACCAACTCACCTGGCGCTGCTGGAGGGACCCTGGACACACTGACACACTTCATGAAACAATTCACTGCTAAGGATATTTAAATGTTAGTAAATAATATTTACTGCTGTAAGAACTGCCCTTTTAATTTGCTAAGGAGTTTGAAAAGGCATCATAACTTCTTGCTGGGTTACATTTACAAAATTGAGTGTCAGCTTCCAAGTTTTGGGAGCTGTCATAGTTCAACACTCATCTGCAACACTGCAGGCACAGCATTAGCCAGTGAGAGATTAATTAATTAACTTGTTTACCAAAAGTAAGAAATAAAACAAGCATATTTTTGCTGTTGGCTTCACAGAAAGTGTAATCAGCATTTTCAGAGTGCAAGGTAGTCTCTCTTTGTGATTGTTTTTGGCTGGCTGACATTCTCTTGCCAACAATGTGTTATTGCTTGCTCTTTTTTCCAACAATTATTAAACTGAAATAGCTGAAAGGCATCTAAATAATATTCCAGCACTGTCTTAACTCAGGACATGGAATTCCCCTGATTTTGTTTTATGAACTCTATGGCCCCTCTTTACCCCTTTTCCCCACACAGCACCTTGGTACAGGGGCAGATGAGAAGCTGGATAATCTCAATTACAGGTGATGGCAGATGAGGTGAACTGCTACAAAGAACAATGTCTTACAGTTGAGATTTCTGCTCTTTATCTTTCTTGGAGAGCTCATTCCTGTTGGCCTGGTGCATTTGATGAATGGGTCAGCAGCAAGGGTTTGTGTGAGCAAATGAGTAAGGTGCACATCCCATCCCTCAAACCATAATGAAAATCTTTACGAGATTGGATTCATGCTTTGAGATGACCTAAGAAAATGTTCCTGCTTTTTTACATATTACAATTTAGTTATCCATTAGCAGCATGAAGTGCCAGCACCAACCATTCCTGAAAGCTGGGAAAGTAACTCACACAGATGTGGTGCTACTTTACAGACTTATTTAATACTAAATTAATTTTTTAAACCCCATAAAACAACAGTACAACAGATATTTCTAATCACTAGTGTTCTGATAATCTTTTTGGAGCAACAAAGCTGCTGCCAAAAAGCTGAAGATGGAGTCTCATGGGCAGAAAAATGATCTAAATTACCAGAAGTTGCTCAGTCCTACCTTTTTTTTTTTTTTCCTTAATTAGCATGTAATGAGACCACAGAATTGATCTACAAGAAATACCAGTCTATATCTGAGGGTAAAGGCTGGCATTATTTCTGCTTAATTACCTGCATCCACACTCACACCTCTGTGTTGCCACATTTACCACAGGTGGGATCTCCTTTCTCTGAACCTCACTCCTACAAACTTGCTACTCAAGACAACTTGTAGAAAAAGTTGCAAAATTCCCCTTGAGGTCTTGTGAGAAGGATCAAGGTGAGTCTCAAGAACTTCTCTTGTTAAAGCTGTTACAGAAATTCCCCCAAACCAATTTGTTATCACAAAGAGAAGCAATTCAGAAGTTCTTGGTGAGTTTTTCATACAAATTTATTACCTCTAAAAGCTGTTGGTTATAATCTAGTGATATGAACTAAAAATTATTCAGGAAAATCATTCACTTTCTTTGCTCAACCCATGTTGACTTTGCTCAGGCTTGTGATTCCTCAGCAAGGCCATTGATTGATATAAATGATATTTAACAGGGAGAGATTCATTCTTCCATTCTTTCTTTTTCATGTTGGAAAAAGACAAAATTTTCTTTCAATTATTAAAAGCCAAGAATAATGATACCCAAAAGAAGGTGAAAAAGTACAATAAAGATATGTATCAACTGTTATGGTCTGGACAATGAAATACAAGAATGTGATGAAGAATATACACAATCAGCACATGATTTATTGATCGCCCCTTTTCCAAAGAAGGGCCATCAGCTAGTTTAAAAGTAAAATTACATACTAAAATAACAGCAGAGAGAGAGAAAAATTATGAGGGTCATGCAAGGGGAAAAAGATGTATCTTCAGCAAAGATTTTTAAATGAGCTGGAGAGTCAATGAGGCAGAGAAATACAGGAAAGCCCTTCCATGCCAGAAAGAATTGCAGAAAAGCAGGTTCTTTTAGCATTAGTGGTGAAATGTGGAGTGGCAGCATGGGAAAGGAACAAAAAAAGCAAAGCAGACACTCCTGAAATAAACTGTCC
Organism: Certhia americana; assembly: GCA_018697195.1. Classification (NCBI taxonomy): domain Eukaryota; kingdom Metazoa; phylum Chordata; class Aves; order Passeriformes; family Certhiidae; genus Certhia; species Certhia americana. The sequence continues at coordinate 7,625,962 of CM031880.1, read as the reverse complement.
TAATCCTGCTCTTTAGAATGTCCATTAATTACATTAGCATAATGGAAGTTGTCTGAAAGGCCAGACAAAACCAGGAGAAGAAAACAAATGATTTGTGCTAACAAATGTGCTCACAAGTTACACGACTGCAAACGTGAGTTCAAACTGGACAGAAGTCATGGACTGCATCACCCAGAGCCTTACAAACCTCCTCCCCAAATCCCAATCCCTGCCCTGCTGCCTGCAGAGCACCTCCACAGCAAACTTTTGCTGCTGCCACCATCACTGATGTCACTTCTGTCCCTGTGTCAGGGACCTGCACATTCCTGGGCTCCAGGTCCAGCTGCTCCCAGCTCGGGGCACTCAGGGTGGAGGGAGGAAAAAAGGCAGCAGGTGAGAGAGAAATGACAAGTGCTTGACCACCAAAATGAAGTTCAGAGGATTTGCAGCAGTAGGTAGAAAGTTTAACGTGAACGGGGAAACAAAAAAGGTAATTTTTTAACAGCACAGGTAAATAAACGCTGGGATAATTTGGTGGGCATGGGATGAATTCCCCCCTGAGCTGAGCCTGGATGTGCTCCTGGGGTGCTGGTGGAGCTCAGCTGGAATGGCAGGCTTCTCCCAGGTGACACTCCCCAGCCCTGGTGACACAGGAGGGTTTTACACACGGGCAGCACAGTCCTCTTAACACATTTCTGTCTGCTCAAGTGAGCAATCCAGGTCCACAGGCTGCCCCTTGCACTGCAAATCTACCCCACAGATTTTGAAATCTCTTCCAAAAAATTCCTTGTGGGAGAGTCAGAACCATTCCTTAGAAGATGCCATAATTTGTGTACCACGGATAATTGTTCACCTCAATTATTATGTATGCAGATAGTTATTTTGGGTTTTTAATACTTTGGTGAAATATAAACTTATTAAGAAAAATTATTCTAATGGTCTGTTTAGTTGCACATGTCCCCCACAAACATATTTCTCTAGAAAAACATATTTAGAGCAGGCAAGAAGGTTTAAACCTGCACCCTAATGGCCGGTTTATATAGAATGTATTAAGAAATTTAACTGTGCCTCATGACCACAGCAACTTTCTGGTGCCAGCACGTATCTGTGAACTCTGGCAGTGCTGAGGACACAGAACTGTCCAGGCCATCTCCACATGGACAGGGAGAAACCTCCCCATCCAGTGCTCCATCCTGAGACACACAAGGCTCAGCCCCCCCAATTACACCCCACACGCTCCAGGTGAAATGCTAAATACTAAACAAGAATGAATTCTTTTTCTAGAGAACTGTATTGTACTGATGGAGAATACTGTACTGATTTATATGTAACTTTTTATAACAATAACCTTGCAGACGTATTTGAAGAGCAGGCAATGACAATACCAAACTGAGCTGTTTCCAAATATTGCTTGAATGTTTTTCCTTTCGATTTTCAAGTGCAACGAAATTAAAAAAAAATACAAATTATTCAACTGTGAAATCGTATTTAAATCTAAGACTTTCTCTGGCTGTTAGAACACCTCAGCCCAAGCTACACTGCAGAGCAGTTCCCCAACCTGCAGAGTTTGGATGTTAATTCAGCTGAAGCTGCTGTGCCAGAGCTGCTGTGAGCCTGCCCCAGCCCTGCTGTGGTTCCAAGAGTGTGGCCACAGGGATGGCAGAGCAGACCCAGGACTGCATTAGCCAGCCTGTGAGCAGCTGATGAGCTGTGCTGATTCATTTCCAGGGAGACCCACTTGGAGATGATTGGGTTTCAATCCTTGACCTACAGAATTTAAAGCATCGCTTCACTCGTATTAGAGACTTTGTACATAGACAAAATACAGACTATGGATGACTTCTAAGTCAGCAAGGAAAGAAAGTCCTTTACAGTCAAGATTATTTATTATAGTGGAGATTTAACTACAAAAATAAAAAATAATTTAAAAAAATCCTTCCCAACTCAACTGTAAATTAAGTTTGAAGTTGGTAGAACTGATTGTTGCTAAGTATATAAATAACCAAAGTGGGAATGGGTAGCAGAATTTAAATATACTCAGACACCAACAGTTTCTCCTATGAATTCTTCTATCAGAAATAAAAAAACTCCCATTTCACATGTTCAGTCTACTCTTCTCTCCTGTTTCTTTCAGTGAACAGCTCCTACCTTGTTTGATGGAAAAAGTCTGAAAGAGAAACCTTAACATGATAAATTACCATTAGATTAAGGAGAAATTACAGCACCTCAAAAAATCCACTGAATGGCTGAGGTTGGACAGGACCTCTGGAGATCATGTAAGCCCAACTCTCCCTTTTGAGAAAGAGATTTCCCAAGACAGTGCCCTGGGAGCCTTGGGATGTGCAAGGATGGAGAGATCTCAGCCCACTGGGAGCACCCACCCCTCCCAGCCAGCTGTAGTTGTGCTGCACAGCTCTCCTTGGGAAAACATTCCTTGCCTCAGGGCAGATTACTCAGTCAAACTAAAAATCAGAGTTGGAAGTAGGCAAAACTATTCATGATATAAATAAGGAGGAGCCACATTTATGCAGAAAAACGTGCACTGCTTTAACTAATGAGCACTAACAGAGAAACCAGAGTATGGAGAGTGTTCTACCAGATCTCATCTGTGCTAAAAGCACAAACTCTGCTCTAAACATCTGTCTGCCTCTGCACCACACCAAGAAATTGCTGATTTCTTGTTGAACATGTGGGAAACACTATGCCTGTAACTGAGCCACCACTGCAGTCACTGTCTTCATCTTTGGCATCAGCTCTGACACTGCTCCATGACAGGAGAGCTCAGTCCCAGAACCTCTGCTCTGTCTTCTCAAAGTCAACCTTCCAAGTTAATCCTTCCTCTGCTTAGAGCAATTAAAAAACCCCTCCAATTATAACTACAGATGTACTTGTAAACAATTGCTATCCAGTGAGCATGTCCCAGGCATTTAATTTCCTTTCCCAGAAGGAAGTTCCTCGAATACATAAGGTAAAGAAATGCTTTTAGGAACAGCAGAAGACCCAAATTCACCCTTTGTTAATAACCACTGGGTTAAAATAACACCGCAGATTTTTTTATTTCAAGTATGAGTATTTACATGACAAAACAGATCATTTAATTTCACTACTTAAGTTGAATTGTGATTACAGTGCACTAATTTGTTGTTATTCTTACTATGACGTCCCTAAATCAGTGACACTGGAAAAGTGCTATAAACACATCATGCAAACAAACCAGGGAGGCTGCCCAACAATCAGAAACCAAAATCAGCAAACCTGGCAATACTTAAATATCAAGTTTGAGTTTGCTGATAGACTGCCATGATTGTTCAAGAAGTAATCAAAATTACCATCAGAAAATACTATGCTAGGGTCAAACAAGAATATTTGTAATAAAACTTATTTCTCATGCATTTGTACAGACTAATATTTGCACATTTTATATATATATATATTTAAAATCTGATCTATGGTTTTAACTCCACAAGAAGAGAAATGGAATGAAAACAGATTTCATTATAATGGAGATCAAAAGAGCCACCCTGCATTTATGATCCCTGTGTGGTATTTCAGGTCAAGAGCTCCAAATTTTGTGTTTCACCTGGAAGTGACACAAGCCCTGTTTGCTCCCTGTACCTTGGTGCATTTGTGAGCCAGAACTTCGTGCAGGAAAACAACCTGGGCTAGGAAAGGCACACCTTGGGGAGGAGGAGGAGGAGAAACAGCAATTGGAGGTAGTCACAACTGTACCTCCAGTCCCTTTAGCTTTACATGATTGTTGCAGCTTCAAGATTCCATGTTACATCTTTAATTGTGGGCATTTAGCAGACTGCCTCTTATTATTAAGATACTGCTGAATTTTATTGTCAGTGTGGCCACAGGACAAGGCTAATAATTACCAGCACCAGAAGCAGCTTGTGGTTTTATATTACATTGAGGTAAATTACACTGGAATTAGAGTGGATTACTTTTATCAAATGGGGAATAAGCTGTTAATTAACTCCCTGCTGTAGCAATCTTTTTCTGAGCTTGCAACTGTTATTAGCTCTAGATTAAACTGTTGAATTAATTTCCCACTTACTTACTATTTCAAGAGTTTTTAATTTACCTGGCAGCAGTTTTAATGGGAAATTGTATTAGTGAGCATAAATTGTTTTTGGGAAGGGTAAACAGTTTGTGATAATGTTTATTAAGTCGTTTTGTTTGAGCAAAAATATAATTGCAGTTTTAATTAGCGCATGGTTGTCGGAGTATTAGGTTTGAGATTACATTATGGCATTCTGAGGAAACAATCGCCAGGTAATCCCAGCATTTATGAGAGAGAGCAAAGGGAAAAGCTGGGTCAACCCTGGGGGTGCACACAAACACAGACAAACACTCAGATTCACACAAATACACACCCAAAGTCACACAAACACACACTCAAATTCACACAAACAAACTCAAATTCACACAAATACATGCAATCACACAAATACACAGCCAAATTCACAAACACACACTTGAATTCACACAAACACTCAAATTCACACAAAGACACACTTGAATTCACACAAACACTCAAATTCACACAAATAGTCAGATTCACACAAAGACACATTCAGATTCACACAAATACACTCAAATTCAAACACACACACAATCACAAACACACTCATATTCACACAAATACACACCTGAATTCACACAAATACACACCCAAATTCACACAAACACTTCACACCCAAATTCATACAAACACACTCAATTCTCACAAATACACACAATCACACAGATAACACACACAAATTCACACAAACACACCCAAATTCACACAAAAATACACTCAGATTCACACAAAAACACACTCAGATTCACACAAAAATACACTCAGATTCACACAAAAACACACTCAGATTCACACAAACATTCAGAAAAGGGCCAGGTGTTTTCTGAGCTCTCTGTTCCCTGCTCAGGCTCACCATGGCTCTCACCAAGCCCCCTGTACTGTCCTCTGTGTAAGATAAATTCCTTCTTCACAAAGGATTTGTAGGAACTCAACAAGGAAGACACAATGCAGCTCCAAAGTGAGCTGGGAAAGCAAAGTTACCTGGGTCAACCCACAGCCCCATCTCCAGGTGCTGAACTGTGCAAACCACTGGCTGCCAGGCTGAAAAGAGCATTTTCTGATCATGGCTGTTTCTGGAAAAGCATGATCTAGCAACAGATATGGGTGTAAGCAACTCCATCACAGCCTAAAAACAGCCATAAACACACAACCCAATTAACATTTGCTCTTGGGGCTTGTTTCTCTCCATCAGCACTTTTTTCCCATACTGCGCTCGAGGTGTGGTCAATGTTAGAAACCATTAAATGTTTCTCAAAAATCTGTAATATGCCTTTTTTAATCCAAACATTAACATAGAAGTGTTCATTTCTAGTTTATTCAATTAATTTTGGTTCTCAATTTATAAAGATTTTACTATTCATGCAAAGGAAAATGAGAATTAAGATGCAATGTGCTGACATGGAGCGGAGTTTTACAGCCTTTTTAATACAGATGTAATTTTAAAAATAATAGGTTTAAAATAGTAAAAAACCAAAAACTAATAGTTTTGCTAAATTACCTTTTTATTACATGCTTTCAATTAGCATTCCCTCATCCTCCCACCCAACATACAGATTGTTCTCTCGTTGCTCTGAAGGAAATTATGAGATGATAGAAGTACAGAAGATACTTCAACCAAATGTTAGAGCCTCAATTGAAAACACAAGTACACAGCATTCCCAGAATGATTTGTTGCAGCAAATTCTATAAAAGTTAACAATTCCTAAAGATGTGTATAACTTATGGAGCATGGTACTTGCATATGGTAATAGATTATCCTCCTAAACTCATCGGTTATTACATTTAATATGCACTATGCTAAAAATTACAAACAATAAAATGCTTTCATCCCAAGTGTGGTTTTTCATGTCTTTGAAGCCACCAGAAAGCTGAGGTGGTTTTAGTTAAGGTATTACTCTACAGCATGAGGAAAATGTTATACTACAGGTGCAGGGAAGATTTAATCCACATGTTGTGAGGCTACGTATGGATATAAACACTGGATTAATCCTTGGATCCCTTCACTTCTGACTCTCCCAGTCAGAAGAAAAATGGCCTAATTCTGGAATTGTATGGTTCCCTGTGTTGTTAACAGCTTTTATTTCATCTGCAGAAGGTTCTGTGAGACAGAGCCCAACTGATCACCATCTCATCATCATTTATAAAACTAAAGATCACAAAATGTGTAGGAATATCCATACTGAGAGAAAGAACAGAGGTCAGTGCTGCAGACATAAATGAGTCCAGCCCCATAAAAACCACTCAGCCTTTCCTGCAGGGCTGTCCCAACAGAGACCAGCCACAACACTGAGCTCAGGCAATTCCAATGAACAGTGTCACAGAGAAGATACTCTAACCCTGTTCAAAAATGCTTTTAACACCTGAAATCAAATGTCAAGGTGTTCTAATAAGACCAAATTTAATACTTATTTGAGTACATGAAGTATTAATTCTCTTCCCTGATGTAATGAGCACAGCTTTTACCGCTCGAGGTTCCGCAGCTAAAGTTCACGTTTGGAGACTCCAAATACCTTCTCAATACCTTTTTTAATTATCCTTCTCTTAAGACATAAATATTTTACCCTAAAAAAATCAGTTTTATTTCCAGAAAAACTGTAATATAAACACACTGACATATAAAACCACAGGGCTTAGGATTTCCGCTATCACTTTTTGTCACTTCATATTCTATGTTCTCAAACTAAAAAAGGACACTTACAGTAAAGAATATTCAGAAAAAAGTAGCCTGTGACCACAACAGAACAGAACTAGAGCCCATTTCCAAACTCACCTAACTAAGGAATTCAATCCTTTCTTTTGTTGATTTTTTTTTAAGAAAAGAGAGCAACTTAATTAGATGAAATATCTGAAAGATTTCTTTGGAGAATTTCCTATTTATCTATCAGCAATATGTACCATTTGTAGTATCTTTGCATCTTATACTCCATGATGGCATTCCCTAGAAATGATATTTGTCAAATATAAACCTGTCAGGGTACAGTAGATCCGTGTTAAGATTAACTCTCTATTCCACACCAATCTGCCTGACATAACTATTACAGGACAGCAGTTAAGAACACAAGCAGGTTCAATCACTCTGTCCAGAATACAAAACCAAAGCTGTTAGATGGAAAAGTTTTCATTTCTTTTCTTAGAAACTTCATAGAAGAGAAACCGATTGAGAGGTTTATTGGAATCTCTAGAGCTCAGTTTGATATGATGCTTTTTAGGTATATACACACACACACCAAATCAATGGAAGTCAGCACAGATCTTCTACTAAGTCAGACAGCAATTTTATAGATAGACAGCAATTTTGTAGTTGTGGTTCTTATGTCTAAAAGCAGCAAATTTTAGACAGATGCATGAAACAAAAACTAATTACAGCTTAGAACCAGAGCTAGAACCAGCCATTCATTCACATAAGACACAAACAGCAGTAAACACCTTGGATTTGAGGAGTCCTGAGCTTTGCAAACGTTAATTTTGGAGAAATTAAGAGAGAAAAAACCCTCAAAGTTCTTAAATCCGGGGGGGGGGGGGGGGGGGGGGAACTCTACTAAAAGCACATATACACTATTAAAACTGAATTTAACAATATAAAATGTTTGAAGAGGGTAACAAGAAAGAAGGGTGCAAATGTTCTGAGCACGTCCATCGGCGCACACCAGTCCTGCCTGCGCCACACGCTGCCCCTGTGTTTTAGGGATTGTCCCCAGGTGGAATTTTGGGCACAGGGAGAGGCTGAACGGAAGGACACGTTCTCTGAGGAGCTGAGGGAGAGTTTTTCCCTCTCCAGGACAGCTGGGGATCAGCAGAGGCAGGAAGGGCTCCGGTGACAGGCGGTGACAGCGCGCCGCAGCCCCAGCCCTGTTGTGTCTGAGGCAGGTACGCTGTAAAATTTCAATGATGCCTTTAAATTCTAATGGTTTCAAGCTGCTGTAAACTTCTGCAGCCATCAAAAATAATCTGTCATGGGACTAAGGGGTATGAACATCATGTCAGAGCCACTCTGCTGTTAGATTTATTGGAGGGTAAAGCATGTCATTTATGCATCAACTCACAGGAGAAAAAAGCAATCCCTATGAAGTCAATCTAATAATAGACTGGAAAGCAATGATTACTGTTTCATGTGCAGCAGCTATTTGTAGCAGAAGTTGGCCTAATTCAGCAGGCCTTGCCTGTCAGAGCTCTGGGATTAGCAAGTGTTTAGATGAAAATCTATCAGGAAACATCAAGAAATGGTTTAATGAAGAACAAAAGTCTTCATTGTTACATTTAATATTTGCTGAAACTTTTCCATTTGCACCACTACATTTCTAAAAAGCTTACTGGAAGTGACATCCCAAATAGAATACAAATGTTGAGGGACTGCAACTTCAAATTATCTACCACAGTTCTCTGCAATTTCACTGCAAAAATCTGCTCTCACTCTTCTCCTGTGGGCGGAATGCCCTGAAATTGAGTGCAAGATTTTTTAAAGACATGACTAATAATCATGGCCTCACTCCGCTACACACATTTTCCACCATCTAAATATTTCATATCTATTGAGTCATCAACCTGGTCAGTCCCAACATGGCATAATCCAGCTGCTGGCATCATTTTGGAGGAGTGGAAGCAGGATGACAGACAGCTGCCAGTCAGAACCCAGCCACACAGAAATGGCACAATGGCACGGGGCACCAGAAGGTGCCAACAGAATCCCCAGACCATCCCTGTGCCAGGAGCCAGGCACCTGGGAGTGCCTTAAACATTCTCACTTTTTGAAACTATTTTTTAAAAAAAATTTAAAAAAAAAAAAATCTCAAATCCCTTAATTAGGTTCACGTTCCAGTGTTAACTAACCCTGGGGAAGAGACTGCCTTTCAACTTCCTTCATCCATTAAGCAAAATTAAAACTAACCCAGAGAAGATATTTCAATTCCCTTCCACTTAAAGACATTGCCCATCACAGAACACAACGAATGTTTCAAACTGAGAAATCAAGATATCCCTATCTAAAGGGAAAACCAGGAGTTAATCTGATTAATACATACATTGCACAGTTGTCTCCAAAGACATTCCTAGCAGAGAATGAAGAAGAAACAGAGAAAATAGGACACTCCAGTGTACTTCCATGTGCATGTAGGAGACATTGAGGGAACATTTAGCCACACCACAAGTTCACACCCTCTATCAGAAAATGCCCCAGCAAGCAGGAAAGCAGCAGCAGCTCTTGGTATTTCTTCTAAATGTGCAGAAATGGGCAAACACAGACTGCTCCTGTAAATAGACACGGTCCCAAGTCTGGACTGGCAAGATCAGTGTCAACCTACTCCATCTCATCAGTTTAACTCATGAACCTTCAGAGTCACAGTCAAATCAAGACCAACCAACACTGCATACATTCTGCACTTCAGAAAAAGCTTCATTTTTAATCTGAGATTTAATTTAAAAACTAAGAGGAAGTTATTATATTTTATTCCAACTGCTTGATGAAATTAATCTTGATAACTCCTTTTACACAAAACAAATTTATTTTATTTTGTAAAATAAATATACCTAAAGTTGAAAAACAAATTAAAAGCGAGGCTGAAGCAGCTCAAACTTTCTTGTGCACATTTTAAAAGGGATAGTTATGGATGCCTCGTATTTGTGGAAAACCATTTCACCACAATATTTAACTGCTCCCCCAATCAGAGTTGAATTGCATCCCAGAAAATCCACTGCAAAATTTCCATTTATAACTTCACAGATGTTTAATACCACACTTTGATGATGCAAGTATTGCAGTTGTATTACTGGCTATCACCTAGCAAAAATCCATGAGTGGTAACTCATGTCAGATGTCACATTTCACCCATTATTTGTAGAACAGTATGTTTTTCTTGAGCTGTGGAACACAAAATCAGAAACAGCTCACTACCAAGACCAGCTAGCTGCTCAATTAACACAATGGCTAATCATCTTAGCCTTGAAAAGGTTGCAGGTAGCAAATCCCAAAACTAAGCCATATTTGTCTCCTAAACAATTTTGCTCTCAGTATCATTTTCACTGTACCAGCACAGAAGTTTTACAGGGATATCACACAAACACAGCTTTAGAGCAGTGCAGTTTCAGAGATTACAACCTGAACATCTCTCTGACCATTCCTCCCCAAATTCCTGATCCCTGGCAGACAACTTTCAGATCTTGAGAGCTTTGTTGAACTTTCAGGGATGAGATTTCTCTCTCATCCCGACCCTCCCCAATCCTCCTCTTTTTGCAGGTGGCACAGACAGGACTGGCTTGAGCACAGGAAACCCACCCAAAGTGAGCCCAGGATTTACTGCTGCCTCGTTCTATCTCTTTGTATCCCTCCTTGTCTTTATTGCCTGGAAATAAACACTAACTTGAAAAGAAAAACGATCATGGAGCAGTTTCTAGGATGGTTCTGCTGTTCCAATCAGGAGCTGGGTGCAGAAGATTTTGGAGGGGGCCATGGCATGGGAAAGGCTCAGCTAATTGAGGGCAACCTCAAGGTCAACACAAATTGAGGTGCAGACATAAAAGTCAAGGACAAAAAAATAAAAAAGGAAAGGCAGAGTCATATGATGCAAGGAAAAATGGAGATCAGAAGAGACACAACAGAAAGGGAAGGACGTGTCCATTTCAATGGGCAAAAAACTCCTCCTGGGATATTTTCCTGAGTGCAATCCACAGTGAAAACTTCCCATAAGTAAACACAAATTTTCAACAGGATTAGGACTCATGCTTAGCTAATGTAGATTAATTAGCTACTCTGAAGAAATATTCTCTGTAATTAAAATTTGTAATGAACCAGTTCCAAAACAGGAAGGCCAAAACAATTCATGGTGCATTTCCTTGACATTTAATAGGTTTGAGTGAGAGGTTCTGCTGACCAGTTTTCAGCAATCTAACCTGACACAAAGTAGCCTTCTGAACCTTGACACTGACTACTCTAAGGAATTTCAGGAAAAAAACCTTGAGATCAATATATCCATATACTATATAAGGGAAGTACTAAACCCACCAGGGCAGAGCCCTCCAAATTGCCACGGCGAGATGGCAAAGTTTTCTGGGTCAGCTGAATTTGAATAATAGGGTGTTCTTAGCCCAAATAACCTATTGACTCCCATACCTAACAAAATGGAGAGGCTCTTTCAAGTGCCTCCTAGATTTAGCAGCTGTTGCTCTGACACTGTCAGCAACGCATCCATCTTAATCACAGTATGAGCCTTTCAACTTCCCTTTCTTTTTCCCTCCTTCCAGCCATCAGCTCCAAGCTCTGTGTGACCAGGAGTTCAAGCAATCTCCCTGGTCTCTCCTGCATGATGCCTCTTTGTTTTAGCATCTGATACATGTACACCTCCCAGTTTTTGTCCTGCACATATAGGGAACCTATATTTGGATGCCTATGGGAGGTGCCTTCAGGCTGTTTTTGCTTTGCTATTCTGAAGCACTCTGCTGTAGCAACTCCCCTGGAACTTGCCTTGCCCATCACCACAGGCACTTTACTTTTTATCCTCATTATTCTTTTTTGATTTTTCTTTGCTGGAAATAAAAGCCTCCATATGTTTTGCTCTTCTTTTATTGGAAGATGTTAATGCTGTGTACCAGAGGGCACAGTCAGATGAGGGATTGCCATTTGGACAGAATTATACACCCAATTACTGCTAGAGTATATCACCTGTATGAGTGCTTTCAGCAGATCTCAGCTCTGTTTCTGACAGAATTGAAGGCAATATTTTACTGCTGGAAAACAATATTCAGTGCTTTCCAAAGGAGCATTTTTTCTGTCAAAGTCATTCAAATTACCTTGTACTTAATGGCCTACAATTCACTGTAGATATTTTTCTAGTTCTTAAAAATGTGACCCATCTGAATTGTAAGTGCTTTTAAAACAAGAGCTCAGCCATATGCACTTTTAGTTAATTTAAAACCATATTCAAACTCCTCTCCTCATTTGAGTTCTCATCTGAAAAAGTGAGCTATTACTTTAAATGTATAGATCATAACAGATCAGGAGTTCTTTATAAAGAAACCAGTCCTGTTTCACCAGCAAGGCATGAGAAGCTGCACATCTGAAACAGCTTTGGTGTGCTGGGTAATTCACATTCACCGAGTGGATTAGCTGAAATAAGCATAATAAATGAAAGAGAATAAAATAAAAAACAATTTCACACTAAGGGAAGGCTTGACTTATAGGAAGTGGCAGCTCTGATGGCCCAAGGCATAGAATTAGTTTTGCCACTCGATAATTTGACTGATTCACTCGAGTGGCCAGAAAAGGACATTTTCTGCCTGATTTCAGTGTAATGAAGTCACCTGCTCTGTGGCTGCCAGGGCCAAACCAAGTCCAGCACCAGGATCAGGACCAGGCTTCTTGCTCATGTGAGATCCAGCTACAGCTGTACATTTGCGTTTTTTCATGTGAAACCAGACAAGCACCATGAAAATTACCTGTTCCATTCACTCCCCTATTTACAGAGAGCTTGGGGCTACTGCTGGGATGTTCTCTCAGTTCTGCTGCATATCCCAGCAAAGAGCCTGTGCTTTGCTTCTTTTTTAACAAAGGAGGTGACAAAGGCAAAGGCAGAAAACATAAAGTCATTCCAAGAGACTAGAAATACATATGACATTTTTTCTTAATTAGGAATGATTATGAAATTCTTTATAAACAATCACAGCAGATTTTACATTAAAATTATGAAACATCCGTTAAATATAATTTTCCTCCTCACACATCTTATATAAAAAGACTGTAATACACAGGCAGAGATTTTGGGAACACATCTAAACAACTTGCATGACATGATGTCAGTTTTATTCCTGCTTTGCTGAACTGGGGTCAGACTGGTAAATGTAATATATGTGCTCATCTTTAGGCATATGCCCAGTTTCCCTGGTTATTATTTACAGCTAACCTTTCAGGGTAATGACTGTATACTGCATGTCAAAGGAACAAAATGTTATACTGCTATTGAAGAGAATATTTTCTTCCTTTTATACAGTATTAGATTGAGACTATCCCAGTCAGGAGAGTTAATCCACTTAGAAATATTATTATTATTAAAGCACATCCAATCAATATGCAAATGCCAAAACCCAAATAATTGAGCATTTTATTTTTTACAATTGTTCAACAGTAAAAAAGAAGATGTAATGTGCATCAAAATGATTTAACATTTTACAACCAATTTTCTACTTGACATATGTTAGTGCATGATTCATCTACATTTTTCAGAATCCAAGTCCATGATCTGGCAAACTAATTCTGTTAATAAAATGAAAAGGTGACCTTGCTTAATTTAATAAGTCTGTGTAGAAATACTCTTTCAACATGTTAAAGAATTACAAAAAGGTTATCATAGCTTGCTTTCATGGGAGAGTACTCTACCTTTTCCAGCTCATTTCTCAGGCTTTTACTGTAATTCATTAGATTACATAAAAACAATGTAGATCATTATATTTTAATAAAGGCTTTCCTTTCCTAATAAAATGTCTGTCATTTATATTCAGACATGTATTATATAAAATGCTTCTCTTTCTGAAGTGCAGCTTTTCATATTCAAGTCACAGGAGGCTGGTAGCAGGAGGAATTTCTAGGTTTTTTTTACAAAGGATTTTCACCATGAATTTGGTTTCTAGATTGAACCCTCCAGAATCAGAGCCCTACATTTATCTTTTAAAGATGTTCAACCCAGGATCAGCAACACCAGCAAACCAAGAGGCCTCCCTGTTCAGCAGAGGATGGTGCACAACACTACCCTCGTGAAATCTGCTTGGTTTGCTTTACACCAGTTAATGGTCACTGTGATAAAACAGTTTATACAACTAAACTACACAACCTGTATAAAACTGTACAACAAAAATAGTTTATACAACACAACTACATCTCCAGTGAAATCCTACTACAACCTCACTTAACGAGAGTGATCAAGCACTCTCTTTCAGGTATTCTTGCTCACAAATAAAAACGTGCTTACAAATAAAATGTGCACTGCTTCAGACTGCTCGGAAAGAGATGCTTCCTGTCCATCACAAACTCTGATTTGGTGCCAGCCCTTGGCATCACATTTTGTTGCTTGGGAAGGGCTGAGGGAAGAGCCTCAGGAGGAGACACCACTCCACCCAAGGTGGGATCCTGGGATCCAGCACTGACTGCATTTGCAAATTTGCAAAGGCTCCTGACGGAAACTGTTCTCCAAAACTCTATGGGAAGGAGAGAAACACTTGTGTTTAAAACACCAAGTAATGCAAGCCAAACCAATGGGATTATCTGTTTGCTAATCTTAAATCACATTGAAGCATTTCCCTCATGCAGGACCCCCAGGACTATAGGACAAGGAGCAGAGCACAAACACATTTAAAATCACAATGAAAGCACTCAATACCCAACCAGAACTATGGACCACCTGGATTTAAGTATACTTCATGCTTACGTTTTAATCCAGTGAGATATGCTCTCTCTTTTTTTCCTGCATAACTTCACCAGAGTTGTTTTACCAAGAATTTTACCAAAATACAGCTTTATAAAGCTTTCCTTTAGGAAACCACACTACTCCAATCTAATGCAGATCTGAATGCTGCATTTCAAGGGAGTATTATTTATGTAAATATTTTATTTATGTAAATATAGAAACTTTTAGCATTGCAAGTAGATGTTGGATCAGTGTTTTTCTGCAACCACATTTACCTTCCAGTTAAAATTGCACCTATTTAGTTTTAGGTCAGAAGTAAGAATTTCATTTGTGTAGATAAGTTTAACAAGTCTTTGAAATACTGCTGGATACACAAAATGCAGTCAGTCTGGGAATCCTACACAAACAAAATGAGATGCATTTAACTACACATATTTGTGATACTGGTGACTATTCCTTCAACTTTATCAAAGTTACTGTAAAGGAAAATAAAACCTAACAAAACCAATTCACTTATAATACTGTTATTGCCAAAACAGTCCTCCAGAAACCAGGGAGTGCTGAAGGCAAATCCTTCACACCTCCTGATGCTATTTATGACTTTAAGGCACTTCTTAACAATAACTTAAAAGAGCTAAAAAAAAGTTTCAAAGTCAGCTGAGGATGAGAGAGAGAAGCAGACAGGTCTCACAACCACTACAGACCTAACACAAAAGCTGGTAGAAAAGAATGCCATGGATGCTAAAAACAGAGAAATGAAAACTTGCTGGCTTTGCTAACTCTGTGACACTTCAGCCAGCTTTTTTCAAATGGATCCCTTCCGTCTGCAAATCAAGGCAAGCTCAGTGCAGCCCTACCTTGAGTGTCAGGATGTTACAGTTTTAATTCTGTCAGTGAGACCACCTTGGTTGAATTCTGTTTTCTCTAAAGATCTAGAAACTCAGTAGGATCAATTTAAAAAAAAAAAAAGGAAAAAAAAAAAGAAATTTTACAAATGCATAAAAATCAAAGTATATTGCTGAGTTTCACACTTCCTGGACAGTAATTAGTAGCTGAGGCTAAGTGTAAATTAAATTTACAACAAGGTTAACCGTTCAGCAAAATCTCAACGGTTTTAGTTATTCATTTGGCAAAAACATAATGTCCCACCTGACAGAGCAGACACTGAAAATGGATCCTTAAAGAAAGATAATATTAAAAGGGAAAAGGAAAAGAGAGGAACCGAGTGACTCACAGTCACCAAGTATAGTTCTCAGATTATCAGAACTCTACTGAATGGCTGTATTAAGAGTAATGATATGATCCTGCATTCCTCATTCACTCCAATTCAGGCTCCCTTCAGCACAGAAATCTGCTGGCATGAGATGGGTGGTACTCAATCATGCTGCACACATGGTCTTTAATTTTAAAATCCAGTTAAATAGATGTTCTAACATCATTTTTTATCTAAGAACATTTCATGATAAAATGAAAGAGCGCACATGTAACTTATTTGTCAGCTTTATTGTGTAGTGGATAACTTTCCTATGTTACTCACACGAGCTTTCATTTCCCAAATCTATCTGCATTCATTATGACAGTAAAAATGAAGAGTTGCTAAAGAGACGTATGCATTTTTATTATTGTTTGAAAAAATAGATCTTTCCACAGTCCTTTGAGCTTCTGAGTGTGTGATTTGTATAAAATATTTCTCATTTTGGGGACACAGCAGATGGAGTGCAGGGCACTGTGGGATATGCCATTTATCACAATGACAGTGCGTAGGTAGCACTGATCCTCTCACCACAGGGGGAAGCTCGAGCTGCAAATGTGGAGCAGCATTAAAAGCCCGACGAGTGGAGTTTGGCAACACTTGTACTACTCATTAACTTAATCATATTAATTTATTAGCCATATATATCAAAGTAATTCACTACTGAATTGTCACCAAGAACAATTTATAAACTGTTAACGTTCCCCATAGGCAGAGGAGTGTTGTGGCATCCTTAATCAGTGTGTTTGCCTTTGATTAAAAATAATAATTTCTACCAAGCCAGGTAATGCCAACAATGACAAAGTCCTGCATATGTTTCTCATTATAAATGGAACTTTCAAATGTCACCTAAGACAACTGAAAAGAAAAAAAAAAAAAAAACCCAAACCAAAATTGCAAACAGCAAAATGAGCCACAGAAATGGGATGTAAGCACACAGAAATGTTCAGTTAAATGATGAAGTGAGGAGAGGGTCTGTGGGATCACTGGCAGCAGCAGCTGCCACATGTGCTGGGCTGATGTGTGCCCACCTTGATAAATACAACAGGGCACCAGAGACCCCGAAAGCCTCCAGCCTCCTTCACTCCTCTAACACAGAGATACCACATCAAAATGCCCAAAGACTGCAGCAAATCCTGGTTTATCCTCCCTTTTCTGAATAAAGACTAAGTGGCTGCTGAACTGAAGGAACACACGAAGTTACCATGTCCTGTGAGCTGCTCTACTAGAGCCCCACAATGATGTGACTTGGTGCAGCTATTAAAATATTAACTCCACTGAATTATTAATTGCCTGAAACTATTAAGTTCACAACAGATTCTTTTAACTATTAATAAGACAAAACTGCTCTGAAAAAAAGTATTTGTATCTGTACAAGTGAGTCAATATTTTAAACGCTGCATTCTTAAAAAACTCTAGACAAAGTATCTATTTTAACTGCTCATGAAATGAAAGAAGAATCATTTCAAGAGGGGTGAAACTAACATAGCTGATAATGAAAACAGCAGTTTATCTACACATTGGCAATGCTGGTGTTTTGCTTCTGTCTGAGTACCCACTTGAAAATGCCTTTTTTCCCTCTTCTCACATATTTCCTCACCAGCCAGGCTTCCTGCCATGCCTGTGCTGAGCCCTCAGCAGCTCCCAGCCCTAAATCCTTGCTGTGATCTCTCTGCTGACCTCCCAGCTGTCCCCTGCAAGCCCTGCCAGAAAATGCCAACAGGGATGTTTCACACAGGCTCATGCCCATCACCCTGACACCCACCCTGCCAGCTGCAGGACACAGCCCATGGGCATTCACAGAGACCCCATCCCACTGCCCCAAAAACTGCCCTACACAGCTACTGTGTGTCCTGTACCACCATCTCACAAAGTCCTAGTGACAGGATGATTTTCTCCATGAGCCAACCCTCTCCAATGCCTGGAAGACAAAATAAAGCAGCCCCCAAAATGTTTTAATTGAAATAACAGCAGCCACTCTACAGACTGAGCAAAGTTGCCATGAAGGCAGAGTGGTTTTCTAACCTTTTCTGAGGACAACCTAAAGGAAGGGCAGGACTGGATTTGCACAAAAAACTATCAAAAGATCCAACTCCTCTTTCAGCTTCATTCCATATGAACAGTTTGCTGAACCATTGGCTTCAATCATGTAACAGATTTCAGCTTCTCTCCACACAGCAAACTTCAGACCCCAGAACTTCCTTGAGAATCTATTCCACGGGTAAGTCCCAGCTGTCTTGTTAAGATACACTGATGATAAAGACTTGTACATTAATAGGAGACAAAGCCTTTTTTTTGTTCCTGTCACTTCATCCCACAGCACTGTTTGAAGGACTGATCCTTTGATGACCATCCCACTGTGACATGCAGGTTTTTAGCTTTGCCCTCACAGCAGGCAGGGGCACCACGCTGATTCCCACACTTCCTACCCCAATACAAAAAGGAAAACACTTTCTCCTGAGTTAACATGAAATGGACAGTGCTTAACATCAGCTCCTGAAGGATGCAGTCAGGACACGGTCCCTGTGCTGCCTCCACAGCCCTTCCCAGGGGTCTGCATCCCACACACACCACCTCATCCTTCTCAGGCACAGCACTAACCCAGATGTAACCCAAATATTCCCATTCCCCCAAGGTCCAAAGTACCTACAAACATTTAAAAAAAGGTCGAGGCTTCACTTGCAGCTCCT
Organism: Certhia americana; assembly: GCA_018697195.1. NCBI lineage: Eukaryota > Metazoa > Chordata > Aves > Passeriformes > Certhiidae > Certhia > Certhia americana. The sequence continues at coordinate 7,607,569 of CM031880.1, read as the reverse complement.
TCACACATTGCTTAGGCTTAAGAGTAGATGGAGCTCCCCGTGCCAAGAGGTCAAAAAAGTACCCTCCACACTGGGAAATGCAGTGTGCCTAATTTAACTACCTGTTTATTATGTGAAAATGACCATGTAAACTGAGCTGACACAAACCAAATGGGTGATGAAAATAACAGCACATTTCAAGGAGTGGAAACACAGATGGCTCGTCTGAGTCTGCAGGAAGTTACTAATCATCACTCTGTAATACCCCCTCCAGACAGAGCTGCAGCCACAACTGCGACTTCTCGAGACCCATCCATCTCACCAAGAGCCAGCCTGGACGCCACTGCCTCCACTTTAACTTGACAGCAGGCTGGAGAGGAGGTAAAAATGAAAAAATGCAATGCTGGATGAATCATGCTGCATTTGCTGATGTGGAGCCTGTTACTAAAATGAAAAAAAAAAAAAACAACTCAGATGCTAAGCTGGGCATTGCAAATGAGGGAGCCACAAAAGAAGAGTGATTCTCTCTTCTTTTTTTTTTTTTTTTTTTTTAATTAGAATAATGTAGGCAGACCAACATTAACATCTGCATATCTGTGCTACAGGAAGAATGGGCAAGATCAGACGCAAGGATTATCAAGGACATGAAGACATCCAGAGGAAATGCTTTGGGCAATTACACTGCAGTTAGAGGGGGCAGATAACCAGAGAAGTCCTCAAGATGTGAAAACTCTGTCTCGCCTCCCTATCAGCCTCTGGTCTTCTGGAAGGGATGGCTCCAACCCTCCATGCTGCAAAATCTCCTCATTCCTAGTCCTGCTCCCATCCCACAGCCACCCAAACATCCACATGGGAGCTGGAAGCAGCTTTTATTCCAGTCTACTGTCCACAAATCTGGAAGAAAAACCTCTGTTCTGTGACAAGCGTTAAAACCCATTTTGTTCTCATTTCAGCCCAAGGAAAGAATCCAATCCCAAAATACTGCAGAGTGAAGCAATTTGAGTATAAAGAGGTACAAATGAAGCTACTGGGGGCTTCCCATCTGGGGTGCTCCATGGAGAGCCACAACAGCTCAGATGTTTTGAACACCACGGAGTTTTCCAGAGGCTCTTTTGGGCACCTTTCCTTGCTCAGGAGCTCCCCCAACTCTTATTCCCTTTTCCCTAGGGACAAGATAAGCCCCAGGAGCCCCTGGGGAGCTGTGGCCCTGAGTGACAGTGCTCAGGAGCTGTCCTGCTGGTGCTGGGGCCACCTCAGCCACAGGGCCCCTCCTGGCCTGCAGCCCCTGGTGACACCACCATGCTCTGGAATGGGCATTTCCCACCTCCAAGATGCTCCAGGAACATCGTCTAGGACTCCCCAAGGTTTTCCCAAGGTCAGGGAGGTGGCTGCCCTGACAGACACCCCTCCCCGTGTGCTAAATACAGGGGATGGAGCCCACTCACACTTCAGGCTCCAGACAACTCCCAACAGCCTGGAAATTCAGCTTAATAATCTTCTACTCAAACTGTGTGCTACTCAAAATATCTGTGAGACACAGAATGTGTCTGTGGTACTTCACTGTGCATCCCAACACGCCGCATCCCAAAATAATTCCCAGTTTTCAGCAACATGGCAGTCTGTGTGATCTGGTGTCCTATTTGCAAACACACACGCACTCAGAGTGGAAAAGTAGCGTGGAATATTCTGGATTTCAGAGAAGAACTTATCAGTGCTAGAGGCTCTCGTGCTTTCCTGCCTACCAATAGTAACATTAACAAGAGTCCATGAAATTCCTGAGTTGAGAACACAACAGAGATACTAAAAACCTCCTCATTTATAAACTACAGGAGGGAAATCACAGTTCTGGATGCCTGTCACAAACACGAGCAGGGCATGAAGCTGCAGCAGCCCAACTGTGGCACGAGGCTCTGGCCAAGTGATTCCAGACTTTGGTAACTGATCCAGCCAAGGCTGCTGTAAATATTATTTAGGAATGTTCTTTCCCCCCTTCCACGGGGAAGGTGTTGGCTCCCTGTGACATCCTTGGGACACCTGGAGCTGCAGGGAAATTCAAGCTCTCACTGTGGAACTCGGTTGCAGAGCACAGGTTCTGCAAGCAGAGTGATCTGTGAGATCAGGAGACATGGCACTCTACTCCCAGCAAGGATATTTTTTAATTCTGCTTCTCCTGTTCTATGACTTTATATTCTCCTAAACACTTACACTATGTTTGGTTATTAGGGAGCTACAGTTTATTTAGATTAGACTTTGACAGCAACCCTAAAACTGCTAAGCCTGTTGAATATTTAAGCAATTACTTTTATGAATACAGCCCATGAATACAGCTTTATTCTGAAAATCAACTTACCTTTAGCATACAGCAATTAATAAAAAATTAAAACACTCATCATGATAGCACAAGATTTAATTTGAACTCTATTAATAAATTAATGAAGTGAAATTAAATACTAAGCATTAAATGATGTTTATAATTCCACATATTTTCATGCTAGATTTTTCACTTTATGATACTGAAAGCAGATTATTAAAGCACAATGCACTGTGGCAACGTGGACTTATCTGCTTTTCAAGTGTTTCTTCTGTAATTCCTACAAGCATCTCTGTCTCTCCCAGCACACATTAATGGGGTTACAATACACCAGGCATTAGCCACGCTGTTCAGATCCCACGAGAACTAAAACACACATGCATTTTAAAGGAAGAAATGTCTCTTACAGGCCTCCCAGACAATAGTTCAGCTTCTCAGGTTTTTTGAGGTTTTGGTTTTTTGTTGTTGTGTGTTTTTTTTGTTTGTTTTGTTTGTTTTTTTGTTTTTTTTTTTTTTTTGCTTTTACTAAAATAACACATTTAATGGAATTTCCTGTAAGGAAATTACAATTAATAAAGAACTAAATTACAAATCCATTAGATTTCAGTCACTGCAGCAGCAAAACAGAGTTTTCATGAACGCTCAAAAAAAAAAAAATCCAATAACGTAACCTCTGGTAAAGCCTGCAAAAGCCCTGAAGGACAAGGCAGTTAGATCAATATTAGTTTATTTTAACTGCTGTGCAGTACGCAGAGACGAGGCTGATCATCTGATGGATTTTATTACCTGTCGGAGAGATAAGCCCTGGTGATAAGAGGCCTGGAACTCCGTGGGGCAGCAGCCGTGCATTTTCCTGGATCGCCACTCCCAGGGAACGCTTTGGGGGTCTTCCTGGGCGGGAGCTGGTGGGACAAGAGCAGAAATGAAAAACAACGTTTTCTTTGTGAAATATTTGCTTACTGCACACGGCGTCGATTCGCATAAAACAGGCGAACCATCGGCGACATGTGAAAATAAATATCAGAAGTTCTTGCCTAGGGAGAAAACAACAAAAAAACCCAACCAAACAAAAGGAAAAATCACTTGATTAAAGATGGAAGAACATGGTTTCACATTAGCCAGCAGTCAGGTTTTCCATTATCCAAGCTTTCCATGACCTCGCAGGTGCTTGGTGGAGCAGGGTTATAGCAGTGACTGCTCCAAAGTCTCTGCCATGCACGTGTAACACAGAAAATTCCAGGCTGCAATGCCTGAAGATGAGGAGTTGAAACCCTGAATGGAACACCTCCTCCAGCCTTGCTTTGGACCATGACAGGTACCTGCCTCCCTCTGAAGGGCAGCATTAACTTCATCCTGAGCTTTTCAAAGCTCACCACTCGCCCTCACAGACTGACTGGTGGGTTTAACTGCTACAGATCAAACCAGGTTTTTAGCCCAACCTGCCAAAAAACTCACCAGTGTATGAATTATGGACACAGACTTTAATCCAAAATGTCAGAGGTCCCTTCACAGACTGGTTCCATTGAACTCTTGTTCTCAACTATCACCTTCACCCCTCACATCAGTGTGTGTACATGTCCCCATCCTCCACTGCCATCATAACACAGATTTACAGTCCAAAAAACCATTTGAATCGACTCTTCCTCAAGCCATCTAATAAAAATGCAACCTCCTCATGTTTGGTAAAGTATTGCTGCTTCTCTTTGGTCATAACAGATTTTACTCTGTTGAATAATAGAGCTTTTGACAACATAGAGTGAAACACTGTATAAAATAACTAAGCTGCAACAATGAATGAGGTTTGAATAGAAAGCATTTCCAAAATGACTTCTAGTTCACAAAGAAATTTAAGTTAAACTTCACTCTATCAAGTTACAGTGGCAAAGCCCTCCATCAATGCACGACAAACTCTGCATTTAAATGAAGACAACTTCCAGCAGCACTCCACAGAGGTACCATTAACCTGTTCATTTTTCACACCGTGCTAGTGTTATTTTGTTTTACTGTACATCAAAGTAGCACAAAATCATTTTTTTTGTTTATTATTTTATCTCTATAAAACCATTCCCCCGTCTTTTTAGCTTCGGGTTTGTCCATTTTGAATTTCATTTTATTCAGTATTTTTTCCATTTTTCTTTTTGATGCTTTCAGTTGTTTATCATACTATGATGGCTGTGCAGTAAAGCTTGCTGCAAGAACCACTGGGCTATAATAAAGCAAACCTAAAATAAGAGCATTTGATTTCCAGGGGAAGTTTGATGCACACATGCATTCTCTATTAAAATCACCTGCTGAAATCATCCCCTGCACAACGAAATTGTCTAACAGTGTTAGGTTGATACGTGGGGGTTTCGAACAAACAGGAATTGTTCCTTTGAATTCAGGAGCCTGTAATCCACAGGCATGTGTAAGTGCTTAGCTGGCATTTAGCCCCCGAAAAAAACCCTACAAACCAGCTAAAATTAGCAGCTTTCTCCAGTGGAAGAGCTCAATCAACAAAACAACACAACGTTTTCTTCCCGAGCTCAAATACTAACAAACCTCTTGCAGAAAACTCTGTATGTGTTGGTATTAATCTAAGAAAAACGTTCTCAAAATGCAACAAACGGCTTTAAAAGATTTTACAGAGAGACATTTTAGTCACAATTTGTGTTTCCAGAGGATGAGCGGGGGGGCTATGGAGTTTCCACCCTGGCTCTGCAGTTTTTGCCCTGACAGAAGCTCAGGTTGATGGCTCTGAGCACAACCCATAGCCCACAGGCTGAGCAGAGCACAGCTTCAGGTGATTCCACAGGCAGGTGTGGCACCTGTGCCTGAGCACTGACCCACATGGAAAGCCCAAGAGATGAAGGAAGAGAAGTTCACATCAAAAACTGACTCGGTTCCCTTCCAGGACCCTGCTGGCTGTATTTATATCCTCCCTTACACAGGCAAGGGAAGTTCCACAGGGAAAACACAGCACTTGGAATCTCTGGGATTGGGGAATTGGGGATTCCCTTTTGGGAAAGAGGTCTGATGGACTGAAGAAAAAGAAATGTCCTTCTACCCTACTGAAAAGCCCTTTCAGTCAGCATTCCTATAAATCAGTAACTCCTAGGGCCCGGATTTGGGGCTGACTTACAGCTGTAGCCAGGATAATTTGAATGGAATTGTTCCCTGCTGAATCTGCTCAAATAAAACTCAAGTCCTTTGTCTCTAATTTAATCTCAGCTTTTAAATGAAAAACTGGATGCTGCTCACAGCTGACTGTGACACACCTGCAAGGACCCATCTGGGTCTGTAACGCCGAGTTCTGCAGTTCTCAGTGCCCTGTGCCTGCTTCCCAGCCAAGGACAGGAATCCCAGAGCCCCCAGCACTGCAGCAGACACCTCAAAAATTCCAGCTGGATTCCCTGGATACTCACAGAGTCGTGTCACCCTTCAGGAATCAACATCTTCAGCTTGGGGGGACACCAGAACTCACAGAAAGTGATGTACCTGAGTCCAAAGGCTTCCAGTTTGGCCAGAAATAGATTTTTCTGGCATTTCTGCTTAAACACGAAACCAGGAATTTCACAGAGAGGATACAAATATTTGCTCAAAGTCCTGGGTTTTTCAGTGAGATATGCCCTTCAGTACACTGAAGGGTTTTATGGGATTTACCTTCTGTAGTGAATGTGCTGCTGGCACCACCAAGCCATGGAATGTCACTGCTCTGTGTCTCAACACTCCCCCCAAAATCCCCTCTTATCGTCCCACATGGGCTAGAAATCCACCAAATTTCACATTTACTATTTAAAACGTATGCAACCTTCACAATTCAGCCAAAATTGCTAATATAAGCACTGAACAGTAAACCCAAGGCAAGCAGAATTATCATTTGGGGAGAGCAAGACATAATTTGTGATTATGGAAGTATTAGCATATAAATACTAATGGCATTAGCATATAAATATTAACTTTATTTAATATTATTGCTCATCTTTTGTCACTCTGCTCTTTTACTGCATTTTCTTTTTCACGTTTTCCCCTCTCTCATTCAAGGAAGTTACATATTCAAGGAGTGTAGAAAAATCTTTTCCTCATTGGTAACAAAGCGGTCATAAACAGGAACAATCACCTTCAAACAATTTTAAATGCATTTCTTTGAGAGTCTAAAATCTCTACACAAATTTTGTACTTGCCATCAGTAGATCTTTGTAAATGGAAAACTACTCAAATCTAAATTAGATATTAATTCAGTCAGAAACTTCTAGTTTATGGGTATCTTTGAAGGACTCTTTAAAAAACAAAAATTACGGTCCCAAGTGAAGATCATGGAGGCTAAAAGAAGAAATACAATATTGTTTCCCATGTATACCTTCAGAAATCTTATTCTTTTTACTAATTAAAGCCTCTATTGATTAACATTCTGTTGATATTTCTCAAACCCAAAAAACCTCTTGGGTCACCAGTTACTTGAAAGTGAGGACGACTGGAGGTTTTGGGTTTTTACCTCCATCTGCACCATGGTTATAAAGTCATTCTTGTCATCCTCTCCACCCCACCCCCACAAAATCACTAACTCTTGAAAGAGAAAAATGAACTGATCTGAATGTTGTTCATTTTTTAAATTTTGGTTGAAATTAAATTTGTCAGAAAATAAATTACATTTTGAGCAGTATATTTGACAGTTGAAATTCATATAGTAAAATGCTGAGAAATCATTCATTAATGTCTCTTTCCTTTTTTATTTTCCACCCGTGTTGAAAGCTAACTTTATTATTTTCTTCTCTAGAAGTTTTGTATATTCCCTTGACATCACAAGGATTTTTAATTTGAATCAATACATGAAACGAGGTTTTATTTTCGTGGTTTTCTTAAAGTTACTGATCAGCTCCATCTTTTGTAGCTCTATTTTATGCTCATTACAGACAGCCATATTTCATAAAATCCGCAAATTCATCAATGCTTTGTAAAATGTAATTAATCAGTGGAAACATGCAGCAGATCACTGCTGATGTATGATAGTGCTCTACTTTTGTGCTTTTAAATATAGGAGATTTACTAGAATCAGAAGAGAATTTGCATATTAATCAAGACAAATAAACATGTGGTGATTTAACTAGGAAACTGTTATTTGGATGACAATTTAATCAGCACAGGTTGAAAGGTCCATCACTGCAGCATCCTGTTTCTGCTAAAATATTGATTGCACTACTGATTTCAGTAATGCTTTATTTTACAGGGCACAAATAACCATGTAATTACTCTTTAATTGAATGGTAATTGCTTGCTGGCAATTATTTGGTAAGTTTTGGAGTGTAATTACTAGGTTATTTGTGTTTTGTGAAATAAAATGTTATGTATTAGTAGCCCAAAATATTTTCTGTATGAATGGTCTGCCAAAACTAGGAAAGTTAGTTATGATGGCAGGAGTTTGACAAATAACACTACAGCACTAAAACTATTATTAAAAGGATCAGATGAACCTTTGAATGCTTTCCCTTTACAAAATTAACATTAGATGTAACATTTGTAAGATAAATGGAGGAATACTGTACCACAGAAGCATGATTTCCTCTGGGGTCTAGTCCACCATTTAGCATAATTTATCCTGATGTTTTGCTTTTCATTCTCTGAGCTTCTTTAGAGGAACTGAAATAGCATCCTACCCTCTGGAGAGCAAAGAATAAACCAAGGAGAAATATATTTCAACAGTACTTCATATTTCTGCAAGTGAAGTGGATTACCAGCAGCACATTATCTTAGCAGCCTATAAACTCTGTAGCCTTGGCAGCTCGCTAGATAACAAGGGAAAGCATTATGTTTTGCAGTGTCAATGAGATATGACACTTTCTGTGATATGTTTATTCCAAGCTGTGATAGATGAGGTACCCAATACTTTGATCGTTAAGATTTGAATTTTACTTCTACACTTTTTCATTTTTGTCATCAACTATTTATGAATTGGCAGGAGGCAGCCTCGCCAGGACTGCTGATTTTGGGGTTTTTTTCAAAAGAGATCCAGTTAATAAATTAATTATTGATTTCATGAGGCTGGAGCTATTTGGTACAAAAATATGCTAGACCTGTGATTTAGGAAGCTCTCATAAGTATCACAGATTTTTTCAATAGCAACATATTTTATTAGGCTTAAAGGAGAAATAGTGAAGCAGTGTATGACACGCTGTGTAAATTGCCCTGCTAATAGTGGCAGTAAGTGGGGAAAGTGCTCAGAAGTAAAAAAAAAAAGAAAAACACAACAAAAATAACACTTAAAAAGCTAAATAAAACACACACACCACCCTCAATCTTAGTTACTTTCCTGAAACTGCCATACAAACCAGAAATTAAGTTTTTTCATGCCTTCAAAGATCATGAAATACCCCCTAGTGATAGTGCAAGGTACTTTTTGACCTATTTACCAAATAAATGCAACACCCTGATGAGTTAGAATTCTTCCCTGTTACCTTCAGATCTTTAGTTGTAGCAGGGACCTAAAATAATCTCCTTGCTTTGGCATTTATTACAAGGTTTTGAAGATGCCAGTGGTAGTTAAACTCTGCTTGACCTCTCAGTGTTTGAGGAGAGAAGCAAACCCTGACCCTGCAGCAACCTGATTCTGTCTCCTCTCGGCGCTGGCAAACTGATCACTTGTCTGGCCATGGCAGGACATTGGATCACCAGCCACATCAAAGGCAACAGGAGCCAACTCAGCAGCAGGGAAAAAGTCATCCATGCAAAATGGGCAATTAGCATTAATCATACATGAAGTTGTTGGAGCCCATCAGCAGAACCTGGTGCCCATGGCAACGCTCGGGGCAGTGCCCATGCTGGCACCAGGAGAGCCCAGGTACAGCTCACCTGCCAGGGGACACGGGCAGAAAGGCTCTGACACTCCAAAACACAATCCCCCCACCCAATTCTCCAAGGAATTTCAGCTGGGAATGTCCTCAGAGAAAACGTCAGTGGAGTTTGTTTGGAAGTGTCACAAATCTGAATTTTCTCTGTCGTTAGATTGGTGTTACTGTAAGAAAATAAAACACTCCGTAACAGCACTGAATTGAAATCAGCTCTGAAATCAGAGCTGGGACTCCAGGGGAATATTACAACTTTATAACTTTACCTTCAAGAATGGAAAGTAGCACGTTATCACTGTGATCATCCTAAAATATCCCAGTTAGTGAAAACCCAGCACTTACCTAAAACTTGACTTGGGGTCTACAGTCAGAAAAATTGCCTGAATTCCTTATATTCAATTGTCACTATAATGGTCCTTACTTAACAAAGTTTAATCGCTTATTTCTGAAATCAAGCATTACAAATTAAGTCTAAACCCAAAAAGGCTTTCTGGTTTTTTGAGATTTAAAACTTTAAGTAACTCTTTAATTACTTACGAGTGTGCCTGAAGATACAACACCACCTCAACATTCCTGGTTTTACTTTTCTCCTGTCAAACACGGCCACAGGAAAAATGGGGATAACTCACCAAATTTCCAAATTGGGGAGATTCATGGCTACAGGCAAGCTGGAGGCTGATCCACGTCCCACACTGCCCCAGCTCAACTAAAGGGTGTGGCAGTGAGGAAATGGGAAGCGTGCCTCCAGCAGGTGCAGGGATACACACAGAAATTGAACAGAACTGCATGAAGTTAGTAACTGTGGCAGTGGAGGTGCACTGGCACAGATAAAACACAGTGCATTTAGCTATGGATCCCAGCCAGTGGGACAAATTCCTCCTGCTGTGTCTTCATTCCCATTATTCCCACTCTGCCTAGACCAAACGTTGCAGGAGGGGGCCTGTCCAGGCTGGAATTGTGCCACTAACAACACACCCAGACCACAAATTCAAATTACAGATCTGCTGTCAAAACAACGCTCCCCTACGATGTCCAGCTAAACCAAATGTGGAAATGCCAGAGACATGGCCAGGTTTATTCTGAGCCTTGCAAACCTCAGCTCAGCTGCCTGGATGGCTTTGGATGATTCTGGACCCAGTCAGAGCTGGGAACCACTGCAGATCATAACCAATATTATTACACCATTTGCATTCTGACTGGTTTTCTTTTCTTTAATCTCTTGAAGTATCTGACTGTTCAGCAGGTAGAACCAAACCACTGAACAGGTTTTTAGGATTTTTCCACCTGTGTGTGAAAGCTCAGCACTGATGTGAGCAGATGACAAGGCAGGCACTGGGATCAGCACGGGAACAACACGGCTCCATCCCAGCAGCTGATGCTGGCCAAGGCACAGACAGCATCACACTACACACTCCAACCCTGGGCAAAGATATGCCAGGACACTGAGGAGCTATAAATCTCCTCTCATACAAGTTAATTTAGCCCAATTTTTTTTTAATTAATTACTTATTTTCACACGTACATACACAAATATTTGCACAGAAACTTTCCAAGCAGGAAACCACCATCTATCACAAACACCCATGTCGTGTGTCTGAATCGTATCAGATCCTTCCAAGCTTTATTTGTGATCTGTATCTGAATTCAATGCCAATTTAGAGGAATGTATTACAATACAAGGTTTTTGAAATACTGCTGGTTTTCACTAAGCTGTATCTCAGTAAGTCTCAATTCAATGGAAGTTGTAAAAAATGTGACTGTTCAAGCCTATTATCTATGGACAGAAACCCAAGAGCAAGACCTGACGTATTTACAGCCCTGAGTATCACGTAACCCAGGGGAGCTGATATTAATTCCCTAACAGGGGTGCATTGTGCTGTGGTGGTACAGTGCTGTCAGAGCAATCTGCAGGCTGATGCAATGAGAAACTGCTCTTGCCTTAACTGTTCTTAATCCCTGCATTACAAGTTTTGGTGTTTTCACAATCTTGGCAAAGACCCTTCGAAGGTAGAAAACAGAAATTCATCTTTCAAAGAATAATAAATGAAAGAGTATAGAAGCAGTCCTCTGCACCTATGTCCATGCTGAAAGGAGGAATTGTTCCCAGCAATCCAAAGGAGCCTCTATGATTAGGTGATTCTGTCCAGGAATAAACATCTGAGGGCTGAACTCCACTACACAGAAAATACCCCTCAGTTTGCTGGTGGTCCTGAACCACTATGAAATTAGACAGGCAGTAATGTAGGGACATGGCTCCACAGCTTCACCCTTACCTTTCCAGATTTTGTGACTGCTGGCATTTCATTTGTTAGCTCCTGAGACAAACAAAGTTATTATTTCTACTGCCAACGTACAGTAGGAGAAGGATTTTTCAAACAACAAAGCACAAACCTTCAGGACTATGAGAAAATAAAAGGGTAGAAGAAAATTTCTGGCAAAATTAACATTATGTTTTGTCTATAAAATCTTCACGTTTTTAGAAGATGCTAATATGAATGCATAAAACCATAAGTATTATCAGTTAATTGAGATTTAACCTACAGGAACGTAGAATTGTTCCCTATTTTGTGAACATGTGTGCACACAGAGCAAAATTCTGATGGGAACTCTCTAACAGCAGATAATTGAAACGACTGTGAAAGCAAACCCCACTGAATTCTGACTCTGAATGTGGCCAGCCTCAGGGCTGACAGTGAGAGGTGCTTCAGCAATAATCTAACTCTGTAACCTCAGCTGGGCACCAAAACCATGGGATCACAGAGATCCCAGTTTATGATATCTCACTCCTCTCCCCACTGTACGTGAGCACTGGGTTTCATTCCCTCCCTCCCCTAAGAGATTACAGCATCACTCTTTCCCTCCTTGGTAATATTCCCTCTGCTCCACCAATCAGGTTTACACTTTACCTGGTGGGATAACAGATACAGGGAATAATTATTCCCAGCTTATAATAAGCCTCAAATGCGACTTGTTTTCTACACTTTTCTGACCAAAAGTTTGTCTGTTTTTCCATCGATAGCTACACCAAGGAACCCTTCTCACCACAGCCACAGATCTTTTCCCACTGAGAAACACAATGTCATTTTATAAATGTCTCTCTCAGATACAATTAGGAAAAACTGGAAGAAGCCAACTACAGAAAAAACAGCTCAGACTACTGAAAAGCAGCATGAGCTATTCCTAAGTTCAGGGATTTCCTGAACTCAAGTATGTGCTGGAGACGATGGAACAGCTGAGCAGACAGGTCATACCTGCTGTTGATGTCTTTAAAAGGCTTCCCTTCAGACCCAAGGGTTTGACTCTCCCCAAAATTCCATGGTGTACCAGCACTGTGCACCTCTGAGCAAACACAGCCCTGCCACAAAATCCCACTCACACGTCACACACACAACTCCTGCTCCTCACTCCAGAGGTTGTGTTAAAAGCTGCTGAAAAAGACCGAAAGAATTCAAGTAAAAGGGTGTTTGTAACTACATTTCCTGGAGATAAATGAAAGACATACGTTTCCATGGTGGCCAGCCTACTAAATTTTGCAAGCATAAATATTTACCTAGGACTGGGAGGTGGGGAAATCAGGAACAAAACCACCATCTAGACCCTTCAAAGTTTAAATGCTGTAACACAGGGGTCATTATTTATAACTAGAAATAGAAAACATGTCTTTTCTATGTATATTTCTATCATGTTATTCATTCCCTTCCATATGCATTCTACTATTACCATTCTTACACCAGAAAATAATTTCTATATCACTTGCTCACTGTATGCATTCATTTTCTTTAGGCTTTCTTGTGGTTATTGATTTCCTGCTTTGCTGAAGTGCTTTGTTTCTTTCGCAGCAGGCTATCCATTTTAAAACAGTTGTTCAACAAATAAAAAAACTTCATTCTAAAATTAAATTAGTTTTATCTTCCTTTATTTTTATCTGAGTTAAATGTAAGTGACACACTTCCCCTAAAAAAAAAAAAAAAAAAAAAAGGAAATACTTAATGCCTCCCAGCACGCAAACAAGTAAATAAGTAAAATTTTTCTTTTCTAATAAGACATATTTATTTTTATGATTGGAAACATGAAAGAAAAAGTGTAGTATAAATAAAGCCTCCTTTGTACTCTTATGTTGTAATCACTGCTGTGGCCAGTGGTTTAACATCAACAAAAGAGGATTATCTGGTCCAGAGCCAAATTCATCTAAGTCCTATCTTGCTACCCTGAAAGTTGCTAAAAGAATCTTTTTTGTCTTTCAATGCAAGTGGGCTCATGCTCCAACATGACAAAGTTTGCTGTCCCCTCCCACCAGACCAGTCCAAAATACTCAGATTTTATACAAAGAATACAACTACTATTTAATCCACTGCAAAACCAAGGGAAACACAGTTTTTGCAGAAGGTGACACTTGTGACATGTGCAGCATCTGGTTTGGATGCTGTTTGTTCAACATGGGCAAATTCCAGAGTTCTGTGCTTCTTTGCTCCCTCAATCTTCCAATGTCCTTATTAACTAACTTAAGTGAACTGCAGGAAAAAGAAGTAGGGAGCAGACAGGCACTTTATTACATTATATTATATTAATATATTAAGGCAGAGTTTTTGTCACAATCCTTGCTAAAAGCATATTATCAAGTGCCAATTATTAGGGTAGCAGAAGCCCCTCTGCATTTTCTTTCTCCATGTGCTGTAACAGACTCTTGTTGAATAGCAGGAATTTGCTGCTCTACATCATCTTCCTCACCACCCCCATGTCTTTAATGAAAAACCTTGCCTACTACTGCTCAGGCATGGGAATTATTTCCAAAAGTAATGGGCTTCGTGTTCTTGATCCAGGTATTGAAGAAAAAATTTTGAAACACTTCCCATATTGAATGTATTATTCTGTGTAGGGAGAGAGGAAGGAAAATTTATCCAATCAGCAGATCCAGGATTCTTTGATGCATTTAAGTCAGGTAGAGATGTGGGAGCTCATATTTCATGACCAAGCTATCAGAAGGAAAAGTACCAGGACAGCTGAAGATCCAGGTGCAGCTTTGGGAGGGGCAGGCGTCACCTCAAACTGATTTTGTGACAAATCAAAACCACTCAGAATTTTCTTTTTTAGGTTACAGCCACATGAGGAGGGGAGAAAAACAAGGATAAACACCTGAAAGGTGGAAAGCAATGACCTGCACCCTCCCACACATCTGGGAACCCTGCACACCTGAGAATGGTGCACATCTGGGAATGGAGAACATCTGGGAACCCTGCACCTCTGGGAACCCTGCACCTCTGGGAACCCTGCACCCCTCTCAAATACCAGCACTCAGTGTCAGCTCTGCAGGTAATTCAGACTTGCAGGAAACAAGCACCAGCTTTGGAAACTCAATACGTGACACTGCAACACCAGAAGCTGCTGCCTATCTGTTATCTAGGAAAAAACAACTCACACGGGGACACAGCCCTGCTCCCAGGGCCAGGAAGGCAGGACAGGGCCATGACCAAGAGGAAGGGTCAGGGCTGTGAATCCTTCCCTGTCAGTGCCTGCCCTTTCCAGTCCCATCGTCTGACTGAAGGAGCTGACTTCAAACTCACTGTGCTGGGTGAGGCTTAACTGACCAGGGAGAAAATGATGCTGTTTTGACACAGGAATATCTGATAAGGAAACAAGTCAGTTCTTTAAAATGAGTTTTTTGTCAAGCACAGATACACAAAAAGCCAAACCCATTCACTGGAGGAAGAGCTTCCCATCACCACATGCTCTGGGTCCCTGAAATGTGAGGGATGACAGACATCCCTGCTTGGTATTTACCACCTTTCTAAACATCAACAATCTTCAGACCTCATGGGGAGCACCAGGGCTGTGTCATTTATCCTTGCAGTAAATAAATAAGAGAGTAGTAATAATAATAATAATAATAATAATAGTAATAATAATAATAATAATAATAATAATAATAATAATAATAATAATAATAATAACAACAAAGAATGATAACAGTAATCTAATACATCGTAATTTCATCCCCAGAGTATTTTCTAGAGATCAATGTCACTACAGACAGGGAAACACAGATCTTACAAGCTGGAAATCTCCCTGAGCTGTAGGGAGATGTCATAATCCTGCATCACCAGCATTTGCCACTTAGTCGTGAAATCAAACTGATCATAATTAGAGTATTTGTACCCTATCCTAGAGCTTGGCTCCCTCACACAAAACCATCTGCAAAGATGGTACTTTAGAAACATTTTCAGACGGATAAACTTCAGTGTCCATAGATCACTCCCTCCTAATCCTCTGCTTAGTAACTGGTGGTTAAGTTTATGATCGCAGGAGGAAAAAAAAGAGCATTACAAGCACGCAGCCTAACTTTTAAAGGAAATAGGCTTTGAAAAAGTTTGCAGGATATAGGAAATGAAAAGAAAAAACGTTTTCATTCAGTTTCCTGTTTAGATGTATGGATAGATTTGACTTCAAATAGATGAGCCACACAGAAGTTTAGTTTACAAGGGTCAGATGGTAACAGTTTCTGTTTAATCCTCAATTTACATTAACTTACAGGAAAATTAATGATTTTAAACAGGCATCAAAGCGAGGCTGTTTTTTTCATTTTTCTGAGTTTGCTGGAGGAACAATTGTTTCCTTTAGCCGTCTTCCAGAAAGCTGGTGATTGTGTTTAAGTTAAACTCTCATTTAGCCTTCAGGCACAGCATATTATGAGTTGTTTTGCAATGAACATCAGCTCCTTACGAGTGCAAACTCTCTGACAGCTCTCCCAGATTCTTGAGCTTACTCGAGCATTTCACAAAACCACTTTTCACAACTGCACACATTATAATTTACACATTTAACCAGCAGGTTTTCACCTTAGGTCTGTTGCCAAGAATAATCCTTCCAAACTCTTTTATCTTTTTGTAAGAACATAATTATAAATGTGCAATTAACAGCC
Source organism: Certhia americana (assembly GCA_018697195.1). Lineage (NCBI taxonomy): Eukaryota > Metazoa > Chordata > Aves > Passeriformes > Certhiidae > Certhia > Certhia americana. The sequence goes on along the minus strand of CM031880.1, from coordinate 7,591,542 downwards.
AAAGAAAGGTCTTAAGAAAACTCTTAGAGCAATATTGCCTGTTTTAATGCCTCAACCAGATGGTGGTTTAAAGAAAGCGATTTAAAGAAAATAAATAAAAAGTCACATTTTTCAATCGGCAATGATGTGTCAAGTGTAAAATTCGAGATATTAAAGCCACAGTGCTACGGGTCTGTCTAATCACCAGAAGTGCTCTTAATTCTTTTGTTTTGCTGCTGGACAGACCAAGCAGTTGTAAACATCATTACTGATATGCATCAGTACAAAAGCACAGGGACCAGAGGCAAAAAGAATTATTTGTTGCATTGTTTCCATTAACAGAGCCCATCCAGTGACTGATTTTCCCCAAGGATGAATAATATGCTCATTTTTGTCTTTTGTTACAACTTGAATTGGTATAGTCTAATCCTGAAGTCTTTTCCTCTAAAAATACAGGTGCTTCCCTTTTACTAATTAAACATGAGTACTGGGTAATTGTTGACATTCTCAAGTTGGAATAATCACCTTGGACTAAATGGGTGACAGAAATTCCAGCTTAGCCTTATTCCAGATAACACTCAGGTATTTTTTAAAGAAAAATGACAGAAGAAGACTCTGCCATTTGAAAACAACCCAGCTTCATTATTTTACAGCTAGGCCACAGTGCCATAAAATACCTGCTTGGAACTAATTAACTTAGGAGAATTATCAAATACATCACAAAGTAAACTGATTTGACAATAAATTCAACTGCTTAACTTCATTCTACAGTGATGGACATCTGGCCTGCTCTTGTTCAGATAATTCAATGTGTCCCACTATTAACAATTTCTATCATTTTAGATGTACATTTCTTTCCTTGAAATTTAAGAGTCTCAGAGTGTTTGGCGTTTTTTTTGAAAAATACGGAAGAGAAATTTCCTCAGTGTCATTAGAAGAAGCAAATAATTTGGCATTATCAGGGATATGGAATACAAAATCAGACTTGCTATTCAGCTATTCAGCAAATCAGACTATTTCAAGAGATAGATAAAGACAGATAAATAAGAACAAATAAAGGGCAACAAAAAAGACTTTAACTCTACCCTATATGTCACATCATAGAGGAGAGTATATTGGAATACAGGGAATTTCTGTAGGGCATAGTTACAACCTGTGGGCCCCCCACAGTTCTAGGGGGGTTTGTTATCATTTCCTTGCACAATAATCCTACAGAATTTACTGCTCAGCATCATTTTGATTGTCTTTAAAGGCCAAAATAGACACACTTAAATAATGAACCAGAAAACTTCACCTTGCACTGCACTGAAGTGAGGGAGCAGCTTTAGTTCTGTATCAACAATACACTAAAACAGTCCCATCACCTCAGTGTAAAATTTCCAGCTGCTCAAGCAATTGTTCCTAAGTAATATTTTTAACTGATAATTCTCTTTTTTATTAAAAACAAACAAAAATCAAAACCTGAGTTTAAGCAACGTAATTAGTTTCCAGGTCAATGACTTGTTTTCCCTTAATTTTAAAAATAGCTTTTATTGAAATTAAAAGAAAAAAACAAAACAAAACAAAAACAAACAAACAAACAAACAAAAAAACCAAAAAAAAAAAAAAAAGAACACTTTCAAGGAGCACAGATAAGGAAGCATGAAAATCTGTTCTGTGTTCATTTCCAGTCTAGGTAGGTACAGTAATTACTGACCTGGAGAAACAACTTCTGCTTCTGATAAATACTTAAGCAACTATAAAAAGAATGATCTCAAGGCTGATGGCAGCACAGGATGGTGTTGCCATTAGGCAGAATAAAATCTTTTTAGAAAGGGAGTTGCAGATTTAATTGATATATGGGGGGAAAAAGAAGATGCAGTACATTTAGACCCTAACTTAATGGAAAAAAATCAACTAACAGAGTGCCTTGGTCTGTTGAGTTAAGTTAAAAGATGAGTATGAATTTGAGTACTCATGAACTGAAACAGCAAATTACAGTATGGAGAGGAGCTACATTGAAAAATCAGCAATAAAGTGATTTGGCTCTAACTCTAATATCTTCATAAACGTTTAGAAAAGAAAGCAGGGAAGTTTAAAACAGCTCAAAGAAGAGACAGGAGAGGGGAAAGATTACAAAACCTTTCAGTGAGATCTGAGTGAATAAAAGCAGCTTAGAAATTAATTCAAATTTTTCAAAAAGCAAAATTAATGAAGTGTGAAAAACAATGAAAATTTAGCCCTCCAAAAGAGAGGCAACATCTGCAATGTTAATATGCTGAGAGACATTTAGGTGTTATAAAAGACTGCAAATTAGGCAGATGTGATAAAACAAGGAAAATATCCAACTTTATGCTGGGCTGCAGCCTGGAAGCATCGTGTCAGGAAAGGCAGAAATTGCCCAAACTCATCTGCTCCTGCATGGCTGTACCTGGAACTGCACATGGATTCCTAAAGCACCTCATTACAAGGAAGGTATTCCCAGGCTAGAGGGAATTGAAAGCAGTGCAGTCAGAATGATTAAGTTGTAAGAACGGGCTGGTTTCAAATGAAATATTAAGATCTACACCACCGTATTCTGTGTGGTAAACAGAAGTGAAAGGAATGCTCAACTTAAAGAAAAAAAAACATCTGAGCAGATCCTTGCACACACAGCAAAACCAAAAACCAAGCCCAACTTTTTCACTGAAATGGCACTGCAGAGATCATTGCTTTTAAATGTGAAATGGGAAAAAGACACGAATTCCTCAGTCCCTGAGGGTTACACCTGTAAGGCAGAGTGAAATAACCTGTTAAGATTCACTGCCCTGATTACACCAGCCTTTGCAGAGATTGCCCCACTCCACACCTGATTGTTTGGGATTATTCCCCAACATCCAGGGAGATATTTCAGATTTCAGGCACAGAGCAGAGCTTTGTGCAGGAACACCATTTGGTGTGACACCTTGGTTCCCTCCTGAGAACAGCGATGCTGCAGCACTTTCAGTTTTCTCCTCCAGCACTGCTTCCCCAGCTTTAATTGCACAGCTTTTCCTTAAGCAAATATTAACGACAGAACAAATTCCTCAGCTAACTGGAAAGGTTATTTTCCAGTGATACTTAAAAGAGCCCAGTTATTCCAAAGCATTATTCTACCATGACTAATCGACATTAGAAGAAGTGCAAAGTACATAACTTGATTCTTTTTCAAATACAACAGAAGACATTGCTTTTCAAACCACACAAAATCTGTCTGGGTTGATATTCTGCTTAGGCTGCAGTGCTGAAATCTCAAAGGAAAATGTACAAGAACATTTTTTCAGTAATTCCTTGTAAGCCCAATTTTTTTCCCTGTGAAACCTCAAAGTTTGGTGCCCAGTAAGCATGGCCTCACTGTTTATTTACTCTTTGATTTTTATTATTATTGGATGTAGACACTTCCTGGGAAAAACATAAATAAAATACTAAAGCTTTAAAATTTTTTTTCTCAATTTTCATGTCTTAAAACATGCTTTCCTAATGAAGTAAAATGGATTTCCCTTTAATATTGCAGTGCTGGAGCATGCTCATGTTTATCTTTCTAATAGTGATAACACCAATTCTGCAGTGTAAAAATGATCTGAAATTACTCAAATTTAAATTTCTTAATAACTGTGTATTTCCAAGTCAGTTCAAAACAGATAGGGTGCAGTCGCACACTTCAAAGACCATTTCTCTCCTGTTATGGACAGTTCCTGTAATCTCTGGGCATCAATTCTAACTTTCCAGCCAAAAAAATGCACAGTTAATGACTTATGTGCACATTATAGTCCAGAAAACCTCTGCCATCTAGTACTAGCATTTGTGTTTTCAGTAAAGACCTTCAGATCTATCACACTCCTCTAATTTGTACTAATTGTCAGGATTCAATTGCAGATTTCCCAAAGAAGGTTTCCCTTACACAAACTGCTTCCAAACTTAAAACTGGGCAAAATTAAAAACAAGAGAATCAACACAAAGTTGCTCAGAGAAAAATGTACTGGCCTCTTCTATTTTCTACATTCAAATTTTACCTTGATATTTAACAATTCTGTATTTATATATTGAAATTTTCCATCAACAGCCTTTACGTGTTTTAGAGTTATTTTTAACTTGACTTTTTCAATCTCATGATTTAAAACAGCTCTTGATCACGAGCAACATAAAATAAAAAATGCTCAGAAATAAATGGCATTCAGTGCCATGCTTTTATCTACACACCAATTTTTATTGGAATTTTAACATTTTAAAGCCTGCAGTTTTAAATGCAGCCATAATGACTGGAAACATTCATTTAATAGGAATGGGTCAACATAATTAAAAAAGGCAGTAATAAGATATTTAGCAAACATTATCCATCAGTGCCCAAATGAAGAAGAGTTAAAGATGTTCAGAAAAGACTCTGCCTTTGTATATTCCCACAGATCTGCCCATCTCAGAAAGATATTATGAAATATAAAATGTCCACAGAGGTGCAAAAAAGTGGTCACCTATAGAAAAGTTCTGCCTACAAAAAAAAACAGTAAAAATACATTAAAAAAAGCTTGGATTTAAATATTGCCCCACTCAATGAGAATATTTATCAAACCCCCAGTGTACTTCTAGTCCCTTATTCAGGTGATGGGTTTTCCTCTGCATTTTTTTTTTTTTGTTCCTCTTTGACCCAGAAATGTTTCCTTGCTGAGCCTCAAAATCTCCCCCTGATGCATCCACCCTACAACCCTACTCCAAGAAATCCTTAGTCTTTACTCTCAACGATTAAAAAAAGCACCGTACCTCGAGGTTTCATTTACATTTTGGCATTAAAAAATACCACTATTACAGCAACTGTAAGTTTGTTCTTTCGTGTGCTATCACGGTTTATGCAACAGCCAATACTTGGAGCAGGGAGCTCCAGTGCTGATAACCAACCACCCTGCCAACCACAGGAACCCGGCAGGAACAGCTCACCAGGGCTGTGGTTAAGGACTTACACCAAAGAAAACTGAAATAGGCAGCCTAGGTTGTGTGTTGTATTCACCAGAGTGTTTTGTAACTACATTATTACATTAGGAACGAACATTTAAATTAAGAGAGATAAAAACGAAATTGCAAGCAAAATACAAAATACTGCGAAATACAAGGTTCAAAATCCATTTCCTTCCACATTTATGTTTTTAATCAACGTCTACCCCAACTGCTCAATATTTCCCAATGACTGGCCTCTAGAATATCCCCAAAGTCTCTGCTCTTGGCCTCACATCCACCAAATCTATCCTACAGCCTCAAGTCTGTTCTCCCACCACTGGGAAATTTCTCATCCCTGCTACCTTCCCTAGGCCAGAATGATGGTATCAAATACATAAAGAAAGTAAAGAACAACCCAGAACACAAGAGGAAATGAAGCTCCTACCCCTTCCTCTCACTGCTTCTCCCTGCATAGAAGGAGTCAGCAGCTCCTTCACACCATCCCAAGGGTTCTCCCAGATAGGAGCTAAGGGAAAAAGGGAGATCTCTGCTCTGCCCCTGAAATGGCAGCACCTGCACAGAGGGTGGGGCAGGTGACCATTCAAACACCCGAAAGAGAGAGCTGGAACTTCACTGCAAGGGTCCTGCTCAGTGGGTGTGAGAAGGGGGGAAATACAAATAGAAATAGTATAGAAATAAAACAGAAAGGGTATCGTAGTATGGTTTGGGTTAGAAGGGGACCTTTAAACACCACCCAGGCCAACCCTCTGCAGTGAGCAGGGACATCTTACACTGCAGCAGCTTACTCCAAGCCCCACCCAACCTGACCTGGAAGGTTCTCAGGGATGTGGCATCTGTGTCCTCTCTGGGCACCCTGTGCCAGAGTTTCCTCACCCTCATTAACTACTTCCTTGTTTAAATGAAAGGTTACCATGAAGGGCTAACATAGTTCCTTTTGTTTTCCCTAAATAGAATCACAGAATCATTTTGATTGAAAAGTCCTTGAAGACCATCAAATCCAAGTGTTCACCCAGCACTGCCAAGGCCACCATTAACTGATTGAGCTGGAGAAAGTATTTCGCTAAGCTTAACTGCATCTTTATAAAAAGAATTTTACAACTATGACACAATTCAGGTCTACTGTGACTTTACATATACTTGAATTCCAAGCAGAAATATCTTCTTGTCTTCTTACCTCCTCTTCCCATCACATTGGTTTTGCTTCTTCCAGCCTGATAAGCTCTGTCGAGCAACACACCAAAATATACTCTTGGCTAATACTCCCCAGGTATCAGCTTGTTCTAACTTCAACCACTGCTCCTGTCATCTGCTGGTTCCAGGGCAGGATAACCTGCTCCTTCCAGGAGCCAGGGAATTAGACACCCACTATTTACACCCTGGTACCTCGAAGTGTTCTGCCCATGCAGATAATCTCCTGCAGCTGCCACAGACTGGCAGAGGCAGCCCAGCTGGATTTAGCTCCCATAGCCCCAGCAGAAACAACCAACTCATCACATTTGGGGTAGCAACTACAGCAACAGTCACCATTAAAATGCAAACACTTGTTTTTTAGAAGTTTAAGGTACTCCTTGAATGTGACACATTAAACATTTACAGCAGCTTTAACTTGGATGCTTACCCATTTCAAACATAAAGGAACAAGTGAACCAGTGGCACTAATTATTTAAGCTCAAACAAGTGTCATGGTACTTTGATTTTATTATTATTATCATAGGATTTATCTAATAGTCCCTAAAATATATGCACCCATGATATATACATATGAGACTTCTGTCCAATGATAATTTATTAGAAAATACAGTAAATAATATATATAAAATTTGAATTTTGTCCCCTTCCTAAACTCTCATAAAGTCAGCAGCCAAAAAAAAAAAAAAAAAAAAAACCCAAAAAAAACTGAGTAAGTCAGGGTGCCTTTGAAGATATTTAATTAAAATCTAATCCCACATTCTTAAGGGTTCACATAAATTAAGCTGTCATTCAGGAGATTTATGCACTCCCATTTGCATATTGCATACAATTCATCAATTACTGGTGTTTGAAGGCAGCGCCGTTCCCAGGGAGCGCCGCTGCCAAGGGGTGCTTGGCGACGCTGCCGCAGCGCCTGGGGACAGCCATCCCCATCTGCCCACCCTCCTCTGCCACACACCGCCCTGCTCGGCTCAGCTCGGGCCTTCTGCAGGCTGCCTTGGCGCAGAGAACAGCCACAGCTAAAGGATAAAGTGAGGATTTATTAAAAGGCCTCCCTGGGCACACCTGGGCAGCGACAGGGCCTGGCTGGGCCGCACCCGAGGTGAACCCAAAATGGACGCCCGGCCGTGAGGGCTCACGCTTTTGTCCCAGTAAAACACAAAACGAATGAATGCATTCAGAGCAAAAAACAGAGCGTTTATTTTGTGACCTTGCTATATATAGAGTTCTAACAGGGACCAGGGTTGGAGGGAGAAGTTGCCACCTCTCCAACCACGCTGGTCAAAGCAAGAGTCCATCAATTTTTTCTTCCTTCAGAAAGGAATGCGAAACAATCATTATTTACACAAAAGAGAGTGAGAAACTCCATTACAAGAATGTACACATCAGAAGGCTAAAAAAACCTTTCAAAGACCAGGGCAACACAGTTTTTTAAGTTTTGGTCCATCAGCCTATTGGATTTAATTGTCCAACCATAGCTTCAGGTTATGAAGCTCCATCCTCCTTGTTGTTCCTTCCCACTTCACCATTGCTTTTGTTCTTGGGCCTTTTAAAGTTGTTTTGGTTGTCCTTGGTCCCAAGCTAAGAAGGAATTGTTTTGTCTCCCTACTCTGTGAAGAGAGCTCAGTAACACTTAATATAAAACCCAAAAACTACCACTAAAACAGCACAGAGTCTGAAAAATATAAAAACTGAAACTTAAGGCATCACATCTGGCTGGAGACTAACACCTGGGCAGCCCTGGAGCAACCCAACCATGGGGGATGCTCCTGGTCTCATGGAACACTTGTAAACCTCCTGATTCTGCTGGAAGCAGCCAGCCCCCTCTCCTGGATTTTCTCAAATGAAATCATGGAACCACACAATCGCATTTATTTCAGATCCATCAAGTCCAACAGTTCCCCCAGCACTGTCACGGCCACCACCAACTCGTGTCCCCAAGTGCCACATCCACACAGCTTTTAAATCCCTCCAGGGATATCTTCTGCTTGCTGATTACCAATAAGTAATAAATACACCCTGGAGGCATTTTTGGTTCCTTCACTGCTCACAAGACTCTCTTTGTACCAATAAGGCCCGTGCTAAGTCAGAACAAAATACCTCCTTTAAGTGTTCAAAAACATTTATCTAAGTTCATACATGTTTGATGTATTCTGACCTAGGAAATTTTCCCAGTAATTTTCTAACTCTTTTAAACTTTAGATAAGCACATCTCATAAACATGTGGGGAACATTTCCTTTTAGAAGCATCATTACCTGAAGAAGAACATATCCATAATTGCTTTATACTCCAGGATTTGTCTGAGCCGCTCCAGCAGTGGAGCAGAGCTGGCACATCCAAGGGCCCCAAACAAACATCTGACACTTCCCAGCCTATCTGAACCATGGTCCCTCATCCCTACAGCTGTCTCATGGATGTGTGTGCATCCACAGCCCAGTATCATCTTCCTTCTTCCCACATCTGCAGTGGTTTCACGACAGGACAGTGATTATTCAACAAAAAACTCAAGAAACCGCGAGAACACAATCAATCCTCTAACAGCAGGTTCAGAAACTGCGTGGGGAAAGTAACAAATCCAACACTGAATCACATACCCTGCTTCTCCATCCTGCTTTATACTCTTTTGGGGGGCTTAGACAATGATCTTGAAGCATCTAACATCTGGGAACACAAGGTAGCTTATGACTTGAAAATTAATCCGTGAAATAAATATATGTATCTCTAATTAGATTAGTTTTTCAACAGCTCATCACGATGATGTGGGCGTCTCAGTAAAGCCTCCATTGTGCATTTTCTTTGCTCACTCAGTTCATCTTGCTCTGCTATTTTAGACCACGGACTCTGAAACAAATGTCCATGTCAGCAGTGGTGATTTCCTGCTCATCCAACAACCATAACCGTGCTTCATGGAAGAGCAACAGAAAAATGTCATGTTTTTCTCTGGCTGTTCTTTTTTGAATATTCCACTAACATGCTGATTATAAATGTACCAAGGGACAGAAATACCAACTAAAGGTGGTGTTTCCCTCCCACAGCTCTTGCACTCAGCACTGACCTGCCACACATCTGCCAGCCCAGCTCGAGACCTTTTAGGGCCAATTTTGGTAACTGCACCAAGCAGAATGTGTGAAACCACTCAACTTCATTAACTGCAGCCTCAAACAGGTCTTAAATTCACATTTCCAAAGGGGAAAGGCTGAAGCAATAACCACTTGTCACAGTCTTGTTACTAAGCTAATGCTCATCTCACTGAGATTTTGTTCCATTTACTTTATGCTGTTATTATATGATTAAAACTAGCCTAGTATTTCTCTTCTTCCACCAAATGCTTTAAAAATTTACTTTAAACAGTTTCTTTCCACTTAGCAATGAACTGCTATTAAAGCCACTGCATAAATAAAAATGCACAACAATTCATGGATATCTCACGATTTTTTGATAAGTCTGCATAACCTCATGAAATGGATTTAAAGAGTTATGGAATACAGAACAAATACCACAGCTGATGTCAGGACCCACTTTTCAGTGACTCTGCCTGATGAGAGGTGATGTAGTTTTACCTCTGCTGAGGAGTTAAAACCTACTGAGGCAACACAACATTGTCCATTTAACTTCCCTTTAAGAACAGAACACTTCACTGTGCTTCCAACATTTTCAGAAGCATTGAATCCACTTTTACAATATAAAGATATCCCTCTTCAAAATTCCATACACCCTGTGGATCAAGAGATTTTTCTGATTCAAAGGACAACCAGACATGGTTGATGTACTTTTTCACACACTCAACTGCATCTCCAGGAAAGTTCTTGGCAACTTAAGAATTATTTGCTTTCTTAAAAATCCCAAGAAAGCAATGCTGAGATGACTGGTTGGGGAGCAGATTTTTGAGTTCCCACTTTTCAGCATCGATTTAACCCTCTGTCTTCCCTTAATTCTCTTTTAACTTGAATTTAAGAGAAACTGTTGGGTGGGAAGGGAAAAAATTGTTTCAAGATCAGTCATCACTTCAAGATTGTATCTCGGGAAGAAAAAATAAAAAATCTATGGATTTCTATGGCATTAACAGTCCATGAAATACGAGATGTCAATGACAAGAACCATCAAGCCATGAAATCTCCCACTGGTGGCACACCAGAGGTTTGGAATCCCACCAGCAGCCGAGTGCCTCCACAGTTCTGGGCTGTGCTCAGCTCCTCGCGTGGCACCATCCTCCCATTCCCTGCATCCCAGGAGCTCTGTCACCACTGCCAGCAGTGACTGACACGTTTTCCTTGCTGCTGTTTTATAAACACGCTGGGTAATGACGGCGTTTCACTGGGGGCTGGGCACTTTTCTGTGACGCCTTGTCACAACACAGGAGCGGTGCAGGCACACTCCCAACCCTCCCCAGAGCCCCACCTCTCCTGAGAGGCTCACAAGCAGCTCACAGAACAGCTGCACTGTTAGAAGTGGGGCATGGTGTAGCTGCACTACTCAAAAAAACTCCAGAACCTGGAATTTTCTAACTGACTGGTATTGTTTCTGTGTGCAACTGCTCAAATGGAATCATGCATACTGCATGGAAGGAGACAGAACATGCCCTAAAATGAATCTGTGAGATGATCAATGTACAGAGGTGACAAATACACCAGAGGCAAAACCAGCAGTAAAAGGTACATGACTTCATGCATTAATTGAATTATTAATATTGACCACCCCGAAAGCTTTCTTGTCTTGCTGTTGTACGGTTCGTTGCAAAAAAACCTCAAGAACATCTGTCCCACAGTAGCTGCTAAATAATTAGTTAATTTTAATTGAAGTCTGACATAGTTTCTTAGAGCTGGCACCCTCTGCTATGTGTGGGAAGTTGGCAAAGAGCTCCATTCACCTCGCAAAGAGTGACTGGACTTGCACTGTGCCTGAAAAAACTGAAAAGCTAGAGCTCTCAAGTGATGTTCAAGATGAAAATCGTGGAGGAAGATCACTGCCCAGCACCCCTCAGGTTCGTGGGCAGACAGCAGCAGCCTTTGGCAGGATGCTGAGCTCTGCAGGCTCGTCCTCGTGCCCACTGGACATGTCCAGCTGTGACCACCAGCCCAGACCACAGCACGCCTGAGGGCCTGGACCACACTCTGCCTGCAGCTCTGACTAATAGCACCACAAAGCAGGATTTTTCTTTGCCATTTCTCCCAAATGCATTCCCCTTCTCCTACCCAAACATAGTGGATTTTGTGGGAAACCCACTCCTCACATTCGTTTTCTCTGCTGTGGCTGCCCTGTCCAGTCACTGAAGACAGTTCAGTCTGGTGTTTCACTGCCACCTCTGTCCCCCTGTTTGTCCCAAATCCTTGCAAGAAGCTGCAGGATGAGCAAATGGCACTGACACCTCCTTCATCCAGCATGGCCACATGTTGCAGGCCTCTGGGAATTGTTCTTTCTTCCCCTCAAGTTGTGCACTGGTAAAAGAGGGGGGAGAAAGTCATTTAAACCACCATTAGACTGGAAGGTGACACCTACAAACATCTGGCTTCAAAACAGAAAATGAGATCTGTTCTAAATTAATAGCCTTCCATACGTTACTGCACCTCGGATTTTACTGTATACACATTAAACTGAAGTTTTAAAAATTTAAATAATGGTAAACCGCATCTACAATTTCCCTCTGATAGCTGGAACAGACAGATGGTTTGAGCCATAACTTCCCATCAGAAGATGGCTCCTCTGGTTCCTCAAGTGCTTCACCCTGGAGTTCTGTCAGGAAAAGCCTTGCTGGCTTTCACCTTCAGTATTTCTCTCTCAGGAAAAAAATATGAACCCTCTTGGTACCCTTCAAAGTAAGTCTTCACCCTCAGATGTCCAAGGTGCTTGTCACTAAATTATGTGTGTCTCTTAAAACAGCAATTTGCAGAAATGTGTCATTTTGCCTGTATAATTGTGACAAGGAAGAACATTTGTAGGTATTTCAATTTTCTCTACATTCAAATGAATTTCTACATTTTAGTTTTCCTTTTTTAACTAAAGACTAAAATCTAAGCCAGCTATAGATTGCCACTAAGATTTTGGACTGGTCAGCAGCCACTTCAAACCATCAGTGCTCTTTTCTGCTGATGAAAAAACCCTATACTGCCACTTTTAGAACAATTTCTTCATTTTTAATGTTGAATGCACATAAATCACTTAACAAAGAAAGTGATCAGAAGACAAAGTAGAACTAAACATCACTCAGAACTGTACATTCATTTTACTTATTCCTTTAGCTGAGAAAACTGAAGAAACTCATCCTTATTATCTTTAAAAATGACTTGCTTTATGTAATAACAGAAATTAAGTACAGTAAGAAGTCACTGCTCAGGTGGGATTTTAGAGACTTCCTTAAAAAATGTTAGGGTTTCAGGATCAGGCACATCCACAATAAAAAGGAATTCCCATGATTTATCTGTGCTGTAAGTACTAGAAATATGTATGGTCAAACACCAAAAAGTAACACTGCTCCAGTACTACACAGCACACTTTATCTTCTTCCCAAATTAGCCAAGAAGGAAGGAAAAATCTTCCTTGAATTTCTGAACCAGTGTTTCACATTAAAATACGAGGAGCCACAGAAGGAGCAGACTCATCCATATGCTGAGGGCATCTGAAAACAGAAAATGTTTTTAATTTTCCCTTTCTGCTTCCATCATTCCTTTCCTGCAGACCAGCAACACACCGAGGGGTTGGTTTGCTGAAAGATTTTGATTTGAGCTTGTGTCAAAAGTGAATTTGAGCTAAGAGAGATCCTTAGGGTTTCATAGAAGAACGAATAACACGTGCAACACATACCCAGGAAGTGCAGTGCCAAGGAAGGGAGGGAAAATATATAATTTTATATTGGTCGCCTACGGGCCACGGTTTCTTTGCTTTTCTATTAACAGCTCAAAATCCTCTGTGCTGCGAGAGCACAGAGAGCTGTAACTGCCAATTAATGTAAGGATATTTGCATATTCATGACCATGCTTATAAGGAATAGTGGCGCAAGGGATCCAAGTGAGGCTGGGATGGGAGAGAGCTGAGGGGAGCCAAGGAATTACAACCACCAAGGAATTACAACCACCTGTGCAACACCACTGTGACTGCCTGTGCACACTTCCCAAAAAACATGTAATCCATGTTTACCTGTAAATTGTTTGTTACATAACCCAGTCTCCTTTGATTATTGCTTTCTTTATGCCTTCTTTGTCACCAGTGACCAGTTAATAACACCAGCCTGAACTCACAAACTCTGTGCTTTTTCACTTCCAGCAACTTCCTGTATTTTTTATGATAACCATATGCTGGATTATTATTTAATTACGATTAAAAAATAAACTGCCAAATGTAGGTTACTTTGAAATGAAGGCAGTTTACAAATAACTCAGATCTGCAGCTTTTCTCACAGTTCCCTCAGCATTTCCTGTCACACACCTGCACTCAGGATTTGATATAAAAGTTTATGCAGACACACACACACACACACACACACACACACACACACACACACACCTTTTAGAAAGAACTAAATTCTGGTCCAGAACTACTCACTCCTTCTACCAAAAATAATCAAGTAGCTTTTAAAATCTTCTAAGAGTATTTGAAGAAATGCTTTTTAAATCAGGGCACTGTGGTTATTAAAGACACCAGAATAACCCCAGTGCATCCTGGTTCCTGAATAAGGCTGTTCCTGACGTTCTGATGCCAGTGTTATTGCCATTAAAGCACAAAATCCTGTATTCCCACAGAAATAATGCCAGGGATTCTCCATTTCCCAAATAATGTCACATCATTGAGGCGCTGTTGTACTGCAGTGTAAAGAGCTAATACTGCATCTCCAGTAAATCCATTTTAAATACACACAGCCTATGGGATATTTGTACCTACAGATCTGAAAACTTAAAAGTGTCTCATACGGAATTTAAAAAAGGGCCAGAAATGGCAAAATCAGCTCCAGGGAAGTTGTTAATCCAACTACAAACTCTGTGCTATGCTCAGCTCATCCCGTCACATCTGGAAAAGCATCAGCACACAGGATTTGATTGTTGTCCTCTCCAGTTTTGTTTTGTGTCTCCCACTTCAGATATTAAATTTTTCAATCATACTCCTCTGATGTTGTCTTAGTTTAATTTAAAAGCAATACAAACATGTCTGATTTACAAAATTTTTATCACCACAATATCTTATCACCTCATTAGAGTAATTTGCAAAGGCTTTTGTCCCAGTTGATACCAGAAAGGATTTATTTTCACCTTCAGGTTCTTTTCCCTTCCTCAGTCTGTTTATGAACTGCTGTACCTCCTCTCTGGGCACTGAGGGAAGGTCCTGGCAAACAGGGAAGTTTTGCAATACTACAAAAACCATCGAGCTCAGGCTCAGACTCTCTTTGGCTGCTGACCAAAAATGATTTTATCTCCAGCTCTCACGAACTTCCTTTGGAGTTTTGGTCACAAGGACTGCAGCTGCTTTGGGTGGTTATGAATGAAGAGGGGGACCTGTAACAGCTGTAACAGAGCTGCTCTGCACTTTACTGGGATGAGAAGCAAACCAGGAACCACAAGCACACACACACACACAATCTATCACTAATTCATGATTTATTTCTCCCCTTAAAATCTAGCGGCTGATCATACCTGCATAAAGAACACACAGAACAGGGCAGCTGCTGCAAATAAAAAGCCAGAAACTTATTCTTGCAACTATCGTGGACCCAGAATATTATCTGTGTCTGAACACCCACCAGCACAAAGGATTATAAACTGCAGGGCATGTGATGCCCTGTGTTGCAATTTTTTGCAGGATGAAAGATGAGCCACTGAAGGCTGGTGAGCCCCACATGCTACCATGAAACACCCCAGGGCATTCCAAAGGCTCTAAAGAGCCACAAAAATTACTGTTTTCCTTGACCTTGGCAAACTGTAAGTCAGCAATGAAGGAGAGCAAAAAGATGATCCCAAAAATTAATGTATCAGAAGGATTCCAGTAGAATTTTTCTATTTTTCTATTCAACTGTACTGAGACCAGAAGCATGAACTGATATGGGGTTACCAGGTCAACATCTTAAACAAGATGGATATAAGAACAGGTAAAAAGCAGATGTGTGCTCCTAAGATCATTCTTCAGAGAAGTGGTAAATTAAGGGAATCTCAACCTGCTTCCAGCTCCTCTGATGACAGTAGCTGCTTGAATAAATCTACTTTATTCATAATCTGATGCATTTTCTAGTATTCTTTTTTATCTAAATTAAAATGTTTCTTCTGAGAAGTGAAATTAGAATTTTTTAATAGGTAAGAAACTATTATCCACTGTAAAGAGAAGCAAATAACAAAAGCCCAGTATGTCAAGATAAATTTTGATCTTCCTCCCTTGCTTCATGGTACGATGTCCAAGAAAAATCATGTAATGCTATTTCTATGAATTTGTAATTTCATCCCAGAAAGTAAAGAATAAGATAAACATTTTCTGTTTGTTTTTCACTTTCACAGCAACACCATCCTTACTTGCTTCTAGATGGTCACATTTTGCTGACATTTACAAACATTTCATGTTGATCTTACATGGGTCACATCAATCATCTATACAGTTTCAATGACACTTTGTTAAATAAACTGTCATGAAAGATTTATAGAGAATTTGATAAAAGTAAAGAAGATGTAGTTTAGCTTTTAAAGATGCATTACCCCTTTTCTGAGGTGTAATATCAGCTCTAAAATACCATTAAGCTTTTCTGGCAGGAGATGAAGTGAGAAAATAAAATGCACTCTTTCATCAGCACTGCTTATTTGCATCTTTGTGCTTCTACAAAAGACTGGGAGAACAGAGCACCTGGAGGGAAAGGGAACCTCACCCCACTCTGTGTGTTCTGGTTGTCTCTCCTAATGCTTGGCAGAAGCCATTCATGGTCTTATCACATTATCTGAACAAAAATTGCCTCCAGATTAAAAAAAGACCCAAATCTCCACTTCAGATTAAAATCTCTACTGAGGGTAAACTGATATTCCCAAATTCCCTCTCAAAACAGGGACTGAAGGCAGGCAGCACACTTTCATTCAAAGCCCTTCTTCAGATAAATGTGGCCAGCTCATTAAGATGCATTTAAAATTTTCAGACTTTACTGTCTCATGCCAATTTAATACTTGAGAGCAGGGAATAACAGTCTCACTCCTGGGGAGGGCTTTAATCATATTTCGTTCACCAAGAAGAACCAAAGTCTGACCAAACTTTTCCTGCAGTTTTCCACCCCTGACTGATCCAGATACAAAAGCAATTATTTCTTCCACCTTCCAGTTACCTGCAGAGTCAGCTCTGCTCCTCCACAGCAGCTCCACTTGTTATGGAACAGCAGCCAGGAATACAACGTGGAAAGACTTCTCCACCATTTAGGCTCAAAAAACCACAAGTGATGAATTAAAACTTGCGGAAAAAACAACAAGACAATGAATCTTTCACTTCTCTTCCAGACCATTAATTTTTGCAACCAATGGGACAACATGAAACATCCCTCAAGAACTGCTGCACTTTTGTGTGTGATGCCTCATGACCCAGGCCTGTCACAACCTGCTCCCTTCACGTAGTTATCTCATCCCAAAAGTGTCACACGAGAGTAAACAGTAGATAAACCAATTCTAAAATTCTACTGGATTCCCTACAAAGTATCTGAGATCAGAAGGCTGCAGGTATAAAGAACTCAACAAAGAGCCCTGGCACATCAGTCTCCCACCAGTGTGCTAGAGTCCTTTCCATCAACATTACAGTTACTTTGAAGGTTTTCCTCCTCACCATTTTCCTCCACCTTTTAATTTCTGTATCATTACCATAAATACAAAATCCATGGCCGAAGTTCAGATCTAGCTGGACACCAAGAGTGCATTCTCCTTACATTATGATTATCTTACAATCTGAAGCCCTGGGACCTTTACACAGGTATCTCCAATATCTGTCTCACAATAAAACAGTGAAACTGCTTCATTTCCCTGGCATCTCAGGGCTGACCTCACACAAACCAACACCATCACCCCTCCAGCCCAGTAACTCCTCCATCCCCCACTGCACCACCACCAGGGCCAGTGACTGGATTTCAGGTTGCACAGCCCCTTTAGGTGTCTCAAGAGGACCCTGAGTTCATCCCTGCAGCCTTTAGGGGAAGAGCACCTTGATATTTGGGGTCCATCCATTCATTTTTCTTAGAGAAACGAGCAAGACACACACACTGTATCTGCTCTGTGTCACAGAGTCCCATCAGCCAGAGCTAAAAGCTCTGGCAGGTTCCAAACACCCAGAGCTGCTCTCCATTCAGGGAACATCACAGATCTGCCTCCTGCAGAATTTGCTGAACTGATTTTGCTCTCAGCAGCCACTTATTCAGAGGGAACCTCACTCGGTATTAAAAAAAAAAAAAAAAAAAACCCAGAAAAAACACAAATCCAATCTGCAGCCAAATCACAACAGTAAGTGGGAACTCAACTACATTAATTTGTAGATATTGTAACTACTACATTACCAGCAGTGTTCCCAGATACTGTGAATTCAAATAAAAAAGGCTAGGAGTTTAAAGGCAGCAATTTACTCGGTTATTCAACACATCTGTCAAATATATTACTGAGTGGTAAATGAATAAATATTGGATTTCAATTGCTATGACTAGAAATAAATGGGAGCCATTCTCCGAGCAGCAGCACTGTGAGCTACAGGCTTTCAGTGGAGGCTCAGTTAAAAGGAAAAGCAGAGTAATTAGAGTAATTCCTATATATTCTGAAAAATATATCAGTTTGTGATGTGATGGATTGGATGACTAAAACAAAATTGTCTCTATTTTACCACACCATGCAATTTTCAGGAAAAATAACAACCTAACCCAGGGATATATTCCAATGGGATATCCCAGAGAGACCCTGATGGTTCAGCACCTGAGGTCCAAAGATACATTGCATGCTGAAATGAGTATTCCAAATATTTTCCAGTATCTTGGAAATAACTTACAGGCATTCAAACATGCCAGAACTGGATGCATTTTAAATTGTTTAGATTATATACTAATGATTGCTTACTGAATGAGATACTAAATTATGTAATTTTATATATCTATATATATAAAACTATTATAATTATTATTGTATATAAATTACTCAGGTCACACTTATGACTAATGAAAATTACATTACGGAATTATCACTATTACATAAAATTATTAGTTAACCTTTTAGCTAATACTTTACTGGTGGATGTGCATATGAAAAGATAACACGAGGGCCCAACATTTCTAATTGTCCTGCAACCAGTGAAAAGCTCTTAACAGGAAAAGAGAAATAAGTCTCTCGCCATGACAACAGACTTGTGAGCTGTTCTGCTGAAGTTTCCTTCAGATCTGCAACAACTTTTAAAGTATCACATGCTCTGAAACAGGAAATCACACAAATCACCCACATTTTAATGAAGTTCAAAGTTGCAAGAGAAGCGGAGGAGCATCCTCAGCCTCCCAGCACGGAATTAACACGTCTGTCTCTGGAACAGACACACAGGATGTGCTTTAAACCACCCTCATGCCAAGTGCTTTAATACCAAATATTGGTGTGAAGCAGCATCAGACCAAGAAAGCAACTGGCTCCTCTTCATTATGGTAGCAAAGATAATTAATAGCCATTGACTGCTTTGACTCCACTCTCTGCTGCTGGGGAAAGGCTCTACTTCCCAGACAGACAGAAACTCTCCCTTCGAAATTCCAAATCAACCAAAGATTAATTAACTGTTTCACCACAAGCCCCAGATTTAACAGGGACTTTAACAGCCCCAGACTCTCCAGGGACACCTTGGGTAACACCTTTTAAAATAAACCCCTGGCTTCTACAACTCTAGTATTTCTAAGAGGCCTTAATAAAAATTTCAGAACTGTACAGTCTTCAAAACCACTCCTGTAACAGCAAGGGTTTGGCTGAACTGTCTGCATCTCACAGATTTCACACCATGGGGCTCTGGCAGGGCTTGGCACATCAAAAATGATACAAGCAGGTTGAAATCCTGCCTGTTGTCACCTACCTGTGTCCAGGCTGATATTCACTGACCCATCCCTTTGCTGGGCAAACAGGGAATGATGACAACAGGCACCTTGCAGCCCAAGAGCATCACTGCAGCAGCTAAACCCTCTGCTGATGCAGGGATCCAGCTCTGGGCAGCTCCTACAGCCTCATGGTCAATGTGATCAGTGCCCTCTTAGTTTGACATTTTAGATTTTCCCAGTCTTTATCAACGTGTGTTACAGGCTGCTGAGGGAACTACGTAACAGGATTAACTAATGGCAATAACCCTCTTTTGTCAGAGAGGATTACTGTCATTCAGCACCAGGGGAAACTGAAAACCAGGAGTTCCTTTTGTGGTATTTATTTAATATTCTACTCTGTAATCTGTTTGCAACAGTATTAGTGCAAAATGTCATGGGAAGATGTAAACACTCACCAGATTCCTTTTTGTACCTACAAACAAACCAAATGAAAAACAAAAAACAGTTTGTTTCCTGTCGCTCAAGCCGTTCCAAGATCCTGATGCTCTATGTTATTTAACATTTTCAGCTGACTTTGGGGACATTGTAGACTGCTCTGATGAGGCATGTTCCAGTGTCAGCCAACAGTTTATCCCTGGCACGCTTGTCAATCAAAATAAATCTAACAGACGGCTTTCTTTGTTTCAAATGAGCTTTCCCTGGTCATTAAAATTCACTTTTTATTACAGAAACTACCATTTGGAGAGAGCAAATTGAAATGTTTGTGGTTCCTACTGAATCAACTCCTACTGGAGTTGATAGTCGCAGAAGAAATCTGCAAACACAAAAATTGCATTATTTCAGCACCTCTGTGCTACCCACTCCTGGCCTCTCTGTGGCCTGGTAACTGCAGAATGGCCATTTCATACAAACCCTGTAACCAACATTTTGGCACCAGGATGACATGATTTCCTTTAGTGCTTTCAGCAGCAGGACATAAAATCTAGAAAATTAAAATTTTCCTAGGACTGGGCAGCAAGATCCGAGGCACATCTCATCATAGAACATAAAAACGTAATAGTTATTGACAGGCTACTTTTTAGAAAACATTGGGTTTCCTATGCTAAATATTGAGGAAATCATGCTCTATTAGATTAGATTTGTAAACTTACAGCAAAAGCATAGAAGTCAATAAAATCACATTTAGAATATGTGTTCCTGGCAAAAATAAAGTGCTTCCAGCAAGGCCAACTTAATTTTTGGGAGGTAAATCAAGAGGCCATGCAAATACATCCTGACAAAAAACCCCTGGTTTCCAAACAGCCCTCATGCCACAGAAAGCAGCCTGATGATTTGTAATGATGTACAAATCATGCAAAGGAAGCCATGATTTTATCTGAAGCTCCCACATGAGTAAGAGTTTAGACCGCTGCAAATACCAGATTTCCTTTTCCTTTTTAATAAAAGTTTATTAAAAAGCCTGAACAAACAAGGTTTTGAAATCATTATCTCCCTTCTCTACAGGGAAATTGTGCATATAGCCTCTAATTTTGTCAATTACGAACACGTGGGGTTTTAGTTATTATAAACACACTTTCCTTCCACTGACAGTGATTCAATTCCCATTCTACAGATTGATTTGCAGCCCTTAAAATCACTTTTTTTTCGTTAACAAGCACCATCCTCTACAACTGCCCTCGGAATAAAAAGGAAAATTAGCAGCTTTTTTTGCATCTTTCACAAACCAGACTTTAAACACAGAATGCAATTACTTTAAAAAAAATACCTGAAATGGTCTAAGGTATTGTCCAGGGCAACCCAACATTTTAAGACAAAAAATATGCTGTAATTTGGAAGAAAAGAGGACAGGAAACAAACGTGCAAAACTCAGTCAAGGTGCTGAATCATAATCCTTGTGCCTTAATCCCACATAACTGACACAGTTTGCACAGGAGGCAGCAAAAACCCAGACAAACTTCCAGTAATTGTAATAGAATACTCTGCTTTTCTCAAACCATTAAGAACTCATTTCTGCCCTATATGCAGCTAGCAATATTTGCCCACAAACCCAAACCTGCTTTGTGTTTTACAAGCCTCACCTCGACTGCATTTTCCACTCCCTGAGTCACTGTCATAAACTCTCCTACAGCGAGGACAGGTGACAGTGACTGCCTCACCTCTGTCCCCCCTGCACTGCCCCTCTTCTGGAAGAGAAAACTGGATTAGTTGGACATAATTTACCCCTGATGATGCCGTGCTGTCTCTTATCTCCTGGATGCTCACACACTGTTTACTAATCACAGCACATTTCTAGTGGAGGGGTCTATAATTTCTAAGCTTTTCCTCCTCCTTCCTCCCCTCCTCTCTGCTGGTACCTCACTCATCCCTCCACGACTCTCCCAAGCCAGCCATTAATCACCCCGACACCTCATCCAGCATTCCTTAACTCCACAGCACCAGACCCAGCTGATCTGAGCACATCTACCCAAAATAAGCTTTCTGTCACACTCGTTTTCTCACTCAAGTTTAGCTCCTGCACCTCTGTCACTGCTGTTAATTGTGCCAGACATCTCATTGCAGGTGACCTGAAGCCAGGAAACTCTTCCATCCTCCCAGCACCACCTGCTGCTGCCCTTCCCTCCTCACTGCAGCACACCAAGCTGGTTTTCCCAAGATGGACACGTGGAATGATTCCCTCTGCCTCTCAAGGCCCCCTCTGCATCTCCTGCTGTTCTTTGCCCATTTCCCATCCTGTCCTGAGCTCTTCTGCTCCATCCCCAACACCCTCCCTGAGCTCCCTCACTGCCACACTGCAACCCAAGGCTGTCAGAGAGTGATACCAACTCACCCAATCTGCCCTCAGCTGCTATTTTTACTCTGCAAAGGAATAATTTTTATTAATTTTGTTAATTTTTTTTAAAGGAACTGAAAGATTTCTTGAAAATTTTACCCTTCTACTGCCATGGAGTTGTTACTTCATCCTGATACACCAATCTGCAATATTTTAAGGCACTTTATTTATTTCTACTTCCACTTGTCATATGGCTTGTTAACTCTTGTTAACCCTCTCACCCTATTTCTATTACATTTTGACATTCTCAACTAGCTTTTTTACCATAAACTTTACTTTAAAGCTTCTTTGTTTTACAAATGTAATTTTGGGGGGATTTATATCAAGCGTTCCAGTACATGCTGGTTATGTTTGGCCTGGAAAAAAATTCACATTACCACAAAGTCCTGTGTTTTAGATGATTCTGCCCAAATCCACAGGGATCTCTCCTGTTTTGGTGTTCTTCCAGAGGAGCCATCATCACATCCAATGCCCTTCTCCCACATCATCTCCCTCCAGAGCTGGACCTTCAGGCAAGTACACAAGGCAACATCTCTTTCTTCTTTAGCTGTCTTTGCTTCCCAAACAAGCCACATCCTTTACAATAACATTCCAGCTTTGTGAATTATCTGATCAACTCTCTTACATAACAACCATAAATTATGCTCATATACTGATTTTTTTGCTGCTTTTCCTGTTTATTTCCCTGTCCTCCTGAGATTACAACACAACTGTAAGGTGATCTGCAGCCAGCTCACCACCCTGTTTCTTGTACCTACTCTAAACACATTAACAATAACCTCATATCTCTGGGTTTTGCCATCCCACTCTAATTCTAATCTAGAATCTTTGTTCTTAATTAGCAAGTTCATATGTAAACAGAGCAACTTTTTCAGATTGAGCATTCCAATGAACACATTTATTTCTCTCTGGTATTAACACTTCAGAACAGGTTAGACGAGGAAGAAACTAGCAGAACGAACAAGTAGTTCCTAAATCACACCATCAGCAGAGTTCCTGATCCACTGATGGGAGGTATAATCACTCTGTTTCTTGCAGAAATAATTAATTACAGCCTGTGCACAGTCCTACTCCAACTGGGAAATGCAGCAAAATCCAGTGGGCTCAAAGGCACACTAACCTTACCCGGAGTTTGTTGCAGTCTCTGAATGCAGGGATGGAACCCATGCTGTAAATGCAGAGTTACCCTTCCCATTTTGCCTCTCACTTCCCTGCACACTCACTCCCCTCTCCATCTCCAGACCCCAGCACAGGCTGATCTCAGCCACACATTTCCAGAGCAGCACATGCTGAAGTTTCCTACAGCTCTCTCCCAGCACAGAGTGACACTGTACAACACTGCCCCATCACTGCTGCTGTCGTGCAGCTGTCACTGTGATGGAGCAGGCAAAGCCACCAAGGGCCCCCCAAAAATGAGAGGAGCTCATCTGCAATGCAGCTGCCAAGGCACTGCTTGAGCTGTGAGCTATCCTGATCTCAGTCCAGCACAATTCTACACTTTACTTTTCCTAATAAGTATTTCTCATTCTGTTTATGACCATTTTGTTTAGCTCCCACCTTCCTGCTGAATTCTCTTTAACAGGAATTTAGGAGTTTGCCTTCCCCAAGCTGTGCTTCATTACAGACATTCAGCCTGGGAGCTGAGCTTCTCTTCTCTAATGATTTACTTTTTTAGGCCATGCTAATCTTGTGTACAGTTAAATTAAGAACATTACTTTTACTTAAGTAAAGAACAGAAGAAAGAGACCAAATGTTATGCTGTAAGATTTTTCTCTGATGCCACATATATGTCATTAAAATGGAGTTTATTCTGCATGGTCGTTTCAGAAACATGTCAGCATGCACCAATAAATTCCACTAAAAAGCAGGACTATAAAGTCAGTATTTTTTTATCCACAGAGCTTTAACTTGAAACAAAAATTATTTCATTTGTGAAGTAATAATACTGTAACACGTAATACTGTTGATCTAACTAAACCAAGCAATAAATATTTGTAAGCTCCAGTGACACACTGAGCTCCAAAGTCAGCTTCAGAGTCTGTTCTGGAAATCATACAAACACAAACTGTTGATAAGACCTCACTGGATCATTCTGGGAAAACTGCAAGAGAAGAATACTGTCATTTGCTATTACAATGACAGTTTTCTTTAGATACAATCCTTTAACACTCCCATGTTTCATAACACTGACTTTTATGCAGCAGAAATAGATTTGGATCTGGGGCACCCTCACAATACCCCTTTTTTGAAAAGCTGTCAAAATTTTGAAAATTCAGATTTTCTCAAATTTAATTTGGATGCCATAAACCTGTCCTTTTATAAACATCCTTTCCCACTCCCAGGATTACACATGTGATAATTAGCACTGTCAACTCCCTTTCAATTTATACAGTGAAGCCAACTGAGGCCTTTGCTCAAACTGGCTTAAATTCCTGCCTGGATCTCCTCCTCTCCTAAATCCCTGCTAAGATCAACAGCAACCACTGCCATTTGAATTTCACCTTCCCCCTTTCTCCAAATTTATTCTGGCTTCCCAGCACTAACCTCAGCAGATCCCCCCTGCCTGAAACACAGTTTGCAGAAGAACTAGAACACTTCAGGACACTGGGGAACAATCTCCTACTCCTGCCAATCGTTTTGAGGCAAAAAAAACCCAGGATTGTGCTCAAGGCAAGAAGCTGAAGGAAGATGCGTGGGGACAAAACAGGGACTTGGAGGCCAAGTCTGAAGAAGAGAGATGAGAGAATAGGACCTGTGAATGGAGTGAAGTGGGGTGGAGCAGGAAGGGCAGGGGAAGTCTGTGGTGTGAGCTGTGCAAGACAAGCAGAAGTTTGTCGTTGCTCAAATAATGCCTTAAGTTTTAGTTATTATATTTTTTAGACTCTGTGCTGTTTTGGTGGGTAGTTCTAGGTTTCACATTAAGTGCTACTGAATTCTCTTCACAGAGCAGACAGACAAAACAATTCCTTATCTAGTTTGATACCAAAGACAACTTTCAGGCCCAAGAACTAAAACAACAGTGAAGTGAGAAGGGAAAACAAGGAGGCAGGAGCTTCATAACGTGAAGCTATGGTTGGAGAATTGATTCTAATATGCTGATAAAAATGTGAGACCTTGTGATCTGTTGACCATTTTGTAACCATTTCAGATTCACCTTGGCTTCACCTTCACCTGTGGCCCAGCTGGACTCTTGTGCAGCCCAGGTGTGCCCATTGAGGCCTTTTAATAAATCCCTGCTTTATCCTTTTGCTCTAGCTGGTCTCTGTTCCAGGTCAGCCTCCAGAAGGCATCACAAGTACTCTCCAAACACGACTGCAGCTCAGGATTTTCATCACACACATATCCATGGAAGGCACCCAGCTCTTCCCGGGACAGATGGCCACAGGCACAGCTCCATCAGTCCCCACAGCAGCTCTGGACAGCCCAGCAGCACCCTTAGGGGTGGCACTGGCTGCAGAATACAGCAGT
Organism: Certhia americana; assembly: GCA_018697195.1. Lineage (NCBI taxonomy): Eukaryota > Metazoa > Chordata > Aves > Passeriformes > Certhiidae > Certhia > Certhia americana. The sequence goes on along the minus strand of CM031880.1, from coordinate 7,566,150 downwards.
TCTGGGGGGTTTACTGCATTTCCCAAGACCACAAGTAATGGCACACGCACAGAGTTGTGTTTGAAGACCACCACGGAGACAACCAAGCACCCAAAATGATGTAATTTCAGAACTGAGGCTGCTAGTGTAGCTTGAGTTCTGCTGTGCTGTTATAGCCCAACCTGCCTTTCCCTGCCACCCCAAAGGACACCTTGAGGATGGACACCCAGGGCACTGCAGGCTCGGGCAGCTGGAGAGCAGCCTGGCCTCACCTCACTGCTTAGTACAAAAAAAGGCATTTATGAGCATTTAAAGCATCATTTCCCAGCTCCTCTGTGGGTCACACACATGGACACACAGCCTGGAATACAGGATGTGTCCTTAAACCTAAGACAGATGGGGCACGGAGGTACAGAGACAGAGACTGGCACAGCACAGTGCAACAAAAGTTGGGTAAAGTTTCAGATCCAAACAAACCTTCAAGAACTGTTTCAGAGGACGCAGAAAAATGCTCATTCGGAAGCATAATTCCTACTTCAGCATTCCAGAGTAAGATTGAGAACACTTTAGAAGACAGCCTTGGTTTTGGAGATTCTGATTTTGTGATGCCCCTTCAGCCCCGTGGCACTGGCAGGGTGGGGATGGGCTGGAGCAAGAGCTGGTGAGAGCTGTGCTGCAGCTGAATCCACCACAAGACAAAATAGACACAGCTCCAACTAGGAACAGCTGTTATTTTCCAATTAAAAATCACAAGACCAAAATATTAATTTATTAAGCAAGCGTTCAGTTCACACAGCCACATCTACAATTCTGAGCAATATATTCCTTTTTTTTAAGAGAGACTGTTGGGATGTCTGGCATAAATAATTTAATGTGACAAAACAGTTTATTGTTTGCTGTTGATAGGCAAACAATGCTGTTCCATATTGTGAAATACTGGCTCAACATATAAAGAATTGTAAAAGATTTTCCTTAGCGGAGTGAACAAAATTTGTTGACATTCCTCCAACTGTTTTACCTAATAAAGTATTAGCTGAGTTAGGATTTGAGAAAGATTATCTTCTGCTATCATAGAAACAAGTTAATAAAGTGACAATAACAAACTGATGTATCTGTCAAAGTTTATAGATAAGGATGTCAAGCTATAGGTTATCAGCCTACAGAACTGACACTGTTCATATATCACAGCCCCCCAACACACACTCTGTCAGCATTGTTTATTTTCAGTCAGGAGTTAAATAATGACCATGTACTAAAAATGCCTTTGGGGAACTGCTTTGTCTTACATACTGTTCACCTGTTTACTTCAGAGTAAGTTTTGACTTGCTTTTATTTAATTTTCTGTTTGAACAGCTGGTATTTATCAACTTCAAATGGACTTCAGGTCAATACACCGCAAAAAATTTTACTGCCTTTTCTGCACTTGCTGCACACAGAGAGCCTGTAAAATGCTGATGAGAACAGCTCCACAGCCAGCCCAGCTCCAGAGGGAGCCAGGGAATGTTCCCCATGCCCCTGAAACCAGGGCAGCACTGGGACAGGAGGAGAACACAGAAATCACACCCACCCTGTACATCCCACCACCACCAGCAGCCTTTACTCCTTCCTCTTCTTCCTGCTTGTTTTTACAGGATTCAAACCTGGTTATCCAGAAAAAGGCAGGAGATGCTATGGGGATTGGGGTTGGGGATTTTTTTTGTCTGTCATTTAGAAACAGCCAGTGGCAGCAAAAGCAGCAAGTTCTGCTGAAGTCAGAGGTGAGGATGGAAAGAAGACACGGCTGTGAAGGAGAAAACCACCAAGTTTATTTGTTTTCATCCTAAACACATGAAGAAATCTCCATTTTTTTCACAAATACATAATTAATTAATCCTATAAAAATTATTCCAGAAAAAGCTATGAAACAAGTTAGATTAAGTGAGTTAAAAAAAATAAAAGAAATCAAAATGTGAATAGAAAAATAAATGTCTGGCAATAACCAGGAACAACATAAAGGGTTTCCATCTATTTATTCTTTTTTTCTTCTCTATGCCAGGCAGGGTGACTGAAAGATACTATTCTACCAGAAATCACTTTCTGGAACTGACAGCTCTACCTGTCATATTTGACGAAGCAAAAAAGAATGGGAAAGATCATGAATTCTTAATTCAAACAAGTTTCTATTACTTTTTTTGGAATCATTGTCTGAGTATGGGTCTTAAGATAAGGGTAAGAATTAACATATTACTCTCAGAATGCTTTTTCTAATCAGTGGATTTTTCTTACTACTACAGTACTTTTTAAAAAGGGAACTGCAGCAAAAGGGCACATCTGGAATTTCTATTTATTAATGGCAGGAAGAGGGGAAGGAATTGGGGGGGTGGGGAGGTGAATGACACCACCTTAAGCAGAAACTACTACTGACAATTTGTCTCCTTCAACATTAAATTGAGGAGTGTAGCTTTATATAAACATAAAAAGGTACCAGATTTGGGGACCTGAGTCTTACAAAATGATGCAGGACTGGGGTATGAGATTTTGCATGCCCCCTACTCCTGTTCAGAAGAGCAAATAATATGGTCTTTGGGCATGAAGACACAAACACTGATTCACCTGATGCCTCCTCATGCTGCATGACCTTCAAAACCAAGATTAGAGATCCTAATTCTCCCGATGTCAATTTTATCAGTTAGAAAAGACAGTCATCTAAAAGACCATTTCAAAAAAATCATTCATTATGTAATGAACCATTTGCAAATAAAAGACTTTCTTTTGCAGTCATTTAAGTACTAATCCAAATCAATCACTTATTCTAGGACAGTCAAGTTAACTTACATACCAGAGGGCATAAAAAGAGCTGATTTACACAACCAACACTTTTAAATAAAAGTTATTAGATGGCAGACTCAGAAAAGCCAAGTGCACAGCAGAGATCTGGGTGTCCCAGCTCCTGCTGCAACTTGAACACAAATAAAAATGATCTGTTTTCTCAAACTGAAGTCACTCTATTTCAATAATACTTTATATTGCTTTTACAGAAGGAACTTCAGGCCCTTTACATGTAAGACAACTGCAAAAATCCCTGCAACATTTGCTCATCTCATGTGTAAGAGGCTCCAAGACCTCCTGAGCTTCACACTGGAAACTTTTCTGCAGGAGCCCAAGCTATTGTGTGAGAGGAACCAGGGGGTGCCGAAGGAGTTGGTTGCTATGGTGGCATCTCATAAATCATCAATTATTGTCTGTTATTATGAAGGTGACAGCCTCATAAAGAGATTTGCATTCTCGGCTAATTTTAAGATTTTTTTTTTTTTTTTTTTCCTGCAGACATCATTTGCTTTGTAAAAGAAATGTCATGACAACCAGAGAACACTTAAGCTTGTTATCGGGTAGTCAGGCAGACGCTTGGCCCCCATCACTTTGGCATTTGAGCATTGGAGCCTCTTTTGCATTATTGAGTAGTTTATCTTTACAGTTCATAAATATATTTCTGAACGTGGGGACGGGCATAATAGGAGGACGAGGGAAAGTGATGGAGGGCTCCTGGTTGCCACGGCAACCTAAACTGATCAATTCCCTGTCACTGTTTTAAAAGAGGCACCACTCTCCTGTGGCCCCCGATGCTAATTACAAATGCAGGCCCTTCGCTGGCATGTTCAGCTTCCAGATTAAAGCAGTTCATGCCTAATTTATCATTTAACATGTCCTCCCACATTTGTAGTGCCGTACGGAATGAATAACAACTTCACTTGTTTACAGCGTTTTCAACTTAATTTCACTAATTAGTTTTGCAGTTGCAGGAATCCGAGGGGGCGGCTGCCCCTCTGGAATGCCAGGCACAGGCAGGGACTGGGCAGGGACTGGGCAGGGAATGGGCAGGGAATGGGCAGGGAATGGGCAGATGGACAGGCAGGGTCACCCTCCCCATGCCAGCTCCAGGCTCTGCCCCCCAGGACCCCCACCATCCACACATTATATATTTATATCCCTCTTATCTTCAATCATGTCCTCAAGTGACTGGGAGACTTCTTATGGGAACGGGAAATAAATTATGGAAGACTTGGTTTAGTTTCCTAGTAGAATTGTTTATATTGTGCAAAGTTTCAGATGAAAATGCTGCTGGATTTACCCCGAAACTGGACACAATTTGTCCACTAAATGTCCTTCCAGCCAAACTTCTACTACTTCCTTTAAGGATTTTGACCAGATTTTAAGTGAACTGAACTTTCAATGTGTGTTTCAACACAGTGTTTATCACTTCCAGAACTCAGGCTTCTCAGAATGTTCTTCCACATCTACACAACCAGCACTTGTGTCTTGGAAAACCCTTTCCCACCCTCTGCGTTCCAGAACAACACAGAACAGAGTGTGAAATCTCAACAAGGAAAATTAAAACGTGCTAGACCCAAAACGCTCTCAGTCATGACAGCAGTAATTACTCAGACATCCAGGAAAATAAACCTACTTAAGGAAGACAGCAATGCCGAAAGCCAAACTCTACTGTCCTAATATCTGGAAAAGACTATGGCCTTTCTGCTCTCAAGAATGATATTATAAATTCTGCACATTCCAAAACTACTCTGAAATTTGAAAAAAATAAAAGCTGGAACCTGTAAGATCCATCTCTGGCAATAGGAAGAGTTCTGTGCTTGAGCACTGCCACCCCCAGGGAGCCCTGGATGAGGGAAGGGATTTTGGTTCCTTGGTAATATTTGCACTGTTGCAGCCACAAAGGAGATCATTTGACAGCCTCTGCCCCAGGCAGCTCCTCCCTGTCATCAGTTTTACAAAAGGGCTCCTTCCCAGAACTCCTGTTAATCAACAAAAATTATACATCCACAGAAAGTGCAAACCCTCCGAGGGTCTCGGGGGGCCTGGCGAGGCAGCACTTCCAACTGCTGCTCCTTACAGCAGCTGTGGCAGCACAGCCAGCTCACAGGGGCTCCTGCTTGCACCACCAGCCTGATTTCCCTGCTTCCCCATGCCCAGGACACAGCCCCATCCACACCCAGGGCACAGCCCCATCCACACCCAGGACACAGCCCCACACCCAGGACACAGCCCCATCCACACCCAGGACACAGCCCCATGCCCCATTCCCAAGGGAATATGGACAGCTCAGAGCAGTGAGAAGCAATCTGGGCACACGACCCACAAGTGGAGCCTACCCAGCCATGCTGAACAGGGGCACAAAGCTGGATTTTGAGCAAATGCTGCCTTGGCTTTGCACAGAGCTTCAGTCCCGTTCCACAGATTCAAGGGCACCCCAAATCCTCCTGTTCCACCGCAGAGAGCACAGGGATGTGTGAAAGAGAACACAGCACTGCTGCTAGGAGTGGAAGTTTGTTTCTAAAACAAACAAGCAAATAAATAAATAAATCCATAACAACAAAACTTTTCTCATGTATGATCTACATTCTCTGTCATTTGCATTTGTTTTGTCTTCTATTATTTAGCCCATAATACCCTGAGTGAATACTACAGGGCAAGGCCAGACCTCTGGCAATCAATAGTGTTAAGAACAGCTTGATTCCACAAAAACAACCCAAGAAACAGCAAGTCTACATTCTTTGCCTGGATAAGACATTTATTTTAAACACAAAAAATGCTATAAAATTCACAGAAAGAAATGAACTAGCTCGAAAATTATACTATATTAGCACTGTATTTGTAGATGACTACAAACACCCCTGTGACAGGATGAGCAAAAAATGTTTGTTTGTTATATTGATTTCATTCTTCAGAATTCTGAGATGATTTGAAGATGATAGCAGGGTATCCTCCAGGCCCATTTCCCAGGGAAAAGCACCATTTTTGAGAACATCTTTCAAAAACTGCTGTGATACAGTAAAGCATAGGCCATGCAATGGCAGCCTGCACCCTGCTTCTGGAGAGTATCCTTAGGGCCAACAACCATTCCTTAAAATCCTTACTAACACACAGAACGCCTCCTTTCCCATCACCTCCCTACAAATAAGCCCAATTCCATAAAAGGCAATTGCATCAATTGCATCACACTGGTGTAAGCAGAGAGAAAAGCCTTTTTGTGCCAGCACAAACCACCACCAGCTATTGACTCAGTGCTCGAGTGCTTCTGCCCATTTGCACACCCACATCATCCCCCAGCAGCACGCGCTTTTTAACGTCCCCCTTTCCAACACTTCCTTGTAAACTTGCATTTTCTAGTCCTCAGAGAGCCAAGCCTTACACCCTAAACTTGAACTACATACTAACACACAGATACTACTAGCATTCAGCTACACACTACATATCACTACCAAAAACCAGTTCCAGATAAAAGCACAACCCCTCCCAAGATCAGTCACTGTATCTGCTGCTCTCAGAAAGATGCAATCCCAAAATTTGTATTTCAAACAACACTAAATCCCACTGGGCTCTCCACTTGTGCTTTCAAATCCATCTGTCCCTGCTGGCCACTGACCACAGCAGCACCATGGGCCAGGCAGGATCTGGAGAACTCTCTGGGCTCTCAAGAAAGAAAAGGAAGAGGGCTATTCACTGCACTCTGTTTTATCTACACTGCATTCTTGCAGCTCCTAAACAGCCTGTTTATTGTTTAAGTCAGTTTGTAACTGTGTTTAAGGCATGCAGGAGGCTGTGCACTACTACTCAGTGTTACTCAAATAAAGACAACATATTAAGAATAATCACTCCATCTCTCTAAAACGGTTACACGCTGCTCAGAAGAGAACATGACAAATACTTTAGCTCTTTGTGAAGCACCATAATTGCTCATGATTTGCCTTTTCATGATTATAACCTCATTCAAGATCTCCTTACTCACTGAGTCCTTAAGGCTGGTGCAGCACTGACTATCAGCAGAGAGGTAGGATGGCTTGAACACTTAAGGAACAGATTGTTCCAGCCTTGAAGGATTTAACACCCCCCCTCCACTTACTGGTGTGTTTGCCATGACACACTACATTTTATTACTGTCTCAGTCCTGTCATCCAGTGAACTTAAGCCTTCATCACCTGCAGAAATCCCTGGCCCAGACTACACCCACTGCATTGAGAGATGCTGGGTCAGTCGCTTCAGTTTTGTTTCAGCTGCCAAAGTATAAATTCAAAGGAAGATGGGATGTGCTGGCAGCAATGTAGCACACCAAGCATCTCCACTGAGCACAGAAGCTCTCCCAACCTGCTCCAAATCTGTCTGCTTTCACTTCAGGATAACTAGAAGTTCCCCAAGAGTTAATGCAGCACCTTCGGGTTATTAAATGGAACATGCAGAACATTACATTATTATGCTGCACATGGCTAAGGAATTTTAGTATTCACAGGATTATGGTAATTAAGTCTTCCTTCACTTTGGGTGATGTGACACTTGCTTGACTATAATGTCACTCCACTTAAAGTCTGTGTAAACAACATTATCTTAGTCACTCTGCATTACATTTCCAACTGTGAGCAAAATTACAAGGTCAAAGTGGACAAGAATGTAGGTAATCCCAAGGAAACATCATGTAAATGACTCGCTCAAGGTTCAAGCTGGGTTTTCAAGGGTGGTAAAAGGCTTATGTACTACACTGATATTTTAGTCCTGGTTTGCAGAAGGTATCAGTGGCAAACTGCAGTTCTGTGTGTAGGGACATTTAGCTGCTCAGGACTCTGCAAACTTCTCCTTTTGTAAGGACTGGGCTGCCAAAGAAATGCACAGAGTAAAAGAGGAATGATTTTGAACAAAAAGCTATATGGAACCAGCAGAATATTAATTAACTCTATAAGTGACAGATGCAAACAAAGAAATATATATTCCACCGACATCATTAACATAACACAATAAAACCTCTATTAAACTGTCAGTCAGAGAGCTGGGAAAAATATTAACCTCATTGTTAAGAACAATTCTTTTAATTCACTTAGCTGGACTTGCTTTACCTTTGAATATCAAATAGGAAAGCATTTAATGACTTTTTTGTGATTTTGATTGTTGAACAGACAAACTTGCAGCTGAATTTCTTTTACCCTAACAAGCACACAGTAAACTCCAAGTACACAGACACATTTCAGAGAGGGGGTGTGTGTGTGTATGTGTGTATATATATATATATATATATATATATATATAAAAAATACGCATACACACTAGTCTAGTTCTCAACCACCCAAGATTTAGTTTGATCTCAGACTGAACAAAAGGACTGCACAAATGAGCAAGCTGCACTCCTCAAATTAGCAGGTAACATCTTCCAAACCCAAAAGCTCTTTCTGTAAGTTTGGAAACAGCAGCCCACCCCTTCCCTGTACCATAAAACTCACTAAACAGAAAAAAAAAAAACTTGTTAGCATTTCCAAAGCTGTTCAAACATTGTAAATCCATGAGCATTCAAGCCTACATAGTTAGAGATGTAACTAAATCAGTTGGGAATGGGATTTATCAGTAGGAAGGCTTTAATAATTCCTGGGAATTCCACCTGCAGAGAAGTGGTACCCAGGGACACGTCACTGACATTCCAGATCCTTGGAAATGTCATTTCAGCCATTTCTATCTGGAACAGAAGCTGTGGGAAGTTTTAATTAATGACAAAACCACACTGTTTCAAGTTTTCTCAGGCAGGAATTATGTTTGGAAGTTCCGTGATAAAAACAGGCCTTTGCCAAAAAGCTATAGAGTGAATCTGCCCACTGCAGCTCTTCCCTTGCTACAGTCAGGGATGGGGCTGTCAGGAAAAGCCAGGAGCTGCTCCCAGCCCACTCCTCATGTCCTGCTGCAGAACTCCCATGCTGGGCATGAACACCAAAGTTCATAATGGGCTCAGTGCCTGCATCCTTCTTCCAAAACTCAAATTACAATATAATCTGATATAACCAACCTTTCATCTCCAGTCTATGATCACGCATGACATGAATGTGACAGATGAATACTAAAAGTTGAAGTAAAACAATACACAAAGAAATCTTTTTCCCTATAGAACACTTTCTCCTCCCTGTGTAAGACACAAATAAGTCACTTATCTTTCTTCTTTGCAGCTGTTAAGCAGGATGCCCCCATAGCATTCCACTCTGAAAACACCACGTTGAGTATTTATTTACCTGGTTGCTCCTGGAGAAAGTTACAATGAGGCACCAGTGACAAAACTCCTTTTAGTATAAATTCTTTGGCGTGAAAGGCTTTGAGGGTACGACACAGAGTCAGCTTCCCTATCAAACCTAAATTCAGAGTATAAATCAATTACACCACTGACTATACAGCATGAATTATTAGTAGCTATTTCACAGCTGTTTGCAGGCACAGATGTCAAACACAGCTCAAACTTGTGATCCAAAACTCTGCACCTGTGACTATGGACAAAGTCAGGGAACGATGTTCAGAGTGAAGGCAAAAAGGTGTTTCCCAAGTGGGATCATCTGCAGACATACAAACAGAAAAGGATGTGCAAACACAAAAAGCTATCCTTGAGAAAACACCGTAATTCAGCTCTCAGATCCCTCTGCAACAGGACATCCACACATGAGAGGAGAATAGCATCATTTGAACTGAATTTCACAGCATTCAGCCATTTTAGCCCACTATCATAGGTGGTTAAAACAAGTAGATTATTTAATATTTGAAATATTTCAGTATTCCCCAATCACAGTTATTGTTTATCTTGCATGTCAATGATACTTGTCACATACATTATAACTTAAGTCTTACTACGGATTTAATGGAAAAACAAATAAAAAGTAAGTGCATATAATATTTCTAATATAAACAGGCAAAATATCATCAAGATCAGTGGCTTGGTGTCTATTTTGGCAGGAGCTGAATTTGGCCTAATGACTTCTGGTTCTGATTTAGTGAGGGTTCCCCGTCATGTATGACTTTGTGACTTCTTCAGTATGTTTTCTTTGAAAAGTAAAGGTTTTCTGTATGAGATTGGAATTTAATTGTTTCCTTTTTAGACAAATATGCTTTTGGATGGATGCTGATGGAAAGGGCAATCAGATGTCAAAAGGGCAGCAGTACAGTGAGATTATGTGCCGAGGTCTAGGGCAGGACAGGCAAACAAGGGGGATCTCAGATCACTTGAGCAGATCCTTATAAATAAAATCTCAGATAACAGGCTTTGTTTACTCTGTAAAAATGCATATCAGCAGGTCAAATCAACTCCTGTTATGTTAACTACTTAAGTTACTTTCTTATTAACAAATATTCCTGATAGCATAACAGAACTCTCATCTGTGAGCATCTGGAATGCAAGGAGGGAAAAAGCAGAGTTTAAGTAATTAGGAAGGAGATGTCCTGCATCTAGAAGGAATGAAGTGTTCTCTCGCCATTTGAGGGGGAAATAAATAAACAAACTGCACTAAAAGAGAGCTCGTGTGGCAGCAAGTAAACAATGCTTCATTTTTGTGGAGAATCGCCAGTGCCACTCCTCATTTTTTAAATAATTCTCTTACCAATTTTACTACAGCTATGTCAGCAACAGCACTCCATTTACTCTGTTTGCACATATGCTTGGTAATATTTTTATGCAACACCCACCTGGGGCAATTCTCACTACAAAGAATGTACTGCAATAAATCCAAAGCTCGTTTTTTAATTGCCAAGTGTCACCCAGTGCTGTCCTGTCTCTGGGTGCAGGAAGCTCTAATGGAGAGCCATTCTCCTGTAATGTGATTAAAACACACAACTTTTATCTTGTGAGACTGTATCACAATTCCAGCTCTCTTTAATGCTGAGTGACCATGTGTGAAAAGCTGCCTCTTCCCAAACAGCCTGGCAATTCCACTTGGCTTTTATCCTGCCTTTTAGCAGGCGTTTTCTACGGGCTGAGATGCACTGAGCCACGATCCCACACCTCACCACAGCAGCTTCCCTCAAGAATTTCACATCAGTTATTCCCAAGCATCCAGGAGAAGGGGTAAATTTGAGCACTTAGCAGGAAAACCTCATACAATCCAAGGTAAGCACAAGAAGCTGCTCCCTTCCCAGAGATGTATTTGTTATCCCCCACGGCAGGCACACAACACCATCTCCACGTGTGTCCAAATTCCCTGTGAGCTAATATTGCAGGTACTGCAAAATCCCAAATATTTTGAAAACACAGGACTGAATTTTTAAGTTGAAATAAAACATTTTTCTAAACCAGTTTTGCAAAACATTCTCATTTAAACATTATTTGAGAGCAGGTTTCAGAGGTACTTGAAGGGAAATGGGTATTTTATTCCTTGACTACTTTTTTTTCTGCCTTTAAGTATTAATTTTCCACTTTTTTAGTTTTTTGCCCTCCTCTGAAGAGAACAGAAAATGGAAAGAAAACAGAACACTCAAAGTTTGGAGTGGTTGAGTTTTAAAATAAAAATAACAATTTACAAAGCAACTTTTCTCAGCACACTCTAACACTGAGCTGCAGCTCCTCTAAACTATTGCTTCCTAAATTATTCAGGGAACACATCCTGCAAATGCATCTGTGCAAGTCCAGCTCTGTCTGCCTGATTCTTCTGCATGTAGAACATCCCCAGAGGTCACCTAATGAAAGTGATGCTGAGCAGAAATCACTGCTGGACACATTTGCTTTAATGGAAAAGCTTGGTGTGTTGGAATAATGCTTTTTAACGTTTTTCACCCCGTGCATTTCTGATGTAGGCCAATGCAAAACCTTCTAGTGTCAAGACTCTTAAACTCCCTTTTTCAAGACTTCCCAATTTCTGGTCTTCTAAAATATTAGAAAAAACAGGATCTCTATGTGTGTGAGTTGAAAGATAAAGGACAGTGGGTTCGTGCTTGTCCACCATCCTTTGAGGAGCACACAAAATACAAAGTATGATCCTGTTTTGCCTGTATGGAGACTGTCAAATGTACTTTAGGAGCAAAATATTGAGTGACTGCTTGGAAAGAAGGGAGTATTAACTTTAATATATCTATCTCATTATGAGTAACACCAGTTTACTGAAAAAAATCCAAAGAAAATAATGAGTGCAAGAAGGTCAAGAGGATTGACAGTAAACCTGTGGGTCAGGGAACACTGGGTCAGAGATCTCCAAAGATTTAAATACTAAAATGACAGTAAATACAGCAAGCTATTCTCCACTGTGTAACATTAACTACCAATACCTTTCAAAAAAGACAATTCAAAATCTTGTATTCTTAAGACAATTTAATTTTTACCTTCTTTCTGAACGTAAAATTATACTGAGTGATTTTAACTTAAAGATCCCAAGCTGAAAGGAAGAATTCACAGGGAGTGAACAGCACCATTCGCTCAAGAAAGAACTCAAACTCCACATTCATTACTCAGGTTGTTGCACAAACCAGTTGGGATCTTCAGGCAGACAGAGTGTGATCCTGCTGGACAAGGTGTTGTTGTATTCCCTGGCTTTGTTTCCAAGGAGGCTGGGAGGGATCACAGATTTCTTCCTGTTTTCCCAGGAGCAGATTTCACAGCCCCGAGTGTGTGGGTGTGATAAAATGGACAGAGGAACAAACTGGCCACAAACCCAAGCACAACTTTGCCCCCTGCACGTTCCACGACATGAAATGGGCTGCCAGAACTGCTCATGAGCAGCCTGAGCTCATGTAGAGAACTCTGTACATCCATTTCCAAGGTCTGACCAGCATGGAGGGTATTCCCTGACTGTCCTGCACATCTGAACAGGCAGCTTGCTGCAATTCAGATGTCAAAAATATTACCATTCTTGGAAATCCAGTTGCACTCTCAAAATTCTCAACTAAATCCTTTAACTTCCAGTGTGAAAATTACTCAAAAAATGTGGTTTCTTCAACTGGTGCCACACTCTCCCACTCACGTACGCTTGACTGAAACCAACAATGGAGGACATTTCTTTTCTGATTTTCAACCTTTCTTTCCCTCAAGAGGAGTGTAGGAATTAAAAAATTTTGAACTGCAAACATTTCCAGTTCTTCAGAATTGCTGCAGTTTGCCTTTACCATGTCAGTAACAGCTTCAACTTAATTCTGCTTTTCTCAAAGCTCCTTTGGCACGCGTACATGCTGATAATTAGGTGAGCTACATTTACACTTCTGCCTGTAATATTTGCTGTGGCTACTGATAATCCCAAATTTGCTAATGTATTATTGCAAGAAAAACAAAACTGATGTGAAAGGAACTTAACATAAATAATACTCTCAGCCCAGCCCGGCTTCAAAAAGCTTAATGATTTTCTCAGATGTGCTGTAACAACAAAGAATCTCATGGTTCAGTGTCAAATGTCTGCTAGAAGCCAATGTTCATCACAACTGGAATGACTTGTTCATCATAGATTCCATCAATAATTGTTTCAGTATGTGAACGTGATCAATGTCGCTCTCATCAAGTATAAATCAAGCAGGGTATTTTCTAATGGGACCTTCAGCATTCTCATGGATCCTGCTCAACAGTAAGGTTTAATCAATGCACGAGCTCCAGTGACCAGGCATCTTTCTCAAAATGGCAATTATTTACAAATTCCAAACCATAAAAACACCCTGATGTTCTTGGCACAGAAAGTTTAAACGATGCGACTGAATATTGAAAGAGGCAACCAAAGTGACTGCAGCACTGGATCACCTCAAAACTGCATTTGGAGCTGCCTGACTTAAACCCAGTTAACATATTTAAATTATTATAGCTGAGCAATGATGGCAGTGGCCATCAGACCTACAGTACAAAAAACAACAGTTATCATAGATAAAGGGAAATACTGAATCTATCCATTTCATCTCCTAGGAAAGTGACTCCACTTCTGCAAGTTAACAGCAGGGGTAAAAGTAGATTCACTTCTTTTTTTCGTGTCACTGACTGAGCAAATCCAACCAATCCACGTGGGAAGCAACACTGCTGCTGCTCAGCTCCTTTTTTCTACCAGTTTCTTCTTTCTCAGTTTCTTCTTTCTACCAGCTACTTAAAACATGGTTCTGGGATGAGCAGTCACAGATAGATGCAGACTGACCAAGGTATTTTACCTTAAAAACTGTTTTCTGATTTTTTAGTGACTAAATAAAGCTAAAATATTACATAATTAGACAAGACCTTTATCAAATATGATAATTTTAAAAACGAATCTTAAAAACAACCTTAAAGCCTGTTTATGCCTGTAAGGAGTTTCAAATTAAAGGCTGTATTTTGGTAATTCCAGAGCAGTTTTAGGCTACAATTGTGCTGCACAGCTCCCCCCAGGTTTGGTTCACTTCCCACTCCTATTCCAGAGGGGAAGTTCTGCCAGCACACAGATCCAGCCACAGTGCTGGAGTGCAGGATTTCTCCAGAGGTGGGATCAGGAGATCCAGAGGGAACTCAGAGGAACCAAACCCTGCAAGGTCTCCTGAGGAATTACACCACAGCCTCTGTCCAAGGCAAAAACACAACTTCTAGTTGTGAACCCAACCCCTCCAGCAATGACCAGCAGGACTGTCTCAATAACTGAGAGTTTTTTCAGACTTTTTCAGATGCATTTCACCTCTTTTTTTGTATTTTCCCAGCTCAGCTTAGGTACTGTTAGAGGTGGAAGTGAAGCCTGGTTTCTCTGTGCTCAGAAGAGAACAGCAAAAAGTGCACAGGGGTAGCTCAGTTACTTGCCCCTCAGCTGACAGATACCCTTCCTTTCATAATAATTTCTGATATAAAAGAAATAGAGTTATATATCGATATATAATTCAGGAGATTTTATATTTTCCAATTAAATGCCTTTCAACCTTTGCTCTTTAAAGGTTATAGAAATTCATGATTTTAGCTTCTCCTCAGACTTCCTATCTTTAGTCATAAGGTCAATCAAATTCCCCTTTTCAAATGTTACATCTTAAAAGAATATGGTAACCAGAACAAAAACAATATCCTAAGTGAGGTCAGAAGATTTCCTAACCTTTACATATATTCCTTGCATTCTATTCCAGGCTGTTGTACCTCTTCTCCTTCCCCTTTCTTCCTCACTCCACGTCTCATGTGTCTTTTCAGATATTTTACTGATGTCTCCATAGTTTAAAATAAGTAAATTCAACCCCCTTTCTGTTCTTTTGGGGCTGCTACTTGGCTGTAACAACTTGCAGAAGAATTTTCATTACCCCATAAATGCTGCTGCTGAAATGCCACTGTTTGATGGTTCAAAGCTATCTGAAGTTTGTTTTTAGAAAGGATTACACTAAAACAAACTCAATAAACTCGTGTGAGTTACATTTGCCATTATTTCCGAGTTGTATATATCAAATTCAGGTATTTTGAAGAGCTACATTTATTAAAATACAACCTGAAGCACTAAAATTTGACCATTCATTTAAAGAAATTCAATCAAGAAACCAACTCAAAAAACCCCAAACCACTTTTGCTCCAAACAGTCCCTCTTATATCACTGGTGACTAAATTACTAATCTGGTTAACATATTTTGCTGTCAGGGTTAAGATAAACCATCTGGACAATTTTGCTACAAATTCTTTCTTGGCTAAATGTAGTTTTTATTGTAATTTGCCTCATTTCCTCCCAATATAACAACAGAATGTTGCTGTGTGGATACACTCCAGTGACCTGACAGACCTTTCCAGCAACTCCAAAACGTCTCACCACAAACTTTTTGCTTGATCTCAACATCACCATTTCCTTCTTATTTATCTACTTACAAAACCGTGATACTGGAACCAGCTGCTAAAAAATGCCAAGTCTATCAAAGTCCTGAAACTGGCAATCTTTTTCTGAGTTTATTCTTTTTAAGAAACTGGCAGATGGCTTTTCAGCCACTTCAGAATAACCAGGGACCCTCCAAGTTCTCCTTTTCTTTACTGTACCTCTCTATGCTACCTCAATTCCAAAACTCTCTTATAAATTGCAATCCAGTGACCTCCCCATGTAAATCCATGGTTTTATTGCCATGTCTGGCCACACAGAATTCAGCAAATTCACTGCACAGGGAATATGAGCAGAGCTGAGCGTTTGGGAATTGTTCCCTTCTCCTGGGTTTAGGGCAACCCAATTAACATCTACTCACACATAGGGTCATGCAAAGACAATACAGATGGTCAGACATCTTCTCCAAAAATAAATATATCAATAAATCAAACCTTTTTTGAATCTCGTGAGCTGGTGATTTTGCTCTGATTATGGGTTTTTTTCCCTTCCAAAGGGGGGGGGGAAAAAAAGGAAAAAGAAAACCAAATTCTGCTCTTTCCATTTAAACGTTTGACTAACTAGAGACAGGAATTCACCATTTCCCCCCCTAATTTCTAGGCAAATCAAATTTCCTCCTAAAATGCAAATTCATTCCATGATATAAAAATGAACACACAGAGGCAAAAAGGTTTACATGTCAAATGGCAATTTTCCTAAATGGCTCACACTTTAACTTGTTTTCTTTTTTCATATCTTAGCCATGACAAAAGATTTAATGGCCATCATTACTCAGATGTTTTGTCAGCATACCATGATGAATGCACTCTTCCTGGGTGTTATTCAGAGTTACCTCACAAGATTTCTCTTCTGTGTTACATTAACAACACCCTTCATACTTAACAATTTGATCTATCACACGTTTGACTAATGTTACCCATTAGAGTTCTGTGCAAAGACTCCTTGATTCAGGGGAAGATAGTTATTAAAATTAAATATATCCCTGCCTCTTAAAAATGTATTTTCTTTAATTACTAATATACATTAAATAGGATCAATCCATTAGCACAGATATCCCATAAGCTGTCCATGAAAGTAAGTGTAAAGAGAATGTATCATCCATTAATTATAACCATTCCACTCGACCTGTGGAGGTGCTGCTGCCTCCTCTCTCAAAACCCTCTCCTCTGGAGCGTAAGGAAGGAGACAAGACACAGGAAGGAAAGAGGGGGAAAAGCCAAAATCCTGCTCAGCTCCAGGACATGGTGAGTGCCCAGGGAGCAGCTGCAGGATCCTGCCCCAGGAGGCAGAGAACACTGCAAAGCTCCATCTCCTTCAGTCCCCACAATCCAGCCACACACCACCAACATCCACAGGCTCCCACTGGAAGGGACTGCACACCAGGACAGCTCCAAGGCTGAGAACAAATAAATCAAAATGTGAAGGATCAGAGGTGCAAACCTGGGGCAGAACAGCCCAGCATGGCACAGGAGCACTGGTGAAAAACACAAATCTTCACACACCAGACCCCAGAACCTGCAACACTTCTTTTTAAAACATTCTTGCGTAAAATCTTAAGCTACCAATAAATATTGGAACATGCTTTAGACACTCATTCAACTAATGATTGACTTTTCAAGTAAACTCCCAGCTGACTGTGGGAAATCAATATGGATTTTTAATGGCACCTATACATCTTGCTGGATTTGGCAGAACTTGCAAACAAATACAAGCTATCTTCAGGAAACTATTTTGCTCAATTATAAAGTATGTAAAAAAAGACAAATAATGACTATCTAGACACCATCATTATGCACTTCACTCACTTGGAAGCATCAACAATACCAATAAATTAGTTAGAATTGTTTTACAGTTTTTGTTGTGTCTCTTAGTTTTAGAGGACGATGGATCTACAAATAAGCTGTTCATTCTAGTCCAAAAGATTATGGAATGGTTTATTTATATTTCTTCCCAGCAATGTTTGTGCTCATGAGTTTTTCTTTTCAAAGGGTTTTCAGAACTTAGTGCGTATTAGTTGAACTGATGCTGCATAAAATGTTTGAAATAATACATCAAAATTTACAGTGTTTAGAAAAAATCACCTTTCATGCTTTGATATATATAAAATATATAAAATCTTTCCATGGAATTACCTTGAGCAATGGGTTCTTAACTTGAGTTGAATCCCCCTTTGCAAACATCTTGAACTGCAGATAACATTTTACACAGCAAGGAATAAAAAATAATATGAAAATGGAATGTCAACATTCCCTAGAAAACCTCTCAGTATTTATTTTGTATTATCTGTAATTAAAGACTACAGAACAGAAGCATTGACCACTACCTTTGTTTTCTCCTGTCCTGTTCAAAGTGTTTATTTTCCCTTTCTGTCCTACAGGAATTATTTGCACAATTAAACCTCACCAAGACCAGCACAAATTGTTTGCACAAATGTCACAAGGCAGAGATGAGATTTGGAAAATCCAGTTCATTAGATCTGTAATAAATGTTGGACTGTTTTTATATACAAGTGAGGGTGTCAGTCATTCCCTGCAACTGCAAACAGGACAGACACTGTCCTGCTCTCTCATGGAGAAAGGACCAAAGGTGGCAAAACCAGACCTGTTTCAAACCATCACTTAATGAGGGAAATTGCTTTGATAACATAAATTAAACGTTCCAAGCACTACTGTTATTTTTAGATTACAGACAAAACTAAATATACATTTTTAGTGTATTTGCCTACAGGACTACCTGGTTTGCTCCACTGAGAAGTCTATTTCTGTAACATCCCAGGAATTACTCAGGACTCAAAATTTTGCAGCAGAGCCCATTTTTACTGACAACGTTTACAGAGACGTGTGGTGAGACACGAATCCTCTCTGATCACCATCTGAAAGCAATCAATGGCATGGGACAAAACCCTCACATTTTAGGGCAGAATGAATCCTTTCACCTTTTTCTTTGGAACCACGATGGAAAGCCCTGCAGCAGAATGTGAGGCATCTCCAGAGGGGGTCAGTTTAGGGATGACACGACGACTGCAGCTGTAGCACAAGAAAAACTCTGCCTGTATTTTTATTACAAGGGGACAGCCTGAAGAGGGGGGGAAAAAACCCACTCTCTGCCACACTCCAATGTATGTGACAAACTGGATTAATTCCCACATGTCAGCATCCATTTCAAACCCCCCCTGGAAGCCAGAAGTCCATTTCCAAAAGGAGACAGCTGTCTGTAGCCACATCCCAGAGAAATCCTGCCTGTCACACACCCCCCAGCACAGCAACCTCAAAAGCCACTTCAGAGGAAAAAAAAAAATCTGGGTAAAGTTTTGTCAGAAGGAAAAAAGGGGGGAAAAAAAGCCAGAGAAAAAATAACTTATGAAAGACCATTTCTTGCTTTGAGAATTTGTACCAATGTCAGATCATTACTTAGCACGAACAAAAATATTTGTTCTGGGGATTGCAAACACATGAATGCATTTTATGACAACTTCCTTTTATAGACCCTGAGCTTATTTCTGGCCTCTATTATTCCTGGTGAAGAATCTGTCTCCTTACAGGCAAAGAAGTTGGGTGTAAAATGCTAACAGATAAATAAACCCACTTGTTCATGAGGTTCAGCTGAACAGAGTGCTGCACCCCAAACCTCCCCAGGGTTTCTCCCCAGGGTTTCTGCCCTCCTCTCTCTAAGAAAGGGGTGCTCCAGCAAAGGGGAAGGTCAGCAGGGTAGGGAGAGAGGAGTTTTTAGGAGTTTTCATTCCTAACCTCTCCACAAAGACTCCAGAATCAAAGAAGCTCTGCACAGGCCAGGGATGAGAGGAAGAGGATGAGTTTCTCCCACATGCCCAAGTGAATGGCAGCACTGTCCAGGAGCAGATCAAGGGGCATTTTACTGTTAGTTCAACAAAACCAAACACAGGGGTTCCTGCAATCGAGGATTTGACTGGATTTCCACCCACAGCAGAGCTGCAGCCACGAGAGCCTGCTCTGCAACTCCTGGCCTGATCCCAAGCTGAATTCCCTGATCCTGAGCTGAATTCCCTATGCCTGATCACAACCTGAATTCCCTGTGCCTGATCCTGAGCTCAATTCCCTGATCCCGAGTGGAATTCCCTGAACCCAAGCTGAGTTTGAAATCCCTGATCCTGAACTGAATTCTCTAATCCTGAGCTGAATTCCCTGTGCCTGATCCTGAGCTCAGTTTCCTGATCCCAAGCTGTATTCCCTGATTCTGACCTGTATTCCCTGATCCTGAGCTGAATTCCCTGATCCTCATCCCAAACTGAATTCCCTGATCCTCATTCTGAGATGAATTCCCTGATCCTCATTCTGAGCTGAATTCCCTGATCCCAAACTGAATTCCCTTATCCCAAGCTGAATTCCCTGATCCCAAGATGAATTCCCTGTGCCTGATCCCAAGCTGAATTACCTGATCCAAATTTGAATTCCCTGATCCCAATCTGAATTCCCTGATCCCAATCTGAATTCCCCAATCCCAATCTGAATTCCCTGATCCCGAGCCGAATTCCCTGTGCCTGATCCCAAGCTGAATTACCCAATCCCAAGCTGAATTCCCCGCTCCCAATCTGAATTCCCTGATCCCGAGCCAAATTCCCTGTGCCTGATCCCAAGCTGAATTCCCCGATCCCAATCTGAATTCCCTGATCCTGAGCCGAATTCCCTGTGCCTGATCCCAAGCTGAATTCCCTGCCGTGGCCTGCCGGCCGTTCATCTGTCTGCAGTTCATTTAGAACTAAACTTAGCACAGGAAAAGGACACTTCAAAGCGACTCTACAGAGTATTGTGAAAGACCCTGAGAGGTTTGGGGCATTCAAGGCAGAATCATTCCACCCTCCCAGAGAGAAACATCACTGACCCCAGCGCGCTTTGTGCAGCTGTCACTGGTTCTGTCAACTGTGCCAGCTCAACAAATACAAGAAATCGTATTTATCTCCTCTGCCCGTTTCCCATTTACACAGAGCTCGACAGGCTCGTAATTAACAGCCTGAGAGAGAGAGTCAGCTCCTGAAATGAAGCAGCAGAAACTGAAGAGAAGCGAGGAGGTTTGTTTGAAAGAGAAATACCTACGCAAAGCACAGGCTTACGCAGCTTAGGGCAGACTTGTTGCAATCTAAAAAAAAATACTACAACCATGAAATCTATGATGAGAATGCTCCGTATGAAAACCACCACAGGATTAAGTTCAAGAAAGGAATTTCTCATGCAAACTTTGCACTCTAATCTGAACTTTTACTGTAAGCATTCACTTTCAGTTCAGTTATATTTCAGAGGATATTTAGCCAAATACTCTGGAAAATCTGACTTGCTCTTGTCTACTTTAGGAATTAGAAGGGACCAGAGATCACAGCTGTCTGGAACAAGATTATGTTTGTGAAGTACAAAAATATTAAAGATGGGAATACTTTTAAAACAAACAAACATAAAAATCTCAAAGCAAACACAGATATCTTTCATCTTATTAAGAAAACACATGACTATTTCCTTTTTCATTCTCTACAAAAGAGTCTTATTCAATTGTATTAAGAAACCCTGACAAATTCCGACAGACTTTCCTCTTCCATGCGAATTTCTAACCAATTCTGTAAGCATACACAGTGCAGCAAAAAATGTTTGGGGAATAAATGATGCCATAGCAAAATAAAATGCACAGTGATTCCTGCACAGCGAGTTCTTGAAAGAATTCCAAGATTAAAGGAACATAAAAAATGAATTACCCTTTTTCACCTCTCATGAGAGTAATCCTCCAGGTCAGCTTTGAGGTACATCTGAAACAAATGGTAAACTGTTTGGTAAACAGAAGGATTTTTCAGCAGCCCTTTTTGAAGGAATCATGGGAAAGTTTAGATCTAATCACAGCATAAAGATGAGTTCAAACTAAGGTTGGATCTTTTTTACACATCCTGCCTCTGAAACAGGCTGCATGGAAAATCCAGGGGCTCCAAGGGACCCATTCATACCAATGACCTACTGTCTCTGCTTTTATTTTTAGCAAGCACTTTGGTTTTCTTAGGAAGAACTTGTATATGCTACTTATAATTCTGTATCTCAGATTAGTCCCAGTAAGACAGACACTGGTGTCTCACTTGCCATCACTTCAGCAAAGGGAAAGACAGAAAGAAAGAAGCTGAAAGTAACAGAACACAGAAGTTTTTATCGTTTCCAGGAGTTTGCTTTCCAGTTTGTGCCGAGGGTTCTGTGCCACCCTGATCCCAGGCAGAGCACAGGCACATGCTGGTCCCAAAGCTTGCTGTTATCACTGAAAAACACCTCCCAATCCTCACATCCTCACTCCCCTGATGCACAATTCAGGCTGGAACACGCTGCTTACAACCCAGCGCAAAGCTTTTCCCTGATCTCCTGCAAACACAAGAACTGGGAATTCGCAGGCAGAGCTCGGACACAGCCTCCCCTCCCCACACTCAGCTGGTGTGGAACAAACCCACAGGAAAGTTCCCTTTTTTCACCCCCTTATTAACATGAGCCATGGGACCCTCGCAGCATCGCTGACAGGAATCATCCCACCTATGCCTGAAACAAAACCAGCCAACTCTCAGCTGCAGAAACACCATTTGTGTTCCTCCAAAAAGGGATGGCAAGTCTTTAATTATTAAACCAATTGCATTTAGCAGATGGTCAAAGAAAAGTACTTTTAAAAAGTTGCCCAGAGGGTTATAAAAACGAACAAGCTCCAACAGCTGCCAGCTGGTGCGTGAAATCAATAATGAGAAAACGAGTCCGACTGTATCTTTGTGCTCATTGTCTGGCCCAAGCCAGCCAGGACAAGGGAGTGGGACGTCACAGCCTGGCTGAATGGATTACGTGGATCTAATTAGGGAAAGACAAACATCTGAAGCGGGGCTGAAGGGAGGGAGCCCGGGTGGGATGGACAGAGGCAGCGCCAGCCCCGAAAGCACGGACCCCGCCAGCTCCAGGGCCCCCAGGTTCCTTTCTGGAAAAGCCAAAATACAGCACAAGCACCAAAGGCAAGCATATGGAATGCTTCACTGATTTTCTACAGTTGGTGCACAGCCTAAAAATTAATGAAAATGCGCAAAATTACTGAATTGAAATGTTACGTGAATGCTTTTCGGTGTTTAATCACTACCAAGTGTGGCTAAGGATATAAATTAATGTTAAGTCTCAGCCTCCCAAGAGCAGCAACCTGGTTATCACTGCTTTGTGTTCTCCAAACTATGCTCAGATTAGAGTCCTTTAAACTGTGGGCCTCTCATCAACCTTAAAACGATATTAAATTTCTACAATAACATGACAAGACTTCAAGCAAAAATGCAGAGGGAAAATAAACATCACTAAGGAGGAAAAATAAAATCAATTTTACAAAGCAACTTTGTTTTATTTAAATAACTTTAGCAAACAAAAACTTTCCATAGGGACCAGACTACTTTGTACATAAAAAACAACAGATAGTTAATTAAATCAATAAATAATTTGCCAGAAAAACTTAGGCCATGCCCAAAATTCCCCCCTAAATTAGCAGAAACCATCAGTTTAGTTCAGCCAGCATTAGGGGTTTTGTTTGGAGGGGGTAGGAGGGGTTGTAGTGGGTTTTTTTAAGGTTCACCCTGGAGAATGATGGATTTGATGAACAAGGAGGTGAGAGAGGGAAGCAGTCACATGCAAGAGTAAACAAAACAGAACTGAGAAAAGCACATTAAGTAAAATTTCAGCTGCAGCAGCAGTGTGCTTAGAAAACAGAGCCACCTCACAGTTAAAGACAGAAGCCTATCAAATCCCAGGATCTTACTGACTGGCCACTGTGGTTTTTTCAGTGAAGGTCCATTGATAAACAGACAGAAAAGCAGATTAAGATAGGCAGAATAAATTATTAATTGCAGCTCAAGACAGCCAAGATAACTCAACACAAAAGCATTCCAAATGTTATTTTTAGCATATAAATAGTACACTGTGTTTTAACTTACATCAGCTGTTTTCTTTATCAGATTTTTATCTGAAGATGGGAACAGCACATGTCCCTTCAGCTCCCATCAGCTGCTACACTGGGTAGGATTTTTATCTTGGAGAGCAAACAGAACTCTGAGCTGCAACTCCATCAGCTGGTTTTGTAGTTACTCTGGACAGGACACATTGGAAACTTCTCTTGTGCACACACAAGAGAAGTATTAATGCATGGAAGTGACACTTCCTGGGGACATCCGGATACGGACCACGCAATTAGCACTGGTTTATGCACTGGAATCTGCTTTTTGCAAATTAAAACCTGGACTTATTTCCACTCCCGTGGCAGCCACAAGCCAGCCACACTGTGTGCAGGGTGCTAGTGCTGGTCTGCATGCAGTGAGCAAATGTGATGCACAGTTATATCCACTCTGACACATACTTGATGAAAAGTACAGAGATGGTTTCTTGGATGTGCCTGGAACTGGATTTCCACGGCCATCAGGGTTTCCTTGTGTTTTTCAAAAAAAAACCCAGGATTTGTAAACAAGGTTAATTTTCAGAAGTTCAATTTACCTTCTGTTATCACATAAATTCTGTATCAATAAAGTGCCACCATCATTTTTCTTTGCTGCTGCTCAGCAAGGCTTACTTTCAATCACACAAAATATGAAATGTAGATTGCTAGCAGTGAGCATTAATTTTGTCTATTCATTTATTTAGGAATCCTGAAGCAGACTCCTGAAACATTGCTTACAGCAGAACTGTAAACTAAAAGGCACTGGAATAATAAAGATAAGGCTGTCCCATTTAGAAAGGGAAATTTCTACATTCTTGGGTAAACAGAGAGCTCTCATAAATCGAGCAATGCCTTTTAGTGCTGTCAGTGTGACTCGAGTCTAGATGGCACACTGTGTTCCCTAAGAAACTTACTTAAAATATTTACTGTAGAATTGTTTTTAGAGAGAATGATGAATAAATTTAACTCTTTTTAACAAAATATTTTCTTAAAAGTCTGCTTTTCATGAAGTTCCCTTTAATATCTGAATAAACACATCACTTGCAAGAATCATGGCTTCCAGGCTCTATATTTGCACGTGTGCACAGAGATTACAATGACACACAGATGGGAGCCTTTCTGGCAACCTAAACTTCTGAGTTTTACAGGAATCACTTTATTTTAAACAATTCTGCAACCTGTAAGTCCCCATCCCCTTCTAATGACAGTTACACAAAGTCTTGCCTTTGATGAGCCCAACTACATGCACTAGTCCTGGCTCAAAACCTCCATGAAAAAAGATTGAGAGAGTTGTGGTCAATCTTCTTTATTTGTATATCCAAAATAAAAAAATTCCCATCTGACACTCAGACTATTAACTGGGAGATCAAGGAAAACAGCAGGGAATATGTAAAAGGGAGGAACATTATGATAAAAGCAACAGCAAAGAACACAAGACCATTTCAGTCAGTGAAATTAACTGTGAGTATGGTAACTATATATATAAAACTATATATATATAACTATATATATATAACTATATAATAGTCAGTGAGTTTAACACAAAAATGAACCACCTGAGGGAGGTTTGGTGTGCAGCAGAAAACGACCAGAGGTTGTCAGTCCAGCCCAGAGTGGACAGACCAACCCCTGAGCAGCCACAACCAGCAGAGCTTGGCAAACCCACCTGAGATCAGGCACTGCAGAGGCAGAAGAGACAGAAATCCTCCCTCCTGCTGGAATGGCTCACAGTGTGTCTGGAGCACAGATAAACACTCGTGTTTAGGGGGTCCTGCAGAAGCTGGAGCTGCAGACTGCAGGTGTGCCAACTCCACTTCCACAGCCACTCTGACAGAAAACACAAGTTCACAATAAAGCTTCAAAGCCCAGTGGAACACTGAATACACAGGGCCAGACTCTGAAACATTCTATTATCTACAGCATTTCAACCATCACTACTTATTTCTTTTTAACCTGCAATAAACACTTTTATAAATATATTCTTTTTAACCCCTTTGACTCTTACTCAAGCCACTCACTTTGCTAAAAAAGCCCCATATTAAATTAATCCTAAAGCACGAGCATAAGCTGAGACCTGGTCATCTTCTACTCTCCTGTTTTTAGTACACAAAAATAATCACTTCTGTGTTTGTGCAAAAAGAAAAAATCTGTTAAGATAAAAGAACTTTCAACTTTAGTAACACAAGCTATGTTTAGCACAGCTGAATAAAGGTATTTAAAAGTCATTGACCATTTAGATTTTACTGCATGAAATGCTGCTTCCAAAGTGAATGAAAATGGTGTTTTAAATTATTTTGGTTTAGATTACGTGTTACTAGAATACAAACATCCTCAGTGGAAAAAAGCCAGTAAAGGTTAGTTATGGCATAGACTGACACAGGGTGATGGTACAAGGACACTGATGGTGATTTTCAAAATTCTATTTCAGAAACATTCACAGAAAAGGATCTATATATGAATAGCTTGCTCTGATATGAACAAAACAACTCTTCTGTGCTGCAATTACAAAAATACAAACAGCCTGGCATGAGCACAATGACCTGGATCACCTTCAGTCCAAACAGCAGCCACCCTCTGCGTCATTTCTCAAAGATAAATGCAGGCAATTACAGAAATACATGGCGAGTACCAGCCAAAATCCAGACAAAAGCCAGCACAAAATACAGCTAAAAATCAGGAAGGTTTCATAAAAAAACCTAGAACTTTTCAAAAGCTACAATTATGAAATATTTACCCTAGAAGTGCTGCCACTTACGAAATTCAGGGATTATCTGCACCTAAATCAGCACATTAAAGTGCAGTTAAAGAACCTGAACAACTTCAACCCTGTGCCCACCTGAAGGGCTCAGACCTAAGGACCCTTCAGACATTGTAGGCGATTGTGCATTTGGCAGATGCAATGAATATTAGGATATAAAATTATAAAAGAAACTTCTGAAACTTCATTATTCTCTGTCACAAAGTACTGGAGCCCATCATGGCACACCAAAAAGCTTGCCTTTATCTTCCTAACTTGGCCAAATCTCATCCAGGAGTTCAAAAAAGCTCAGAAGCTCAGGAGGTGGGAAACTGAGGTGGGTTTTTGAAAAGCACCTGCTGTTGGATTAACTCTTTTCTTTACAAAGACAAGACTGAACAATATCACATGAACACTGTCTCTGGTTTCAGTGGGAGTAGATGGGTTTTCTTTGGAAAATCCAAACCTCTCTGGGGGGATTTCTGACTCAGTTCTGCATCAACAGGCAAAGATCACAGTGAAAAATTGCACCTTTGCTTCTCCAAGTTCCTCTTCAAAAAAAAAACCAGTTCACTAGCACTGATGGCTGTTTTTTAAAGATCACATTTCTTTCCATCAGTAAATTTCCAAAAGGTATTACTCTGCCTGGGAGAAGGTGCAGAGCTAAGATAATGTTATTTTGTTCTTCAGGAAGATATATCAAGGAAGGCAGGAGGGAAAACCAGCAAGACCAAGAAGAGTAACAAAAAACCTGGCAACAATCATCCCTGTGTCACTGATTCCCCTTGGACAGGGCCATGCAGGAGCCAGGAACAGCCACCCCAGGCTTTTACCATCAGTGATTTACTCTGTAACTCCAAACCCTTTTATAACTGAGGGTTCCTGCAGCTCCCACAAGTGGCAATTTGCCTTTTAAACTGATTTTCATGTATTATTAGTTCATAATACCGGAGTCTTTGGCTTGCTTTTTAAGGTTTTTCTGTGACAAGGATAAACGGAGTACAGCTCTACTGAGAACTGGTTTGTTGGGCTGTTCATGCGAAGTTCTGACTCTCAAAGCAGTGAATGCAGGTCCGTGCTCCATGATGAACTCCATGACCAATCAGGACACTTGGAAATACACCTAAAATTCCACCTGAAGGTTTCTACAGCTTACAGAGGGGATCTGTTGTCCTTGCTGAAGCACAAGGATCTCCACTACCCCTTTTCCCTATCCAACTGTTTCAGGTGGTTCCAAACTTTGGGATATCACCTTCAGACAGATTCTCTACATGTGTATTTCCATTGTTTATATTTCTTTACAGTTTAGTAACTTCTAATTTGTTAAACTGTTGACCAGAATCCAACATATAAATGTATGGAGCTGCCTCCATTAATGAGACCAGGAATCTTTTGTAAGGAGAACCAAAGACAGAAAGATCAAAGTAATTCTTCTAATATGACACTGACCACCTCCCTTTTCTCTCATCTTCTTCAAAAATATAGGTAAGACATCAGTCTGCCCCTGTACTTACACTGCTTCAATTCCCAGTTAAATAATATAAAAATAGATGAAAGATCTATCTTTGTCTCGGACTGTTTTCAAAATTGGACACCACTGACACTTGATTCCCCTGATAAAATTCTGTCTACCCAAAATATTCTTGCCTGCCTTGAGAATTGTTGGTACCGAGGGCTAAATCAAATGGAGTAAGAGTTTCAGGGAGAAATCCAGACTACTGCAAATATTAAAAAGCCACTTGTGGACTTCTGGCTACATCTCCCTGTCGGATTTATGGTAAGCTCTATTACAAGGTAATTCGCTCAGTAAAACTCAAGACCTTTCACCCTGCTACTACCAGAACTCTAAGAATACACACTTAAACAATAAGTGTGATACTAATCCTGGCTGCCCCTACAGAGGAGAGCTGCTTCCTCTGTACTTCCAGATCCATTAAACTGAGGGGAGGCAGCCAAGAATCCCTGTGAACCCACGGATCTCCCATGTAGCACCGAGCTATAAATATTTTCCACGCTCAGGGTTCAAGCAGCAGCAGCCCATAACAAAAAGCTGCATTCCCAACTGCATCCTAATGGGATCTTCCCAACTCCAGTGCTGCTGCTGGGCTATCAGCACATGAAAGTCCCGGAACAAGAACTGAAACAACATGATGGGTTCCCATTGTCCTTGAAACCTGCCTCCTCCTCCGTCCCCTTTGTGAGCAGGGCGCTCACACAGCCTCGATCCATCCACGCCTGCATTCACAGCTCACCAATACTCATATGCAGCAAGGTCAGAAATTTTTTTTTTTAACATTCTTTGATTAATGCTGAGAGCTGCAGCATGTTTAGACAGGGTCGTGACCCCAGGCATCCATTTAATCAAATTTCTCTGCTGCTTGTCCCAGTGGAGCCATCGCAACAAGAAACTCTCTCAATGAAAAAAAAAAAAAAGGAAAAGAAAAAGAAAAGGAAAAAAATGCACACTTCACATCTCACATTGTTTACATGCTGTTAAGTAATTATTTCACTCTTCGACCCCCACTGGCCATCAACAGACAAGTCACCTCCTTGGAGATTCTGAAAAGCTTATTCAGCTGTATATAATTCATTTTGTCTCTTCCCTTCATTGTGAAGCTAACTGCTTAGCTTAAAGACTTCTTTGTGAATACTTAAGTACATGGTGTCCATGCTAATGATCTCACTAATTATAAGCGTATTTATCATATACAAAGTGTTCCCAGCTCTTCTTTCCCAAAGCCATCCTACTCCAGCTCTACCATCCAGCAGTTTCTCACCACATTTTTACCCAAACGCTCACATGTGCACGCTGCATTTCCCTGGAATTCTGTCATTACCTGAGTGACCCAGCAAGTTGCTCAATATTTGCTCAGGAGTTTTCAATAACACTCTGATCTTTTATGCAGCTCTTCTCCAGGGCAAAGTGCAGAAATGAGCCAGGCAGGTAATAAAGAATTACAGTTTGCCTTTATCTAATAGCTCCATCGGTCAGAGTAATAGAGTTGGATAAAATGGTAACCTATTCACCCGGCTTTTCTTAATTGCTACCCTAGGATGCAAAAAGTAGGGGCAAGAAAAAAAGTTTATTTCTAATTGCAGTTCAGAAATTAGAGGTGAATGACTTGAAAGCATCTAATACCCTCCTCTCCGAACTCAAAGGGAAACTGACTGGAGACAGCATTACAACCTTACAACAAAAGCAGATGTCTGGGGGGAAAAGGGAAGGGGGGGAGCTGTGTGGATTTGGGGGAACAAAAGGGTGTATTTTACATTCTGGTTTCTTTTTTTCTGAGTGTCTTCTTCCTTCCAGAAAGTAAAATATTCACATTAGCTGGTAGAGTTATGAGAAATGGTGACATGATGTGCAGAGCATCTTGCTGAGGAGTTCTACAGCCTCAGTGCACTCCAAGGACCAGATTTTCACACTATCATCAAAACTTGTCCACTGAATAAAGGGCTACCTGGCCAAACAGGACAAGGAGAAAGGAGGAAAGCAAAATGAAAGGGGATCCTGGAGGATTAGGATCAGCTGGAAAGGAATGTAAGTAACAAGGATAAAATCAGGCACAAGTAAACCACTGGGTATGTAATAACAACTGAAATTCCACCTCATCTAAAGCTGACTCCTGCACACAGCATGGGATAGAAACAGCCAGGTTTTGACAGAACTGTCCCTTCAGACAGAAATGAATCTCAGCAGATCCAACACACTTCTTCACTTGCAAAACTCTACTGAAACATCTATGTACTCATTTGTAAATATGACTGCATTGTTCCATTTCTTTTGACTCCAAATCACCTTTCAAGAAAGGGACCTTTCGCATTTAACTTTTGTGGGAACAGAAAATTGTCACTTTACAGAGTAAATTTAGGAATATGGAATAATTAAAAATAAAAAAAAAATCTCTTTCCCCTTAATCTCACAAATTACCCATTGCTACAGAGAAACATTCTCAGCTGTATTAATTATTTGGTATTCATCACTATCTCCAGAGAGCAATTGACATGCATATGAACAGTAAAATAATTGCATTGAGCAAACTCTACCTGAATTGTTGAAATATATGACTCATACAGATTATTAAATTAATGAAATATTAGTTGTGAATTTTTTTTTTTCGTTCTGTAATTTGCTGAGTTAAATACTATGGAATTTATCCGCTGGAATAGAACCTACAACTCATGTAATTATTAAACATTAAATTCTTTTGTTTCTTGATGCTATCTAATTCAAAAATCACTTTAAATAATATTTTAAAAAAAGAGGAAGAAACTAAAATTTTGTGTGAGGAGCAGAATTTGTTTCCACACAGGCTACACATGCATTGCTTCTCTGTTAGCACTTCTTGCCCAAGAGCAGTGTTGGTGTAACATAGATGTGATAATGATGTTATTACAACCCTGTTCTCAACTGCTTTTACAGAGACAGCAACAGTAAAGTCAGTATTTTACATTCCTGCAAATTATTAATGATTTAAACTGAAGTTTTCCACATCTGGTATCTGCCTCCATCTCAAGTTTGTGATGGAAATACAGGAAAGCAGGTTGCTGCTCCTTTATTAATAAAATACCAGTCTTTTATTGCAAAACTTCAGCACCTCCACACACTGAAGTACAGGTCAGACTCCTCCAGGAAACTTATTCTGTAGTCCTGCAAATATGTCAATTCCTCCTCGTCAGAAAGAAATTCTTTAAATCTTTGTGTAAATCTGATGTAGTAAACATTAACCATGCAGTGTCTAAATTATCAAAATCTTCTGTGTGATAGAAAAGCCTTTGCATTTTCATTGTTTGGTTACAGAGAAATAAATTATAATTTAAAAAAAAAATCAACTCAAATTACAGAACAGAAATTCTTTTTTGAGGGAATCCTGTAGAACAACCAGCCTGTAGTACAGGAGCATCACTTCCTTCCACAGAGGTCAAAAGGAACTCAAATCATAGGAAAAAAAAATGGATTTAGGATTTTTCTTGGGATAACTGTGCCTCACTGTGACTGTACCCTAAGCTTCTATGTATGGTTCCCTAACAGAACTGATGATGCTGTGTTGGGGAAGAAGTCAGACCTGGAGAAGAAGCAGAAGCAAGAAGGGACAGTGGAAATGAAGCAAGAATTAACTCAAATTAATCGAAGAACAGGTCATAAGAACTTGTGGTGTTTTCATACTCTGCTGAAAAATGAAAACAAAACAAGGAGAGTCTGGAGATAAAAGATCCACAGAGCTCAATCCACACAAAAAAGCAGAAGCTGGAACTCAGAACATTTTAAATGGAATACCATTTAAAGGACAAGGTGCTGGGCAGTATTTTGGGAGATAAGAGGCACATCCTGCCTGGAAACGTGGGGAAAATCCCCAGAGAGCCAGAGCTCAGGGGTGAGCTGAACCCTTCCCACGGCCAGAGGACCAAGTGAAGCAGAGGAAGGAACAAGTGCTCCTGTCCCACAGCTCAGGTACAGGACATTGATTCATCTCAAGGTGACAGAGAACTGTCAGAACCAAGGCAGAAGAAGCTGCATTAGCACCAGAAGGAAGCCTGATGGATACGTGGGTGAAACTCTTGTGCTGACCCCTAATTCTGGATCTAGTGAAGGTTCATGTGAACTAAATGGAGGGGTGAATACCAGAATGGAAGATCTCTGATTTTCATCAGTGTCGTGGAAATTCACCAACAAAATCAGAGCCCATCCTCTTCCCTCGGTCCCATCCACACAAAATTTACCTCACTCTAAGGCAAAGCTGTAAAGAAAATTTGAAGAAAAAACCACCATGAAATTCCCTATTTACAGAGGAAAATTAATATTCTTTGTCTGTTGGACAGTTTAGCAGTTCCTGTCTAATTCAGGTTTTAATCCATTATTATATCCAATAAAAGACATTATGTTTTCTTAAGGGATATGGCTAAAATACAAATTCTAGTATTTAATTACCACTGAGTGTGAAATTATTCAATTTCACTATTTATTTTTTTAATCTACAAATGTAAAAAACAACTTATGCCTCCAAGTCTTGTTTCCAGCAGTTACTGTAACTGCCCAGGCTTTCAGAAATTTCAGGAGCCATTGCATGCCTGGACTGAATTGGGAAAATTTAATACCGTGGAAGATATGCAGATAAAATATGAATTCCAGCCATGTAACAAAAATGCCGTTGACAACATGTATATTATGCAATTATGACTGTCATTTTATTACTGTTATTAATTTATTAGTATAATTGCAATTTTTTTCAATGTCATAATGTGATAATAAAGGACTTGTCATTACTACGTTAACCTCGGAACATCTCTGACCTCAGGGGAGGTAGCTGTACGCTTTCAGTCCAAAATGAGCTGTCAGTTACCACAACGAGATTTTGATGACTACATTATCTTGTAATTAAATGTCTCAACAAACTTCTCCTTTTGATTGACAGGTAGTTAAGACTATCTTTGACCACAGGGCAGTTTCTTTATTTTTCAAGAATAATTTTTCAGCAGTGAAGAAGGAAGACAAGAGTTTAAAAATTAAAGTGTTTTGAACTATATATTAATCTATATTTGGTACTTATAAGACACTGAAAACTCCACCAAATTGCATTATCCTCTGCCCAAGCTACGGCATTTCAGTGACAACTTTGATTGATTAAAGGAGTTTATGCTTTTCTTTATTAGCATTAAGGTCTTTAAAGAAATAAATTGTTTATAGATTTTACACTTTCTCCCCTTTTATGCTGATTTTTAAGACAGTAACAGTGCTTAGAGTCAATACTGATACCTACAAGGAGATCCCATCACTAAGAACATTTTAAGTTGGTTTCTGATTTGGACCCTCAGAACTCAACAGAAAATCGGTTCATAATGAGTTTAAAAGAACAAGCAACATAAACTAACCCCTATCAGCTCATCCGTCCTCTCAAACAGGATTTTTTGCTGCAGCAGATCTCCAGTGGAACTGAGGCTGGAGGAGAATCAGTGCCAAAAAGATCCCAAGATGAGAAGTGAGACACGACCCAGAGCAGCCACGCTCTCCAAGGAGAAGCCTCTTCTGAAGGAGGGAGGGTGGAACTGATGCCTTAAGTTTTAGCTTTTATATATTTTAGATTCTGAGCTGTTTCTGTGGGCAGTTTTAGGTTCATATGCAGTGCTACTAAGTTCTCTTCACAGGGTAGGGAGACAAAACAATTCCTTCTCTAGTTTGATACCAAGGACAACTTTCAGTCCCAAGAACAAAACCAATGGTGAAGTGGGAAGGAACAACAAGGAGGATGGAGCTTCATAGAGTGAAGCTGTAATTGGAAAATTAACTCCAATGTGCTGATGGACCAGAACTTATCAAAGTGTGAGATCTGATGATCTGTCACGCATTTTGTGCCCATTTTGGGTTCACCTTGGGTGTGTCCCAGCTGGGCTCTTGTGCTGCCCAGGTGTGCCCAGTGAGGACTTTTAATAAATCCCTGCTTTATCCCTTTGCTCTGGCTGGGCTCTGCTCCAGACCAGCCTGCAGAAGACATCAGAACCACCTTCTGCTGACAATCCCCCAAGGAAATCCTTCACCTGTACCTTGTGAGGAACATCCCTGGCCACCACTGTCACTCACAGCCTTGTCCCATGGAACTGTGCATCCCAACTGGTCCTTCTCTGCCCTGGCAGCCTTTGCTGGAGCTCAGAAGGACATAAAGTGAACCCAGATCAATTTCTTCCCCCTTTGGACTTGGGGATCCCACCCCCAAGCAGTCTAAGTTCAACATGAACAAAGCATGAACATCCTTCCCAAACAAGTTCTGACATCAAACCCATCCTACATAAAATACAATCTCAACAAAACCTGAATGCCTTTGAAATGCAGAGAACTCTACCAACAGTGAATTCTGATGATAATAAAACAAAGCAAGGGTTTTTCACAGCAAAGTAAAAGTCACACAGGTTTGGGACACCTCAGGCACGTCTTCGACACAGCCAGGAGTGACAAAATTCCTTTCCCATTTGTGCTGCAATTAATATCAAATTATTTCCCGGGACACAGCAGCAATTACTCGCATGTCATTGTCACTGAAACTGCCAGGCCTGTGGTTTAACCTTCCAGGAAGAATCTAGTGAGTCACAAGTTGACACAACAACACACGGTCACAAGCACAAGGAGCAGGTTGCCCTTATCTGCTGATGCACTCCCTGGTTTTGGTATTTCCCCATTTCCCCCACGGGTGCACTGTTGAAATCCAAATTTTATCAAAGACTTAAGTTACCAGTGTTCAGTTTTTTCACAGATTTCACACTATGCAATGTCCTCTAAGTTCTCAGCTCTAAGAGTCACGTACATGTATGGGGAATCAGCTTTCATTTGAAGAAAAAGAAAAAAAGCAGAAGGCTGAAAGCAAATAAAATCTTAATTTTTATAAAATTTATGCATTTTTAAAAACTGTGTTAATTTATTTGCTGATACCCAATTTTTTTCACCTTCCTTTCTCTCACATTTCCTCATTTTAGCAACACATCTTCCTGCAGACTGTTGGACCCCAAGAGCTTTATTCAGATATTGAGGGCATTTAATAAGCAGCACAAGGAAAAGTTGGGATGAAAATCTGAAATGACAAAAATGTTGCCCAGCATGTTATAGTCATTTATGTGGAATAAACTGCTGAGGTTTAATATTGTGCATGTAATTTCTCTGAACTGTTCAAGATAATGACAACAGCTACACTTAACTGTATTTTGGGTTGAATTTTAGCTGCTATCAGGACAACTGGATTTCCTGTAATGTGTTTCATACTTTTGAATTTATATATTTAAAGTGATTTACTTTACAAATACCAGTTCTTGCAGAAATGACATTAAATAGCCACGTTTGCACAAGGGAAACTGCTACTTACTGAACATGGGAGTTGCAAATTTTTTGCTATTAATTACTAGTTCCTATAAAAATCAGACACCAAACAAGTCAAGGGAGCACACAGTACCACAGAAAATAAATTGCTTAATGTTTTCCCTAATTTTGGCCACAAGACTTAGTTGGGTCAGTCTGTACTTGGTCATACATTTACACTGCTGATAAATAGATCAGCTTTTTCATTTGTAGAAAGAAACAAAGTTTGATACCAAAATTACACTAAAAAGTTCCCAGTATAAAGGGGGTTTTGTATGTTAAAGATTCTAACACATATATATACACACACATATAAATACAGCTACGTATAAAAAATAAAACTATTTATTCTAGACCAGCTACAAGTCAAAAACCTTTGTCTGAACTTCCTGATTCAGGGTATGTCAAATGAGCAGACAACCTGTGTGGACAACACAAACTTCAGAAGTCACTGTAAAATAGATGTTCTGAAAGGTAATGTTTTAATTTGCATTTTATGTAAGAATGCTTCACTGTACACATATTCTACAGATCAAACTGAAACTAAAAATACTGATAATATCTAGGATAATATGCCTTAAATCACACTAAAAAGATGCTTTTAAGAGTATTTGATTTTGCAAAAGACATTTTAAGGTAACATTAATTGAAGATATAATTTTGAAGCCCTTTAAACTTGCAGTGCTTGTTTGTGCTTGCAGTGCTTGCTTGTTTAGAAGTTTAAGACATAAAACACAGAGCTAGAACACAAGGTTCTTTATTCTGTCCCCTCAGATGATCCCCAGCTGACCTCTGCAGACCATATTCTCTGGAATACTGCAGGAATAACTATCTGCACAGCCAAATATCTCAGCTGGTCTGCCCCTGCCCTCTTGGGCAGGTTGGAAGTGCTCCCTAAGGGGATTTCTTCCAGCCTGCAGAATCTTCAGGGAAGGAGATTCAGCACTGCTTACAGGGAGGCAGGTTGTGAGAGGAACCTCACTGTCACTGTCCTGAGAGGAACAGCGTGCCAGGGAATTAAATTCTCTCTGGAATTGTGTCACTGCAGCCTCACTGACACCCTCAGTGCTGCTTCCAGCAAGTGCTGCCCACTGGTCCAAAGTTGGTGAGAATTGTTTTACCATCCCTGTGTCTCAATGGAGGGGAGTGCCAGGGGCAGGATTTCCATTGAGAAAAGAGTGGGAGTGCTGTTCCCCACTGCGGCTCTGACACACCAAATTCAGACATTTGGGTTTTTTACACATTTCCACAAGTCTGGGAGCAGCGTTTCCTCTCAGCTCCTCCAGACTGTGCCAGTCAAGAGGCACAACACCATGAGCTGCCTCTGTCTAGAATATGTTTCCTTCATTTAGGAAAGTGCAGTAATTCATCAGTGATTTAACCTATAGACATTTGAAGGTTGGAGAGCACCTCAGAGGGGCTGTTGACCTTCAGCAACTGAAAGAATTGAAGCTCCAGCCTTAGTCAATATATATTTATCTTTCTGTTGGGACTATTACAACTGTTCAAGTAATGCTGACCTTGAAACTTCTGCACACGATGCACCAGAATAATGATCCCTGAAGGAAGAGTGTAAAAATACCTAAATAGGATATCTAAATCCAAAAATGCACATAAAGAAAAAAAGGAAGCATTTCAAAATGTGGAGTCGCTTAAGATGTGGTAATATTATTGAGGCTCCTATTAATTATAATTTGAATAACATTGCTAAATACCATAATTACACATTTCTAAATATTTTAATGATAGGATATAATTTATGTCAAAGACCTTGTTTGTTTCACTGTGAAATCTTTGCCTATTTGTAATTAATTTAATGTCTGACTGGCAGCCTCGTAAATCGAAATCATCTCCACCTTCAGCCTGCTCTGCAGAACAGCAAGAGCACAAAGTCTTAACCCTGGGCCTTGGGCTTTTGCAACTTTGCTGCAGACAGAAAATTACAAGAAATAAAATGGTTGCTTTCATGTGATGTCCCAGTTACTTGTTCCCTCACATTCCTGCAGAATTTTCTCTCAAATTTGAGATCCAAACAGCAGCCAAGACCAATTACATTACATTAATCAAAAATATCATGGTACTGCAGGTACCATAAAATGAACCCTCCTGGGGCCTCTCTTTTTCCAATACCTAATACTTGACAGGGGCAGTTGGAAAGTCTTTCCAAGCAAATTTTTGGAGATGATTTCTCTGAACAAAATGGAAGTCTCCGTGGAGGTGGATGGAGTAAAGATGAGAATCATCAGGAGGCTCTGAACACAGAATATACTGACATTGTTTCACATCCAGCCTCAAAACCACCATACTCAATATGCAAAATTATGGAACAAAAAGAAAAAAGTAAAACAAAGTCTTTAAGCTGGCTGTTTGACTTCTCCAGGACATTCCAAAACCAACACAAAAATCCTTCAAATTCAAACTGCAGCTACACACTGTCCATCAATGACCCCACCTGAGCTATTTACAGGCTTTAATGTAAAGAATAACTACTTAAAAATTCACAGTAAGGGCACTCTGTTAGATGTTGTAACAACTTCTCATCACTCAGACTTCTCCATTCTCTTTTCTGTAGAGCCCAGGTTATTCCCACAACACCGATCAGAGACATCAGTGCACAAGAACACCCAAAACCACAGGTAATAAGGAATAGTTTGTTTTCTTCCTCCCTTTGGATTGTTCCTCTCACTTCAGAAGACCCAATAACTATCTGCAGAAAACCATCTCGACTGGATAACAAGGAATAACTTATTTTCAAGTGCAAATGTGACCTGAGTCAGCTACCAAATGCATAAAATAAACATGTCCACATCTTACAAATTATTTTCCAACCTCATCACAGATTTCATAACTGTCAGCTTTCTGGCTGTCTGGAATTTTCTATTTTTTAAAAGCCTGAATCAACAGAATCAGCATTATGCTTTCTAACTGACCTGATAAGCTCTTGCTGGAGAGGGAGAAGGAAACTCATGCTCCAACTCCTCCAATTCAGAACCTGGGGTATTTTTTAAATATGCTCTCACCACTTGCAGATGCCAGGATGGAAAAAAGGGCTGTAAAATAGCAGTAGAGTCTTTTTGTAGCTACATCCAACTTGTGAAAAAATATTTTTGGTTGAGTTAAAACATGCAGCACAAGCAGTGAGCTGTTCTGTAACTGAGCATCACCCTCCAAAACCTCATTTGAACACTGAGGTAGGATGGACACAGACACCACCATTACAGAGAGAATCTAATGGCAATTCCACAAGAGCTTTTCTGTTCAGTGCATTTTATGTGGGCTCAGGAGAGCCAGGACCATTTCATTTTGCATGGTATTATCCCAAATGCTGTTCTCGTGGATTTATTTATGCATTTCCCATTGGTATCCAGCAGTTTGGAAGAAAATCTGATCCCTCAAGCAGGCATTGCTTTTCCTACTGCAGCCAAGAAAGGGCTGCCTTAAAAGAGGAGAAAAAGCTAAAAACTGCACCTATGCAATGCAGTTCAACGTGGTACATGGAGTTTTATCTCATCCATATACTGCATAATAAAATTTACTGTTATATTAACTCTCTTCCATGATGCCCACTGGATTAAGGCTGCAGCAGAAGTGGGTTTTTTTTTAATAAAGAAATCTGCTGGGTTTGGAAAAATGAGGCTGAGCTGGGGATACAAGAACTTCATCTCCTGGTAACCAGTCCAGTATCAAACCTGTCAGGGCATGAGGCACTCCTGTCTGAGCACTGCTTGCTCAAATGAAGTCCAAGAGCTTTGGACACCTTCTGCCCAACAGCATCATCATAAATTCTGCCTCCAGGAGACCACTCAGCTCTGAAATGCAGAGAAAGGCCCATGCAAGCAGTGCTGCAGAGAAGGAAAACCTTCCTGGATAGCCTGGGGAGAGCTGCCTGGGAGCCCCTGCTCCCTGACCCCAAATCCCTGCTGGACTGACTCTGCAGGATGCCAGGGACATCAGTGGGGCTGGAGTGATGCCTTGGGTTTTAGCTATTGTATTTTTTAGACTCTGGGCTGTTTTGGTGAGTAGTTTTAGGTTTCACATCCAGTGCTATTAAGTTCTCTTCACAGAGCAGGGAGACAAAACAATTCCTTCTCTAGTTTGATACCAAGGACAACTTTCAGGCTCAAGAATAAAAACAGTGAAGTGAGAAGAAAAAATGAGGAGGATGGAGCTTCATCACCTGGAGCTGTGGTTGGACAATTGATTCTAATATGCTGATGGACCAGAAGTCATCAAAATGTGAAACCTTGTGACCTGCGTGTCCATTTTGTGACCATTTCAGGTGTATTTCGGGTGTGGTCCATCTGGACTCTTTCATGGCCCAAGAGTACCCACTGAGACCTTTTAATAAATCTCTACTTTATCCTTTGCCCTGTCCAGTCTCTGTTCCAGGTCAGCCTCCAGAAGGGATTGGGAGCACAGGGACACCAGAGAGAGATCACTGGATCTGTCCAGCTGCTCCCAAAGCCAGGAATAGCAAACAAACCCAGGGCTGCTGCAGGCAGGCTCTGGACAGAAGCCAATAACAAAACAGGCACCACACCATAAAGGACAAATGGACCTTTTTCTTCCACGTTAGGAATCACTGCTGCCCAGACTGTGCAGAGAATACCTGAGTATCTGTCTTCTCTGAAGAGACAAGTATGACTTCTTGACAATTCTTGTCATTTCTTTCTCAAAAATATCAAAATAACCTCCTCTAAATCACCCAGCACATTCTCAAAAGACCAGTGTTGATTAAGCCAGGACATAAATACTCTTTTTTTTCCAAGTGTGATCTAATTATTGTGTATTTTACACATAAGGAAGGTCTCTTAAAAACTGTGAACAATCCCTTTATTTCATTTAGCCTGCAGAATATCTCAGTTTTGCCCAGTACTGTTTTCAGCTTGGGGAGAAGCAGAAGATAATAAAGTTTAATGGGTACTATTACTTAATTGTTCAAAATTCAAGGTCTCTGGCACATCAGGGGCCAAGACAAAAACCTGCTGACTGAAAAAAACAAGCACATAAACTATTTATTGTAACTGCATTTCTTCCATTACATATTCTATTAAAACCTGATGTAAAATGTTGACTTGGAAGAGATAAATATAACCAAAATATTCCCTATATTCAGCATTACATATTTTAATAGTATTCACAGAATACCCCTTGTTAATTTGATTATGTTATTCTCCCTATATATTTTAAGCCAGTGGTACAGCAAACTGGGATAGGTGGGGTAGGAATTACAGCACTTTAATTTCTGGAGGATAACAAAGCTCTGCCAACCTATGTACTATGTTACAATAAATTTATGAACAAAGGTGATGCTGAAGATTAATCAGCACACACAGGCCTGTCAAACTCCTCCAACTCCCCAACGTGAATTTATTATGCAAAAACAGCTACAATAGTGAAATTTACTGGCTCAGACACAGAATGTTCCTTACTCAGCAAGTCTTCACCAGTATTCAGAGATGTTTCTTTAACCAAACAATGAAGCAGGACAGAATCTGAGCCAGCACAGACCTTGTTTACTATGATTTGTACCACAAGAATTAGTTTGAGGATGGTTGCTAAGGGGGTTCCTGAGTTCTGATGGGGTCTAGGACTGCCTGTGGATGGAGCTGGTCATTCCCAGTCTATCCCCATCCCTGGGCTGGTACCCAAGGACAGCCTTCCCTCCCTCCTTCTCTTCCAGGCTGCACAGGACACACTCTGAAGTCAGTTTTCCTACAGCACAAGTTCAATGGTTTCCCTAAACACACTACTTGCAACCCAGAAATCCCTGGAAGAGCAGCTTCATTAAAAAAAGGATCAAGCACTTATGTAACCAGTGTATGGAAAGGGTCCTATTTCCCAGATTTGGCACTTGACCAATTACTAAGAGCTTTACTTTCCAACCTCAATATTATGTTACTGAACCTAATTTTTTTTAATTGGGGAAGATGGAATACTATCTTTGTTGAACTCCAAATCGCTTTGGAACACGATGTTTTAAACAAACTTCCAACCAACACGGTACAGATGGCACAAAGTCTCTCCACCTTTATTACAACAAATAAAAAATGATGTACAGTATACTGAGGAGTTTTTCAGCACAGAAATCCCAAGCATCACCTTCACTGCACGGTGCTGAAAGCTGCCTGGAACTCTGTATGGTGCTGGAGGTTTACTCAGAAGCAACAACACAGAAGATGCAACAACTCACAGTTGGTATGCAAAGTGAATGGTGAGGATGAACAATAATCAAACCAGTAACGAGCTGTAGGCTCCCATGTGAAATGGAAGAGGGTTTTTTCTTTACAAAAATTTATTTTCTTAACATATCCCCAGAAACGTACAGAAACAGCAGGAAATTTCCAACAAATCTCCTCAGTTGTTTGGTGAAAACAATGAGCAGAAGATACATTAATACCGTACCAAATTCTAGGGAATCCCAATTTTTGGAGTAGAAAAAAACTCTGTATCTCCCCAGTCAATTTCCACAGCTGTTTCAATTAAAAAATACTTTGTAAATAGCCAAAACAGGGTGAACAGTCACAGTGAACAGACACAAGTCTGCTTCTTGAATACACAAAAGAAAAACAACAACTTTGAAAACAGAATTACAGCAACGTTTGAACTGCAAGAGACAAGAACAGAAAGATTTCACTGGTTACTCTTGGGTTTTACTGTATCTGAACTGCCAAAAGCTTAGACAAGTATTCCTTTCAGCTAATTCTCTACTACTCAGTCAGTTCTTGAAAATATTAGCAAAGCACTAAGGCTGACAACAAGAATGATTTTGCTGGAGCTGGCTCTCCAGGATGAGAGAGAAGGCTTTAACTCCTGCTTTTGGTCTTCTGACCCTGCTTTTTTGGCTTTGTTTTGTTTTTAAATTGCCTCCTTTATTAAATGGGAAAAAACAACTGCAACGTGTAGAAGATTAACACACAAGTCTTTCTCTCTTGCTTAAATGCTACAAATACAGCAGCAATGGGCAAATCTGTTCTCAGAACAGAAACTTTTGCTTCTTTCCTCCACCTGGTGTTCAAGATAAAAGCACATTACTGAGAAAGAAGAGCAAGAAAATGAAAAGACGTGGGGATGTTAGAAGTGCAGCTTTCACATCCTCTAACTTACAGAAAAGTTTCAACTCAGTGATTATTTCAACTCAGTGATTACCTAAATTCAGAAACGGGAACAGCAGCTGGTAAGCTACCAGGGAAGTTTTCCCCAGTCCTTCTGATCTTTTTATAAACAAAGGATCCAAGCAGAACCCTTTGATCCTGCCTGATGTAAAAAACAGGGATGAAATGGCTGGAAACACTGCAGTGTGCCTGTACCTGCCAGCTCCTGGGTTCACATCAACTCTGCTCCCAGGCAACAGGACAAGGGGAAACGGCCCCAGGTTGTACCAGGGGAGGTTCAGGTTGGATATTAGGGAGAAATTCTCCACTGAAAGAGGGGTTATGCATTGGAACAGACTGCCCAGGGAAGTGGTGGAGTCCCCATCCCTGAAGTGTTCAAGAAACGTGGATGTGGAACTTCACAGGATGCCAAAGGCTGGACTTGATAATCCTGGAAGTCTCTTCCAACAGCAAAGATTCCTTGTCTACATAAAGTTCTCAAGGGGAATAGCAGCAAAGTGGCTTTGCTGCTGTCCCTGAAAACCATTTCTGCCTTCTGGGCTCTCACAGGAGGGAGAGCAACTGCAGTGTCACAGGGAGTGACTTCTGCTGAACCAGGATCAGCAAGCCCCTAGATCAAGCCTGTAAGGCTTCCAGGTTTGTGAACAAATACAGAAAATACGATTTCTAAATGCCACAGTCCTTGTTAGACTCCTCATGCCTTCTGTTTTCTAACCTGAAACTGATACAGAGCTCATAACAGATTAACTTCTTTCATTCCTGACCACTCCATTTTTATAGACTGTAAGTGGGACAATACTGCAATATGTTTTCCTCTCAAACTGTTTTTGAAGGTATTTCATAAGTGAGATAAGGCTCCTTTGAAAAACCCTGGCTCTTTAGGTGTTAAAACACAAGTAGTAAATCCACTCTGTCAAATTGCCCCATTTATAATATTTAATCTTCCTTCTGTAATCAGGAGAGCTGAAGTACACATTCAGAGTTGCTTTCCTTTGACACAGTTCTCTTATTACTGTCTCTTTTCCTCACATAATGTCCCACAGCAGCTGTGCCATTATGATGATGCTTTCTCTTCTCTCTTTTTCTTTTTTTAAACAGCCTCTCTAGCACAAATAATTAAAACATGTATTTACCTTCCATCGCTTGGCTGAGACTAAGTGCACATTTTGCAGGGAGGGGGGCAGTTGTTTGTTTCTTTTTATTTTATTTCTGAGCAGTGACATATTGATGTTTTGGATAATAAATCATTCCAATTTGTTCATCCCTGCCAACAATGGTTTTAATCTTCATTTACGACTTGCAAAGTCCGTTTTGTTGGAAGCATTTGATAAAATACTCAATTACCATTTTTTTTTGCACTGCAGTTCAACTGCTGTGCTGATAAAGGCTCTAGCTCAGAAGATAAACTGCAAATAATTCCTGAAGAACAAATGTCAGAGGCAGTTTACAATGAATGGGATTTTTTTTTTGAGCAGATTATTCTCCCACCAAAGTGACAGGGCAGCTCAATATTTATTTTGTTGAGAATGTCATTTAAATATTGTTTGACACCTGCTCCCTGCAGTCAGCTACTCAGCACAGAGCATTTTCAAGGGGGTTGGAGTGAGGTTCCAGATCTACTAACATATTTCAGGGACTTGATTTAAGAAGCAGAAATGGCAGCTTCAAGACACACTTGGCAATTCTTTCCAGCTAAATAAAGGGAAACACCACCAGAACACATGTGCAGCACACACCTGTGTGCTCAGGGACCCAGGAAAACCAGAGAGCAGATGTGTGAGCAAAGGGAGGACCTGAAGTTTTCAACTCATCCCTGTGCAGCTTCCATGACATTAAATCCAAAAAAAAAAAAAAAAAAAAAAAGTTCAGATTACTTTTCATCCTTCCATGTCTAGGAGAGAAGGCATCCCAAGAGTTCTGTGGGATCTTCCCCCATGGGTGCTCTCCAGATGGCTGTGGAGGGCTGCTGGCTGTGCTCAGCTCATCACATGTTGTCTGTGCTGCTCCTTCCCCTGCCCCAGAGTGGGATCTCTCCATGGGAGACACTCTCCCATGAATTTCTCCAACACGAGTCCTTCCCACAGGCTGCAGTTCTTCACCAGCTGCTCCAGCATGGATCCCTTTCCGTGGGGTGCAGTCCTTCAGAATGAGGCTGCTCCAGCACGGGTTCCCTGCAGGACCACAAATCCCACAGGATCCTGCTCCAGGGTGGGCTTCCCATGGGGTCACAGCCTCCTCAGGGGCTGCAGGGACACCTCACCACTGCCAAAAACTGGCCACGTTCAACCACTGAACCCAACTCACAGTGCAATTCCTGGCCACGTTCAACCACTGAACCCAACTCACAGTGCAATTCCTTAGAGCAAAGCAGGATTTCCCCCTCTCCCAGCTGTGGAGTTATCCTGGTGATGGAACAATGACCACTGTCTGCCCAAAGCACTTTATCTCAAAAGGATCATTCATACAATATTTTCCCCTAATCAGTGGCTCTT
The DNA here is from genome assembly GCA_018697195.1 of Certhia americana. NCBI lineage: Eukaryota > Metazoa > Chordata > Aves > Passeriformes > Certhiidae > Certhia > Certhia americana. The sequence continues at coordinate 7,521,511 of CM031880.1, read as the reverse complement.
CCAGTCCTTTAAAAATCAGAGCATTCTTCCAAAAATGCTCTCCAGAAATGTATACACACACTGTATATGTGAAACACCTGTGAAGGTGCCAGGGGGATGGCACAGCACAGCCAGGGATGGACCCAGAACATTCCCTGAGAAAAGGTCCATCCCTGTCTGTCCAAAAAGAGAGTAGTCATGAGCCATTTCTCTTAATGAATTCAAGGTGCAATTATTGTAATTACATCTTTTGTTTCAGTCTCTCAATCTGCTTCCAACTATCCTGGTTTACTTGCTTCAGTTATGAGGGGTTTTTTGTGCTAACTCAGTGTTTGTCTGGAGGGATTCAGAGAACACACTGAAGGTGGAGCCTTCCCCTTTCCTCAGGAAGGACTTGGAATAAGAAGCGTGCAGGATTCACACACACAGAACTGCAAGGGAACAGGAACCCAGCAAAATCAGAGACTTACTCTAATTTAACACTGTCTGACGTGTATCAAGTCCTTTGAAAGGCCATAATCTGCTAAATTAGGTCAAAGATCTGTCTGCACTTCAGAGACCTTTATACTCACAACTGGCAGGAAGGAAAATCCTTTGGTACTAAACCAAAAATATACTTTGAGTTAGTACATTCATCATACCAAATACATGTGCATGAGCTTTAGTTATAACCCTAAATGTATTTATAAAGTACTTCCTCTAACTACTTTTATATCCACATATGTATAACAGGCATATATAAATCAGAACATGTATTTTCTCAAGTCCTCATCTCACCTACAAATACTTTGCTCTTCAGTAAAACAAAATTCAAACTTATGGATAAAAAATAAAAATAGAGGAAGTGTTTTTACAGATAAAATAATACTTGTTAAGCTCCTTTTAAAAATTGTAATAAATGAAGAGAGTGCAACTGTAAATGATCTGACCAGAAGAAGCAGAGATGGAGATTTCTGGAATACAATAACCAGTATACACTTAAAAGAAACACACACGCACTCTAAGTCCAGAAAACAATGCCATGACACATGCAGGACCAGAATGGGAAGGTGGTGACTAATCTGGCCTCCAGGGTTAACAGAACTGGGCACAGAGCACAATCTAATGATAATGTGAATTATTACAGAGACAAGATGGAGTATCCAATTCCCCAGCGTGTATGTGCGTGTGTACACATGTACATCTGTAAATACACGCTTTACAAACCTATTACTGCTTTTCACCAGCCTCTCAAAAAGTATTGAGATTAATGAATAATTGGGTTTCCAAATCTCTCATTGTTCCTCTTTGCTGCTGTGGCTCAATACAGACATCATTACTTCTCCACCAGTGTAGTGATTCTGTTCGTCATGCCTGAAACAACTACAGCACGGAGATTAAATACAATCTATATCCACATAAATCATTGAATAAATGAATCATGAAATTAATATGTAAATTGTGTGTTTAACCTCTATTTATACAGCACTGTCTGTCACCATGTAGTAAATCTAAAACTAATTGCAAATTCACAACTCTGCAAAAAGAACACCATGGTAAAAGCTTGACATATTTATTAACTAAATGTTGAACTACATTGAGTAAGTAATTAACAGTCATGCCAGAACAGGGAGAGGAAATTATATTTAAGCACAGATGTCACCTGTATGAAATGGCTAAAACTATTTTAGATTAGATTTTGATATTAATCAAAGAATACTCCTATTTAATTTTTGACAGACAAATCTGTTTCCATTTATTCATGATTCCATTAAACACTCCGTTTTTAAACCTGAATGTCATGTCCATTCTCAGTCTGGAATATCCCTTTTAATATGTCTTTTAAAAGAAAACATGAAGAAGAAAACAGCAAGGTTAAATGGTAATAAAATCTTCCTACAGTGAAGACAAAATGCCTCAAAGAAACAGAAAAATTATTTTATAGTAGGTTAAATTCCATTTTTTATTTCTTTGATACATAAAGGACTGAACACAAGCCTTAAGATAACATAGAAATGAAATTACATAGTGTATTTCCAGTGCTTTCTGATGAACAAAAGGCACCTCCCATGGATGATCACAGAAGGGCTCCAGCACCAAGCACCAAAACAGTTCCTTCCTAAGTCTGATTTTGCTCTAGAATTGCAATGTATTTAAGATATTTAACACCAAGCTAGATGCTACATTAAAGCACCTGCACAAATGTGGTTGTAGCTTCCCAATAGTCACTCAGGCACTGGCAGAACAAAAGGGAGGGGAAATGTTCTCCCTTCAGGCAGCCAAGTCTGATCCCATGGCACAAGGTAAGTGATGCTCATCAGGAGTACCCTGCTGCCAAACACAAACTTCAGTGTGGAATTCCTACTGTTATTCCTTTTTCCCTTAAAATCCTCAGCTGCTGAAACTGAGCAAATATAGTCAGAATCAACAGAAAAAGAAGAAATTACATCTGTCTATGAAATCAGACTGGCCATATGTCACCTCCCTTCTTTGCTTTTATTTTACCTTCAACAGGTCAATACAGGTACCCTCCATGTGCAATTCCCAAGCAGGATGTGAGCACAAGGCACGTTCATAACCGTGGAAAAATGAATCCTTGCTGAATATTAGAACAACAGAGTGAAATCGATTATATAATAAATATGTACTTTAAAACACAGCAACTGGCCCACTGGGCAAACCTCCTTTCTTAACAGGCACTATAAATTTGAAAAATATCCCAAGTAAATTCCCAATTCAAATGGAAAATGCACCCTGCCAGGGAAGCAAGTGTCTGATTCCAGCAAAAAGGGCGAGATCCTGAAACAGCCAAGACTGAGGAGAAAACACACAATGTTATGCACTTGTTTCCAGGCTTTTAGTAAAGATAAATTCAGATAAAGCAGATAAATTTCACTTCATATGGAATTTACAGACTTAAGCTGTCCCCTCATGGCAAATCCATCCTGCCCACAGTGTTCCTCACGCTGTGCCTGATGAGGCCACAGGAGCAGTGGGATCCCCATCTCCCAACCTGCACAGCAGAGCCACAGAGAGAGGAGCTGAGCTGGGATTTGTCCAAGGTCACCACACCAATCATTTCCAGGGCCAGCAGCGAGATCTGAGCTCCTCAACTCCTGGTGCTGGCAACTAGACCATGCTGCCTTGACGTGTATTACAGCAAACCATTCCTTGTGTCATCAATCTCAGCTCCAGAAGCACTCTAAATCACTCGAGGATTATGACATTTTTACGGGAGGACAACACTTCATTACAGACCTGAGAACTTGAGAGAAGAGCAGGAAAAACCCCCAAAGCTGCTGAGAAAATCTCAGAAGCTACACTGGAAAACAATTGTCTATAAAGACAAAGCATGGCTGTTTGCTACTCGCTATTTCTTATCCATTTTAGCCATCTATTTTCTACAATTTTTAGCAGTTTCAGGGACACAGAGAAAAGTAACAGCCTGTGCCCCATGTCCTATGGCTAAAAGAAGCAATGTCCATGACACAGACATCTTAGAAGCAGAGTTTGAAAAAGCTATGGGATTTTTTACTGAACAATAAATAAATAAATAAATTGCTGCAATCGTGTACAAATTTCCAAAGTTTTAAAATTAATTAAATAAAATATTCATTTCCTTTCACAGTAGATAATTTCATTGCATGAAACAGAATTCAAAGAGCTGTAGGAAAACAACACGGCCAGTCACCAAACTGCAAATCATTCTTATAAGGGGTTTTGACAATTCACTGAAAGAAAAATTCCACAAATCGTTACAATATCTTCTACAAAATGCAAAGTAAGTATTTCAGTGTAGCTATTCCTTGAATACATGGGGAAAAAAATCAAGAGAGAAGAGTTACTCTTTTCATGGGCCCTTCTCCCATGTTTAAGTGTTTGAACTATACTGTCAAATAAATAAACACAGGAAATTAAGCAATAATAAATTGATATATTGTAATGAATCTTTCCAAAAGCTGCCTGGACACGGTTCTGGGCACCCTGCTTGAGCAGGAGTTTGGATAGGATGAACTCCAGAAGTCCTTTCCAACATCATCCTTTCTGTGACTCTTTTTTCCATTCCCTATCATTCAAGTCATCTGCTGGGTGGCTTGAACCAAACTTTTTCAGTTCATTCTCTATAAACTGCAACTACTTGGATCCCTTTAAAATGAGGCTGAACCGTGGCTTCCCCTCCTGGGATGCTGCTGGATTTGCATGAAATTGTCCTTTATTTCACTATAACCTGAATGCTGCTTCCTCTCCTTGTGCAGGTAGAAAGAAGGAAAAATAAATAACATAATGCTAATACTCTAATGTCCATTAAGCTCAGCTTGTTCCCGTCTTCTAATGAGGAAAAAGAGAAAAATTCCCCCCCTCCTGAAAAAACAACCTCCCAAACCAAAGGTCACTGCAGACTGCGAGGTTCAGTGTGGAAGCAGCAGACTGTGTATGTGCAACAAATAACTCAACATCCCACTGGGCACAGGAGGGATTCAAATGATTACTCGTAACAGAGTCAGAACATACAGATTAGACAAGCAAAAAAGCAAGGTACAACATAAAATAAGTATGTATAATAATATCAAATACAAATAAGGAAACATCCAGGGAGGAACAAATGGGATGGTTACGAGAATCTGAGATCTCTGGTAGTTGTTGAAGAGACTGCACAGTGCATGGAGGGCAGAAAATCTTTCAGGTAGTGGAGAATAAAATAAAAAGAACACATGTCCCTAAACATTTAGCAAACGTAGCTAAGGAGAAGGTTGGACCATTTTAGCAGAGCCTTCCTGGAGGAGCAGCCTCTCCATTCCCAGCTGCACTGACTGCAAATCACCAACAGCAGAACACAAAGAGCCACATCTATTCCAGGGAACAGGAATTATCTAGGAGTGGAGCTTCTTGCAAAGGCTCAAGTATTGATGCCTTCAGGACAGGCAAGGGCCTTCTTGGAGCATCTGAGTTCTAAAAGGAACCAGAGCTTTCCCTCACTTGCCTACACCATTCCTTCTTGGTGTCTTTTAGAATCTCTTTTATTATTTTCTCTTTAGAATCAACTCCATTATTTTGTCTGGCTGAGTGTTTCAGATTTAGCAGTCATTTTAAGTGAATTACTGCCTCTTAATGTACAAATTTCCACCCCATTTCAATTACTAAAGGCCCTCAAGTCACCAAATTGTCATCTTTATTCTTATATATACTGACAATATCTTCTCACATTTGTCCTCAGCAAACTGTATTACCATACATACATTCTGTGTCTGGGTGATCATTAAAAATATTAAGTAAGATCAGATACAAAAAATCCTTGAAAACTCAATCAAGTAACCTTTCTTAAGTCTGATAATTTCAAATTACACACAACACAATTATGCTTAAGCTGCTTTCCCTATTTTTTGCCAACCTGTCCAGGAATTTCCTTAACTACATGCTCTGCTGAAGTCCAGACAGCAATGGCAGCCTTTACCTATGTCAGTAATCTTAGCAAACAGAGCTATTGAGACAGCTTTGCACAATCTACCCATGGAAAATCACAGCACATTGTGTCTAACAATACTTTTCTGCCTGGTTTGAATTATATTTAGTAACAAAGTATGCTTCAAGTCTCCCTTTGCAAATTAGATGAATTATTACCTCTAAATTTTCCTTGTTTCCTGCTATGAAATCTATATTGATAAGCTACCTAAATTTAATAAAAGCTTATATAAATTTGCTAGGATAAATTAATTTATGTTCACATATGTGTCTTTACTGGGGCATAAAAAGGATCCACAGTATTTGGTGACTAGGGCAACCAAACCCTGCAGCATCTCATGACTCCCAAAGCATTTTGAACAAGGGCAGAAGGATTTAAAGCAAACCCTGAAGCAGAGCTTCTTCACACCAGACACACACAAGATGAACCTAAGCTACACACAGGATGTAGAAATAAACAGCAGCAAGGGCAGGGGGAGCACCCCAGCTCCCACAAGCAGTGCCTGTGTGCCAGGGGCTGATCCTCAAAGTTCTCAGACACTCATGTCCCAGGCAAGCATGTGCCCCACAATCATTTTTTACTGCACTTCAGATCTCTTTGGAAATTGCTCATCCTCAGGTTCCCCTCTGGGGCAGGAGGGCCTGGATCACCACAGCATCCTCACTCTGTACCACAATCCAAAGGCAGTGAAGCAATCACAGAACCAACTGGGATGGAGAAGACCTCTGAGACCATCAGGTCCAACCTGTGCCCAATCCCCACCTTGTCACCCAGCCCGGAGCTCTGAGTGCCACATCCAGACCTTGGACACCTCCAGGGATGGGGACTCCACCTCAGACCTCACCTCCCACACAGAAATTCAGAGCAGCCCATCACTCCAGACCAGATTGAAGGCACTGGGGAAGGAGGAGAGGCCATAAAGCAGCTTCCTTCTTTCTGCCACACACAGGGGGCTGTTTCTCAAACCACTAATGCCTCTGATATTGTTTCCACGAGAGATTTACGTTAAAAAGATAACTTTCCTCGCTTTTCCTTCTCATCTCTGTCCCTTTTCCCTGCCTGGCATTTCACTGGGGAGGGAGGAGGAGCAGGTCATTTCTGCAGAACGATCTCAGATTTATGAGGTGTGAGGAGCCCATCTCGGTGATGGAGCAATCTCTCCAGCAGACATCTCTCCATTACTGGAGCTGCTGCCTCCCTGCCCCGGTGCCACAGCTGGACAGAGCTGTCAGCCCCAAGAGGGGGGCTCAGGGCACACCAGCCCCTCACCCATCTTTATCTCATCTGTCCTCTTTATCTCACCCAGCTCTGCTGCTCCCCTTCACCTGCAGCTTCACCCCTTCTAGTTTTTTTGGTTTTTCCTTTTTTTTAAGCAAAACGTTTGAATGGAAAAGCGCCATCTCCAACTCCCGCCTCTTATGTGACTTTATTTTCTGCCTTATTTTATGATGAAGTTATTTTAGTTTTTCTGAAAGGAAATAATGGGTAAAGATGAAGGCTTCATTCCACTGTGCTGACAACATACTGGTGGAGAAATGGTGCAGTTAATAATGTAAACTTGATGTATGTAAGCACAGCTGGTTTGGGAACATCTTTTCAGTAGCACTAATTTATACTTTGCTTTTATTTTGTGTTTTGGTTTATGATTTTGATTAGCCACTAGAATGAGCTCTCTTAATTGCCTTCTGCTAAACTGCTTAAAAGAAAAAAAAAAAAAAACCCTCACCCCACCCCTGGAAATTGAAACCATGCAACCTGTTTTACTTTAGACTTTTACTATGTTGTTACATTCAAAAAACAAAACCCAGTATTAAAGGCTGAATCCCAAATCCTCAGCAGCATTTACTCATTAGCAATTTTAAATCCTGTATCAAACGAACTTCTTCCAGTGATCTACTTTAGTTTTCACACCTTAATTCAAGGTCTGATGCCCAAAATACATATTATTACCAGTATTAAGTGGCAGCTCCTTTCATTTCCTGTCTCCCAGCACTCCCTAAATTCATTATGTATTTACTTATCAAAAAAAGGCAAACATTGTGCAGGGAGGAAAAAAAAATAGCAGAAGAGAGTGGGAGATGCCTTAGAGAACCATACATTAATACACAGCCTCTTTGCATTCCTGAACAGTCACCAACACCTTTAATATTTACTTCTGACAAAACCACTTTAAAACTGTTTTCTATGACTACTTTTATTTTAAATTCAAATCTCAAACTGCTGTGAAAGACTTTCAGAAATTTTTGTATTTTATCAAAAATATAGGAATTCAGAAAGGCCTCATGCAAGCAGCTCTTGTTAAATTAATAAAACTTCTGAAAACATTACTGAATAGATTATTGAGGCTATCAGAACTGAAATAGTCATTGCAGATTTAGAAACACATAATTAAGCTAAAACAAAGGTTTCCACCAGCAAACAAAGATTTTTTTTTTCATTAAAATAAACTTGCAACACTGAAAACAGGCTTTTTATCTCTTCAAAGATCTCTTTTCAGCACTTTTCACCTTAGGGGTGCCCAACAGGATACCCCAAAATCAACAACAACTATTCTTTTCCTTAACAAAAGGAATTCATGGCAATACATATCATACTTCCAAGGTTATTTTCTACAGACAAAACACCTCAAACATTTAAAAAAAAAAAAAAAAGTATCGCTACTCCTGCATACCTCAAACTTATATTCTGAAAGTTGGTTTCCAACACAACAGCTAAGGAAAGGCCAGAGCACCTCACGGGAAATGCTCAGCAAATGGAAAATTCACAGCACCATCACTGCAAACTCCACTGGCTGGGCAGAACAGGATTTGTGAATCTGCCCTTTGTTGAAAATCAGTGGAAAAACTCTTCCAGCCTCAGCATGGAGAAGGAAGTTCATCACCTGATTTAAAGGTGGGCTGCTCTTTATATTATCTCTGAAGTAAAGTGACAGTCGTCAGGCTTTTACAGTGACACTGCCATGATCAGTGCTGCAGTCTCAGGTGTTAATGCTTCATCTACCTTTAAAATCAAATGAAATAACACAGAAAGATCAGTATTATTAGTTTCTTATTCCAAGTTAAATTACTGCAAATTTCCTACATTTTTACAGAGTTCATCAGTGGCATTAACCATAGCCCAGAAATGTTAATGCTGAACAGCACATCCCTTACTTGGGAACTATCAGGCTCCTGCAAAATGTGCAGAGTAAAAACATATCAGAAAATTATTTCAGCAAAACTCTTCTGCAAAAATTCCACACCAAAACAGCTGAAAAGGCACAGGGCAGTGAGAACAGACACCAATCTCTCACCTCAAAGCTGCTGGTTATGAGCAGACAACAGCTGTAGCAGAGACACTGTGAGCAGCTTCAGGGAAGCAGGGACAGCAGCATCCCAGGCTGCTCCTGAACAAAGGACAATTGTACAAGGACCCAAAGTATGTGGGGAAAAAAGGAGAAAGAGGTGGAGACCCTAATCCCTGCACTATTTGTCTTTTTCTCTCAAGCATTTTACTTAATTAATGTACCAGTTGTAGGGTACCACACCACAGGCTGGTACCACTGACCGGCGTGTGCACATCAGGTGTGCACACATGACATTGTGTTACAATGCCAAGGACTTGGTAAATCTGCAGAAAGCTTTTATCCACTTTAATTTCACTTTTTAAAAGCACCCAAGTATGAAATGGCTCCAGTTTTCCACCACAAGCAGCTCAGAGCATCAGCCACAGCAATAAAAAGTGGAAGACAACAATCTGGCTCAATGGGTCAAACATCCTTCACTTAGGAAAAATCAGGCTGGAAACCCAAGAAACCCAGCTCATGAGCAACTGTTCTGACTTTTAGGACCCATCAGTATTTGTCACAGCTTCCCAAAGCCATACTTAATTAAGCCTCTTAAACATAAACTCTACTACTTCCTTCTTCCCATAGCCACCTCTTAGTGTACTTCTCATGTGTTGTGGGAAAAGGACCTTTTTATAAAGAAAAAGTCAAATCCTTTTTAAAGGTCATGGAAAAAAAAAGACATTTGAATATAACAACCTATTTTGCAGCCAACTCAACTAACTTCTGCAAGAAAAACATTTAGTCAGTATTAAAAAGCAGAAAGCACCTTACATTTTGATTAATTTGATACTCCTGTATTATGCATAAAGCCACTCATTCATTTTGCCCTGCAAACTATTCTTATCCAAGACCAGATACGATCAGAGCAAAGCAGTGAAAAATTTTATTAAAGTAAACACAATCCCAGTGGAACATGCTCGTTATGGAAATACACCAGCAGCTGCTAAAAAATGGGCCATTTCATATGGATGTAATAAATATTTTCACTGACACCTATCTACTGTTCTTTCAAAGTTTTAAATGCATAACTATCAAGAAGCTTTTCCTGGTGTCTGCCTAAGCAGATGTCAGTCACCTACTACATTTCAGACATTTAAAAAGCATTCCAATAGCAAACAAGAGAAAGGTAATAAGGTAGGGAGCAAGTGTGCAGGCTTCTTCCCAACTGAGCACAAAGCACATCCCTTGTTATGGAGGCACATCCTGATCCTCCCTATGGATGGCAAAGCATCTGCAAAGAAACACCTTTCACACTGACTTGTTAAAAAAGGGAACAACTACAAACAAAGCCACGTGCAGCACTAAGTGCTCTGCAACAATAGATGGGCAGTGCCAAATAGCAATTTCACAGCAAGCCACAGGGCTGGAGCTGATCCATCTCCTAAACCTGATGGATGAACTTCCTTAACACATGATAAAAATGAGTGCAGCTTTCTATCAGAAGTTGTGCAGCAGCTCCATGCTTGTGAAATGTTCAGGTTACAAGTCAGATTCCTGCTCATACACCCCAAATTCCTCTCCTGATGAAGCTCTGAGGCTTGTTGTACCTGCTACTGATAGAACTGGATAGGGTCACCCTCGAGCAGTCTCTGCTTCTAAGTGAGCAGCTAAAACCAGTTAAACATCAACTGAGCTGGGACATCCAGGGAAACCCCAGCTCTCATCTGGTGCCCTGTTCCACATCTGGACCCCAAGTCTGACTCAGGGGTTTGATCTTCCTTCGACTAAAGACACAGCAATGGGTTTGGGGCTGGCTGTTCTCTGCACCCAGCAGGGATGTTCTGGCACATCCTGGAGGGGGAAGATCCCCTCTGGTGCCACCCATCCCAGCAGAGTGCCACAGCACAGCTCATCCAGCACTGGGGGCAGAGCTGGACAGGGAAACCCTGGAGCACAACCCCACCAAGGAACCAGCTACCCACAGACACCACCCCTGAGCTGGGAGATCTGTCCCCTCCCTCGAGCGAGGAAAGAGACCTTGATTTTCAGTGCAAAAAGGAAAAGTGGAGAAAACTACAGGGACACAGGGACAGTGCCAGGCTCAGCCCTGCAACTGCTCAGGGGGACTCCACCACAAAACCCTGGAGTAGCTTTAATGAAGTAGTAGTTTTAGTGAAACACTGTTCACTAAAATCCTGAAAACTGACATGCCCAGACTCCTGGGCTTTGCTCAATTGAATGACAATAAAAGCAGAACCGTTACTATTTTCTGTTTATTTGTTTTGAAAGTCAAAAAGTTCTGTACTCTTCACCTCCTAAAAAACATTTTACTTTTTAGTAACTCATAATATTTTAAATTATCTTCAACTTTAGTTTATACTCTTGTGCTAAATTTTTTAAACCAAAACCCAAAAAAACCCCAGACCTTTAACATGACATGAATTAAATACAAGCCAACATCCACTCTCTCATTCTGAGCCCAAGGCCTAAGCATGTTAACTTTACATTACATTTATATTAATTCATATTACTTTGTATTAAGTATCTTTTGGGGTTCTAAATATCCTTATAGTAGTGTACACACATACATATGTATGCCCATGCATACACAGCCAAAAACCATCTCATGCTTTCATGAAAATTTCTGACCCTTCTTTACCACTGTTTTTGCAAATACTGCCTTTGTGAAAAATGTATAAGAGTAATGAAATTCCTGGCTGAGGCTTTAATCTCAAGTCACTTCTATAACAGGGGGTGGATCAGAGAGTATAATTTGCTGTTATCGCACTGCTCATCTCCTGTGTTGACAATAGAAATCCTCCTGTTAGTTTTTCTTAGACAAACGTGACCCCAACCTGATATGACACTTTATTTTTTCAGCTGTGTAACAACAGTCCTAAACCAGGTGCTTTCTAAGCTGCATTATCCCATTTTGGGAACTTTTTGTGTTGCTATCAGTAAGGTAACACACTAAAAAATATATATTTTTTTGTCTGTATTTGTAGGCTTATAAATAAAATACTGCATACCACCTTCCTGACATTTTCATATCTTGCCATTAACAAAAATATTTGACTACTTCATGTTTTTCACATTCTTAATTAAAATTAAGCATGGATTGGCAGGCTTTTAAGGAAATACCAGTAACATTCCAGGATAAATTGAAAGCATTAATGTGCTTAAAACATTTGTTTTCCTTTTTAAAATAATTGATCATCAGTTTTTTTCTGGAGGTTTTTGGTAGGGAATATCTGTATTCTGTTGTTTTTATGTCTGCATATTCATCAGTCTAAAACAATTTTAGACCCCAGCCTCTTTGGTATTGTGTTTTAGTACTTGCTGGCACTAGAATTTTGCACCATAGCCCTCGATTTATAGCCCTCATTTAGCCATCATGCTATTCAGACCCCTGACTTTAAATATCCGCCACACAGATATGAGTAACAAAAAGAGACAGAGTATAGCTATTGTGCCTTCAAAGAAAAGCAATAAACCATTCTGCTTGCTCTCCTTCATGTTCTTTAATTCATTTCATTTCATTTTAACTACCCAGAACAATTTCACCAGCCATTAGCCTGGAATGAAACCTTACAAAGGCTGATTGTTGTTATAAAGATGGGTCCCAGCACTCCCTCCCCCTCCTTTTCATAAGTTTTAGGACAAATAGGCTACTTCATAGCCACAGCTTTGTTTTTTAAAAAGAGAATTCTTGCGAAGCAAAGGACAGACAAACTGCTTCACATCCACATTCAAAAGGCTCCAGAACAA
>CM031880.1:7484868-7509001 GCA_018697195.1 Certhia americana | reverse complement strand
AGCACAGACAACATAAATGATAACTCTATAACTAAAGATGAGTAGCTGCATAATGAACAGCAATCTAGATGTCCAATGCTGTTACAAGTATTCTATCCTGTGGATTTAGGTCAAGGACCTTACGGACATAGAATTCAATTACATACGCATAGAGCATATTGGTTGAAGACCTAAATGACAATTCAAGGATTCACTCTCCATTAACACATAGAGAACTGCATAGATTAGGCATTGAGAACAGGAATAGCATTGGCTATGACTAATAAGAATATAAAAACTGCCATAGGAATTGGAGACACAAGAAAGGTGATCGAAATATGAGTATATCACATCAGAAGGCTGGAGCAAATGGTAGCATTATCACACGTAAACCATAAGACATCAAGATGGATAGGAAAGAGCACATTCATAGTTAATAATAATCTATACACCTAGTAATCAATGGAACAAGGCATGGATAATAGTGAGATGAGACATTGGACAATGCACATTTAGCAATAGAGGCTTAGTGACTCAGTGTTTTAAAAGGACAAACTTATCTCCACCGGAAAATAAACAAAAACGACAAAAAAAGAATCCTAAAAAAAATCATACATAAATTATATCTCGGATGATTTATGGGAAATGCACACAACGTTCTTGCTATCATCGTTGAACAGGGTTCGTCTAAAAACAAACATAGCAACATACACCACAACACTATGAAAGAAAAAAAACCCACAAAAACAAACCAACAACATAATGCATCCACAAAAACCACCCAACACAAAAACACACCAACCAACAAAAAAAATCAAAAACCATTTTACAGAGTTCATCATGCATAACATAGCCCAAATGTTAATATCTGAACAGCACCTCCTTACTTGCGAGCTCGCTCCTGCAAATGGCCGAGTGAAACTCACAGAAAAGTATTTCAGCAACTCTCTGCAAAAATCCACACACACAGCACATGCACAGGCGTGAGACAACCACCAATCTCTCCCCTCACAGCTGCTGGTTATGAGCAAAACAGCTGTAGCCGAGAGCCGTGTATCACTTCAGGGAGCCCTGCACAAGCACACTCCCAGGCTGCTCCTGAACCAATGAACTTGTACAGGGCCCAAAGATGTGGGGGAAAACGTAGAAGGTGAGACCCTAATCCCTGCACTATTTGTCTATTTTCCCGGTCCTCAATCTTTTACTTAATTCATGTACCAGTTTAGGTTACCAGACAACACCACGCTGGTAGCCACTGACCCGCTTTCACTCAGGTTGTGCACACATGACTTAGGTGGTCACGCCAAGGCTTGCGAATCTGGCATAAAGCTTTTCTTCCACTTTAATCACTTTTAAACACCCAATATGATGCTCCAGTTTTTCCACCACAAGCAGCTCATAGCATCAGCCACAGCATACAAGTGGACTACAACAAAGCGGCTCATGGGTCCAAACATCCTCACTTAGGAAAAATCAGCTGGAAACCCAAGAAACCCAGCTCGTGAGCAACTGTTCCTGACTTTTAGACCCCTCAGTATTGTCAAGCTTCCCAAGCCATCTTAATTAAGCCATCTTAACATAAACTCTACACTTTCCCTTCTCCCATACACCTCCCCTTAGTGTACTTCTCATTGTTGTTGGAAAAGGACCTTTTTATAAAGAACAATTCAAATCCTTTTTAAAGTCATGGACAAAAAACGCATTTGAATTATCCACCCTATTTTGCAGCCAACTGCAACTACTCTCTTCTTCACGAAAAACATTTTAGTCCAGTATTAACAACAGCACTCCCCTTACATTTTTGATTATTTGATACTCCTGTATTATGCTAAAAGCACTCATAGGCATTTGCCCCTGCACACTATTCTTAGCCAAGACCCATACTGATCAGGAGCAAAGCTTGAAAATTATTGATTAAGTACACAATCCCATGGAACATCTCGTTATGGAACTACCACAGCAGCAGCTGCGTAAAAAAGGGGCCATATTCATATGATGGATAATATTTTCCCCGACACTATCTACGGTTTCTTTCAAGTTTTTAATGCATAACTATCAAAGCTTTTCCTGGTGTCTTCCTACAGCAGATTTCGTACACCTCCTACTTTCACATTTAAAAAGCATTCCATAGCAAACAGGAGAAGGTAATAATGGTAGGGGAGCAAGTGGCCGTCTTCTTCCCAACCGTGAGCACAAAGCACATCCCGGGTTAGGGAGGCACTCCTGATCCTCCCTATGGACTTTGCAAAGCATCGGCAAAGACAACCTTTCACACTGACTTGTTAAAAAAGGAACCACTACAACAAAAGCCACGTGCAGCACCTAGTGCTCTGCAACATATATGGGCCGTGCCATAGCTATTCACCGCAGCCACATTCTGGAGCTGATCCATCCTAACGATGGATGAACTCCTTAACACATGATGACAAAGGAGTGCAGCTTTCTATCAGAAGTTGTGCAGCAGCTCTATTCTTGTGAAATGGTTTCAGTTACAAGTCAGATTCCTTCTCAACACCCCAAAGTTCCCTCTCCTGATGATCGCTGGGCGTGTTGTAACCTGCGACTGATGAACTGGCAGCGGTCCCCCTCGAGTCAGTCTCTGCTCTAATGAGCAGCTAAAACCCATTAGAACCTAACTGAGCTGGGACATCCCTGGAAACCCCAGCTCTCTCTGGTGCCCTGTGCCACCTCTGGACCCCAAGTCTGACTCCGGGTTTATCTTCCTTCGCTAAAGACACAGCAAGGTTTTGGGGCTGCTGTTTTCTCTCTCTCTGCACCCAGCAGGAGTTCTGGCACATCTGGCGGGTAAGATCCCCTCTGGTGCCGCCATCCCCTCCAGGAGTGCCACAGCCAGCTCATCAGCACTGTGTGCAGATTCTGACAGGGAAACCCTGGAGCACAACCCACCAGGAACCAGCTTACCCACAGCCACCACCCCGGACTGGGAGATCGTCCCCACTCCCTCTACGCGGAAGAACCTTGATTTTTCAGTGCAAACAATGAATAAGTTGAGAAACTACAGGGACACAGGGAACAGTGCCATGCTCAGCCCGCCTCGGCTCAGGGAGACTCACACCACCAACCCTGGAGTACTTTATGAGTCGTATTTTAGTGAAAACTGTCACTAAACCTGAAAACTGCTTGCCTCCTGGGCTTTGCTCATTATACAATAAAATCAGAACCATTACTATTTTCTGTTTATTGTGTTTGAAGTAAAAAAGTTCTGTACTCTTACACTCCCTAAAAACATTTTTACTTTTTAGTAACTCATAATCTTTTACATTATTTCAACTTTAGTTTAGACTCCGTTGTGCTAAGTTTTTAAACCAAAACCCAAAAAACCCCGACCTTTAACATGACATGAATGAATCCAGTCTAATATCCACTCTCTCATTCTGAGCCCAAGGCTAAGCATTTAACTTTACATTACATTTATATTAATTCATAGTACTACTTTGATACGTATTCTTTTTGGGTTCTAAATAATCCTTATCGTATGGTCCCCACAGTACATATTATGCCCTGCATCACAGCCAAAAACCAGCTCTCTTTCAGAAACTTTCTGACCCTTCTTTACCACTGTTTTTTGCAAATACTGCCTTTGTGACAAGTATACGAGTATGAAATTCCTGCTGATGCTTTTACTCTCATCCTTCTATAACAGGGGTTGGATCAAGAGTAATAATTTGTGTTCTCGCACTGCTCTCTCCTGTGTTGCAAAAATCCTCCTGTTATTTTCCTTAGACAAACGTGACCAACCTGATTACTTATTTTTTCTCAGCGGGTACACAGTCCTAAACGCGTGCTTTCTAGCTTCATTATCCCCAATTTTGGAACTTGGTGTTCTATCAGTAAGGACACACATAAAAATATATATATTTTTTGTCTGTATTTGTAGGCTTATAAATAAATACTGCATACAACCACCTTCCTGCCATTTCATATCTTGCCATTAACAAAAAGATTGGACTACTATCATGTTTTTCACATTCTTCATTAATTAAGCCTTGCTTGGCAGGTTGTAAGAAAGACCATACATTCCAGGATAACTGTCTGATAGCCTATTAACTCGTCGCCTTTTAAAACATTTGTTGTCTTCCCTTTGTCTAAAAAATTTGCATTCATCACTCTTTTTTTCTGGACGGTGTGTTTGGTAGGGATATCTTATTTGTTGTTTTTAATGTCTGCATTATGCTCTCGAAAACATTTAGACCCCACCTCTTGGGGTATTGTGTTTTAGTACCTTTGCTGGCACTAGAATTTCACCATAGCCTCGATTTATAGCCCCTCATTTAGCCATCATGCTATTACAAACCCCTGACTTTAAATATGCCGCCACACGATTGGTAACAAAGAGCCATAGTATAGCTATTGTGGCCTTCACAGAAAAGCATAAACCAATTCTGCTTGCTCTCCCCTTCATGTTCTTTAAATTCAGTTCACATTTCATTTTACTACCCAGAACAATTTCACCAGCCATTACCTGGACTGAAACCTACAAAAGGCTGATTGTTGTTATAAAGATGGGTCCCACCGTCCCTCCCCCGCCTTTTCATAAGTTGTCAGGACAATAGGCTACTTCTAGCACAGCTTTGTTTTTTTTAAAAGAGAAATTCTTTGCCGATCAAGGACAGCAAACTGCTTCCATCCACATTCAAACGGCTTGTCCAGACCACGAAGCACCGTGATCTGGGATGTGTCGAGATCCCTGGCGCAGCCCTGCAGGGAAGGGCCAACGGATGGCTGGGAAGGATGGGACTGGATGGATGGCTGGGATGGATGGGATGGATGGAATAGATTGTAAGGTACATGTGAATGATGGGAAGGAATAGGGAGCTTGGGAAGATTGGAAGGAATGGGAAGGATGGGAAGGAGGGGGAAGGATGGACAGGATGGGAGGAGGAGGGATTGGAATGGGAAGGATGGAAGGATGGGAAGGATGGGAAGGTAATAGTGAAGGATTGGAGGATGGAAGGATGTGGCAAGGATGGGACGGATGGGAATATTGTATGATATTCTGCACAGAGTCTGCACCAGAGTCCACCCCACAGACACAAACCCTGATGTTCTGCCCCCAAACCTTCAGCAAAGGGTGAGGGAGAAGCACCAAACACTCAACTCCACTACAGCCAACTCTAAACATGGGATTTAAAAAAAAAAAAAAAATAAAGCACCAATTATATGAGCACATTTTTATATTTTGCAGAAATAAACCTTCATGAGTGTCATTTCTGACAGCCTACGCCAAGAAAAAGCTGCACATTTTTGTCTCACTGCATCCATGTTTGGAAAACAATCTTAACAAGAAAAAAAAAAAACAAAGACACAATCTATTTTTCCAATTTGTAAAAAGCTGCACACCTTACATTTAGCATCTTCACAGAAAGCTGTGAAGAAAGATATTCATTCTGAAATAGTGCTCAAGTGTTGGATTCTGGTTTTTTTTCCTAACAAGCTGGTGGCATTTCCCCATCCCTGGACAGTCTCTCTGTTCACATGAAGGCCCTGAGCCCGTAACAGCTCTGCCCCAATTTAGAATGTATGTATATGTAGCAACATCCCCACAAAACGTTCACAACCCTGTCCAATTCCGATGTATTTTTGATCCTTCCCAACAAACAGATCAGAGAGATCTTTTCCAACAAAGTGTCAACAAACTGTCTGCGCAGACAACTCCCTCCTCAGTTTGTGTATTATGTGGTTTGTATTATTTTTATTCCTCGTTAAGTGTCACACTTGTCAAAAGAGTGAACGCCACTTTTCCATAGTAACACGGTTTTGTGATGGAAGTTGTGAAACCTTCAAGACTTACAGATATTTCCACAAATATCCAGTATCTGCTCAAACATTAACACCGTGAGCTCGGAAAGCAAAGGAATGGATTTCTGTGTTTTCTTTTCCAGCAAGGTATCAAAACTGCTCCTGAAATTTGGACTTTTTTATCTCTCCCAAGAAAACACAAAGACTAAATAATCAACTGGTATTTCTTTTGTAACATCACAGGAAAAAAAATTACTTAAAAGTAATTCAAAGTAATGATAGAAGCCAAAAATTACTTTTTATGTAGTGACAAAAAACTTGGAACATGAGATTATGTTGAGTGTGAGAGTGTCTATAAACAGAGCTGCTTTATCCCATCTGAGCTGTTATTGGTGATGCCAATAATCTGAGTTTGAAGCTGAACTCTGCAAAGCTGCATGTTTTACTACTCACTTCCAAATTATGTAAATGAACACCACATTATACTGTACCTTGTTGGAGGTATGCTTGACACAATAGCCTGATAAATACATCCTAATACAATTATAATTAATTTTCACCTGACAAATTTTATTTATATATATATATATATATATGAATACAGACTTCACAGGAAGAAATGCCAGAGCAGAATAGCAAACACACAGAGAGCCAGCACCTTCTAGAATGTTCATTTATGTCCCCTGAACACCAAGTTACTGCCACCAAGGCATGGTTTTTCTTTTTGTTTTAAATACAGAGACACTGGAAGCAGTAAGTGATCTCACATAGCTTCTAACATCAATTATCAGTACAAAAACCAAGAAAAAAACACCAGCTGCAGGTCTGCACCGCTGCAGAAGGCACAGGGCTTCATAACACTAAAAAACTGAGGTCCCATGCAGGGAGAACTTGAGCAGGACTTTAAGTTGAGAAAATACTTTCAACAGGATGAAGAAAGGAGCTCCAGCCTGAGTGCAGGATGTATCTGATTTTATTAACCGTGAAAATAAAAATATTTGTGAATTTCTAGGAAACAACTACTTACAGTGCAAGAACAGGACATCAGTACTGCTGGAAAGCAAGCAGCATTCCTGCACCTTTTCCAATTACACCACTCACAGAAGTCACCAAAAATCTTGCTAGACACAGAAGAGTTTTCCTGAACAAATAAAACTCCACAGACATGAGCCATACTTGCTCTGCTCTACACAACTGTGGATTTGTAAGACAGCAGCAACTTCGGAGCCAGTCCAGACCCAGCTTTCCATGTCAGAACAGCTCAGCTCCTCACTCTGGAGAACACTGAATTACAATGTTTGTGCCTTATTACACTGTCACATGGTCAGAAAGTTCACACTGCAAGATTAATTACAACTCTTTAAAGGAAGTACTGCTATACACATCTTCAAATGAACACTTAATCCTCTCCCTGACATTTATTTAGATGTGGACTTTTCACCTTTGTGCCACCCTGCTCTGTAGGACATCATTTGCTATCTCAATTAAGCTGCATCAGTACTTTTCATTCCAACTACCTTCGCTCTCACCAGGAGAAAACATCATTTGCTTCCAGCTTCACAGTTTTCATACAACTACTGAGAACTGTTAAATTGAAAGTGTTCTATCCCACAGGATGAAGGGATGGCCAGGAATAACTCGCCTGGAACAGACTGGCTGTTTACATTTCAGCAGCACTCTGCAACCTGCTGGCTAGCAAGTCACACACCTTTTAACATCTCCAGCTTCCACACACCTGGCAGGTTTTAATTCCTGTTCTGAGGCTTCTGCATCCATGAGGACAGACTCAGTAATTCACTCCACTGGCTGCAGGCAAGTGCTGAGGCACAGACAGCTCCGCGATCCACCCTGCTCTGGGCAAAACCTCAGTGTTTGTCAGCTAAACATTCAAAAACTGCAAAACCTGCCACATATCCAGACTGCTTATAAGAGGTAATTTATATATATATATATATACACACACACACATGTATGTGATAGCAAAAAGCATTTGAAAAACCATCTAACAAAAAAAATACTATGTTATACATGCTCAAATCAAATAGCAAACTAAACATTTCGGGGGGGAAAAAAAAGTTGTAATTCATAATAGAGCCTTGATGCCTATTTACAGACTGACCTGAAGTAAGGTACTGCCACACAGACATTCATATTCCAAATAACTTTGATCATTTCATCTGCCTCACAGGCCCTCTACTGCATCTGCTGCATGTTGCATGTCACCATGCAGTGACAGCAGAGGCAGTTCAAGCAGGTAAATTTGGGTACTGCTGCACATCCCAGGAAATGAGCCCTCACCAGAGAGATCTGTCCTCTCTCTATCCCTATAGCTCCAGATATTCAGGGACAGAGTCCCTTTCTGGAGCTCAGCACAGGGAGCTCAGGGCTGCCACCAGATTTTAGTGATGAGCAGCAGCGTGGGGTCATCACACCAGCACACACAGGAATTAAAACACAGCATTCCTTAAACAGCCACTCCAAGTCCTACCCAAGGCTGCATTCTCCTCTTGCAAAGACAGCTCCCTGTAGTGGGCTGGAATTCACAAGTTTCACTCCTTCCTTCCCGACAGCATCAGCAAAGCCAGACAATGGAGCTGGAGGCATTAAACACTAATCACAAAGTGGCCACGCAGGGATGAAAGGGGAGTGAAGGCACCAACTCCCTCATACCAACAGCTTGGAATCACAGGATACACCGAGTTAAAATGGCTTTCACAGAAGGGCATGAAATTGGGAAAAATCACAGCTAATTTATAATGCAAACTTTGTGCAAGAAATTATTTTCACGCACGCAACTATCACAGAACCTTCCCACCAGAGCAAGAAGCAATTCAGCAGCAGACTGTAACCTTAAAATAAGAACTATATTAATTATCCATGAGGGAGAAA
Source organism: Certhia americana (assembly GCA_018697195.1). Taxonomy (NCBI): domain Eukaryota; kingdom Metazoa; phylum Chordata; class Aves; order Passeriformes; family Certhiidae; genus Certhia; species Certhia americana. The sequence goes on along the minus strand of CM031880.1, from coordinate 7,500,373 downwards.
AAAAGTAAACCCTGTTCTAAACAAGCAGAGTTCCTATACAACAGCTTATTTGTCCCTTCCACCCTTGCTACTTACAGTGCCACAAAACACAGATTTGCACTCGGGAGAGCAGCAATAAGGAATCTCTCTCCTGGAGCATTGTTTCCAAGTTCAGCCTGGTCCCACAGAAGCAATAAAAACTTCCAGGTCTGTTAATTTTGTTATATTTATTGTGCATGTTAAGATGCTACGTAAGAAGTGATTTTTTAAAAACCTAAATTTTATAAATAGGATTGCAGTTGCTATGAATTGTGGCCTCCAGCCATCTCCTGCTGTAATCAATGACAAAAATCAACCGACCTCAGCAGCTGCAGGTCACCCACCAGACAAAAATTTGGGCTGACAATTATTGCATAGAAATACCCAAAGCCTTGTTGAAAACTCATGCAATAGAGCTCTCTTCACTTTATTAATATCAGGGAAGTCCCACATAATATTCTGAATTGAGCCCCACGAAAAAGATTCTTCTTGTTGTTACTTAAAATATTCATGTTTGTGGATGAAATATACTTAATTGGTTTAAAAAAAACACACTGGTTTTGCCAAAAAAAGAAAAAAAAACTTAAACCAGTAAATCTGTAAAACAACACTGGTTAGTACTCTTATTAACTGCAGTTTGCTTAATTGCAATATTTAAGTCATGAGCAGATCTAAAATTTTCAGATGCATTTAATTGAAATACTATCCCTCGAGCTAAACACCCAGTGTTTATAATAAGATACATGTTATTCACGATTAGCTAACTGCTCCCTTTCCATGGAAAACCCCACAGAAAAAGCAAAGCAACAAAACTGCACTATGGGCAGGGGGAAAGAGGAGGTGTTTGCTTCAGAGGGGGTTTTGGTGGGTTTGGTTTGGATTTTGTCATTCTGCATTTCATCAAGTGATCTTTGTCCCTTTCTTTGCTGTAGCAGCTCCAGAAGTTATGTCTCCATGTAAAAACTGAAGGAACTTCTTCCCAATTCTTCTCACCCTTCCAGGTACCTACCTCAAGACATCATCTACAAAATGCTGAGTCCAAATGAATTCCTACTTTGTTTACAAAAAAAAAAAAAAATTAATTAAGAGCAAACTGTATCTACAAACTGGAAAACATCTACAGTCCTGCACACAGTTCAGACAGAAATCACTTTGACTTATTCTGATGTTAATTTGCCAGTGCAGCACAGAACTAAGAGCATAAGCACAGAAGTCAAAACTAAAATTCCCATTGTATGCAGGGATCAAAAAGAAAACTATAATCTGCAGGAGAAAATGAAACAAAATACGTGTACAAAAATAACAGGTATGTCAATAACTGTCTGCCTAACAAAAGAGTGTTTCCTGATGGACACAACACCATAAAAATTCTGCTTAAAATAACTTAAACAATATGTTTATTAAAAAAAAAAAAAACAAACAAACAAACCCAAGCAGACAGACAAACAAACAAAAAGCCTTTTAATTCTCTGTATTTGTTTCCCTTGATAGTCTGTAAGGAAAACCAGAACAGTAAAACTAATACATGCAGGATAAGATATGCAGCTGAAAATCTGAACAACCCAGAAATATACACTTGGTTAATTTGACTTTTTGTTATCTGCTTTGAGATCTCTGCCACAAAGTTCTGCTCAACATATTCTTGCTAGCAACAATCTGCACCAGAATTAGTCAAGTAGCAAGTGTAGCATACACAACAATCTCAATGAGAGAGGCAATTAACAAACTGCTGCAAAAAATAATTATATATAAAGATGGTTTGAAAGACAATACTCTATCTAAAATGACCTCGCTGTATTCACAGCACTGATAAAACAGTTTTCTTCTAAAAAATGCCGCTTTTTTTATTCATCAAAAGAGAAAAGCCCCAAGGTCACCTGTCAATAACAGAACAAACCCTCAGTAAATCACAGTGCTTCACAAATAAATTCCTCATCAGTAATTAAAACCAGGCCTCTCTGGCCCTGTGTTATCAGCTCATCAAATTCATTGCTCATCTAGAATAACAGATCCACATCTGCAGTCATTACAGCATGCCAGATAAATCAATCCTCTCAATGATGCTTTGAGCCATCTCTGCTCCCTTTTAACCAGCCCGATATTTATTTCCCCCTGACACTTCTGACATTCTATTTACTGTAGGCAAATGGAACTCATACGGCACCTTGTAATGGCTTTACCAAACCCCATTGTGGGGCATATCTTCCAAGACTGATGGGTGCAATAAACAAGGTTTTATGGTGTAAGTGTGAGCTTCCAACTTCTTTTTTTTCCAGGAATTTGACTTCTGCAGTGAAGATGGTTTATTACATTTGATTGCAGGTGGAAAAAGCTATATCCACTTTGAGACCTGTCAGCTAAAAGCAAGCAGAAAACTTTTGAAATAATATTATTTTTGTAATTTTATTTTCTCATTGATAACAATACAGAATAAAGCATCTCCCTGTCAGGACTTGGAAAGCAAGGCCATAATTTATCATTCCACCTCCTCCCTCCCTCCCACCAAATCAAACACAGGTCTCCTCTGTGAACATCCAAAAGGTACAACAGCAATATATAATCACCACATACATACAAAGTCCATCCCAAGCCCTCCCCAGCATTGCTGTTTACATTCAAATATGAAGTACGTGTAGCTAAGGGGGTACACACATATTGACAGATGAGGACAAAAATGCTTTTGTGGCATCTGAGCCCAACAAAAATCACAGGTTTCTTAAATATCCTGCACAAACCAAAACTTCTCCCTGTTTGGTGAATTCTCCAGTAACGGGCATCAGACTGCTGGGTTCAAATCGAGAACATAAATTGTTTCCTTGAGAATGAAAGAAACAGCACAAGAATCACTTTCCAGCATAAATTCTGACTGTTTGTACACTCTCACAGCTGCTCTATTTAAGGAAATTGAGTGAAAAATCTCTTTAAACGAAAAGAAAAAGCATTCCTAGAATCGGAAAGTCTCCCAGAATATAACATGTGTTAACAGCTCTGAGGAGTTGAGCAATTTCTAGAACTTCAGCAGATCCCCCTCCTCCGTGGGGGTGGTGTGCTTCCACGTACAGATGGACGCTCATCCAGGAGATGCCTAAAAGCATATGCCATCCATCCAGGAGCACCATTTTATCCTAGAAACCCAGGGTTTCTGTGCTCCAGACAATGATGCTGTGTATAAAACAGCAAATTTGTGGTGCAGGGAGGAGAGGCAGCCCAGCCTGCCCCGAGCCAAGGGCTCTGCACCATCCCGGCTCCGCATCTCCACGCTCATTATGCACAGCTCAAAAGTGACTTGCATTAAATTACTGTCACAGTGGTAGTGCAGCCCTCCCTTAGCATATATTAAAATGTTATTGCTGCGTGGCGGCAGTGCCTCGCTGACAGCAAGGTGGAAAGGCTGGGAAAAGCCCTTTTTTGGAACAAAAACAACGCCCGAGCCTATAGGAGGCCATGAATTCTCAGATCCTCCTTCCAACACTGATTCAAAAATGACAGGATATAGTCTTTTCCTTAATGAAAAATCTATATTTATCACTCTATTGTTCTTGTGAACTGATCCTACTGCTCTCTGAGGCCAAAGTTTGAATATATTGGATTTTGAAATAATAGCCCAAGGCTCCGAGATGCTGGGTCATGATACATAAATGATGAGAGGGTTGTTCCCTATTTCTCTGCTTCTTACCACAAAAACAAAAAACAAATTCCATGGTGAAGATCTTCAGAAGTCTACATTATCCGCAAAGTGCAAATTATATGGGATATTCACAGAACTATAAATGATAAAAATCAGACTATACTGAGAAAGACAATCTGCCTGTTCTAGGAATAAACCAGTAATTCGCTGCTTTAATATCACAAAGTAAAGCCTTACTTTTTACGTAACCACAGATGTGACAAGCTCAACTCGTTTGGATTTTTTAAATCTTAATTCCAATTGAGTTTGAATATAAATGTTTGAAGAGATAAATTAATTTAGGACAAAGATCCAGAGACTGAATTTATCAATCTGTTACACTTCACACTTTGATTCTTAAGTGTAACAAGGGTTGAAAGAGAAGCAACCCCCAGCTACAGACTGTTGGTACTAGGAGAATAAAGAGATAAAAAAACTCGGGTTTTTTTCCTATAGCAGAATTTAAGGCTGCTGTTATGATGAAAGCATAAAGGGGAAAATGTGGAAAGTACTTTTCCCCTTCATCCCATAATAAAACAGAGTTACTGTACAGAGTTCTGTAAAGCTGCACCTTCTCTGCTGCTGGATTTTCAGGGTGTGGGGAAGAGCTGCCTCTCCAGATTTTGTTTCTCTGATGTGTCCAACTTTCCTTTGACCTTGAGTGACTCTGGCTGAAGTTTTCCAAACCAGCCACTGAAACACTCATCTGGCCCCAGTAACCCAGAGGGTTTCAGGGGGCCCTGGGGATAAAGCTGCTCTTCATGCTTTTTGTCAATTAACTGAAAATCAAGATCCGAGATTCATAAACTGCTGGAGCAGTTTAACATCCAGTGCCCAGGGAGAATTAACACCTTGGGGAATTCCTGAGATTACCACAACACTAAAAGCCGTAGAAATGCAAATACAACTTAGTTATAATTAACAAACATTCTTTTTGAAAATTTCGTTTATGAGTTACATGTATACAGTATAAATAGAGTACACGTATAGAAAAATGTAATAAAAAAAGAATAATTCCTCATGCAACAATCCATACCACATCATTTTGTGCAGGCATAATACATTCCTGGGAATTTTTACCTGTTAAAAAATGCTTTGATTTCCAGAACCAAATGCAGCCTCAGTTCTGCAAATCCACAGCATCAAGTGAGATGGATTCAGAGGCACCCAAACATTCCTCCTGCCAGGCACAGACCTGTGTCCAAGGGCTCCAAGCAGGAATGGAACCAGCTCCTTCCTGACCAGCTGTGGAACAACCTGAGGCTCTTCAGTCTACAGAAATGATTCCCAGAGGCTTCTGGGGCAGCTGCTGAACTCCAAGGAGTTTTACAATGTATTTTTTTCATATTCTCTATACTCATGACATTCTCTGCAACTGTCTTCAGGAAAATAAGTCAGAAGAAATTTATTAAAAGCATGTTATAGAAAAGAGTTCTTCCCTTTAAAGTTTTTATTTTGCTATACAAAAAAAAATCATTCCATTCCTAAAAATTCATTTTTAACGTCTGAAGTGGGATCTGAGCAACCTTCCAGCCCCAAATAACTGCACTATGGAATACATACCTTACTTTTCTAGATTATTACATGTGTATTTCATATTATGCATTCACACACAGAGTGATTGTTTGGTTTTTTAATTAACTTTAATTGCTTACCCAAGGTGAATGTATTATGCCATTAAATAAGAACTTTTCAGTGGTGGGAGATTAAAAAAAAACAAAAAAAATAAAAACCACACAGTCAATGCTCCTTGATACCTTTGCTGTCATTGCTTCACTTTTCCTCCAACAGTTTCCAAGATGAAAATTCCCCTTGAATGTACGGAGTCCCACCTCTCTGTTTTCTGTCTGTCCCACGGACTTTGCCAAACAATTCCCAGCAATGCCTTGTTAGAATCATGCTGCTCCCTGCTAACAACTCAGACTCACAATTTTACAAGCAGGCTGCCTGCACAGGTTTAGAGAGACAGAGACAAGAGTCTGATCTCAAATGTAAAGAGACAAGATCCAGTTGTCATACATCCTAGTATTTTCAGAGTGAAAGTAACTACACAAAGAGCCCTCAGGCAATCTGTTTATCTTTCAGTGGATCCAGAATTGCTGTGCCCCTGTACTATTTCACCCTATTTGCTGGCAGAGGGTTGAAGCTCAGCAGCCAAGTAAAGAGAAGACAAGTGTACCAACACACTACATAAAGGGGGTGCAGTTAAGGAACCCTCACTACCCTCCATCTATTGCTCTGTCCACTGCCAAAATCAGAAATTAACCCCCTGAGAAACTAATAGTAAATATCTCTTGCACGTACAGAAACTTACCAAGTGCAAAACTTGTAAGAATCCACTTGAAAAATACAAGATTAACCCTTCCCCAGTCCTGCTTTCTGTGATATGTGGCTGGCAACAAGGATTTGTCAACACCAGAGACTGCAGGAACCAGAATAATTCCTAGAGAAGTGTCGGTACAGCCCTGAAATCCCAACTTCACCTTCTTATGCATCACTAATTATTGTAATGACAGCTTATTTCTCCTGACTCCTAAAATACAGAATATGATCAAGAGAGGTTACTTTGGCAGAATGCATGCTGCAAGGGTAGGCTAGGCACAACCTCCACAGTTTAAAGGGGGATGTGCATCCTCCCAGTATTTCCAGTGAGTTTTCACACACTTTTCCACAACACTTTCATACAGCTGCAGTTTGAAAACCATTGCATATTCCAGCTTGCTCAACACTGAGTCATGGACAGCTAATCACAGCTCCACGAAGAAAACTGACCTCTCTAACGTCTGTGAGTCATCAAATGTACAAGTTCAGCAATTTCTGAAAAACCAAGATCAAAGATTATAACTTTCAAGACACAGCAGAGCTATGGGAATATATTAAACTGACCACACAAATATGCTCAGGGTGTCATTTCATTCTCATGCACTATCAGGCTCTGAAAAAGAGATGAAGCAGTGGGCACCCTACTGCTGTGGAAAGAAGAGACTATTGTTTTCTGTTCATCAAACTGGAGTTTTAACCACATTGGGTGAAGAAAGATCTTCACGCTATTCCTGGGAAGTCAAGGACACTTGACCAACACAGCTTCATTCCAAAATACCCATAACCCCAGAAACTGTGCATCACATAATGTGCACCAACATCTGGATCCTTGAATATTTAAATGTTCTACTATTTCTCAGTATTTGCCAAAACCTCAGCCCAATGACAGGATTATGTTTTTCTTCAAAAATATTCAATTACCCAACCCACAATAAGACCACAGAAAGGAATTCATTCAGATTCTAGATTAAATTAAGTCGAAATTAGCAGATAAATCAATAACTATGACCACTCCTCTGTAAGAACTCTCATTGCTCTTAAATGTCACAGTTGGCCTAGACCTTACCACTAATACAGGATTTGTTGTAAGATCGTGCTGGAGGAAGGGCATAACAGTTTAGTGTTCTATGCAATAATTATTTTAATATGCAATTTGATTAATATTGAAATAGCCTTTGCACTGAATGATAAGAAAAAGAAAAATCAAAGCAAAAAGAAGGAAAAAAGTAGCAGGTATTAACTTTCCTGCTGTTCACTTGGGTATAATCCTTTCCTTCACAAAGTGCAAGACCAGTCAGGTATGAGAGTAATTGAAACTCTCATCTCCACTTCTCTCTCCATGCCCTGTAATCAGAGAGGTCAAGATTGGCTTGAATTCTCTCATATTTAAAAGACTTCACAATTTGACCATGTTAAGAAAAGCTGCTGGGTATTTTAGCAACCATCATTTATGTCAGCACAGAGAACTGGTCACTCTAGGTAAATAAGCCCAGCATTCCAACCACCAAGAGGAAGAACTCATGGGAGTAAAATGACTTAACACTTTCTGAACACCAAGAAAAATAATGAGACAGCTCCACCACTGTACCTATTAAGTCTTAGAAGAATTCTTTCCTGTTCAACTTCTTGCAAGACCAACTTAATTCATAAAACAATTCACTATCTACCATCTGTTGTCACATATCATTACTCAGTGTAAACTGCCCAGTGGAGAGATAAGAAAAACATCTGAATGAGCAGCTGGGTAAGATAAAGCCCTGAGCATGTGCAGACACAGAAAAGAAAAAGATATCCAGGTCCTAACTGCAGATTACCTTCTTCCAATCTGCCTCTGCCTGAGAGTTGGGAAATGCAGGCTACAGATGACAAGAGTTTTTAGATTCCTTGTGTATGTTAAAACCATCTACAAATGGTCTCTCAGCAGGTGCCCATCTCAGAAATCCTGACCTCAGTACCACTGTCCTACAGACTGAAACACCTCAGCCAAAAGCCACCAGGCTGAGGAAATTCAGCCACACAAAGGATGGCAGCTGGATGCTGTCCAGCATGCTCTCCATTGACTTATCACACTCTATCAGCCTAAGCACAAAGCCTCTATTTTTATCTCTTCTTGTGGTATCTGGATCCAGCCAATCTAAAAGAAACAGAAGAAAGTAGTCTAGGATTGTTTGCTCCTTAATTATCCTAGAACTCCTACCCAAAGAAGAACAGTTCTGCTCAAAGCCCTCACTCCTTGTTAACAAGAAAGCAAACTGGACTCCTGGTTGTTCTCACTCTCCAGGTTGTTTATTATTTTCTGATCATTCTGCACACCAGGCTTTACACCAGCTTGGAGTGAGGGAGAAAAAGCACCAAAAAGCCTCCAACACACAGAATCAAGGTTCTCTTAAAGATAATTCACCCAATTAACACCAAGAATGTACATTATCTCTATTTTTCTACCAATAACTAACTAAATCTCTATTCACGTAGCACTACACTGCAGCAAATTGTGTCCAGTGGTCCTGTGTCCCCAACACTGCAGAATGTGGAGGAGATGGAGAAGGAGGAAGAAGCCCAAAAACAACAAGGATCCTCCAGCTTGTCTCCATCTCCTTACCATGCTCACAAACCCAGAAATCTAAATTTCTCACCCTGTGATAAATTCCATATTATGCTACTATCTAATTCACATTCTTGAAAGTTCTGTTTCATCCCAAAGCCGAGGAAGCCCTTTCCATGGACAAAGGTTAAAAGTAGGATTTGTCGGAGGGTTTGGATCCTTCAAAACATGCTGAGAAATACTCTCTGCATTCTGGGCTCCAACAAAATCCTTGTTGGATCCCAGAGCCTTTTAATACAACAAGAAATCCCATGTTCTTTCTGAGTCTCCTACAGTCCTGCTAAAATATATTTAGACCTTGGGTACTGAAATTACTTAGACAAATATCCTGGCACAAAGGCTTGTGCAAGCCCTCTTCAATAAGTGGGTCTCAACTTTCCCTTTGAGAAGAATCTGAGGGGATAAGGATGAAAATACACACAAAGATAGATGTGAACTGATTTAATTCAATCCTATTGCTGGAAGGTACAGAAAGCAATGCAGCCTCCCCATCCATGAAGTGTTTATGAAAACATTCCACCAGCAATTTACGTCTGTGTCAGACAAATGGAAGCAATGTCAGAACTTGCATCCTTTATGCTAAACCATCCAAAAACAACACAGAAAAGCCAGATTATCTGCCCCAGTCAGCATTTTAATTTTTCAAAACTCATTTGTGTGAGGTTTTTCATCCTTCTTAAATCCCTGTGACATACACCTAAGCACTAACAAAAAGATTATTTTGACACCGTTGCTTTTGGCTTCTCTTGAGGGATACCTGCCTTTGTAAAAGTGTTTCACACCTTCCTGGGAAAGTTAAACTCCTCAGATTGTATCAGAAAACCTGTCAGACACAGGGGCACAAGCCTGACACACAGAGAGGGAAGCTAAGGTTCCTTAAAGGATAAGGCAGATGTTGGAAGGTGTCTTAGGGAGTGGGGAAGGTACAGCTTATCTACATACAGCATCCAAGGAATCCATATACTCTCATGCATGAATATTTTCACATTTAGAAAGTAATTAATACATTCTCATAGAGGAATACCTGAAATCTCAGTTAGTCTCTAGAATATTCTTATTTTATTGGTTAGCTGCACTTTAATCATGTACAGAAAGTACAGCAATAACTGAGTAAAGGGAAAACAAGAACAAATACATTAGCAAGCTCTCAGGGCTATCACCTGGAATTAGTTGGTTTGTAGTACCTTTAAAACATTGACAGTTTGGGCCCAATGAAGGAATGTGCCTTAAGCAGGAGGATCTGCTTATAAAGGCCTGACTTACAAAAACTAGAGTTTGCTTATGGAATAGGAAAAAAGAAACCCAGCTAACTGGGCTCTAAGCACCTGGAGAGATCAAGGCATGATTATTTCATATAAATAAATAAATTTCATATATAAATATGCTTAAAATACAAATTTGTGGTTGCCTAAATATCTAAATTTAAAGGCTTTCACTCAAAGGGAAAATCCACAAACTAAACTGAATAAATGAGCATCCTCTTAACTTGGACATTTGTATTTTTTATATTAAAGAGCAAAGCTGTGAGTTTCTTTAACCAGCAGTTAAGTATTCAAAAAAGAGAGACTGAGATAAGGGAAGTATTTAACAGGCTCAGGACATCTACCAGTACAATGACAAGCACTTTGATAGAAAACAAACTACAAATAAACATATTCTGTCTTTCAAAGCATTCTATTACTAAAGCCAAATTGCACTCATTGTTTATGAGATCTGGAAGAGAAAGTACTAAGTTAATAATAACAATACTATGGATTTTAAAGTTAATATGGAAAATTACAGGCGAAGATCAGACAGAAGAATTATCCTCTTATGAAAAATAGCACTAAAACAGGACTAGAAATAGCACAGCAAGCCTTTATTATTGCTTTTTGAACACATACACAAATTTATCTTGTACTGCTATAGTACTTTCAGCAGTTTCATTGTCAGGTCCCATTTTCTGCTTCCTCCGTTCTCCCCTTCTCCTGATTCAAAACCATCCCTTTAACACATCATTCCTAATTAGATGATTAGTGCTTGGAAGGGCAGGAGATAAGTCATTTGCATAATTTAATCATAAAAAGAAGTTAAAGATACAGATTTTGCTGTTCGTTTGTACAATTATCTTCACCAGCCTGGGGGGCTGAGATATTAATGTGATTAAACAGTATTTCTGCAAACAGGCAACTGTGTGTCCTCTATTAAAGCAGAGCTGGAGGCAAATGAAAAATTAATTTTAGAAGACAATCAATTTTATTCTACATGACTGTAATAAATAACAGCCCATCTGCAGACAAGTCATTAGGCCCTGGGAGGCTACACGTGTCACAAAGTCTAAATGACACACAAGGCCGAATTTTCCACCAAAACCAGAGTCATAAATAGCCCACCAATGGCCATTCCCCTTCAGAGAGTGCAAAGGATTTCCCAGAAAAGCCAGGTGCATGTGTGAAGTGCTCATCCCCACCCACCATTTGGGCTCCTACAGAATTCACACAAATACAGTGGTTTGCCCTTCATCGTGTTTCCAGTCTTATCTGAATTCTGCAAGAATAAATCAAGATTTGGCTAAATAGCCAGGATGCTAGCTATGTTGCATGAAATGTATATGCCAATTAAATACATAATAATTATCAGTTTACTACTTTTTAAACTGTCAAGGTACATAAAATTATTTTGCACTGTGTTTTACATGCAGACATCTCCACTTAGAATATTAAAATCCAGTCCCAAATTAAAAATAATCAAGATAGTCTCAAAGACATGAAATATGATTATGCTCCAAGCAAGGATTTCTGAATATCAGAAACATACAAGATATGCACAGCAACAAGTCCACAGTATTCCCTACACTAAAATGGTTTGTATTTATCACTGGTAAACACTTCCCTCCATGGAAAAAGGGAATATTCCTGTTCCCCCTGTAATCCCTGATTGTTGGCAAGTGTTTGCCAGGAAATGCAAATGAACATCTACTGACTCTCACTACTTCTGGCCCATGTAATGCCTTTCCTCACAAAAATGCAGATACACAGATCTCTGCTGGAAAGGTTGGGGGTTTCACTATGCACTTTCTCTACATTTATTTCCTGTACAAATACATGGACTTCAACAAAAATCTATCCAAATATGAGATTCACTAAATAAATACGGGATACAACTGATGTCCCAAAGATTGTTTCATTATTCCACTTCCAAATTTGCATTAAATGTTTCCTGATGTGGCCCTAAGTGACTTACAGATTATTTCATGTCTCTGCACTGAGGTTTGGATGCTTTCTATGCTGGCAATCCAAAAATCACTGAAATCAGTTCTACCAGAAATGGTTCCACTGAGGAATTTCACCTGCAATGAGCCACAAAGAGAAAGCAAAGCAATCTCCTCCTTCATGAGAGATCCTTTGTGTTCATTCAGTCTCCTCTGCAGTCTTACACAGAAAGCACTGGTTGGGTCAGGGCATGATGAAAAACCACCAGCAAAAAAAAGAAACTTCCAAATTTTGCCCGTAGTCATACAACCAAACTAAGAAATCAACCTAAATGCTTAAACAAAAATACTCTTGGCCCACCTACTGTCTGTAAACTTGTTTACTTTCACTCAAATTCTCACAGCACTACACACTACGGGGGATTATTCTGGAAACATAAACTACTTCATGTGCAGAAGATGCTAAAAAGAGCTTCTAACTAAAAAGCAGAAAAGTGAACAGCAGCATCAAAACTCCCACAAACAAACACCAATATCAAAACATGATCACGGCCAAGAAAACCTTAAAGTTTTTGAGCTAAAAAGACACTTTTAAAGTTTTAAAGCCAACTCAGTGACCAACACAGCAAATGAAACCTGCGAGTGGTGTCTGTTTGTGCATTGAGTTATTGTGTTGTTTTTGTGAATGACAGGTCAATCTAGATGAGGAGGAAAGATGAGGCTGTGTGGCCACAAGAACCTGAAGATGTCAAAGAGAAATTCTGTGACAGCCAAGGAAGGGGGGAAATGATGATGACAGAACAGGCACATTCAGACCCTGACACAACACACTACTTAAATGAAATGCAGTCCTGGTACATGTGAGGCTGAGCAGCAAAGATGTTCATCCCTGCCAGGCATTTAACTCCTTGTTAATAGCTAAATTCCAAAAAACAACAAAAATATGATATTTATACTATCAGCAACTTCACAACAAAAAAAGCTTTCATGAAGAGTTTTTATCCAGACCAGAATATACCCATGTTAAAAACTCAGTCACCCAACTGATCTTCACTCAGTGAACTCAAGTTCTTAAAAATGGCTTGAAAAGTCTAGTGCCATAATCTGAATTACCCTATTGCACTCTCTGCATTACTCACGAGAGATGATGATAATAAAAGTCTCACCAGTATTTTTTGTTTTGCTTCCACACCAACATAAATAGAGATTCTCTCCTTTAAGCAAGAATAACTAAGATGGAGCAGTTCAATAGAGGGCTATGGTTGTGGGGTGGGAGAGGGACATGCAAACTAAAAATCTGAAGAAATCATATTGAAAAAGGGCAAGCTAAGTGGATGACCAAAAATCCTCTAGCTTAAGATACAAGAGAGAAGTCATTCATGAAATTGCAAGACAGAAATGTTCGTAAGTTCCAGCAAGAGGAGATTTGTTTGAACCAGAAGTCAGCTGTGTAGCAAGTAAGACAATTCATAAAAACAGAGCAGAGAGGAGTGACAGCAATTCTGGTATGAGACAAGAAATCTTAGTTCATAGAACAGTGGGATCGATTAATGCTCTTCAGCACTGCTGACCACGAGAAGAAGTGAAGGTTTGCACTGTGTGACAGCAACAATTCTGGCCAAAGCCTTGCTGAGGGCTCCTGCAAGAGGCACTGTGGCTGCTGAGAGCAGCACATCAGCCCTGGCAAACAGCTGGAATGCAGCTGGGGAGCAAAAAGTGCAGCCAGCCTGCAAATAGCCAGACAGCCTGGCAGAATCCTTACATCACTGCAAAATTATTTTGTAATGGCAGGATGCTCAACTCAAGATATTTTGGTAAGTCACCTATCAGACACATGAACTGCCATATTAAAAAAAAACAAACAAATAAGGCCTTACAAGCCAAAAGCCTCCCCAAAGCTACAAAAACATCTTTCACCCACAGGCTCGTACAACAGAGGGAACAGAACACCGAGTTCATTACCCTGGGTCCTGTTTCAGTATCCATATTCTGCTCTTGTCCAACTGCCAGCATTTTACCACCTTGCTCTGCTCTGCTTTTTTATTGTTGGTTTTGGGAGGTTTGGTGTGTTTGGGGGAGGGGTTTTGGTTTTTCTTGTTTAGACATGTATTTTAAGTCTCACTGGAAAGACTTGACATTTTTCCTGCTTCTATTTTCCAGTATTATCTAAGCAGCTCTTTAGAAAATTGCCCTCCTTCAGCACACAACAACATTTAAAAAGTATGAGGAGGAGAGGAGGCAGCTGCAGACACCTGCAGCCCTGAAGAGAGATGCCTTCATCAGCCTCAGAAAACAACAGGGATAACATTTCACAGACACAGGACATTCTCTGATTAACTGTTATCAAAACAGTCTATTAGCTAGCATGCAAAACTTGCACTAGGCAAAAACAACCACTACACATGTAGGAAAAAGCATAATGCATAATATTTTAAACATGCTGATTAGAGGTTCTAAATGAAGCTCAAAATATTTTTTCTTTCAACTAGCTATATCTCTTTAATTAGCAACTCTTAAGTTACTGTAACATACAAGTAACTAAATCCCCCTACTGGCACAACTTAGGTGCCAGGAGCTTTCTTTACAGCCACCTTTACTTTTTTAATCACAAATATACAAATATTCTTCTGTAGCTGTGGTGGGGAATAGCGAAGTCAGCTCAGCACATACACAGGATTTCAGGAAATTGTGAGATGGAGATGGCACAAGATGACATGGTTGATTCCCAGGAAGGACAAACACAGCAGCAGAGTGTCTGTACTGATGTGCCTGAGTGACTCCAGCAGGGCAGTGACCCCAGCAGTGGCTGCCTGGGACATCTACTCCCAGCTCCCACGGAACCCAGACATCCCAATAAAATCTCTCTTCCACAGCACAGTTATTTCTACCCTGCAAATAAGCTGCCTAGAAAGGCTGAGCATCAATCCTTGTAAGTACTCAAAATCTAACTGGAGACGGCTCAGGACAACCAACTCCAGCTGACCCCACTGAGACAGAGGAACCTGTCCATAGAATCCCAGGATGGTTTGGGTTGGAAGGGACCTTAAAGCTTAAATCCCATCTCCTTCCACAGGCAGGGACACCTTCCACCATCCCAAGTTGCTCCAAGCCCCAATGTCCAACCTGGCCTTGGACACTTCCAGGGATGGGGCAGCCACAGCCTCTCTGGGCACCCAGCCCCTGAACTTGGCCTTCTCCAGCTCCACGAGGTTTGCCCAGTCCCACCTGTCCAGAACTTTCTGGAACCATCCCTTCCTCTGGCGTGTGACCACCCCACCCAGCCTGGGCTGCTGCTGAGGGCTCCACCCCACTGTCCCTGTCCCTGTCCCTAATGGCTCCATCCCACTGTCCCTGTCCCCAATGGCTCCATCCCACTGTCCCTGTCCCCAATGGCTCCATCCCCACTGTCCCTGTCCCCAATGGCTCCATCCCCACTGTCCGTGTCCCCAATGGCTCCATCCCCACTGTCCCTGTCCCCAGCATCTCCATCCCACTGTCCCTGTCACCAATGGCTCCATCCCCACTGTCCCTGTCTCCAACGGCTCCATCTCCACTGTCCCTGTCCCCAATGGCTCCATCCCCACTGTCCCTGTCTCCAATTGCTCCATCCCCACTGTCCCTGTCACCACAATGGCTCCATCCCACTGTCCCTGTCACCACAATGGCTCCATCTCCACTGTCCCTGTCACCAATGGCTCCATCTCCA
>CM031880.1:7456789-7484517 GCA_018697195.1 Certhia americana | reverse complement strand
CCTGGCCCTGTCACTGTCCCCAAAGCCTCCATCCCCCTGGCCCTGTCCCCAGTGTTACACAGCACCAGCACCAATCCCAACCCTGGACCCACCCAGGTCCCCAGCAGCTGACTGCATCTCTGAGCATCCAGCCACCTCCTCACTCCTGGGCCAGCCATCCAGCTCACATCACTCCAGTTTAGAGACAGGGACAGCCACCATCTCAAAATGCACAAAGATGACCTCAAGAAGACCCTGCTAACCTCAATGATTCTGCAAAATACATTAGATTTAGAACTGTATACAGAGCGTGAAGTAACTCTGATGAACTTTTCTAAATAAAAAGTGTTCTGTTTCAATTCCACACTGTCCATTCAGGCTTGAAAACAGGAAAGAAAAAAGTCTTGGTGTTTTGCTGATTTAAAATACCACGAGGGCATCCCAGGCTAAAATTTCCCTTGCCATGGACTGGACAGAATTAATTACATGCTGAGAATGTTACTCACTCACATGGCTATGTCAACCACAAAAAAACCTAAAGACTTTAATTAAGGACGCCAAAATAGCCCACATAGCCCTGTAAGTTTATTTAGCAATTTTAGTTCATGCCCACAGCAAGTGCAATATAAATTAAATTTCTGGATTATTCTAAATTTCCCCTCTCCAAAAATCAAGGTTGATTTTCCATGGTTGAGAAAACTTTGGAAAAATCCAGAAGTTTAGTTTAAATCGCATCATACATAAATTTGTGTATGTAAACATTTTATCAACGAATATGTGCATATCTTAATTGCATAAATCCTGCCTTAAATATAACTCCCTCCTTAACTCACAGGGAGCTGAACTGTGTTATCTGATAGAACATGGAAATTCTGATCACAGGAGCATACAGCTGGGAACAAGAGTGAGGAAGACTAAGAACAGAACCAAATGCTGCTGAAAAACAGCCCTGAGATTCTTTCAAAGAAAAATCAGAGCTCCTTCTGCTCAAAATACTGCCATCCTACCAGAGACAAAAAGGATGAGGGGGTGGCACTCAAAGGAGGCAGCACAACCTCCTGGCATGAAGCTCATTTCTGTGTCTGAGCACAGAAAACCCTCAAGTCCTACAAGCTGTGAGATGTTTCAGGTTGAGTCTTGAACAGAATAACTCCAAGTGCACTGGTGATGCACAACAGGACATATTTCAGTACATTTTAGTCATAAACAGACTGGACTTACTATTAGGCCAAATAAATAGGTAACATCTTGATTATACAAACATTCTTTTCACCTAAAGCACCTGCAGTAATTTTTCCTCTGTTTTACAGAAGGAGCACAAATAAGAAACTCTGAAATCATTACAAGAGATGACCTCAGAAGTCTAGATCTACCCTAGGCTTTATATGTCACAGACAACTCCAGCCAGTGTTAAGGGCAACTGAACCATTTAACTGAAATGGAAAAATATTTCAAAATACTCAAGACTTCACCTGATTCACTGATACATCACAGAAGGTACTCAGCTCAAGGAGGAGAGTAAACCAGTTGATTTGCTGGGAAAAATCTGAAGGAATATGTATTAAGGATCTTTTTAATACTTACATTCCTATAAAACACATTTCAATACTTCAGTGACTATCTGCCAAATCCTTAACTAATACTGTCACTGGAAACCTTCAATTAATGACAATATTAATGGAGCTTTATGTAGCATAGATAATAGTGCACATGCATAACATAGCAAGATACCTCAAGTTTTACACATTAGTTGTAAAAAGCCCATTAATAAAGAATAATCCAATAAAAGCTCTGTTTGTCATGGCATTACCATACTTTTTAGTGTAAGAAAAAAAGGAGTCTCCTTCTTAAATAACTACTAAATGCTTGGGGTTCTAACATATTGCTGCAAGCTATAATGGTTATAACTGTTAATCCAATACACCTTTTATACAAACCCATAAACACACGAGTGGAAAAATAGCACAGATGTTCATCTCTAATGCAATTTCCATTCAATTTCCTAAGTGCAGTCCCTGTGTGCAAACTAGCTTAACGTTATGTTTAGCTTGCAAATTCTTTTAATAAATAATGAATGCAATAAAACTGGTAGATCAATGGCAAGCTGAGAAATCATAAAAAAGCCTTTTGTGCTCATGCTGTTGCCGATTTCAAACTTTAATCCAGCTACAGATCAATAGTACTTTTTCTTTTTAACCCATCCCATAGATAGCAGACAGAGTGGATGTAGGTTAAATGCCAGTACCAGATATCAATTTCCAGAAACTTGATAACATCAGGCACAATTGCAATCGAACATTTTATACCTTATCGTGGGGAATAATATACACTGCTAAACATCACACTTTAAACCCCTGCACAGTAATAAAGGGGACACGTTAATTGGGTTTGGTTCTTACTTTCTGGAGAAGTGGTATTTGTGAGTGAGCCACGAAAGGCTCTGACATAATCTATTTTAATGAGCAAAACGGGCTCAGCGGGTCAAGATGTACTGACAAGGGAATATAATCTCCCCACGCCTGCTAGTGACAATAAACTTTACACACACACAAAAAAAAAAAAAAAAACAACAACACGGCTGCGCTACCAAAAATTAAAGGCAAGCAAAGAAATTTCTGCTTTACAGGATTCGGATATTGGAACCTTCTGGGGCAGGTATCAAAGTAGACTAGTTAATAGGTATCAGTGTTTCTTACAGGTTGGGGAATGGAGGGAGAGGGGAAACCCTATTACCGAGTCACTTTGGATAACCCTGTCTTACCAAGAGGGAACAAAGATCAAAAGCTTGTAGCCCCGAGGGACAGGTCTAATATCAAGCAGGATAAATCTAAATCACTAAGAATCATTACTAACTAACATACTTGTGCTTGGGAATGCAGGTTTAATCGGAACATATGAAAAACTCGCCTTGGCTTACACCAAAGGAACACACCCCAGACAGCAGGAACTCTGAATCAGCCTCATTATGTTTGGGTTTGATATTAGTACTGTGCATGTAAATTATCATTAAAATCATGCATTTCCATGCACCTTCAGGTTTTATTAGGCTGATAATCACACGGAGAACTTACAAAAGCAACCAGCTGGGAACTTTCCATGTATTTTAAAGAAAGGATTTGGATAATTTTTGTTTGTAACTTCAGAAAATTCGTAATTACCACCTCTGGAAAGGCACAATAGAGATTCAAGAGCCTATACTCAGCAAGAGCAAAATCAGACCCAAAAACATAGGAACATGTCACTCTTTCAAAAGCAGGATTCAATAAATATGTCCCACTTTTGAGGAGAAGGGCACAGATCCTAGAAATGTTTTTAAGTTCTTTGCCCCTATTCTGGCAAATGGCCTCTGGCATGAAAGGGAGGTTCACCTCAGCAAAGTCAAAACAGACTTTACAGCCCAGATTTCAACACCTTTTTAATAGTAATGCTGACAAACAGCCCTTACAAAACACCAATTCCAGCCTGAAAGCAGTGGAAATAAACAAGACAATTCTTTGAAACATCTCACGAGGCTCATTTGAAATATTTACTGCAAAATTAGTAAGGTAGGTAGAGACTAGTTTCTCACCCTAAGGCCACTGCCACACAATAAAACACGATTCTTTAATTCAGTGGGTTTTGCTGTGCTCCTCAGTCTTACCAAAGTTGATTTTCCCTGCTTTTCAAACCAGTGCACAAACAGAGGCTGCGTGTGCAGCCACAGCCCCAGCGTGAGAATAATTCCCCATCTACAGAGCTGGTCCCTTCTGGAGGCTTTCTGAGTATAATGCCATTGCCACACGTTGATATATTGGTGAGAGAAAGGCAAATAAAACAATGCTAAAGCTTAAACTCATTTGAATAAACTGTGAATTTCTATTACATATATTGTTTCCTTTATCAAATTGGAACTACTGGAGCAAGAATACCAAGAATGCCAACATAAATCTAGATCCGTTACAGCCAGTTTCTCCAATTTATTCTCAGAAGCCCTAAAGACAAAAAGTCAAAGTTCTTCCGTGTGGAGGAAAGGTTAGGAAAAGGAACACTCCTGCTATTTTTTTTTAATTAAAAATAAATAAAATAAAAGCATCACAGAGAGAAATCAGGTTTAACAAAATGATTGTACAAAATACTGTTTTGTCCTCTAAAGAAAAACAAAGATGACCACGAGTGGTTTAGTAAACACTAAAGAATAAAAGCTGTGCATAGCCTACGTGGGAAATAGATCTTCATTATTCATGGCAGAGCACTTTACACTTTGTGCTATCTTTTTTTCAGAATTTAAAACCTTTCCACAAAGACACGGCCCAGCCTTTTAAGGGTTGTGTTCCACAGGTTCTGCCCAAGATAATGGATACCAGACTAAACTGACAAAATTAACAGTGATCAACAACTTTGCCAACATACCTGGCCCTACATGGGGAGTAGCAGCAGAAACATAATAAACAAGTATTTTAAATCTAACAGATGTTGAATCGAGACATACTTAACTTTAAAAGAAAATTCTTAATGAGGTAAGAAAAAAAAAAAAAAAAAGCCTTACTTCAGCCTGCAATCAATTTGGACACAATGATATTCTATTTATAGCAATACTTTTAACATGTTCCAGTCTTATATTATTTATTCGTATCATTCCTATTACAATGAAATATTAATGCTGAGAAAGTGGTTACTCTATTAAGGAGCTATCCTATGTTTAGATTTTAATATTGATCTCCACTATTTGGGAATAATTAATCATTCTGTAAGAATCTGCATTTGCCTGTGTTATAATACAATCAGAAGTTCAGCATCTTCCCCCCACGATAATGCCAAGATTAAATTTATATTTTGACCTATTCCTAAAGGCAATTTAGTTATTCCAACAGAAGGGGGAAAAGGGGATACCGCCACTTTAAAAGCTTCAATCTCTTTGACATTGCTGGCAGTGTATGGGAACATTAATGCATCTGTCATGATAACAAGCTAAGAATAACATCTAGACATCAAACCGAGCAGAGAATCCATCTGAAGTGATTCATTCAGATCTGTCTCATTGATTTATTAAACACAGGGCAACATCTGCAGCCTCACAGAGCCGCTTGGCGAAATTAATGCAAGATCAATTCAAATGGAAAAAAGTGCAAAAGAGATAAATCAAAACACAATTTGCATGCAGTTCCACAATCAGGCTTATTGGGTGCAAATGTTCAATTTTCCTCCCAAAGCAAATGAGTTTAAATGTTGTTTTATCTTTGTAGAATTGTGTGATTTGAAGTGACAGTGAAGAGTTCTGCAGGTTGAAATGGTGAAAAGAAAAAAAGGAGAAGAAATGCTTGCAAAGACCTTTTGAATATGCAACAAGAATATCATTAATACCTAATTGTTTAGCTTTTTTGTCTTTGCTACAAAAACACAGTATTTTTCAGTTGTAGAAGTCTCAGTAGAAAATTACATATGTATTATGCATATACACATGCAGGAATCATACAAATACTCCATTTTGGAGGAAAAGCATGTTATACTTCAAATGGGGAGCTCTAGTGCTATCAAGAAAGAAGGGAATTTTAATCAAGGGTTCTCCAGATTAGATATGCATCTGATGAAAATATTCAAGTATTTTAGGAGTTCTGAACAGGCACAGACTTTCAAGATACCCAAAAAGAAAGAGGGATTTTTCCAAAAGCATAACTACACTGCTCAGAAAGTGGGAGAATTCCTTTCTCCATCTCAAGCAGAATCCACTTTGCCAGTGATCTCTCTCCAGAGTGTTTCAACTGAGCCTCCTCTCCAAGGAAGAGAAGGAAACTGGAAAAACTGATCTTTATTTAAAAATGCTAACATCTTGAAAATTCATAAATTTGGCCAAGTCTGACTGCAGGCTAAACATCCACTTAGAGAAAGAAGTTTGAGGACAATCAGATGTCCACATTTCCTATCAATACACAGGAAGCTGTGTGCAGTGCTACATGGCTGGATTGCTTTAATTATAATCTTGACATCAGTCTCCTAATAAAAGACAGAGCACTGCTGACTATAGGGTAGCTTTTAATAGTCAACATGACTAGACCCTCATTATCTCATAAAATTAAATGTCTGCATTTACTGCTTAAATTCATTTCTAAAGCCTTTTATTGTTTGCGAATAGCTGAAGTAATACAAAATATTAGCTTAACTGGGTACTTTACATCATAAAAAATATGCCATGTACTGAAATGCTTTTTTCTGGAAAGTACTCTGACCATTCACTGAATAATCCAGACCAACACTCTGCTTTTTCAGTGGCACCCATCAAATACAGAACTGTGTGGAAGAGGTTGTGATCGTACTCACATAATCCTGTTTTTCAGGACTGACATATGCACTATCATAAACACGTTCTTTACTACAGTTACAAATTTCCCTTTAAAAATAAGTCCTCATTACAGTTTGTTTTTCATTAAATGTTATGCTTTGCTACTAAATTTAATCAATCCTCCATGATTTAAGTAATCTTCTAAGGTATTGCCCATCAGGAGCTAGATTTTGGCAGTATGTTGTGCTCACTTGAAGGTGGGAGCTGCAATGAAATGAACAGTTAGTTTCATTTCACAAACCTTGCTTGCAAATTACAGTGCGTGGTGCTGGCTAACAACAAACATTTTAGGAACATTCTGTAAACATGTGAATGAAAATTTGAACAGTGCATGTGAACCTACTCCAGAAACACTCAGGTCAAAGCTGCTGGACAGAGTAACTCCTGCTACAGAACACAAACACACAAAAACTTTCGCCCACGGGTGTGTTTCTCTGCAGCTCTTACCAGCTCTGTGTGCAAACTCAACTAGAAAAATGCAATAGAGTAAGCAGGAGAAACAGAATTTCTCTAGAATTTCTTTTTTTTTTTTTTTCAGTTACATATAATTGATGGCTTGCATTCCAATTAAAAAAGAAAAAACAAACTAAAAGTGCACACTAACATAAGAGATGCTGACTTTTACAAGTCAATTACCAGTGAAATTAACGATACCCAGCACTTGTTACTGATTTTTCTGGCAGCTCTTGAGTTTACTGCAGCACTTTAAATAAATACATAAATAGCTATCAATTAAAAAAATATTAACTAGAAAAGCAATGCACAGTATTCCTAAGTTAAAAGCAGTATTTCTAAAAAATCACGTATTTCCAAGCCTTTACTATCCAGGTATAGAACTAAAAACTGTGAGCATGTCTTTGAACAGTTCTACTGCATTTGATTTGTTTGATAACGTGCACTGCAGCACTTCCCAGCAAACAAAAATAAGTAAGATTCCTCATGTATTTAACTATTTTTACCCAACATTCTCTCCAGTAAGCATGGACTGTTCAAGGGAAATAATAATCTGTAAATAAAATGAGGTATTAAGCATTTAAGTAGCGTGACAGAATACAATTAACATTAAGTTACAATCCTCGAGCAAAGTTTCAGGTGTGCGGGTAACACCTGAAACCGTGAATGCAAAACACCTTGATGTGAGCAGGCTCTTCCAACCAGCGGCATCCTCACAGGCACAAAGGAGTGAAACGCAAAGGGAATTAACTGCTGCTCCTGAACAGGTGAAAATACAAGGTTTTCACAGCGGGGTGGGGAGGGTTGAAGCACATTCAACACGTGTGAGGCTGAGCTGAGAGCTCTGCCTTGCAGGAGCCCCCTGACACTGCCCTGCCTTGTCCCCAGGGCTCGGTTCCACTCCCTGCTCCTTCCAGCCCCTCCTGGAGCATCCTTGGCTCCTCACCTACAGCTCCCCTGGCAGCCCTCCCCAATGCTCCCCGCATTACTCACTCCCTCATCCTATCACGCCCATAAGCCTTTGTCAAAGAGAAGGGAAAAAAAAAAAAAAAAAGTTGGGAAATACAAGTTTTAAACATTTAACACTCCAGCATTTTCGAGGTTTTAACTCGCTGGTTGTAAGAGAGCAGAAATCATTATAGACTGCAGCTACATCATCAAATCCTGCATTTCCCTAGTAAAAAACTTTGGCACGGTCACATAAATTGACGAGTTGTACGTCTTTAGCCATCAACTTTCATGCTAGTCGAGTCTCAGAAACATTTCACAGAAGCATTTACGTGTTAAATGTGCCCCTCAGTAATCTAATGTATTTGAAAAAAAAATTAATTAAAGTTTCAGACCTTGCTTCCAAACCCACCACTTTAATAAAGCAGTGGGTGTGATGTCATCGAGGTGCCTGACTCTGAAATAGGCAGCGGGAGAAGGGGTTACAGAAACAGAACGAGAAAAAAAGCACATAGTTTGTATTAACAGATCTGGGAATTAAGCGCATCTCTGAACTGCCACCTGTAATGTAAAGTGATTTGAAACAAAGCAAATATCGCATTCAAGAATGACGCGCGGTCTGCTCCTGCTTCAGCAGCGAGTGCAGGATCAGGCCCGGCACTGGCACGAAATGAAGTTATTACAATTACAGCCGCGTTCAGCAGCCGAACCAGAGACACAAAGCCCGGTCACTGAACACTGGCACGCTGCAGGTCCCACATCGCACCCACAGCCCGCCGAACCGCCTGGAAAAAAAGTTTGCTGCCACAGAAAGCAGCAGCAGGCGGACATGGAAATGTTTCTGGAGGTCCCTCACCAACTGCTGAAGCAGGGCACGGCATCTCCAGAGCCCCCGCCTCACACCCTGCCCCACGGCACCAGCGCTCCCGCCGAGCCCCGAGAGCGTTTTGTGTTTATTTAGATCATTATCATTTCTAAAGGCAGCAGCCATGAGGTCACAAACCAGGATTATAACCCCGAGCATGCAGGACCCAGCAGGGATCCGGGGGCTCGGTGACCGAAGCCGGGCAGGGCTGCGGCCGCTCCGGGGGCACCGGGACCCGCAGCCGCGGCTCCCAGCGGGACAAAAAGAACGGACAAAACTTTGGGGGTTTGGGGTTGGTTTGCTTTATAAGGAGTGTTTTCGGGAACCATCGGCTTTCCCTGTTGGGAGAAAAGTTTGGAGAGCGGTGCGCGGAGCCGCTGCGCTGCCCGGCGGTCCCGGCGCGGCGGGGGCTGATGGAAGCAGGGAAAGTTTTCCGTGCCGGCACCGCCGCATCCCAACCCCGCTCAGCCCCTCGGTGCCCCCCTCCCCTGGGACCCCCGGCTGCGCTCCCCACGGGCCGGCCGGGGCCGAGAGCGGAGCCGGCGCTCACCTGGCGTTGGTGCAGTCGTTGTACAAAGTTTCGAAGTCTTTCCTGGTGATGAGCTTGCAGCGGTTGACGCCGGGCTGGATGGCCCCCAGCCCGCGCAGGATGCGGACCTGCTCCACCGTGCACACCACGGGCGATATATCCAGCCGCTTCAGCTTGGTGTAGACCGTGTGCAGCCCTCCCACCAGGTGCTTGAGGAAGAGATCAAAGACCTGCGGCAGGCAGATCAGCTCCTGCCCCTCCACGAGGAACGAGGCCACCTTCACCCCGTGCAGGTCGACCATCTTACACTCGTTACCGCCGCCGCCTCCCGCTCCGGCCCCGCCGCCGCCGCCGGCCGAGAGGAAAGTGTTGACGAGGCTGTTGGTGAGGCGCGGGGACTCCGCGGGGCTGGAGTACAGCGGGTCCGCCCGGAACAAACCCGCCGAGCCCCCCGCGCCGCCGCCGCTGGAAGTTGCGGCGATGACGGGCGGCGCGGACACCGCCATGGCCGGCGCGGCTCCCCGCGGCTCCTCAGCCCCGCGCTGCGCTCCGTGCGGCTCCGCCGGACCGCCGCGCTCCCGCCGCCCGCACGCAGCGCCCAGACCCCTCCCCAGCGCCGCCGGGGGAGACTGACGGCGCCCTCCAGCCAATGCGCCCCGCCCGCCACCAGCGCCGCCGCCGCCAGTGGCTGCGGGCCGGGCGGGGCGGAGCAGCGCCGGCCGCGCACCTGGGGCGGGGGGCGGCAGGGAGCGAGGGCGGTGCGACCCGACACAGCGCTCGCAACTCGGGGCAAAGTTTTGGGGGGACACCTTGGAGCCGTGAGGGGCTCCCGCTCCTCGGGTTGCGAGAACGTCCCGTTCCCCGAGCTGTGGCGCATCCCGCGGAGCTCCCCAGGCTGTGATGGGGTCTCGGTGCCCGGACAGGGAGCGGGTCCCGCGGGCTCGGAGGGGAGCAGCCGATGGCCGTCCCCATCCCTTCCTCGGGCAGCTGGAGCGGTCGCTTGGCTTTGGCACGTTTTTAAGTGTTCAAACACCCGTGCCAGAGCTGAAGGCGATGGGCAGAGGGGCTGGCGGTGCGGGGCTGCGTTGGGTACATGAGACAAGGCGCAGAGGGAGGGAACGCACCGAGCGAGGGGGCCCCGGCCCGGCACAGGCTGCGGCTCCACGGCCACTGGGTCAGGCCTAGAGCAAGCCGAGACCCTCCAGGGAGGGACACGGGCAGGACGGAGGGAGCTGTGAGAGCTGTGCAGGTCTGTGGTGGGGACACCAGGCAAAGCCCGTTCTGGGGAGGGCTGGCACGCAGGTGCTCTGAGCTGCCAGCCTCGCTGCGGCATCACCTGTGGTTCAGCTTCGAGGGGCTCGGCCCTGGCCTCAGGCAGCCTCCAAAAGCACCATGTGGTACCTGGGCCTGCCAGCATCCCCGGGAGCCGGCACATCCTGCGCCTCCTCCTCCCGATCGGGACGGGGGACACGAGAACTGCCCAGGCTCCTGCATCCCTTCTCCTTGAACGAGAGCCGAAGGATGATCAGACACCCAGCAGACCCAGGGCACGCTGGCTGCCTTGGTTATTTGCTTCTCACCCTCTCCCAGTGTTACATCACACCTCTTTTCCCACCCTTTTCCCGTTTTTCCTGTGTTTCAACATCCTTCTTTCCTGTTTGTTGCCACTGGCTTTCATTCTTTATCTTTCCTTCTTTCCTACTCCTTTAAGTTTTTCACGCCCCCTCCTTTTTTCTTTCTTTTTTTTTTTAGCTTTCTCCTAAGCCATCCAATAAACAAAGCAAGCAGAAAAGAATAAACAAAACTTTTCAAGTTGATGCCAAGCAAGCAATACCAACAGAGCATTTCAGCTATTTCCATGATTCCATTGCCTCTGTGTGCCATCTTCTCTTTCCTTTTGTTAGGCTTGCTTATTTAGGCACCTTCTCTGCAAAGTTTCATGTTTTTTGCATTATGAGTAATCCCATTTTAGATGAGAGAAGATGACTGTATGCTAACTAAATTGCTATATCTGTGAACATAACTGATCTTAAATTACACTCTGGAGGAACCTCCCCTTCTCCCCATTGATTTTATGTGTTCTAAGAAGCCTGGCCAGTAGTTTTAGGTCTCTAACCTCGCTGCCTAAAACCAAGGCAGAATTTTTACTTAACTTTTAATTTAAATTAATACCTTTCAATAAGAATTCTCGTATTTTCTGAACTAGTTCATGCATCTTTTTAGGCTCAAACCTTAGGTTGGAAGCTCTGTAGGGCAGGGGCAACTTACTTTGCCAAAGTGTTCAGTACAATCGAGCCCTGAACTCATCTGAGATATTTCTATACTGGAAATCATAGAAATAGCAAATAGCTGACTCCAGATAGAAATTTTGGGCGTTAATCTTCTGAAAATGATTGCTATTAAGAGATGTAATAAATCAGATTCAAACACTGCCCTTTTAAAGACTTTTTTTTCCCTTTTGAGATTAATGCAACAATCAAAATCCACCATGATAATTCTTTTTTCCTTTTTGACTTTAATGCCTTCCATAAGCTAAACATATTTCTAAATAAGACTGAATTTTCACAAGGCCAGAGGAAGCCTTGCACATCAACACCCAGCAAGTTGGAGTGGCATGAAGCAATATAAAATCATAAAGGCTGTAGTAAAAGCAGTACCCTTGAGAGGTGACTGTCCATGGAGAGGAGAACTGCTCTGAAACTTAGAAAGTGCTCAAGGTTTGAGAATTAATGCCAGGCAGCTGTCCAGTTCAACTAAGCATATACAAATCAAGAATATCCATGAATATTATTATTTCTCCATAATTTTGTTAAAGACAAGGCAAAGTTACTAAAGCCTAACAATCATCCAGTAATATCTTGTCAGTTATAAAGTATCCAGATGGTTTATTTGAATGGAGTCCAGCAGTACGTAATCTGAATGTGTGCAAACTACTAAACCTCCCTATAGCTGAAATAAGTATTTCAGAATATTACTTTCAAACTAAGATTTCATTATTTTTCTTCCTTTTTGACCGGTGCGCACAACACTCTGTTTTCTTACACTGCCAGCCATAGAAATATCGGTGTATTGTGTATTAATCCTGTACAGAAATTGGCTGTATTTGTGTGGCAAGATGGCAAGCAAAGGTTCCATTTGTTTGTTTTTGTTTTTACCATCCTTGCATATGCCCCACTGGAGTGAAATGGGGAAGAGTCTTCCCTGACACAGGAGGAGAGAGGAAAGCCCCAGTCAAGAGCATTCTGGAATTCTCTTCTTGCCAGCTGGCAGGAACATGGCAGCCAGGCAGAAAGTGATGGGTGACACACCTGACAAGGGGGAGACACTGAGGAAAACCAATTACAGCTAAGTGAAGTAGTAGGGCATGGACTAAAAATAATAATTTTGTTTAGAGAAGACTGGAAAGCTCAATAGTGCTATTTGTGCTTCGACTCAGTTTCCTGTAGCCAGACATGAGGGAGGACAGTAAAAATAGGAATTCCATAGATATCACAATGTGATTTTTTTAATATAAAAATCTTTTGCTATGGACTTCATAGAGGTATGTCCAATATGAGTAGATTATAGGGGAAAAAATAGTACTTTTTAGTCAAGAACTTGGATTGTCCCTAAAATAAGTGGGAGGGAATGAATGTGAACATAGACTTACGAGGGTCAGAGATGACTGCGGGTCCAAAGTGAAAGATGAAAGATAACTGGAAGATACATTTGCAGTGCTCCCTAACATTAACGAAATTAAACACCTTTTTTTTCTGAATTCCAGCTCAATTGGAGTCCGAGTGACAAACCCTTCTCCTCTTCCTTAACAAAGAAATTCCTCAGGGCCCAGTAGAAAGCTGGTAACCTGCCCTAGTGAGCTCTGAACTTAAATCCTGAGCGTGCAAAGCCCTGATGGGGCTACTTCTGAGTAACGGCTTAAAAAGGAAGAAAAAACAGTATTAGCTTTCTGCTGGGTTAGTGTCTAATGCCTTGGATTCCTTGAGAAAGAGTACCCACAATTATATTAACAAATGTAGGCCACTGACGTGAGAAAAAGAAGAGACTGAAATGAGCGTGTCATTCTTTGTGCCCACATTTTTCTAGACGCACTCGTACTTGACACTTACATTCAATTTAGTTCTGACATTTCAGCTGAGTTTTTTTTTGGAATTGTGGATTAAAACTTCCCACCTAAACATCAAGGATTTTACATAAAACTGATGAATCTAAATGTCTAAGTATCAATGGAAAAATGATCCCTTCTCTTAGGTGATTAAATGTATTGTATTAATGTGTGCATAACGCAGAATCAATAAATAATGAATTACCACTGATTGTAATTGAATGTTTTCATAATTTTATTGTCAGCCATGATAAATAATCAGTACATTTATACTGCATTAAATTAATTAGTGTGTCATTTCTATTACATACATCAGCAGTGAAGTAATGCAGTGACATCTGTTTCTAATGTTTTAAAGATGTGGTATTCCTTATTAAGTAAAAGGAAGAGTTATTAGAGGTATTTCCTGTGATTGGCAGTTATACTGGTACAGTCAAAGGGATCAAATAAAGGAACTTGCACTCTTGGCAAATGCTGCATTTCAACCCTTAATGGCAGCAAGTGACAATGATTGGAGTGAATTTTGCTCCTTTAGGATCTCAGAAAATCCTGCCTACCTTTCTAAAGAAAGTAAGAGCAGATCCCTTCTCCCTAATACAGCTGGGAAGATTCTAACATGCAAAACAATTAAAGCTCTACAAAAGAACCAGGCATCCACATGCATTTCTGTATCCATTTTTCTGCTTCAGTCCACTGTACATACATACAAAGGAATTCCCTGCTAAGAGCTCATTACAAAGTCTCAGATTAAGCCTTTTTTGGCTGTGATGTTCTTCCATGGAAATATCTGGATTATTGGGTCTGTAATCTTTCTTGGAAGTCACACTAATGTGGCATAGCTTAGCTTTGTGCTGCTGTTCATTATGTTACCTGCAGCAGAAATAGGAAATTGAGATGTTGCAAACATGGGAATCAAAAAGGGAAGGAGTAGGAGGAACAGAATAAATGAAAGGGAATATATAGCAAATAAGCATGAAGCAAACTGTGCCAGAAGGAGGACTGGTTTCTAAATGACTCCAGGTGTTATAAGTGGGGTGACCACTTGGGTGATACGAGCAACAACAATTACAGCTGACAAAAAAAGTCTGTGGTTCTTGATTAGTGCTCTTTTCCAAGACACACACGGTCATCCTTAACTTTTCTGTACCTTACACCATCTTTAAAAAGAAAATTGGAAAATCTAATGTTAGAGTTTACCTGACTAGAGTTCTTCATCCACAAAGCAGTTTTTAATTTTAATCTAAAGTTTTTCATACCAACAATGGGCATGGTGATATTTAAGCAAAATGAAAACAGTTCAGACTTATTTTATTCTTTCCAGTGCAAGCCTCGCACATTGCTTGTGACTGATCACTGACTACCTCACACAGATTTGGGCAGGTGGTCTCTGGACCAACCGTGTGCCCCCAGCAGTTTGTCCCCATGGCTTGTCCTGCACCCAGGGAACTGTGGCTGGTTTGGGAGAGCCCATGTGGGCAGGACTGGTGGCTGCTCACTGGCAGAGCTGCACATTTAACACTCTGTGAGCTCCAACCTTGCTCCAGGTGAGACAGCACCTCAAGGCTCCTTCCATGCACTGGGTGTGACTTGGGGCCTCCTCTTGGACCAGCCCTCGACAGACACAGCCCTTGAGAGAAGTTCTGCAGTTCACAGAACCTGAGCTCCCAGCTCCAGCTCTATGTGAGGCATGAAGGATTTGACCATTTACTATAGCCTGAGATAACTAAAACACAAACAAAATCTCTCAAACAATGTCCCGTCCGCTTTTCCTATTCATCATAATGTCAATTGTGTTATCACTGGAGAGATGTGACCTGCCACGTTTGGCACTATCACTTTCTGTCTAACGGATGTGTAAATACCTTTTCTGAAAGCCAGCAGCCCATTTGTCATACAAGAATGTGAGTGGTACTTTTAAGCTTGTTCCAGTGAAATCCAAGAACAGATTGTCTCATGGTGCAGTCATTGCTGATGATCCCCCACATTAATCCAGATTTTCACTAAGGAGAGACCAGGAACAAGGCTGTTTTACACAAGATGCAATCATCATTACGGTTCAGTACTGTTTGCAGCTTTTCTTCTTCAGGAAGAAAACTTAATACTATTAGCTGTGTATTGAAGTTAAAACATGCTTCATAGCAAAGTGCTGTGGACACAATTTCGTGTACTTCGATATTTTCAGTAAGTCATCAGACCCAAATCCTTGTTACTACTCCCAGAGGAACAAGATGAACCTCATCTCTCCACATTTGCAGGTCAGTTAAAGAAAGCAAAAGTTTTCCTGCACTGTCTGTCTGAGCATCTCAGCCCTAATCTGAAGGCACCACCATCTAGTGGGATAAGAAGGTATTTAATTTTCTTTACTTTTTTTTTTTTTTTGGTATTTTTAAACATGGACATCACATTGTACTTCAAGTAGCAAAAAAATAGGTTTCTGGGATTTTTTTTTTTTTTATTTATACATATAAGGCTCATGTGGCCCTTCCATTAATTCTCATTTCTGTTTGAACTGCAAAGCATTTTCCAATAAAAACCTTAGGAGTCGTTTCCTTGGAAATAGGTTTTCATAAACAGAATTTTATCAATGAGAAAACAATTTATAGCTATCCAGACTCAGTGGAAGTGTAATTGATTTATTGACTAAATATTTCCAGTATTTTATTGAATCTACTTTGTGGAAATCCAATTGGCAGAATTATTAATACTGTGAAAGTAATCATCTTGAGCTCATCTTTAAAACCAATATGTATTTTAGGCAGTAAGGATCCGTCCTTGTAGTTTTCCACAAAGCCATTAACTGTAGAGCTTTAGGCTGTAAGCAGAGTCTGACCATTAAGTCCCATCTAAAATAAATTCCCAAGCTGAATGCAAAGCCTTCCTTTTACCTCTAAGAGTGACCATTTACTGTACTTTGCCTGTGCTGATATCCTGACTGCTACCTGCTCTTATTTGGTTTTCCTTTCATGCATTTACAGTTTGGGCAGGGTGATGGCAGGGATTTTCTCTGGGGGAGGGAGAACCGTCAGGGTGAGCAGTGTGTGTTCATTTGGTTGGGTTTTACCACAGAATGTGTGCATCTGCAGCTGTTATCCTAAGATGCCTCCTTGTGTTCAGGTCTCATTGATCTTGTTACAGCAGTTCACACACACAGGGATAATTGATTTACATCATTCAGGAGTCCAGATCTTTTACAAGCATGAGAGTAAATATTAAGAAATTACCATATTTTAAAATTCTATAGATACTTTGATTTTTTTTTTTTTTGCTATCTAAACCAGTAATTAAATAATAAAGATTTAAATATTTCATTACATAGATAATGTTTTAGTATTCATAATGTGGGCCTGCTTCTGTTTCCATGGAAGTGAGTGGTATTTTTACCTTGGATACTACTAGACATTTCAGTGTCTTACTGTCTTCAAATTATAAAAATCTTATTGACATAAATGGGGATCAATGGGTATTTTGCATTGGACATCAATTTTATGATACTGTCTTTTCAAACACTACATTTCTTCTGAAATCCATAAGGTAATATCAATCTGTGCTGCCAGTTCCTACTGAAATCAGTCTGGAGTTCTGAGTAAAAATCAATGGAACTTGTCCAAACTGGTTGAGGTAGGAAATGCCATTTTGACCCTTTGATCCCTGAACCATGTGCCTGGGCAGGTTTGAATTTCACTTGGAATGCAAATATAAAAATAGGTAAGTACTTTCATTTGGGATACTGTTTGCAGCTAATGAAGTCCAGGATGTTCTACCTCGCACTCCCTTAGAAGAATAAAAATCCCACCTAAATTAAGAGGACTGGGATGTGCAGGGAATTAGGAAGACAGTCTGGAGAGAACAGAAGACAGGTGTAGGGAAGTTCAGGCCAGTGATCTACTGAGCCACTGACTCCTGAGTTCACACAGCTCTTGCAAAAGCCTTTCCTTCAGAATCCTCATTTATTTTTCAACTCCCTGAGGAGTGAGCCTGGTCCTGAGGCCCTTCCTGCCACTCTGCCAACTCTTGGGTCACCCTTTTCACAGCTCTGATGGAGGTTGAAGAAAATATAACGAACCTTGGTTTTGGTTGTTTTGTTGGTTTGTTGGTTTTGGTTTTTTTTTTAATAAAAGCAAGTATTTAATGAAATTAGCTCCAGGATACCCCACAGTCCTTTATAGGAGGTGGAAGGAAAGATCTCACTGGGAACTCATTCTGCTATTTTCCCCCTGTCACTTAGCCCAAGCTGCTGAGGCTGAATCCACAGTAGAATTGAGTCTGTCTGAATCTCAGTCAAAGCAGCTCAGAGTGAGATCAGAATTAAATATTTAAGAGCAGGTTTTGTTTTTAACTTGACCAATCTCTATGTCTCAGTATGTTCTCTGAGCTTTTGGATAAAGTCACGTGAAAGAAAAAGTGTCTTTCTTCATCTTCAGGAGACATTATTGACTTTATCTACCTTCATTTCCTCTTTCTTACTTTCACATCAAAGTTGATGTGACAAACATTGATAACCAAGAAAAATATGTAATCTTACATAACTCTGGTTTTATATACTTTAACTTCATTGACTTTCTGATGGAATTACCAGTGACTTGTGGAGGCATAAGGATGATCAGGCCATGAATTGAAAGTACAGGTTGGAACACCTGGGATCATAATTATTTAATGCATAACCATCCTTCAGTTCGAGTTTTTAAAAGTTCTCCTTGCCCATATTTATAATGTTAAAACCCTGGTAAACCATCAATGGTATCTTTATTAGTATTATGAATTTTAGAGTATTTTGCATTGTGGAGCACTGTAAACCAAAAGTATTTCTTGAGAATTTTTTCTAAAGGGATGTCTTACAATTTGATTCCATTATGATTTTAAATATGACAAGATCTTCCCTATTTTTTCCCACAACATCTATGAACACAGAATAAAGCAAGGTTTAATAGAGACTTTGCAATGTAAATATCTTTTTCCCTAAAATGTAAATGTACAATATAGTTTAAATTTTAAAAATTGAACTGAGTGTTCTATTTTAGATGGTCTGATCCCTGATTTTAGTGGTCTATTTTATATGATCAATAGAATCAAAGAAAACTGAAAATAAAAAAAATTGTTTTGCTCAGAGTGATAGGACTTCACACACCAATTTTCTTGCCTATTTTAATAATGAATGTTGATTGAACACAGTGTGGTCACTTCAGTGTGTGAAATTAGCCAGGAATCCTGGGTTTGCTGATATTAATTGAAACTTATTTGAATTCAGCATCTTTCAGTGCAACCCTTTCCCATACAAAATACATGTTAAAAATTCCAGATCCTGGACATAGTGAGGAGACTTTAAAATCTGTCTTTCAGCCAGAATTTTTCCATGGCTGTGCTGCAGCTCATCAATCGTCAGTCTGAATTCTGACAATTCCTCTGCCTAAGAGCAGTCACTCAGGAAAATCCTTCCAACAGGCTCTCCTCTCTCAGTTTATCTCTTGGGCAGAGGCAGCTCATATGGGAGTTTTTACAGCCCCAAGTGTGTTTTTTAAGGTATCTTTCTGTGTAGTGCTTTTTTTCATTCCAAGAAAAAAGGAAAGACTCTATAACTTAATTACACAAAGACAAGTAAGGCTTCCCATAGAATCCATCTTCCCAATTCCTATTTAGGGAATTCCTGGTCATGCAGGAAGC
The DNA here is from genome assembly GCA_018697195.1 of Certhia americana. NCBI lineage: Eukaryota > Metazoa > Chordata > Aves > Passeriformes > Certhiidae > Certhia > Certhia americana. Next base: position 7,465,667 of record CM031880.1, on the reverse strand, counting down.
CATCTGAAAAGAGGTTATCAGGAAACTGTCATCTGCAAGGCTACAGGGAGCAATTGTTTCCACAAGTCACAGCAACCCTGGTCAGAAACAGGATTTTAGCACTTGGTTCACTCATGGAAGAGTAAAGTAACAAAATAAAATGAAGTTACACGAAAGGTTAAGTTCTGGAAGATCAATCCCTGTTTTTCACAGATGCCAGGAATCAGGAATTGCAGCTACCACACCAGCTCTGTGATCCCTCTGTTGCAAAATGCTTTTCATAGTCATTTCAAAGTCATTGGGGAAAAGGGAATTATGAAACTTTTATTTTGCTATGCACAGTATACAGCCTTTGTAGTCTTGATTGCTCATCTCTGGTTTGATGTGACATAAACTCAGGAAAAAGGAAACTGCTTTCACCAACAAATATTGTGGATCTCAACTGTTCATAAGTGCCAATACTGATAAACTCATACAACATAGATTTATTAGTTGAATACACAGAGTTTACTGGAGCAACATTACCAGGGAATACAGAATTAAATCCCAGCTGGATCAGTATCCATAGTGCTGAAATACAAATATTTATTAGTAACTTTGGAAATCTTTAGGAGCTCAGTGTCTACATACAGTCCCAGTTCATTAATGGACCTTTTGAATGATACCATCATCTGGACACATTACCACTTCAATTAGTTCACCTACTAATTTGTGTGCAACTAGCCCTGTTTAACATTCCTTGTCTGGCTCAAAAGGCCAGATTTAGGTAACACTTCACTTTTTAAAATCTCTTTCTTAGGAGCATTTCAAAGTGCCATCCCACAGTATTTATGTGCCTGTATTTCTGTCCAATTTGATTACATTTTACTGGAAAAAAAAGGATGTATGTAGTACTTCTAGGTCTGACTTCTTTTGAAACATTTCCCCACCTTTTAAGAAAATTACAATAGCTTCCATGAAAAGTTCAGACTGAAAAAAGCAAATGAAAACCCCCAAGCACTAAAGCACAAAGCAGAAAAGAATTGCACTGACATGTGAAATGTGTTAAAAATTCTTCTTTGAATCAGTCATTTAGACATACAAAGATAATGATGATGATTATGATGACAATAATTATAATCAACTAAAATTTAAATTCATTCATTTTCTTCTATGCAAATACCAATTATATTTCTTTTCTTTAAAATGAATGTGACCATTTTAAGTAGTTATTCTTGCAAATCTTCCTAATAATCTGCCTCAACATTGACAACAGCACAGCATTCTTCTGAAGTGGGGGGGAAAATTGTCTCTTCTGGTTTAATGGAAGGGCCGAAATGAGGGTCTTTATATAGAATTAATATTGCCAGTGTGAGGAGCTACAGGCTATATTCCTTTATTTACTCCATCAAACAGAGGAGGAAGTGCTGCTCCTTAGGTGCTAAGGAGGTACAAAAAGGCCAGGACACATTGTGCTCCCATTAGATCTGCTCTCTGGGCTCTGAGCCATCTCAGGCACAAAGCTGAAATAAAAATAATGGCTCGAAGTCTCCTTCCTCCCCTCAGAGATTCTGTGGAGCAGAATGCCTGAGAGAGGTGGTGGGAGTTCTGGGAATAACTACTGTGCTCCTGGAAAAGTTACCTCATCCAAGAGCTGTACTGGGAGTTCTGCACAGATCTGGCATCTGCTAAGGCAACATCTTCCTCTGAAAAAGATTAACAAACAAGCAACCTTCTAATGAGTACTGTGCATTATGATTTATTACATTCAAACCTAAAATTCTCATTCGGACTACAAGATTTGACCTTTGATTGTTTTAATTTTATATAGTATCACTCTCAGAACACACAGCCTGGAGAAAACCCTGTTATCAAGGCAATGGGGTTGAAATTCAGGTTGCAGATGTTGCCCCCAAAACCAGATTAAAAAGCAAACATCTTATAAAAGCATTAAATGCTTCAATATAGCTGGCCCACATATTGTTTACAGTAGGAGCATTATTTTCCTAGACATATAGTTTAATTAAAGTTTTATAAGTGCAATGTGGATGTCTTCTTTTCTGGAGAAGAAAACACAGCATTTAAATAGAGTGTATTATGTTTGGATTAATGAAAAATGGATATTAAATCCTGTCCATCCTGAATTCTCAAAAGTATCATACATACATACGGTCTGGCACCAGTTTACAGCTTCTGAAAGAAAAACAAGAGCTATTCTCATTTCTTTGAGCAAGCTGAATATAATCTCATTTCAAATGCCTTAAAGATTTCAGTGCACCACTACTGCTAGTCTCTGGCTTTAAAGTCCTAAAGAGAGTATTTTAAACACAAAACTTGCTTGAACTGTAATGTTGTGTGGGAAATGCTCAATAAGGAGGCCTTTGCTATGTATGAGTTTAGTAAAGTCACTCACTAAAGAGGTGATTACACATACTCCGGGTTTAAAGCTGATAACTTTCTTTTTAGCCACAGACCTTTCACAACTTAAATTTGTCCCCAAATCACCCTGCTGTAGCTGACAGATATTTTCCTGGATGCCTTTTCAGAGGAAACAGAGGAAGAGGGTCTGGCAGCCCTTCCCTGGCTGTGTGTACCCTCAGATAATGTTAAATTTCCACCCCTGCAGCAGCAAAGCCCAAACTAAATCTTTGCTCCTTACACAGAGCTTCAAGTGGAGCCCTGACAGACCCAGAGGTGGAACTGAGGTAAATCAGCCTCAACAGAGATTTTCTCAATGTAGGAACAGTGCTTGCTTTATCATTTTTAGTCACCCACTTCTGTAATTTCAAATGTAGTTGTTGTATTAATTTGATTTTTAGCAGTGTTATCCCCAATAGCCTGATTTACCTGAAAGTCAGTCCCTGGCTGTTACTCACTCCTAACTTTCAGATGTCTCTTGGCCACAGGTTGATGTTGGAGTCCTTGGTGACACATGTGTCTTCACAAGAAACCCAGCTGGCAAGAACTCATTTCAGCTGAGTCATTTATAGTCTTTTGTTTATGGTTTCTCTGGTGAAGTCTAGGCAAAAATACTGCATATGAGACACATCAATTCCTTTACTTTATGGACTACTTTAAACCCTTTTAATTATATGATAATATTTATGGGGAATTTCCTAAGGGACCTTTATCAGTTTCAGAACTTAAAGTCTTGGTTTATCCTCTCTTTTCATTCCAGCCAGGTACCAGTTATGATTTTCAAGCCTGGAGAATGCTGCTGTTGAAAAAATACTCAATAATCTTGCACTTGTCATTCTCCTCAAATAGAGAAATGCAAAACTTCCCATCTGTGGCTGGCTGATTTTGTTTCATTTGCTGTATCATCCATCTCCCAGACTAATTCCTAGTTTTTTCAGTATTTGTATGGGCACATTTTTTTAATACAAATATATAAATTAAGTGAAATAAAATAACTGCTCCTGTCTCCTGTTTAAGGCAATATACATTTCACCTTCAGCTGTAATGATGGTTTGTTAATCAAACAGAAAAGACCAAGATACTGAGGCTGAACTTTGCATGGTAAAACTTGTGCTGACTGTAATGAAGTAGGAATATGCACTAATGGCTGAAGAATCTGTATTCATAAACTGGCAACTAGTCAAAAGAGGTGAATAAAAGAAATGCAATCTATAAAAGAATGGGAATATTTCCAGAGAAAAGAGATTAATTTCTTAGCTAAGCTACAGTCTCCAGATGTGCTGGAAAAGGTACAGTTTTCCTAAACTCAGAGAACACAAGTCTGAAAACCTTACTATGCAATAAAAGTGCTTCAAGTAATACTGCACATGAAATAAGGCAGTAACAGAATGTCCTTAGACACACTAGTCCATCTTTACTTAATCCTCCTCAAATCATAATAAATCATAATCCTAATGAGTCTTCATTTATTACACAACTTCATACAGCAGTCTTATATATCCAATCCTTTTTTTTTTTTTTTTTTTTTTTTTTTTCCCTCTGGTGCTTACTGACACTTTCTGAAGTAACTTAATTAGCCAAGAGTTTTAGATGCTGGAATAGACAAATAGTGGAACTGCCAGGACAGAAAACATTAACCTCTGCTTTGTGGCATCCTGGATTTTGAACCAACATGAAACTTAGGGCTCCTGCAAAGACTTTCTCCTTCTTCCTGGACACCTGTAGTTTTAGGAAACACATAAAACTTATAGGTAATCCTTAATGTAGCTGTAGTGGAGCTTTCTTTCCATACTCTGGTGGTTGCACTGGGAAGAGCAGCCTTGTTAAAATCATGATCCTGGGGTTTTTTTTCTCCATGAGAGACCTACAGAATTTTCCCAGATTGTCATTAATTAAAGATTGAAAAAGTAGACTCTTTGCCTTGAATGGTTACAAAAGTCAAGTGACATGTAATTCTCTTTCCAGTCTCTCTAAGCAATCCCGTGATTTACACACATCTTAGTAATCAAAAGGGCAATATCAAAATGAGTTTCAGTGCTCCTTAGGTAGAGAATGTGGGTTTAATTATTCAGAGTTTTTAAAATATATTCAGGTCACTGATCTACCAAGGCCTGTATCACAAGAATATTCATCCTGCCCATGGGAACTGAGTGTCTGCTGAGGATTTGCAGTATAGGGTCTAATGCCATTAACATCACACAAGTTATATGGGCATGATTGAGGCGGAGCACTGCAAGCTGGGACAGGAAGACAAACTCAGATAATGGTAAAAAAGAGGAAGCTGGAATAAAGGTTGTCTGAGAGTTTAGAATAAATTTGGAAACAAATAATTTTTTGCCAAAGATGCCCGAGTGTGGTGAGGCTGTTCCCGTGGTTAATGGCCAATCAGGGTGGTGCATGAGTGAGTTGTGGAAATGCAAAACTCCAGAGGAAAAGCACAGACAACTGCAGCACCACACAAACACTGCCTTGCTGCCTGAAAAATGAGCCATTGCCGTGGGATAAATCAGGTTATTCACTGGATGTTTCCAGCTAATGGGCCCAATCCTGCTGCTGATCCTTATTCAAACTGGTACTCAAGGAGAATTAAATTCTGTATCCATTGAGGGAACAATGGAATGAGTAATGAGATTTCACACGTGAAATCACTGCAGGATAAAGAGACTACATAACTCAAGAAAATTAAAATTCATCATAGTGAATATGAAGCATTTGCTGTTTGTTTTTGGAGGAAGAGGCATTTGATCAAATGGTGGGAGACTAGCTCTTGAGATAACCAGAAACTCCATAATTCTAATGCTGATTCTTTCTAATTTTCTTTTGGACTTCAGTGTTCCTACCTGGGAAAATAAAAATATTTTCAGAGCTTATGAGATTTATCTCAGATTATTGTACTTCTGAAAAGCATTTTGATAGAGTTAGATATTATCTACACAAACTTTAAAGCAATAAAGGTAGTTCTATGAACATGTGAAAATCCCAAATAAAAGTCATAAAGTAAAATACCATTTTTTATGATTGATGTTTTGGTTGAGATCAAAGGTGGAAAAGTTGCTCACAGAAAAAGTATTTAGAACTGCTAGAAGTGGGATATTAAAATTAAATTAAAATTTTTAAAAATTAAAATTAAAAACTTTTTTTGCCTTTCTGAACTGCTATTGCTAAAAATTCTGCATAAATCCTCTGTAATATGTAGGATCACACATGTAGGAGTTATTTCATAAAACAGGAAAAAAATTATTTAATCCAAATGTTTAAAAAATTACAGGTTCTCAGTATGCATTTTGGCAATCCTAATTGATGAGACCTAGTTTAACAAAATATAGGGAAATTCAGTAATCAGGGCACAGGATGTGCAGTTTAATTACGTTGGTGTGCATTTCTATTTGTTTGTAACGTAGAGGATCTATTGGTAAAATGAATGCCCATTTTGTGGTCTGTTACGCAGAAAATGTTTAATCCAGTGTTTGATTTACTCTGTTAAATCTTCTTTATTGAATGTGCTTATTCATCCATGCAGAATTGGGTATGCTGCTTTCTGTTAATATGACATTGCAATTAAATAGCTAAAGAGAAAAACATGGCAAGACATTTTCTCAAGGTCCACGAAATTCTCATAAAAATTATTCATACTTACATATTTCACTTCTACATTTGCTGATACTAAAACTGCAAACAACACAGAAATATTTTGGTGTTGTGTGGGACCGACAAACCTTGCAGTTAAAGATCCTGAATAATCAGTTTTGTCAAATAAAAAGTCCTAAGGAGGATTTCTGGTCCAGTGGATAATGACTGTCATCACGAAATAGGATTGCACTGATTGCATCTTATGAATGAAGCTAACAGGAACTCAAAGCACCAAACAACAGCATTTTGTGGTGGCATAAATACTTAAGCACTTGAGAAACAGTAAGACATTGACAGTAAAATAGCTCTGCTCCAGTGCAGTCCTAGAATTATATTAAACAGTAACAAAAGGGTTTCGTGATGATGTTAGACTTCCCTGAGCGTGCCTTCCCTCAGTAGGGAAAAGGATGTGCAAGGGGAGTTTTGTCTTATCTCATCTAACCAAGAAAGTAATGCTTTGTTCCTCAGCACGAGACATTTAGGTCAGGGATGGTCCAGCAGTGTGAGAATTTTGCAGCTGTATTTCTTTTACACGTTAAGAAGTAGAAATGACACCTCCGCCCATGGAATTGCATGGGAGGTGCACAATGGAAATTGTAATCAAAATCTCTGTGGGACAGTTGGAAACATAAATATAAGGAACGCAAACCTTGACTCCTTTTCTACCTGAATTGGTAACTCCTAATTTTCTCTCTTACGTATTTATCAGCACAGTAATCAAGTGCTGATGTTTAAATCTATTTTTTGTCCTTGCATGGTTGGATGTTTGCTGCTAGACCGTTTTCTGTGCTGCACTTTGCTGCAGCACGTCTGGCAGTACCACAGGGCTAACGTGGCCTCTGGTTTCCATTAGTCACTTTTTACTATTTTCACTATTCTTCTGCTATGTGAACAAGGAGCTTGTAATAAGGTGTTAACAGGCTGCTAGCTGCTTTATTGTTATTATTGATTTAAGGTGCTAAGACTTTAATAAAATCATACACAATGAATAATATTAAGAGAATTAGTTTAAAGCCATATAAGCTATTAAAAGCAAAATAAAAAGGTTTTTTTTCCAGAAATTTCCAGCATGTTCTGGCACAGGTGTTCTGTGCTGGGTTATTTTGCCTCCATTGCTATATTTGGCTTTTTCAAATCTGTGAATCTGTGGGGTTTGTCCTGCTGTTCTTACACTCAGACTGGTTTTATGGGAGGGGCAACTCTGAAGCAGTCTGGATTTTATCCCTGATTCCACCTTATTTTCTTTGTAAGGTAAAAGAAGAGGCTGAGCAAGACTAAAGTGCAGCTTTGGGCTTCAGAGGGAAAGAAAGTGTTAACGAATGAGTTGAGAAAAATAGAAAGGGTTTTGCATGCAGAGAATGTACTTCAGTCAAACATCTATCTGTTAATGAACAACAAAGGAAATAAAATTAATGACTGATAAACGTTTTAACTAACACTAATAACATTCTTAAGTCTGTGTTCAATGTGCTGACTAAAGGAAAAAATAATGCAATTGGGGGTAAGGGAACTTTTAAAAAAATAATGATGAATGTATTTTCTTGGATATATTAATAAGGAGCAGTGAGCAACAAGATCAAAAAAAATCAATAGAAATTGTTTTGGAACCAGTGAATATGCAGGGGAAATAACAAAAGTGAAATTTGTTGTTTTTGAGGAAATGGTCATCCAAGAAACCTGAGTGGAGTACAAAGAACCACAAGATGGTTTGTGTCGAGGGACCTCAAAGCCCACCCAGTGCCATCCCCTGCCGTGCAGGGACACCTTCCACCATCCCAGGCTGCTCCAAACCCCATCCAGCCTGGCCTGGGACACTGCCAGGGATGCAGGGACAGCCACAGCTGCTCTGGGCACCCTGTGCCAGGGCCTGCCCGCCCTCACAGGGAACACTTTAATAATTTCTTCTTCAAATCGTCCCGTAGGCCATACAAAAACACACGTGCTTGCATTGACGCGATTTGCATTTGACTCAGTAGGTGGAATGCCACCATCTAACTGTAGTTAGTTTATTGAGGTCCGTAGGTGCCTGTATATATGTTCCCTGCTGCATCCCGCACGGCAGGTCAGGGATGAGCAGGACAGCAGAGGGGCGAGGGATGCTGAGGGGCTGGCGGGTTGCAGGGGACGGACCCGCCACACCCCCGGGATCTCCCCGAGCTCTTCGCTCCCCCAGGCTCTCTCCGCTCCCTCAGGCTCTCTCCGCTCCCTTCCCGAGCGCTTCGATCCCTCAGGATCCCGCTCTCTCCTTCTCCCAGCGCTCGGCTCCTTCAGGTTCCCTCAGCCTCCCGCCGCTCCCTCAGGCTCCCTCAGGCTCCCTCCGCTCCCTCAGGTTCCCTCAGGCTCCCGCCGCTCCCTCAGGCTCCCGCCGCTCCCTTAGGGTCTCTCCGTTCCCTCAGGCTCCCTCAGGTTCCCCGCCGCTCCCTCAGGCTCCCGCCGCTCCCTCAGCCTCCCGCCGCTCCCTCAGCCTCCCTCCGGCTCCCGCCGCTCCCTCAGGGTCTTTCCGCTCCCTCAGGTTCCCTCAGGCTCCCGCCGCTCCCTTAGGGTCTCTCCGTTCCCTCAGGTTCCCGCCGCTCCCTCAGCCTCCCGCCGCTCCCTCAGGTTCCCCTCCGCTCCCTCAGGTTCCCTCAGGCTCCCTCCGCTCTCTCAGGTTCCCTCAGCCTCCCGCCGCTCCTCCCGCCGTTCCCTCGGGCTCCCTCCGTTCCCTCGGGCTCCCTCAGGTTCCCTTAGCCTCCCGCCGCTCCCTCAGGCTCCCTCAGGTTCCCTCAGGTTCCCCTCCGCTCCCTCAGCCTCCCGCCGCTCCCTCAGGCTCCCTCAGGTTCCCTCAGGTTCCCTCAGTCTCCCTCAGGTTCCCTCAGCCTCCCGCCGCTCCCTC
>CM031880.1:7396957-7456779 GCA_018697195.1 Certhia americana | reverse complement strand
TCTCCCTCAGGTTCCCTCAGCCTCCCGCCGCTCCCTCAGGGTCTCTCCGTTCCCTCAGGTTCCCCTCCGCTCCCTCAGCCTCCCGCCGCTCTCTCAGGCTCCCTCAGGCTCCCGCCGTTCCCTCGGGCTCCCTCCGTTCCCTCAGGCTCCCTCAGGTTCCCCTCAGGTTCCCCTCCGTTCCCTCAGCCTCTCTCCGTTCCCTCAGCCTCCCGCCGCTCCTCCCGCGCCGCCGGAACCCCCGCAGCCGCTCCCGCCCTTTCCGCCGGCGGCGCGCGCGTGACGGCGCCTCCCAAGATGGCGGACAACCTTCCCACAGAGTTCGATGTGGTGGTGGTGGGCACCGGTACGGGGCGGGACGGGCACCGGGGGCAGCGCCGGGCCCTGGCAGGCGACGAAACTCGAAGGGGCGGCGGGAGGGACGCGGGTCCCCGGCTGAGGGGCGGCAGCGGCGTCCGGGGAAGGCGGGCAGGGTGTGCGAGTGGCTGCTGAGGTACCTGCGGGGACATCTCCGTGACACCGGCGGGGACATTGATTCCTCCCAGCATCCCGGGCACTCGCAGCCCGCGGCAGGGCTGCTGCTCACGCTAAAATGGGCAGATTTCCTTGGAAACGGCGTTGTCACGAAGGGCCGTGTGGGGTTGGCCCTGAGAGGGATTTGCCATTACCCCGGGCCTGTGACCGGCCACAAAGCTCCTGTCCCCCACACCTGAGGTCAGGGGCTCCTTTGGGCCCTCGGAAAGCTTTGTCTGACTGACTCTGCCTCCCGTGCCAGCCCTTTTCCCCGAAATACCATCCTCCTGCTCCAGGTTTGCTTTTGTGCAAGGAAAATAGCTCTGAAGAGCTGAATTTCCATCTAGTCTCTATGTCCTATAGGCTGATAATATATATTTTTTTTCTCATATCCTGCAATACAAGTAGTTTTAAATCTTCTAAGTCTGTTTTTCTAATCTCTCTGCCTGTTTTATAAACAGCACAAAACTTTTTGAGTCTTTCTCATTAATGCACATTTCTCTGTCTATGAATGATTGCTTATACCAGACACTTAATTCTAAGCTTTGTGCACTTTCTGTATTCTGTACAAGTTCTGCCCGTTCAGGTGAATAATGATGGAGACCTGGAGTGTCTCGTTGTAACTTACCACAATGTAACTACAAGAAAAAAATTTAAACACTCCTTCAGAACTAAGATTGTTGGTGCTTGTGTATCAAAATAACCCTGAAGTGCTGGAATAGAATTCTGTTTGTGGAACCCAGTGACAGTGACCTGGTTCAGATGGGTCTTGATAAGCCCCCCACCTTAAATTCAGCATTGAGCTCTAGTCTTAAAATGCATCATTTGTGAGCTCCCAAATTTACAGGAAGATTTGGTTTGACTTTGTAAATAGCTCAGGGTGTTGTTTGGAGCACAAATGGGAAGGCACTTCCAAATGTTACTGCTTCCCATGTGAAATTAGTAACTCTGGGTTTGGAGTTCACTAATCTGTCAAATTATGTCCATGGGGTTTAGGATTTCTAGTAATTTGGAATCGAATGAATTAGTTTTGTAAAGAAATTGCTGATTTCAGTGTTCAGCAGAAAAAAGCAATCCCCATCCAGTGTATGTATAATTGTTTAAAAGATTTCTGATTTATATCTGGAGTTTCTGAGTAATTATAAAACCATACTGCCCCCATTGTTTTGACCAAAACTCTGCTAAAAAGGCAAAATTTAAGTTCTTGAGCAAATTAAGAGATCACTTCTGTGTGTTAGCCCTGTTCTGTGGAGTGGTATGTAGTAATGAATCTGCCATTTTCATTTGTGCTCAGATTTGAGAACATTTCCTGTGTGGGGGAAGGTTGGTTAATAATGACAAACTGAAGTATCAAACTGTAAAGGTGAAATATTAAACACTGTGTAACTCCTGTGATTTTTGGGGATGATCCATTCTTTACTGACATGAGGTAAATCGTGTCCATGCAGCCAATGCAGAAACTCAGAGGTTTATGAAAACGATTTTCATGTTTGCTGTTGTAGCCAAGAAAGGAACAAGGACTGCCTGTGCCAGAGAGAGCAGGGCATGTGAAGCCATCAAACCCAATCTTCCCTGCTTTGCAGTGAGGTGTGATATGGGAGCTTTGATGTTGCAGGAGGGAAGTTCTCTGAGCTAAATTCTCTGAAATATCCCTGTATTTGGGGGTGGGCCTTTGTGCCCACCTGTAGAGAGTACTGCTGTAATTCCAGCATTCTCAGAATTCTGCCCTTCAGGAGTTGTTTTGTCTTTGCATTCCTTTTTACTAAGAACGTACAGAAGTGGTGATTAACACTGATGACTGACCAAGGGTTTTTTAATCTGTATTAAATTTCTCAGTATGGAAGAGTGTTCAGAGTAGAACTTTCATTTGTCTCCTCTTTAGGAAGTGACTCCCGAGGGAATATTTTAGCCTGGTCTTCAACTCTCTGGTTTCTAATGTTGTAACCAGTGCTGAGTGCACCTATGAATAGCTAATTGTCAGACCATAATAACTAGAATGTTTGTGTTTAATGGTATTGTTAATGCATAGTAGTAATTGTATTAATTTCTGCATGTGTGGCCTTTGCCTGGTTTTATAACTTGTGCATCTCTTAAAATTAATAATTAGACTGCAATTGGAACCTCAGTTAATTTTAGTCATCAGTGCTTCAGCTAATGTCTAGGTTTGATTAATTCATCAATATTGTATGGAAAAAGAAATCTTCTTTAAGAAGAAATTCCTTTGCCTTAACTCAGATATTTTCTTGCATGAGCAAGTTTAGGGCAAGGTGGATGTGGGTACAAAAATGCTCATCCTGGTGGGTACAACAGCTGAACTTTCACTACTAGCATGGAATTTACATGCATAGTTCTAAAGAAAACTGAATTATCTCATGACATGAAACTGGGGAACATATCCTGTGGGTTTTGATGGCCGACACAATTTGAGAATTAAAGCTGTTACAACGTTGTTGTTTTGCTCTACTTCCTTTTTTGTTGCAGCCTTGAAGTGCCTCTCCCCTCCCTGTCTCCTGCAGCCTCTCATATCCCTGCTTTCCTGCTTTTTCAACACAATGCTGTGCTGGAGTTATCCATCAGCCAGGCAGGAGTGGGTTTGTTAGATGGTTCCTGGCCAAAGCAGATATTATCCAGGATCATCAGTCCTCGGAGCAGGTCTGCTCTTTGGGAATCTCTTCTCTGGGAAGTGATTTTTACTGGTCTGAAAGCACAACTGGGGGTCAGTGGCACACCTTTTGTCTTCAGGCAGTTGTCAAATAGGAAAATCCACAGGCAAAGCATGCAGGAGCGTTGAGTGTAGGGCAGAAACCCTGGTTAGTGCCAAGATTTGTAACTTTGTGGCTGTGCAGAGTGGTGTGGATACAGGTGCAGGGTCACGTTTACCTTGGAATTTCTTCAGGGAATTGGATTGTATTCAGTCTTGACTTCTGTCTCTGACACTCCCCAAGACCTGTGGTAACTGCTGGGAGAGTTGTAAAGGATGTGGCTCTTTGAAAGGTGTTGTATTCACAGGTTTGTCTGCCAGTAATTCTAATTTTTTTTTCTGAAAAGGAGTTATTCTTTATAAAAGCAGTCACAGTAAATATTCTAGTTCTATGCAATTTTCTTTCCATTCTGGTTTTCAGTGGTTATAAATAACACATGAAATGACTTTCAAGGTAGAAAGCAGGAATCCATTTTGAAATATTCTATAAAATAAAGAGTGATTTATGGTTTCATATGATTTTGGCTGAAAGCACTCGGGCTTTGCCAGGTCATCAAAGTCCTGTCAGAAGAATCTATTATTTATTGTTCGATATGCTGGGAGTGGTGTAAGTACTTTATGTTTATCTTATGTAAGTGTAATGTGTTAGGAAAAAACACTCCAGATACTAACACAATTTTAAAAATATACCTTACAAAACTAACCCAGGTATTACAGATGTGAATTTTAAAGTAAACACTGAAGACTGGTATTTAAAAAAATAATAATTCCTAATAGTTTTATTGTTGTAGGACATTTGTAGAATGTGAAAATATCTTCTAATACGTCTTTTGGGCTGATGTTTTGGTTACATTATCTTATATAACTGCACAGTCTTGAGTTTATATCAGCAGCTATTTAGAGTTGATGAAAGCTGGATGGCAAACCAGCTGAAGATGGATATTTTTTGACGTCAGTGGTCATTGTGGACTAACACAGCAGCACTGACTTGGAATGTTGATGTCTGGAAGGAGGAAACAGAGCCATGGTTTTATAATCATTTGTAGATAAGTCATTGCCTGTCCATTTAAATGTCAAACAGAATGAACACTGACTCACAGTCCTGTCCCATGTCCTCTCTCTCTCTGTGTCCCCCTTTCATTTTTTTCAGTATTCTCCACATGTATATGTACCTTTATCTTCTTTACTGATTTTTTTTTTTAACCTGACTAAAATGGAGGGGTTGTTTTCTGTCCTGGCTTCAGTCTGGATTTTGGGGTGTAGCAGAGGTGCTGTGAGAGCTGCCTGCGAGGTTTAGGCTCCCACTGGTACCTCAGGCAGGTTTTTTTCCCAGATACTGTGCAATGTCCCTGGCTGCTCTTGTGGGAAGACACATTGTTCTGTGAACCCTTTGTTGTCCTTCTCAGCCTGTTTGTGTTCTGCAGCTTTTCCAGATTATATTGCTGATCTTACAGAATCAGAGCCTGTAGGACTCCTGTGACTCTACTGTGAAAAATACAGAGTAGGTCATCTGCATATCAAGGTGAAAAACTCCTTTAGAAAAAGGCTTAGTAAGGGACTTTGAAATTCCAGTCTGAATGAGGAACAGTGGAATGCCAGGTTTGTGTATCCCAGTAGGAAATGTGGTTCCACTGCCTGGGGAGTGCCAGAGAGCTGCAGGTCCAGTTTCCTGCAGGAGCTGCTCCCTGGGGCTCTGCCAGAATGACTGTGTCAGAGAGCCCCTGCTGGGACCCAGCGAGCTGCCTGGAACTGCTAATGCTGGAGAAACCTCCTAAATATCCTTTGGAGAAACATTTAAAAATGCATAAGGAGCAAGGAGAGCAAGCTTGTTTCCCATGGGGAAGCAGAAAAGGAAGTGAAAGTATTAGAAGACTGGAGTGAAGATAAAACTCAGTATGTGTCTTGCTATACAGATCTTTTAATTCAAGTGCTCTGCTTTATCAGCTGTTATTGCATTAAAGCAAAGATTAGACAGAGCTGTAGTGTGTGCTGGAAAACACTGGCCAGAGAACACTGCTTGGTGTGAGTATAAGTTTTAGTAAGAAGTTAAATTTTTATTTCAAGCCTAAGTGTTTATGTTCCTTTTCTAAATAATATTTGTTTACACCAACTGTGAGATTGAATGGATTTCATTGCCAAGTTCCTCTGATGAGACACAGTTAACTGTATGTAATTGCAGTGTAGGAGAAGAAACTTTGAAGTTGTGGCTTCTTTCTTGACCAGTAACAAGTTCTTACTTTCTTAGTGGGTTGGCATTTCTTTAGCATACTCTGTAATGCAGAAGTATTTTCTGATACTGCTCTACATTATGAACAAATACTAAAATGAATCAATTTTAATCATCTTTAACTTAAAATATTATATGCAAGAAGTATTTTAATTTGCAGTTAAATTATTAAATGCTTTTAAAATTTCACATATACGAAAACCACACCATGAGTATTTTATAGTGAGCTCCTCCTGAGTCAGCTGCTCTTCTCTATTTAGTTCAGATGCAAAGAAAATGTATAGCAGCTGGTCAACTGTCTGACTCCAGAAGATTGTTTTGAAATTGTCGATGTTCCAACATTTTTATATATTTCCCTTCAACATTTTATATTATGAAAAAGCCACTTGTGATTTATTTAGTAGATGGAGTGAAGCAAATTAAACATTTAAACCTTTTCAAGATGGATCTTGTGTAATTCAGTAAAAACTTATCATCTGCATGACTGCAAAGCAGTTTTTCAGTGACCAGCTCGGGAACCAAGATGCTCCCACAGATATGAAGCTGTTTAGTTTAGAAATTGCTCGGGGCACTGACTGCATCCTTTTCAAGGCACTGCAAGAGGCAGTGCAGCACTGGAGCAGCAAGTACAGCTGCTAAGCAGGAGACACAATGTGTAAGCCTGAAATTAATTTTTGATCACACAGAGGTAAATTGCAAATTTTCATTATTTTGTAAGACTTCAGAAATTAATTGGCTTTTTAAACTGAAGAAAAACAGTTTTCCCTTGGTGGTTTTCTCAAACTTTAATTCTGTTGTATTGGAACTAAGAATTGGGTTTTGGATAACTAAATAATATGTAGCTAATCCCTCTGTTTCATTTTTACTTCTAAAACACTATGCTTGAAAATGAGAGTATGGCTGATTTTGTTTCATAGGGAAGCTCCAAAAATTCATGTAATGGGGATTATCTTGGTCAGAGGTTACTTGAAACAACCAGACACAGCCTTCAAGGTCAGTTTGCAGCAGAGGCCTCTCTGAGATTTATTGAGATGCTCTGCCTGTTCTGTGTCCAAGAAGGCTGGGGTGGAGACAGTGCTCAGGGAGCTGCAGGTAAAGCTCCCTGTTGATCCCAGACTGTCCTGAGCCCGGTGTTTGTGCTGTCTGCAGCCACCCTGCAGCCTCCCAGAGACATTGCACAAACCTCAGTTTCCTCTGAGTGCTAAAGTGGCTGTGCCACCATGTTGGTTACTTTAATTACTGCTAATTATTGTTACAATTCAGTCTGCTTGCCACTTTGTTTCTTTCCAAGGGGAAGCCAAAGACAGGAGGAGGAGAGTGCAGTCAGCCTTGTCCCTGCAGCAGCGCTAGAAACACTCCTGAGTGGGTTCACTTTGACTTTGCAGAGTGTTCCAGTGAGGCAGTGAATGCATTGCTGGATGTGTGGGTGCCAAGTACCACCTATGAAATTCTACCTGGAAGAAGATGTTAGCAATCCAGACATCACTAAGGAGTAAAATTGCTAATTTTGTACTTATTCTTATATCTGTGTGCGGATGGAATGTCCTACCTCAGTGAAATTTTAAATCAATGTTTTCCTGAGAGGCTGATTTCGTCCTGCATCTATAAATGGAGGGTTATTAAGTGGAGAAGGCAGTGGCTTTAAGGAATGGTGGTAGAGATTCCAGCTGGTGCTAGCCAGTCCTCCTTCAGGAAGGAAAACTCTTTGTGCTTGTTTTTCCTGGTACGAGAAATGAGGTGCAGGACAATTCAACATAAGGCAAATATTTCACATGTAAGCATTCTAAGGGGTGAATATGGAAGGGCCAGGAAACAGAGAAAATGTTTCTGTTTCTTGGTAACAAGCTCTCCTGTTTCTTCATTGTTTCTGTCTCAAATACAAAGAACTTCTGAATCAGCATGTTAGCTTGATACAAGAATTATATGGATTCCTAATTCTTCCTCGTAAATCCCTTTTATGCTGCCAGATGTTTATGTATAACACACTGAACTCTGGATCTTTTACTGCTTTCTTGTGGTTGGATCATGCAATTCCTATTCAGACTTCTTATTTCCTGTTAATACCATTGCAAATCTAAAAATTGTTTGGACTTGGAACCTTACTTGAGAAAATGTTCTTTTGCAGTAGCCTGTGAGGTGAGGGTCTGTAGTGCCACTGAGTCCCCAGGCAGGTGTGAAGGAGAGCCATGTTTTTGTAAAAACCAGGCCTTTTTAAGCAGCATGGCCTTTATCAGTGACCTACTTTTAAATCATAATAAACACAATTCGACCAACCACCGTACACCACGATGTGAACACAGGTAAAGGTTATTTAACTTGTTTTTCTACCTCTAATTCAGCTGAGTCGCTTTCCCATAGTCCTTTTCTGCCATGATTTTACAAGGCCTTCCCTTTGTAAGGTTTTACCTATATGCAACAGTAGCCTTTTTCAGGTATTTCAGATACCATAAATGGCAGTTGTCTTTCATAGTATCTAGTACTTGTGCTAAATTAGTAGGAAATGATTGGTTGCTATTAATTGTACTAGAGGGCAGTGATGATTCAGTAATTTGATTGCTGAATTTAATAGTACGGTCTTAGAATTGTTTTAACAATAGTCTAAAAGGAGATGTAGATCTTGTTTCAGTTTTGGTGTTCTTGGTGATCTGTGTTACTGGATCCAAATCATTACTCAACTGTCTGTTCACAGACATTAAATATCACAAGTGATACATGTCCTTAATCCTTTAAGCTGGCCAGAACAGCAGCTGATCCCCAGGAGGGATGAGTAGCAGGAGGTGTTGGAATGATCCTTTGTGAGGAAAACAACACAGAGATACCCAGGTTTATTTACCCCTTAGGCACAGGGGAAACTAGAATCCAGAGTGTGCCCTGCCTTGTAGAGAGGATCCAAACACATTTCAAAAACTGAATATAATCCATTTTGGGGCTTTTGAGAAATCAAAGTTCAGAACAGAAAGCTGTTTCCAAGTAACAACAGTTTCTAAAAATACATATTTCTCTGTTACTGAATTATCTGAAAGGGACTTATTTTGCACAACTCTCTGAGCGTCCTGTCAGAGACAGTTCAGCTTTCCATGCTATCATTTCATAAATTGCCATTTCTCTAAGCAGGCTTTTCCAGGTTAGGTTTTTTCCTAGATAGAGAAGGACAATGTGTAACTATTGTAATTGTCCAGAACCCTCTTCCTTGGAAAAGGCTTTTGTTCAGTAACCACCATGCAATACAGGTCACATGTAGGAGTAACTTGCATTTGACAAAGCTGCCTCTTTTCCCTTTGCCCTTTTTTCTGTTGGAGAAGAGAATTCAGAAACTGGTGCCACGGGACAGTCTTATTTATTTCTTGTATTTCCTGAGGGATTGTCACCCAAGAACAAAGGGTGTCCTGTTCTGGTAGGTTGTTGGGAGCCTCTCCTAAAGCTGGGATGTGCCGGCCTCACCTCCCACTGCATTCCCACCCTTACCACTGGGGGTTTGGGGAGCCACCGTGTCTTGGAAGCACAGGGTTGGTGAGGAAAATTGATGCCAGCTTTCAAGAGCAAGGAAGCTAATTCAGGGAACAATTTCATCCAAGGTTAATGGAAGAACAGACCTCCAACACAGTATCAATTGGATCAAGCTTCAAGCAATCAGTTATGCCCTGGTAGCTATAACTCGGCCCAGGTCAGCCAGGCAGCACTGGTGATGTTTTACAACACTTTCTCAGTGGTTTTATCAATAAGGAAGGAGAAACAAGTTTCTCAATTCCATTTCTAGAGTAATACTCTCTGCCCCAATGAGGGAAAGAAAAGCTTTTTCGGGAACTCCAAACAAAGAGTAGTTGTAGATTCTATTCCAGATAGTTTATAGAGGGAACGAAATGAACCATATATATAAACATGGGGGGACAGCTGAGTGGAGCTCTGCCATAATGGCTGTGTGCAGCCAGGCTCTCATGTCAGTCCTGAGGTGTGTGCTGCACTTAGGTATTTTCTCCTTGTCTCCCTGGTCACAATGGTCTGTGTTTTGAGCTCTTGCTTCCAAAAATTCAACTCGAAAGACTTTTGGCCTTTACTATACTGTGAAACAAACGTCCCAGGAACTGCTGCAACTGTTCATCCCTCCTTGTGCCCCGGAGGTTAATTCTGTGTTAAACCTTCACTTGCTGTGGAAGGTCAGCAATGCAAAGCTATTTTTACTTTCGCTGCTTTATCAGCTCAGTAAAGGATTTTTTTTTAAATCAATCAAAAAAGTAATCATTCAAACCAGAAAATTTGCAGGGAAGTTTTAGCTATTTTCCTGGAAAATTTGTCACGCCTGTCTTAAACTTCCTTCTTTGTATTGATACAAACATTTGTACTTTTGGACATCACCATGCTGTCCCAAAAAACAACCATTTTTTTGATTTGGAAGGAGGGCAGTGGTCGCACCTCTTTATTTTGATGATTGTGTTGGCCTTTGCTGGTTGGAAGAGTTGGTGAAAGTGTGGTCTGGTGTACCCAGCTCCCAGGGGATGTTTTCTAGGCTGCAGGGTTTTATTTGTTGGTGAAGGCAGTGTTCCATCTAAGGAACAGACAGTGCAGGCCTGGAATTCTGCTGGAGATGATGTTTGTCATGGAGTGAGCCAGAGTAGATTGTGCCCTCCCACAGCTGCTTTTTGTCCTTCCAGTTCTGTCTGTGCAGTTGCACCAGTGCAGCTGCTTCTGGTGCTGCTGGAAATCAGATCACTCCTTTCACTTCCTTTAATCTCATCCCTTAATTGAATACATGGCCTGTATTATTATCTCCTAATACCAGTCCCTAAAATTTTATTTGCTGTTCCTGAACTACTTGCTTAAACAGCCAACAGATCATTGAAAAAGAGATTTGAGCGAAGTTAGTGCCACATAGTTTAGCTGGTGAGCTGTCCTGCTTTTCTGAACCTGCTCCAGAATCCAAGGCATTTAACTGGGCATGTGAAATCTGGTGAGTGGGAGCAGACATCACAAAACAGCCCCATTTATTTGTTGAACTCCAGTGGGATCCTGTGCCATTTCAAGCATGTATTGTTGGTAGAGATATCACAGCCTTTTGATGTGCTTTTTTGCTATTTTTTTTTTTCTAAATATAGTGAAAATATACTGATTTGGTAGAGTGTAATTGCATAATGTGGGAGATTTTGATAGGGATAGCAGTCTAAGGACAATCACCAAAATATACAAAAATGCCCTCGGGTAATAGCTGTCTGCATTACCAAGGGTGTGGTTACAGAGCACCCCACTAAGCTTTGGCTGTCATTGTGCTGGCAATTACTCAGCCTGGTTATGATAGCAGGGTATGGAGAGAAGATGCTGGTGCCAAACTTTAACTCAGTGGTGTTGGCAAGTGGTATGTGCCATACAGTTATTAAAAAATAAAAACAAAGTTGCATTTAAGAGGGTCAGCGAAATGTCAAAGTGCACAAAATAGTGTTAAAAATTTCAGTGACTCACATTGTAAAATTTCTTTTGTTTGAGTTGCCTGTTTCTGACCAAGTTCTACCATTATTGTAATTTTTAATATATCATGACACGCTAAGTTCTAAAAATTGCACATGTTCTTTCAGGTTTGCCTGAGTCCATTATTGCAGCAGCGTGTGCCAGAAGTGGCCAGAGAGTTCTTCACGTGGATTCGTAAGTTACTCCAGTAATTTCCCTTTTTGAGAGCTAAACTGCCTGGAAGGGTTTCTGTGTCTCTGTCAGTGTGGGCTGCAGGACTCCTCTCTCTTCATCTGGCACCAAGCAATGTTATGTTTCTGTCTCTGCCTTATTTTGGGGGTGTTATTTCCATCAATAGAACAGGCAGTTTTTGGAAGCTAGCTCAGGGATTTGGAACAGCAGTGCTGTGGTGAAGGATGCTGTGATGGCTCCTTCTTTGCTACAGGCAGGAATGGCTACAAGTTTAGTGCCCTTGATTCTCATTCCTGACAGTAATTATCCCATTCTCTTTGTGAGAATGACTTGTGTTATTTCTGTGTTTTGTTTTCATTGGCTATCAAAGTCTGTAACAGTATTGGCCACTGGAACTTTGATTTCTGTTATCCAGGTCTCTTTTTAGCTATGATGAATATCACCTTTTAACAATGTAAGTTATTCCCTTCATTACTGATCAGAATTATGAATTCAGTTTTTTCTTAGTGTATAAAGAAATGAGATTTGGGGTTACTGAAACAGCTGTGTGAGATGTGTGAGATTAATTAATCTGTTGTTCCCTACAAAGGCCTGAGTTCAGTCAGGCACCAAGGATTGCAAACATATATGCATAAAGTCTTTGTTTATAGTTTACTTGCTCTCATTACCTTGTGTACCTTCTTTTATTACTTTTAATCTCCAGCTGTGTTTGCATTTATCATAATATACTGCATCGGTGATTATGGGAGATAGTTTTGGAGTGGCCTATTATAAAATACTGAGTTCTGAGTTTGATTTATAAACACTGTCCAAGCATTGCCATCAGCAGTAGCTAATCTTATTCAAAATAGTCACTTCACTGCAGTGTTGCCATAAATTGCTGTAGACTGATTTTAAACTGAAGTTAGCTTCTGCCAACTAGTAATTGAAGGAGCTCTATTTCTCTGTGCCAGCTATCTGTCTCAATAAACGTAAAATCTGTGGTTCTTCACAGAGAGCTACATTTACTGTAGATATTAATGAGCTGTTGACATGTGAAATTTCAAGGATATTTGTTAAATGATTTAGAAAAGTAATTTGCAATTTAAAATGTGGAGATTGGCACTTAGTTTAAATTTGAAGCTGCTGGAGAAAGGTAGATCAAGACTCAAAGTGGATTACTTGAAGTGAATATGTTTCCTGTACTAATTGTACACATGCAAAGGACTTTCTCCTAACCACTTGCTCAAGCTTCTGCTTTTGGTCCTTTGTTCATTTCCCTCTTTTATTTCTGTATCTGTAGTCAAGCTCCAGTTTGGTTACTGAGGATGGAGCAGTTAGGGGTGAGGCAGGTTCAGCTACATTTTGTATTTGATATTCAGCATCTGGAATACAGCATTTATAGGCTGTAGTTTTATTGTCTACATCCTTCCTCATTGGCTTAATCTTTCCACATAGAATTTAATTCATGGGCAAAGCAGGGTCAAGATTCAGAATTTTAACTTCTCTTCTGTGAGAAGTAGAGCAAACTGGGCATGTCTTGCTTCTTTACATCTGTTACCTTTCTTTTTTTTGACTATACTTTTCCTGTAGAGCATTTGAGTGTTCCTTGTGTCCAAAATTCTTTTATTTGAGCATCCAAAAGTGTGCTGGGCCTTATTCCTGTACTTCCCCTGTCTAAGATCCCTACTTTTGTAGTTTTTTCCACTTCCTGCTAGACTTTGTCTCACTTTTTTTCCCTCAGAACTTGTAAACTCTATGTTGTAATAGATCCTGTGTCTTCATGCAGCTCTTTTCTGGATCTTTGACTACTGTGAAGTGAGGGAGCTGTGGGAGTACAGCACCCATAAGGAAAAACAGGTGCTTCTCTAAGCAGGTCAATTTCTTGCAGGAAAAATAAAGAAATTATTTCATTTCAACAAGGAAAACTAAGGAAAAAAATTGTTAATTCTGGTATCTTTTGAGCTTTTTGGAAAATGTCCTTTTTCTGTTTATTTTGGTTTAGAATACAATCTCACAGCAAAGGTATTAGAGAGTAAAACACGGTCCCAGCTGGGCCATGACAATTCCCTTTGGTCATGTCCATATCCCAGGATACAATGTGATATAGCACGAGTGACTGTCACCATCACCCAGCCTTTTGTTGGGCTGAAGGATCTCAGGAGCTGTTTGGGTTAAACCCCACCTCTCTAAAACCAGGCAGCTCCTAAACACCACCACTGGGCCACAAGTGGAACTTTAATTCCTTTGCCTGTGTACAAAGAGGTACCAAAGGAAACTCGATGGGTTTGAAAGAGAAGACATTTTGTGTTCAGATCCTTAAAATCGATGTGGCAGTAACTTCCTGTGCAAAAGACAGCTGCTCTGATGGGTCAGGACTTCTTTCTGGAAGATCAGATGCAGGACAGACACATGGAGGCAGCTCTTGGGGGAAATCCTGAGGCATCAGCAGCTTTGAGTGTCACCGTGGGGGCTGTGCCATGGCTCCCAGGCAGGCACTGGCCAACAAATGCTTTTAGGTTTGAATTGTGAATCTCCTGCTTTCAGAAGTGGCCAGTTTCTCAAATTGCAGTCTGTCTGCAGAAGGGCACGTTTGATATTTTCTTGGTTCAGATTCAGGTTGTTAATCAGTCAGAAATAATTTGTGATTTCAATGTTCCAGATTGGAATTTGCCAATTATTTTGAAAATGGTAAATGAAGAAGAAAGTGAAAAGCTAACACAGGAGAAGAGAAAAGGTTTTTGCAGAGGTAAAATAGTACTTTAGCTACATTTCTAAAAGTTAGCAGAACTTTTTTCAGCTCTTAGCTCAGAACTGCAGATTAGAGATTTGAAAAATGTGAAGGAAAAGGGGCAGTGTTGTAATTCAGGTGAAATCCAGGTAACATGGGAGGAGTCTTGAGCAAATATAATTTAGAAAATAATATATGGTAGGGAAGGAAAACATCTGTGCTCTAACTTGGTAGAAATAGTATTTTCCACCTCTGCTGTTGTACCTTCAAAACCTGTTCTTAGTTAGGGAATAATTGGATTATAAGCCTAAAAAAGGGAGAGAATATCCATCTTTGTAGTTTGTTAATATAGCAAGAGAAGAGGGGAGCTTAGGCCTTGAGATTTTGGGACAATATTTTAACTTTAATTAGGCTTTGATCTTGACCATTACTTAAAGGAATTCCTCAGTTCATCTTCAGGGCAATTACAACAAAAATATTTGGTTACAAAGGAGTCCTAATTGTAAAACCATTAGTCAGCTCTTCTCAGAATCCCTCTTCAAGACTTGCTATAAAGTTTGCTCATTATGTCAGTAATCATGTCTGCTCTGTCTTCCTTCTGTAGTGTTTTCAGATGAGAAAATGAAGCAATCCTGATTCATCACGTAGTGCAGGGAAACTAATTAAAATTCCAGGATAAAAAAACCCTGGAAGTTGCTACTTGAGGAGAAGATGAACATTTGAGGAGGCATTATACAGGGCAAGGTGCTCAGACACCAGAGGAAAGGAGGGTCAGCTGTGGTTCATTTTCCTTTGGAGAAGGGCTGTGCCACCTCCTCAGGATGGATAGAGCTCCACAGCAGGGTCCTGCAGGGCTTTGTTGAACACTCTGGGTTGCCTCAACACTGGGTAAAACAAATAATTTCAAAGGAAAACCAAGTTGATAAACAGAGGAGTGTTCACGGGACAGATGTTGGACAGCTCACAAGTAAACTTTTGCAACTTTCTGTGAAAATAATGTTAATTTCTCTTACTGAAAGTTCTAACTTTAAATAGTCTAAATATGCACGACTTAATATTGGTGTAGATTTAAGAAACCTACTTATTTTAGGCAGGTATTTTCTGGGATTTGTGAGCATGGCATTGCTTGCTCCAGCAGCTATATATCCAAGAATCTTGCAACCAGAGCTGCACATTTCTTTAAAAATAAATCTTCATGGTCATGGTTTTTGGGAATCCCAGAAATGACAGATAATACACGGGTATTGAACTTTCCATTCTGTAGACTCTGAAGAAACATGAAAAAATTACCCTGCACCTTTGACAGCTTAAATAAAGCTGGAAGTCATCATCACATGCAACTGTCAAGTGTCTTTTACAGATTGAAATGTTACAGAATTGGGCATTTCATAGCTTTAATCCTCATTGCTTTGTGTTCTAAGTGATACCAAACAGCAGTATTTCTGGAGCTCACCATCTCAGTCACATGAAGTGAGGATGAACTCCTGTTCCAGAGGATTGACATTCCTGCTTGGAAACCCTCTGCAGATGGAGCTGTGCTGCTCAGTCCCCACGCTGCAGGGTGTGGGCACAGTCCCCAGTCAGGGCCTGGAACACCACAATCAGTTATTGGAGCCCCCTTTATTCACTGAATGCTGGATTTTGTTGTCTTTGCAGAAGATGTCCTATTTATGTTCTTCACTATTGCCTTGCAGGAGCTGAAAGACTTTTTTAGGTCAGTTTGTAGTCAGGAGCAATTAGGCACTGCTCAGCAGACATCTGTCCTTCATATGCTAAGTAAGCACCGTGGTCCAGAGCAGCAGCCTCTGGTGCTGGAGCAGGGCTGACACTCTTAATGAAGTCTTTGTCAGTGCAGATAAGCCCTGTCAAAAGCATCCCATCGTAAATCTAGTCAGGAGAATCTAACCTGAATTTAGCTTTTCACTGTTATCACATTGATCTCTACAATTTAAAAGTGGAGGAGGTTATGATAAGATTGATTTAACAGCCTTCACATTATTCCTTAAAATGCAAACCCTATCTTCCTCCCTACATTTTTAATTTTTTTTTAGTGTATGCCATAACATTAGCTGTATGTTCAGGAAGGTATTTTTGGTATCTTTGAGGCTTCTGAAGTGCCAGTACACATTGCCAGAAAACAGAATTAAATCCTGAAAAAACTTTTATTTTGCAAGAACTAGTGACTTTTAAAAATGTAATTGTTCTACTATTTTTCTTCTCAGAGTTGTTAAGTATTGAAGATGGGCACTGCATGAAACAGAAGCCAACTAATCCAACAAATGTTTAGAGAAATATTGGTAGAGAAATTTTGAAGAGAGAGAGCAGAGACTTTCTTTGATTAACAGCAGAACTATTAATTTTCTGTGATTTAAAAGCAGCAAATAACCTTTTTTAAGCAAGAAGGTGTTAAATAGAAACTGGGAAGTGCTCAGGGAGGGATGATCACTTTGTACAAATCAGTTCCTTTGGCTCCACCTGCAGTACATGCAGTTCAATAAGTGTTTTGCCAGAGCATCTTCACAGTCTGCAGTAGGCATAACACGATGTGTAAGCAGAAGATAAACAATAAACTGAACTTTCCTGTATTTGACATAATGGATAAGAGAGCCAGTCTTGGCCAAAAAGCAGAATTATCTCTATTTTCCTTTCCTTCTCACCATCCCGTGTGTTGTTCTCAGCATTATCCATTTACCCTCCAAATGATTTGATTTTGGACTATGGTGTGTTTGGTCAGAGATGCATACAAGGAGGAAAATGGAAATTTTACATTTCATTAAGAGTTGCAAAATAGTAATTTTTATCTATTCTGCATCTGAAAAATCTTGCCATGTAAGATGTTTTGAATGTATCAGTCCTGGTTGTTTTTCCTTTAAATCTGGGAGAGCTGTTTTACCTGTCCAACAAGTTTTCCTTTTGTTTTTGTCTTTACAGGAGAAATTACTATGGTGGCAACTGGGCCAGCTTTAGTTTTTCAGGATTATTGTCCTGGATTAAAGAAAATCAGGTAAAAATTTTCCAAATTGCTTCTTTTAGGCTTCTGTAATGTTGAATTTCTGTTTTTTGCATGATTTATTACAAGACAAATCACCTCCCTGCTTTTGCTCTTCAGTAATTTGACAGATCAAAGAGGTTTGTAGATCCCAGCTTCACTGCTTGAGCCTCACCCATCTGGCCTGGCAGTCTGAGGCTCTGATGTGCCTGCCTTATCAATCTGATTGAGACCAGCCTGGTGCTCAGCCACACTTCAGGGTTCTTGAGCTTACAGAGAAGTAGCTATACCATTGTTTCAGTTCCTTTATGATAATCTCATCTTTTCCATTTCCTCTTTGATTATTTTCCACTCTCTGATGTTTCAGCCCTTTTGTTCTTCTCGTTTGTATTCAGCTGATTCTTCTTTAGAGGGAGAAAAGTGGGTGCTGGATCCTTCCATTGAAATGTCCTGTAACCAGGACAAAAAGATGAATGCTGACAATGTATTTTTCAATGACCAAAGTTTATCTGATTCATGGCAGTCTCCTAGAAATCTTCCAGGGAGGATATTTATTCAGGAGATGGAGCACTTGGGCTGGATTAGCAAATGGTTGCTGTGTTATTTACAGAAATGCTCAGAGCCTGGTGGGCTGTGGAAGATGGAAGTTCCTCAGCTCAGTCTCTTGCCTGTTCTTTACACTGTTCTGCCTCCTGGCATAATCAGGGCACTTGCTCAGTGCCAGAGCTTTCATATTCTCTGAGTTCTGTTGTATGATTTAGAGATTCCTGCGTGTACAGGTTAATGCAATCCCCCAGATCATCAGGTTTTTCCTTATGATCTCCATTCAAAGAATTTTGTCACAGAATCTGGAACTGCCCTGGCTGTGGCAAACCTGTCTTTTAGGAGATTGTATTCCAAGTTACATTCAAGTCTCTGCTAAAGCCTTCATTTAACACTGTATTTCAGATTACTAGAGCCAATGCTGTAGTACAAATGTTGGCATGTTGCAATAAAGTGACCAGCTCTAACTGTTTTAACTCAAAAAATACAAATAGAAAAAAATCATTATGGCAGTTAAGAGGGTTTTTTAATCTTATATTATTAGATTGTAGACACATGTTATTGTGTCTAGAGAGATTTATAGTTCAAGAACAGCTTGCACAGTACAATATGTGATTTTATACTTGTTCTTTAAGCAAAAGACAGATCTCAGTGATGAATGTGAAGACTGGAGAAAACTGATCCTTGAGGATGAAGAAGCAATTCCTCTTAGCAGCAAGGATAAAACTATTCAACATGTAGAAGATTTCTGTTTTGGCGAGTAAGTAGAAATGTAGACATTCATGAACAATTTCATATGCCCAGGGATAAATGATCATCCTGTGCTTTTTGTTTTTGGGGTTTCACCACACTGCCATATTGCATATTGTCTCAAAGAGTAGCCCTGGCCTCTGAAATCATCCTCATGTCCTTGTGCTTTATTAAAATCACTTCACTGAAACAACCTGCTCCTTCCTAAATGACCTCTCTGGGTGCAGTGTAATTTGTTGGCCAACTTTGTGAGTTTGTGATTTACTTCTGAGTAGAAAACAGAAGTGTTGTGTTTAGATACTACTAGTAGTAGGCAGTTGTGCACTGCCATCAGTTGAATTTTTCCATTCTTAATTTGCCTAAAAGCTGCTGTTCTCATAGTCAGAAATTAAACCCCTATATCCATGTAAAATGAACCACATACAAAAGAACAGGAACATAAATAGACAGCAGTACTGTAACTATGAAATATTCCTTCCTTGTGCTAAAAAAGATAAAGTAATCTTTGTCCTTTTCATATACAATGAATTTTAACTTACTGAAGTTAAATCCACTGAAGATAACTTTAACTAACTGAATTGTATATTTATTTATTTATTTATTGTTTTTGTCTTCTGGATTTTGAACTGAACTGAACACTCTCCAGAATTCCTGAGAGGAAATTCTTTGAGGTAGTTATGTAAGTTTAACCTTGAATCCCCTAGAAAATACCATAGGTAGCTAAATGAAATGCTGACACCTACTCGTAGAGAAATACAGATTTCTTTCTGTAAACATCATAAGTGGGGGAAAAAAGATGTGAGTTACATAAATACAATCTGAAGGTCACAGACTGAGACTCCTCCAAGGCTCAGTGCTGCACAGTAACAGTGCTTGACTGGATTGCAGCTAAAATGTAATGCTTATTTTAAAGCAATAGCACTTGGGCATTTTAATTGTCATCCTGTTGTCATAATAAATACTGTTCAGGACCAGGATTAAATCAGATGGAGAGGTTTCATAGTCGTTTAAGTTTGTGTATAATTTTTGACTGATAGCTGGCTCCCAAATGAGTCCCTGAGCACTGAGATTTCACACTTAGAACTGAGATTATACTTGGGTAGAATTATGCTTTTAAGCATTCAGCTTAGCTCAGTACAGTGCAGTCTGTCTTGGTCATCACAAAAAAAAAAACCAATCCCCCCCAAGGAACAAGGACAAGATTAATAAACCTGTCAAAGAAAAAGTTCTCCAAAAGAACTTCAAACTTTCTGAGAGAGTCAATTACTGTGTTTCTGACAATTTACATGTTCTGCCTAGATTCTGTTGTTTTTGCTTAACTTTTGTAACTCCTATGAAGTAACCATTAAACATTTATTTTGAAAGAATAAACAGCTGGGTAGCAGTATAATATACACAGTGCAAATCTGAAATGAATGGCCTTAGAACAAAGTGCATCCATCAAAGGGAAAGAATACTGTGTCTACAACAAGCTGGATTGAAAAAAGGCAAATGGCTGAAAAATAAATAGTGAACACCTGTGCTGAATAAATTAACCAGCTGGTTGGCAATTTTTCATTTGACCTATCTGAAGGGGTTGCTGTTACAAGGCATTAATAAGACACATTCATTTTAAGATATTCCTTTGTTAGTACCATTAATTGATGAATGGTGGAAGATAATATTCTAAATTTACACAACAATTTGTCTGCAGATGTATTATTTTTTTCTGAATTAGGAGAAGAATTGTCTGTACAGAAGTTCAATTTGAGTCATTTTTTTAGACAGTTCTTACATTATTCAGGGATTTTTGATCCTGTAGGAAGGATGTCATGAATTTAGATTATATACAGTTTTTAGGCTCTCATTATAAAAAGCGTGGAGCTCCATATCATGGAGATTTACCTATTCTTTAATGGGAGGTGAATAGAGATTTAAAATATGTAAATATTTCTCTTACACTGCTTTCCAGAGTGATATAGAAAAATACAGTGTATTGTGAATCCAAGTTTATTTTGATTTGAAAAGGTAATAATCAAGTATGTTTAAAATGAGATGAACTGTTCATTGAGATTGGGAGAATAATGTAAAAAGAAAACTTTATTCTGAAATTTTGTGTTATAGAGGTTTAGGATGAATTAAATAAAAGCTTCAGTCTTAGTTACTGAATTCCTGCAAGAGCTTTCACAGTTTTCACAAACACGTTGTTCCAAAATCCTAAAAAAAAAAAACCCCAAAGCCCAAATAGAACCCCAAAATTTGATTCTCATTTTTATTTGTAGCAGAGATTACTTTAAAAAAAACCCAAACATTTGACAAAGTACTTATCTTTCTTTGATATTTTATAGTTACTTAATGCTTGCAATCTGAAGCAAAAAGACATAATTAATGTACAGAAACAGCCTTCTCTCATTAGTGCTTCCTTGTAGCAGTTCCTGTATTTCCCAGGGCAATATTTTACCCCAGTCATGAGTTAAGTGCTTCCTGGTGACTGTGCCCAAGCTGGGAGATCACTTCCAAACTTTTCCTGAGTCCATGAGGAGCAATTTTGAAAGGATCCCAGGTTTTTGTTCCTTTTTGAACAGAAATCCTGTCCCTGCTTCTGTCTGTAACCTGCAGGTGTGTGAGGGAGCACTTTGGTATCAATGCTGAGTAATTCCTTGCTGTCTTGGGAATTTTAACCATCTTCTTAATACTCTATGTTTGCAGGTCACCTTTAAAATCATAGTTCATTAGTTTTCAGCCAGGATTTAATTGTTTATTCAGGGCATTAATGGCTTGTGGTATAAAGATAAAAAGATAGTTTGGAATTATTGCTGAACTCCTTTCACTTACAGTGACACTGTTTTGATTCATCTTAGCTGTAGTGTAAACTAAAGCAAGTTCAAAAGTCCTGCTTTCTAAGGGAGGTGTCACTGAAGTTCAACATAAAGCAAGTAGATGAGATTAAAAGTGGAGGACTGCTTATAAGGGGAATTTTAAAGAAATGTTGTGGAAAGGAAATGAACTGTGCAGAGTAAATGCTGTGTGGGAATGTCCCTCCTGTGACTGGCTGCCTTCATCCCCTGTGCATGGATTTGGAGCACTTGCATAACAGCATTGCTGCTTGAACAACTAATTAGGATGCAAGGGCAGAGTTGAGAAAGGAATTTGAACGTTTTACTTAAGCTTTGGGTCAAAGTGGTCTGGTTCCCAGTGGCCCTGCTGGAATTGGGGCTGTGGAGCTGCTTGGTCACGTAAAGCTTGTCTGTTTTCTTCAGGACAGCATCTCAGCTTAATGACCTGAATGCATATTTGCATTTCAGTTTCATGGGGTTTAATCCATAGGGAACACCTAATCAAGTTACTGTTTTTATTTCAAAATACTGCATTTCTGGTTTTTATGTAGCTGTGTATTGTTTTACCATGAGGGCCTTGATCTTCATTTGGAGATCCTTCTATCTTTTGAGCATATGTAAAGTAAAAAACTCAAATTTTTGTTGCTGATTTTTCTTCTCAATAAAAATGGCCCTCTTGAATTACAGCTTTGCAGCCAAAGAACTAGAGTTTGTTAGTAGGTGGAACACCTGATTTGGCCAGGGTAAAGAAATTCTAATGCTTTTCCTAGAAATACTTGAGGTTTCTGTTCTGGCATTGACTCAAAACTTCAAACAAGTTTTTAAGACTCTTCAAACAGACTTTTCCCCCCTCTTTTTCCTCTCTGTGTTTTCAATCAGTCAGGATTCAGCTGAAGGTGTTGAAGAAGCTGGTGCACTGCCAAAGCTGCCTGTGTTTGGAGCCACTGCTGCCCAGGGAGTTTCTCCAGCGTCGGAAAAGGAGAGTCCAGCAGCTCCAGCAATGGAGGGGATTTCTCTGGGATCAGAGCAGAGTCCAGCAGCAGAGGGGGTTTCTCCAGGGTCAGAGAAAGAGAATCCAGCAGTGGAGAGCCCTGGAGAGGAGCCCCAGGCCCCAGGCACTGAGGCAGCCAGGGCAGCTCCAGGAGCTGAGGCAGGAGCAGCCCCTGGCAGTGGAACTGCTCCCAGCACGGCTTCAGGCGAGGAACCCACAAAGACAGGAGCTGCACCCTCCGAAAATGCTGCCCAAGAACCAAAGAAAATCACCTATTCCCAAATTGTTAGAGAAGGCAGAAGGTTTAATATTGATTTAGTTTCTAAGGTAGGAACTCTCTCAGTCTCTAAATGACTCTTTGTGTATAAGTACCTTTACTTTGCTTAAAATACTGACATTTGTTTTAAAACCCTTCACGTTGAGACAGCGCCTTGGAGGCAAAATAGCCACTCTTGAGAAATAGGAATTGTTACCCCTAAAACAAACATGAGCTATTTAATATGTGTCCTTAAGTGTTTTATAAAGAGATCAAAAAACACAGCTCAGAAATACTGCCATAAAAGTAAATACAGCACTTAGGTAGTACCAGCAAAATCTCTCCTCTTAAATAGTATCATTAAAGAATTATATTTTTAAAAAAGAAAGAGCAATCTGCGTGCAGATTTTTTACCTTTCTAAAAAGATAAAAAATGTGTTTTGCAGCACAGGGAAGTTTTTTCAAATTTGAATGCTTCACTTTTCATATTGTGCCTAAAAAGATTTTTCAGACCTCTGGAATCTGAAAAAGAAACTCGCTTTAATAATTCATTCAATTTTTTTCTGAAGACACTACAAGATGCATTATTGCAAACTTTGTGTTCCAAATGTGGTTTCCACTTCCAAGCATCCTTGCAATGACATCTTGAACACCAGTCAGTGGGTGGTGATTGAGCAGATAATGCTATTTTGTATCCTTTTTATACTCTGCCTGTCCCACTGTGGGACATGGTGTAAATTGCAGCAAATCCCAGAAATTCAGACAGGAGAGTGGGGCAAGGCCAGGAGTTTGTGCTGGGGTTTCCCTGGTATGGGAACATTGGCTTCCTTGTAGTGTCCTCATTGGTGTCCCAGGAAACCTTTACTCAGAAGTGTGATCTTGCAAAGTCTATTCCTCAGGACCACCAGACTTTTCAATAAAAACATTTTCAGTTCATCATTACATTTCTTGCCCTTCTGTATTTCATCATATATTCACAGCTTCTAGAAAGATGATTAAATCAGATAGGACTAAACCTTAGCTTGGGAGTTACGGAATTTACCTAGGGTAATTTACCTTGTAATTTACCTACGGAATTTACCTTGCTTCAGGTGATTTAGGGAGCAGCTGGTGAGGATTTTGTTGGGTATTTCACTGATCCTCTTCACCCACCACTTCCTTTCTCCTCCCTGTTCAGTTGCTTTACTCCCGGGGCCTGTTAATTGACCTCCTCATTAAGTCCAACGTCAGCAGATACGCCGAGTTCAAAAACGCCACACGAGTTCTCGCCTTCCGCCAAGGGCAAGTGGAACAGGTATCACAAAACTGTGCTGCAGCTCTGTCATCTCATCTTCCTAAGCTCAAGGAGCTTGAAATTGGGGTTTTGAGAATTTTGGGATAAGAAGCTGGTGTTTATTCCTTAATTACAATTCTAATTTCTGGAGGAAAAGATGTTTGTATGTGTTATGTATAAATATTAAAATAAAATCAAACCAAATTAAAATAAGGTTGTGCAGTCCGGTATATTGACATAAATCTTTACCTTATGCTAAATGTTTAGGCCATGATTGATTGGCAGTTAATTCTTGAAAATTCACAGATTTTAAGTTTTAAGATTCTAACATGATTTGTCTTTATGATACGTACAAGAGAAGTCAGTGTGATAATGGCACAGTTAATACAAACTAGTGATTACCTTTGCAGTCAGGTGCAAGTGAAATTGAAGGGAAATAAAGAGGGGAAGAGGCTGAAAAAGATTTTTGAATATCCTTATTGGGAATTTTAGTTACTATAGAAAATAGGGGAAAGAAACATGTAAGAAAATAACTATAATTGAAAACAGTAATTTGAAGTATTTATTATTTAACCAGACTCTTGTTGCTTGATGCTTTTACATTCAGAGTGTGGAAAGTATCTGAAATTATTAAAAAATATTTCGCAGGTGCCTTGTTCTAGGGCAGATGTCTTCAACAGCAGACAGCTCACCATGGTGGAGAAGAGAATGCTCATGAAATTTCTGACATTTTGTTTGGACTATGAACAGCACCCCGAGGAATACCAAGGTAGTGTCTCATTGAACAAGGCACACTCCCTTCCTAGGAGTTCCTTCCTGAGAGCTCTCCTGTGTTTTCGTGTGGTTTATTTTTACAGATTCATTTTTAAAGTATGCTTTGACCTTTTTGTGACCTTTTCACTTCACTGTTAAATTCTTCTACTTAAGCACTTGCTCTTCTAGTTCCCACATCATTTATTATTTACATTTTTCTTTAACAGCAAAATTATATATTACAGCAAGGTTGCAAAATGCTTTTTGTCATTTTTAAGTGTTTCCTCCCCTCCCCCAGGTATTTTTTAAAATAATGTGATGTATCTGAATTTTCTCTCCGTTTCTTTGGACACTACGTAAATCTTTACAATGCATTACCACAAAATCAGAAATGGAGAAAATGGAATTTTTTCACTATGAAAGTAAATGTAATTTAATGCTCTTTAGTTGTAGAGGGCAAGTTCAAAGTGCTGTTATCAACTGTTGGCTTATTTAGATGAGAGGAAATCAGAATAGATTTGAGCTATAATGTGAGAAGAATAACGAGCATTGGGTCAAAGAGGGAAATCAGCTCAACAGGAGGAAGGTGCTTTGGTTTGTGCTCCTCAGGGTACAAAGAATGAAGTGATGTCTTCAGTTCTTGAAGTCTAAAAGTAAACTAAGGCAAAGAGAAAAAAAATCTGTCAAAAAGAAATAGTGAGAAAAGAGGAGTACAAACATCAGAGAAAATTATTAAACATATGCAAGAGAAAAATAGTACCAAGATCTGGTAAGATTAAGGAGAGTTTGTAATGAACTCCAGAAAATCCTGAAGGGGGAAAATCTCATTAGGCTGAAGTGGTTTATTGATTACAGGTGATCTCACTTTGCTGCTGCTGGAAGAAATGGAGGTGCTCAGAGTGAGGATATTGGTGATATTTAGAAAATTTATTAAGTCAAAAAAGGAGATGCCACATCAATTTTAAATGAATCCATTGATTCATGTACCTAAATAACATTAGATTTATTTTACTTCCAGAGACAGTTAAACAGATTTTGTTCCAACATTTTAAAATAGCCTGAGAAGTAATTGAGAATATTTTGAGTCAGATTAGGCTAATGTAAAAACTTCAGAAATTTAAAATTGCTCTTGATGAGATCATTGCATTCGTGGGAAGGCACACTTTTAATAGGAAGAGTTCATGAGAGTGAAGAATTTTTTAAAAGCTATTTTTCTGTAAAATACGGAATTATATAAGAAGTTTGAAATGAAGAAAACTTGAGAATTTTTTAAGAATGATAAAATAAAAAAAAAAACCTGTCATTTTTTGACTTACTGCATGGCTGTACAAAGAGCAGTAAGATACATTTGTAATAAAGCAGTGGTTGAATCTTGAACAGAATGTATAGCTTGATAATACTGATCTCTGCTTTGATGGAAGTGTTTCTGAATTAGTTAGGAATTTATCCAGGACTGAAATAAGAGCTGATTTCTGAATAGTATGGAAGTATGCTATTTGCTTAAATACAATCTTTTCCTGGAGAAAAATGTTTCAGTTATGAAGATAACTAAAGTTTTTCAGAGATATATCAATGCCAACATGCTTTACACATTTCCCAGAAGACTTGTGTTTCTTTGAATTTCAAAATGTGTCAGTAATAATATTATTTTAAAGAGAAGATGGAGTCCTTGATCCCTTTCTGCCCTCTGTCTCATCCACATTTGTTTGGTGGCAGCAAGTCATCAAATTGAAATAAATATTGCACCTTCCTGTCTCTGGATTGTGGCAAAGTGTGAGTGGCTTCTCTGAACACAAATATCCAGTCTAGCACTGGCAGTGTGGATTAGGTGTCATATGGGGAAATATTTTGGGTAATTTACAGGAAACTACAGTGTCCCAAGGCACTTCAGTGGATTTTTGCTCACAATTTCTCACTTTTCTCTCAGGACTGGGAAATGGAATTAGATCAAGTGTAACAGAATTAATAGGTGATGCCATTGGAGACCCATATAGTGGGTTTGTGATATTTTGAAATATTTTAATGGGGTGATATTTGTGTCTTCTGAGAAAACTCACTTTCTGGGAGTAGCTTTTCTAACTTTCCTTGACTTGGATGATCCATTTTCAGGAAGGTGTTTGTTGAAAACAAACTGTTCACTGAAATCCAAAAGCACTTGTTTGAGCTGAGGCACAGGAGCCAGTGCAGGTGTTACGTGTGCTCAATGCCTCTGTGCTTTTCCCTCAGACTATGAGAACAGCACGTTTGCTCAGTTCCTGCAGACACGGAAGCTGACCCCCAGCTTGCAGCATTTCATCCTTCACTCCATTGCAATGGTGTCAGAGATTGAGAGCAGCACTCTGGAAGGTCTTCAGGCAACAAAAAAATTCCTGCAGTGCCTTGGCCGCTATGGCAACACCCCGTTTTTGTTCCCTCTGTATGGGCAAGGAGAGATCCCACAGTGCTTCTGCAGGTGAGCCTCACTACCCAGATATATATTCCAAAAAGGAAACCCTTGGTCATGTAAGAGGTATCATTCACTAGGATAATACTTTGCAACATTTTTCATTGTATTACAGATGGCAGCTTGTAGTAGGTGCTGGCTGTGGTGGGTGCCTGTGAGTAAGTTAATGAGTGCTAGAAAATGAGAAAGTCATAATTTAACCCATACGTAGCTGCCCCTTTCTAAATCTGACAGAGGAGACTCAGTGGTGTCTGTCCAAAAGGGTGACTGTGCATTTGGATAGGTTAAAAACATCTGTATGTGAGCCTTCCCTGAAGCTGCAGGAAGATCCATGTTGTCAATTTGTGTTACTAATTAATACTGAGAATGTTTCTGCCATTCACAGGTAGATCTTTAATAATGAACTGGATTGTTCTGAAAGAGGAGAACGGTGCCATGTGTCCAGTTTACAATCAGATTTAAAACAAACCTTTCTACATCACAGACTTTTACACAAAAAGGGCAATTGATGTGAAATTGATGCTTTTGGCATCCTTTTGTAGCTCTGTCTAGACTACAAGGTTCCAGCTCCTAGGAACTGAACAGCAGAGGAGATCCCGTGCAGCCCTGTTTCCCTGAGCCACTGCTACATTCTGCCATCCCAAACAGCAGCCATATGCTCTCCACTCCTCGAGCCTTAGAAAGCAAGTCAAACAAAACTGCCCAGCTGATTCCAGGATAAACCAAGATCCACTTCAGCCCTTTGAGTGGTGGCAGTGACAGTGCAGTCCTTGCCCTGGCTCCTGAGGTGTCCCTGTGGTTCTGGCATGGAGCTGGTGCTCGGTGCTTTTGGGGACCATCACAGATCTGTGTGCAGAGGGTGGGCGGTTTTAATTTCAGTTGTTTCCAACAGTTCAGCTGCCTTTTAAAAGGCTGAGGGGTTTTTTTTCATCTTTGCTTTTGCTGGCAAGCAGCCTTTCCATCTGCTCAATGTGGATTTAATGTGGTAACCTGTAGGTCTGAAGTAAACATTAGCTCTGTTTAAAAAAAGCAGCTTTGCCTGGTGAGGCCGGTTTGTCTGAGTGATATATTTGTACATCAATCCTTTAAATAGCAGTGCAGGGTCTTACCTGCTTTGTTTGGTGCTGGACAAGTTCTGCTTTTTACATGTGTGCTACTATGAAATTGTGGTTTACAGCACGTTGTTGGGTATTCCTGTTTGTCTCTCTGATAGATTCAGTTTTTTCTTCTCCAGAACAGTACTTAAATTACTGCCAGCAGGAATGGCCTTAGCAGCTTGAGCCTGCTTGGCTGTGTATAGGATGGATGCAGTTACATGTTGATAGAAACATTCTGGAATAATTATGCTCCATTGAATAGAAATGTTATTTGCTACCTCTTTTTTGTCAGTAGCCTTTCATCTGCTCCTTAAGCTGTATTAATGTGGTGATTTAAAGAAGTGCATGCCTAGAGTAATTAGGTGATTGGACAATTTGTGAACAAGAATTTGGGTTAGGTAACTACTCTGCATACAGTCATGCAACAGAACTTTTGTTTCTGGATTTTATGAATGTCTTTGTGTCTTTATAGGACTTTCATGTGAGGCCAGGTATCTGTATGTGACCAGCAGATTAATAAATCAGAATATTATCAGGGCCATTGAAGTAGTAAAATTTTGGCAGTTCAACTTTCCTTGGCTTCAAATACCTGGAGAAAAAAGTAAATTCAATAATTAAAATTTTGCTTGTTTTGTTTCCCCTGTAGATTCTTATCCATGTAATTTTTCTTGTATTCTCGAAATCCCTTCAGCTTATTTTTTTTATTTAATAACCAGCACGTGCAGTTTTCTGATCTGTAGCAGCAATATATTCCAAGAGTTAACAGTAGAGGTGTCTAGAAGTATTATAAATATTCTTATCAGAAAATCATTCTGTGATGACAGGAGTTCTTCAGATGGCATGAACTTTCTATTTAAGATCACTGGTTGCTGCATGTTAGGGTTTTTTTGCTAAAATGTGTAAATTCTACAACAAAGAGGGTATTCTCATAGTTGAAGCAAATTAATCTGTGAAACCAAAAAGCAATTATACTTTTAAAAGGTTTGCGTTACAAAGATTTTAATACAAAACTGTATTTTAAAATTGTCTTTTGTTTTTAAGGGAACAATTTAGGAGGCAACGGTATTATTTTTTGAGATTAATTTTTAAATGTGTTCTGCCCTCAGGATTGTGTCTTGCTCAAACTGAGCCGTACCCGAAGCTGTGGAGTAAAGAGGCAATGCCAGAGCCTATAGATCACAGCCTACAGCTTTTATCACCAGCTTATCAGAGGAAGGTGTCACCTGGCCTGTGATTTCTAACCACTGTTCTATATTCTGCTTTAATGTAAACCTCTTAAGCGTTTCTTGCAGCCAGTTACACTGTGTGTTCTCATCAAGGCTACTGTTATAAATGGCACACATGCAT
This sequence comes from Certhia americana, assembly GCA_018697195.1. Lineage (NCBI taxonomy): Eukaryota > Metazoa > Chordata > Aves > Passeriformes > Certhiidae > Certhia > Certhia americana. The sequence goes on along the minus strand of CM031880.1, from coordinate 7,427,745 downwards.
ATTGATGGGAATGACTCAAAGACATTTGTAAGTCACATCCTTGCATCCCAAATGAATCCTGCATAAACACCACAGCCTTTTAGAACTGCTGACGACACTCCAGCGAGCAGAAGCGCTCTTCCTTCTTTATTGGTTTAAGCAGGGATGGTTTAGGAGAGAAAATTAAACTTTTATATCACTGTAATGTACATCCCAATATGGTGAGGTACAGATGGGAGGTTTCTGTCTCCATAAATTGGAGGCGTGGAACAAGGAAGGTCATTGGAAGCCTCCTGCTCTCCTGAGCTGACAAGCAACAAAACTTTACTGGCCCTTAACAAACAGCTTCCTTTGCTTCCCTCTTGGTACAAAACTGTTCTGACTCTTCCTTTCCAGTGATATAGCAACAGTCTGATGTTAAATAAAAAATGAATATAGGAATATCTCGTTATTGAGGGAAACCCAAACAAGCCTTTGCATCTGGTACTGTTTGCCTTGTGAACACACGGAATTTGGGCAGAGCAGGCAAAGTTTCTCTTGTTTGGTTCCAGATTCTTTCCTCTGCACTCATGCAAATATGAACATGCAAATGGAATTGACTTTCTGAGAAGCAGTAGTTTTTTCCCATGTCAACTTTTAGAGGGAATTGGTGACTGCTCAGTGTCATCTCACAGAGGTGCTGCAGGTGACACTTTGTGTCTCTTGTGTCTTTGTTAGGAGTTATCCAAAAACTGACAGATGCTGGGGTGGATATTATCTGGAATACCCTCAGCTGCTTTGCCAGAATTGGTGATTCCTGACTTTTATGGGTAGTTGGTTAATGATGTGCATTTCCTCTAAACAGGCTTTGAATTTTTCAGTTGTGTAATTGGTGGGCAGTGTCACCCTTTCTAGTAGTTCCTACAGATTCTGGCTAAAATTGTAATTTTTTTGTCTCCGTGACAGTGACAGCAGTAATTTAGTGATGGAGGAAAGATCTGATTAAGACAGTTCCATCTCTTTCAGTGCCCATATTTACAGGAAGATTAAGAGGCCAGGCTGAGATAAGATGGATAGTGTGATTGATTCTGAGGGTTCCTGTATATATTTAAAAATGAATAATCAGTTTTACCTTTACATGTACACTATTATCTGCTACACATGTCAGAGCTTCAGGTCCTTTAAAATTCCCAATTATGTCCCTGTAACAATCTAGGAAGGTTGTAGTGGTCTGAAATCGAGACTGGACTTAAGGAAACCTAACTGCAATAATTTATTACAAATTGGGTACACCATGCTTTTCAGGTAAATCTCTACATGAGTATCATGTCTCTGCATATTAGCAAGATGCAGAACTTTTCTGTGTGTGAATTGTATGATTTAACATATTAATGAGAAATGAATGAGAAATTCAAACAATGTTAATTCCTGGTGACAGTCAGGTGTGACAGCTTTGAGTCTCAGCACATGTGAAAATCACAGGTGATTTAAGAAACACAGTGAGGTATGAGTTCAGTCCTCCATTTCAAAATAACCAATTTTCATATTCACCTATCTCTTATCACTTATAATTATTCCTTTTCTTTGGACCAGAAAGTGTAATTGGAATTACTGACAATTTATCACTATTCCTTGAGTTGTACTGAAATACTGGATAGTACCAGTAGCTGCAGTGCTGCTTTCCTCTTAATTGTTTTTACTTGCATTTCAGGGAAATAATAAAACTTCAAATGTAGTTTGGCCTTTAAAGACAAATTTGATATATTTCTTCTCACTTTGTTGGCAGATGAATGCAAAATGGGCAAGCAGAGTTGGCAGGATTGTTTGTAGGATCAGTTGTTTGTTTTTCCCTCTAAGGAGAAACTCTTGGGGTAAACATGAGGGAAGTGAGATAATCCATCATTCTGAGACCTGTTCACTAGTGATGGATGGATAGATTGGTAAAGTAACTCAATAATCTTCATTTTTTTCAGGTTATTCACAGATCAGTGAGCCTTGTCGTTAATACAGCTGTGGAATGCTTTTGTGTCCTTGCCCACAATATTTCTCAGAATTTGACAGGAAAAGACTTTTAATTTGGAAATAACCTCTGTTATGAAATGCATTAAGTGGATGAAATTTGGAGAATACCTTCCCACTTTAGATTTTATCTTCTCAGTGAGTGTTTCTCAATTCTTTCTTTTAAGAATTACTTGCAAACCTGAGAGCTGTTCTGCTCCTTGTTTTTTTTGACTAGAAATTGTGTTCTGCAGTTTATACCTCATGAAGGCCTTCAGCCATTAGAATCTATCACATGGGATGCTCTGAATCATGTGGATGTTGTCAAAGTGTATTGATTTCCCATCCCTAACCAGGCATAGAAAAGTTTTCAGCCAAGAAATTGTATTGAGGGGTCAGGCTTACATTGTCCTACTCTGATTCTTGATCAGCTTGGTTCATTTTATTAAAAGCACAAAATATAAATTGTATTGTGAGATGCTTTTTCAGGCTTTAATAATTAGGATAATGGTGATAACAGGAGGGAAATGTATCTTAATATATTCTTTGGTATTACCTCTTACTAGTCCCTTAGCAAGGAAGTTCCTCCCTGGTTGTGTGGGGATGTGCAGCTTGTGCCTTACAAGGTGTTCCTGAGAATTCTGACTCAGACACATGAATATTTGCAGCATTATCAAGAGACCTGTGGAAATGACATGATTGTTTATTACTGGAGCAAATCTGAGATGAGGAGGCAAACTGCATTTAGCAGAGTCTTTTTTCATTAAACCAGCAGACAGAGAAAGGTGGCTTGCTAAACATGACAGTAAAACAGCCCTTGAATTTCACCGAGGGTTAAGAGAACTGGAATTTTTGTCTTTTCTGGAGGCAGAGAACACACAAATGGGTTTTATAGATGAGCTAATTTTTAGTGACTGGTTTTAGTGCCTGAGTTTTGTGCCTTGCCTTGCAGTCCTGCTGTCCCCAGCTTCTCTGGGAGTGCAGAGCTGTTGTGTAATTGCAGCTGAATGACCTTGGGTGAGGAGCAGCTGCTTCTCCAACGAGGTCCATGGGGTTTAGAGCCAGGTCCCATCCTTCTACCTCCTCCAGAGAGGAGCCTTGGGAGTGCCTCTGCACTTCCCTGCCCTCACAGCAGCACAGAAACAATTGGATTCTTCTATTTCCTTTATCTTCATCCCCCCAGCTCCGTGGCAATTTCTTACAGTTGCCACCATGCTTTAACCATAATTTTTAGGCCACTTAAACACATTGTCTGATGGTTTCTCACCTAACCTTCATATAAATCATCTGTTTCTTGGGTTTAAGATCCCAGAGAATGATTCTTAACCTTGATTCACTAAGAAGTAATGTTAATTGCAATATCCTTGAAAAAATTAGGTTGATAATGTGGTTAATTTTAAGAAACGGCACTTTTATATTGTGACAAGAGCCATCAGTAACTTTTGGCACCTTTATCAGCAAAAAGCTGCTGGTACTGCAGTTGTTAAAATTACTAACAGTTGAAATGAAAAGACAGATTAAACATGATCTTATTTCTGTCAACAGAATTTCCTCAAGTTGAAACATCCTAAGAAATCTACACTGGCACAAAGCAAGGCTGAAGTGTAGGAACATAGAAATATATGATGGATTAATATTTTTATTGCATCATCTTCTAACGTTTGAATTTGGGAAATGGAATTGAAATCTTGGGCCTGTAAAAGGCCGCAGTGACTTCCCAAACCCTGACACTTGTACATCACATAACAGGAATTCAGATGTTCAAACTCCTGAAATTGTTGCACTTCAGTGCAGTGTGGTCATTCAGAAGCCGTGAACAATAAATACCAATCCTTGCCAGACTCTGATGAAATAGACTTAAATTACCCCTATTCTGTAATTTTGGAGAAGAGTGCACAGAGGGTCTATTTAGGGTCAGTGATAAGTAGAATAGAGCTTTGTGCTCTAAAGAAAACCAAGCACAACAGTTCTTAACTTGTGTGTTTTACTGGCAGTTACTGTATTCACTACTGCAAAGTTTCACAGGATGTGAATGTATATTTCTATGTAGTCTAAATTCCATACAATCAAAAGGAGCAATTTCTTAGTTTTCAAGTTAAATTTATTTCTTAAATCCGTAGAAAAGCTGTGAAATATGAAACTTCCTAAAACTTGAAATATGATTGGGCTACTTTCTTTTTTCCTATCCTCTCTCTCATCCCTGGTGGATTTTCCTGGAGCTGTCACCGTGGCTGCCTGCTGGGTCTCTCCCTGTGAGAGATTTGCTGGAGTTGAAATGAGCCCAAGTGCTTGTTCTCCCTCTGCCATTCCAGCTCCTCTTCCTGCAGCATTTCCCAGTCACAGCCTGGTTTTCCTGAAGGAAGGGGACATCTAGGGAAAGAAATCATCTTACTATGGGCTACAGGTTCAAAATACTCTCTGTGAGTGAGCTGAGTGCTGGTGGGTAACTGCAGGAACTTTGTGACTAGTTTGGAATTGTAATATTGCTGATTGGATTTAGACCATAGGCTGATTCTCTAATCTTACAGGACCTTTCTAAATTTCACAGGAATAATGAACACAGCCTGCAGGAAAAAGTCAAAATATTTGACTCTGAGTTTTGACTTCGGTATGGGAACCCTGTGTTAAGAAGATTAACCATCAGTTTTTGTAGCTGTAGCTATTTTATTTATTTGATTTGTCTGAACTCCACTTGTTAATGTTTTTAGAACACAGGAACACTGGAGGGAAGGCTGGTGATCTAGAGGCCTTTCAGGAGACAGAATTTAACATAAGAACCAGGTCATAGTTTGTTCTGTGTATAAAAATAAATTGAAAGAAGACAATTCATTATTTCAGCACCTGCCATGTTTTTCTTTGATCTTTCTCCAAAGCTTGCAGTGCTGTATACAGAGTATTCAGCTTTAAGGAGAGAAGCAAGTAGTTTTTACTACAGGAAAGATGCACAGTTAAAAAATGCTTTTAAATTAATCATGACATGCATTTTAGAAAGCAGAAGACAAATAACATGCTAGAAATAAAAACTAGATTTTGGTGTAAAATTATTTGATACAGTTTTAAAATTCTTTCAGAGTGAGCTAAGGCTAAGTCTGTAATTTGAGTGTGTTTGTGGTATCTCAGTGTTGGAAATCAAGATGTCAAATGGAGAGACGTTCTATTTTTGTTCAATTAATATCACAGAGCATTACATCAAAGCAGTAAACTCCTCTTGTATCAACAGATGCAGCAACCCTGAAGCCTATTTTCTCTCTTGTTACATTAGTGTTTAATTAAAGAAAACAACTAGTTGGAGGCAGTTACTTTCTGTGAAATGTAATGAAGATTTATTTTGTAAGTGACCTTCACTGTATTAGCTGAATCAGTAATCAGTAAAATTAATAGAATAATCAAATTATATACAAACTCATAAATCATTTGGAATATGCTGTCAAAATGCAGCTTTTAATATGTCCTATTGTTTCACAGCTGTATTAAAAATTGCAGCTGCTGATTTCTGCCTTGATGGGGACTGAAATGGCATTTAAAGGCTGTGTATGATGAGGGCTACCAGGCCAAAAATTTTCACAACTGTTAATTTAGCTGTAATATGATTTGATGTCACCGGGGCAAAGTTGAAGCTCAGTACAGTGTTGTTGCTATCTTTCAGCAAAACTTGAATTATTGGTGGAGGCAGTCGCCAGTTAATTAGAGTAATATCAGTTTAAATGTCTGTCATTTAGGGTTAATGGTATCAAAGAGTTGCCTTGTACTTCAAGAGCAGTCAAATCATCTTGAATAGCTCATTGTATGAAAGTAATGCCAGCACCATGATTTTACTTTGTCATAAATTATTGGGATGCCATTTAGTTCAATATTTCAGTTTCTGTATTTAAATAATTTTGGCAAGTTCTTCCTAATTGTGTCATTTTTCATGCTAGGCTGTTTAATAGGTGTTTTGGCTGTTTGTGATTGTTTAGCAACACAATCAAAATTCCTTTCCATTTTCATTTTAGAAGAGAAGTTTTCTGCTGGCCTATGAAAACAGGTCGTGCCCTTCTCCCCTGGATAGAGGTTGCTCTTGGAAAGAAGTAATTCACATTGTTGTGCAGCCAAGCAGCAAAGTTCTTTCAAAGCATGCTAGAAAAATAAAGTGTGTATATCAAAACCCCATGGCTGTGGTTGAAGTCAAAGGAAAACTATAATTAATGTTTTTAACTAAGGAACCCAGTTCTAGTTAAGTTAATAGTGCTATTCTCATCTGTAGGGTATGAAATAAACTCCTCTGAGTTGGTTTGAAAGGTCCTGATGGCTGCTGTGTCCTGCAGGGAGCAGTGGATTGCAGCATTAGAGATGATAAACCCAAAGCTCTTGGTTCTCTAAGAATTCTTTAGTGGATCTTTGTCATCTTCAACAGTCTCCAAACAGCCAAGGCTGGGATTTTTGGGATGTATCTCTGGTTTTCCATGAGGAGCAGAGGTGTTTTTAGGGAACTGAGTAATGCAGTGTGTCCCATGGTACTTGGTGGTGCTGATAGTTCCTTGGGCTGCTGCCCTGGGAGTGCAGAGATGGCTTGGTGACACTGTTCCCTGGCTGCACCAGTCCTGCAGGTCAGAAGGGATTGTGGGACTGACTGTCTTTGAGCTGGCTCATCTGACATTAGAAGGACAAAATAATGCCATTTTTGGAAGTCAGGTTTGCAAAGTGAAAGTTTCATGTTCATTGTCTGTGAAGAGATATCAAAACGCTGCCATTTCAAAATCACAGAATCAGAGACTGGTTTGGATTGGAGGAGACCTTAAAGCCCATCCAGTCCCATGGGCAGGGACACCTTCCACCATCCCAGGCTGCTCCAAGTCCCAGTGTCCAACCTGGCCTTGGACACTGCCAGGGATCCGGGGGCAGCCACAGCTGAGGCCTGCCCAGCCTCAGAGGCAGGGATATCTTCCATATATCCAATCTAACCCTGCCCTCCTTCAGTTTAAGGTTGTTCCCCTTGTCCTGTCCCTCCATCCCTTGTCCCCAGTCCCTCTCCAGCTCTCCTGGAACCTCTTTAGGCCCTGAAAGGGGCTCTGAGCTCTACCTGGAGCCTTCTCTTCTCCAGGTGAACATCCCCAGCTCTCCCAGCCTGGCTCCAACCCTATGACAACTCGGTGACCTCCCCTGGACTGCAACAGCTCCACATCTTGCTTCTTTTTTGGGGGGGCCCATCCTGTCAGTAAATCAGTGTCAGCAGCATGTCAGTGCTTTGCCTCACCCTGTTGCAGTTAGCAGTGCTGCAGTAACCTCTGTTTTCCCCCCCTGTTGCAGGCTGTGTGCTGTGTTTGGTGGGATCTACTGCCTCCGTCACGCCGTGCGCTGCCTGGTGCTGGACACAGCCTCGGGACGGTAAGGCTGACACCAGGAACCTTCTGTTTAGACACAAAACACAGGGGAAAAATGTCTTCAGTCAATTTCCAAAAAAAATGATTCTTCCGAGATCCTCCTTGGTATTAATAGCACATCAACCTTGATTAAAAGTAATTTGTGTATAGGTCCTCCAGAACAAGGAAAGTGGGTCTAGAATATAGAAACTAAATTAATTTCCCTGTGATATTACTACAGCTCCTGATCACCCAAGCTTGGAAGACAAATCATTTCAGCTGCCGGGGGGCTGGTGATGAGTGATGTTAGTTTTCCTTGTGGCCTTACCTACTCTAATTGATTTTCATCAGATGACAACAAAGCCCTCTGTTATTGCATTTTTAAAAATGGAGCTCACCTAAAGACTCATCAGATTAATCTTTGCTGATAATGCATGTCACTCCAAGAGAAAAGACTTTAATGAGTTTTTAGGTAGATGGTTGTCATAAACTATTCTGCCCTCTTATTCCAGAATAAATCCTTTTACAACAATATCAGGCCTGTAGGCAGGTTTAAAGTTGAACTAAGAAAAATCAACACAGAGTTTTGCCATAGTGGCATTTTTCACTCCTCTGTAAATTGTCATATCTCTGTTATACACATTTTATCAGATACTAGTTTAACTGCAGACTTTGGCTGTTTTAAAGACTCTGTTTGCAGCTTAGTTTCTATACTAGAAAAGTTCAAGACGTTTTATAGAAAATTTAGAAAATTAATTTAGAAATGATGTAGTACCAATTTATGAGGTGAATGAGTAGTTAAATGAGAGGGTGTTGTGTTTACTTCCAAGTTGCTCTGCAATTCCTTGAGCACAATCTTTCCAGCTGCATTTGTCACGACATGGTCAAGTAGTAGCTGTTTTCCTTGAAACTGGATAAACTCCAGATTTTACCTTTCTGCCTGTTCCTGAAGATTCTGGAGTTCACTGCACAGTTGCAGACTTTGTGATGTGTGTTTCATCAGGTGTGTTGTTCCAAATGCATGGTTCATATGCAAATGAAACTGTGCCCCTTTCAGAAACTCTCATTTATTTTTTTCACTGATATTTGAACTGTTACTCTAGGAAGTTTCATATTCCAAATAAATTGCTCTTGCAGGGGTACAAAGCTCATAGTTGGTAGCAATTTCCAAACCCTGCTCTGTGCAGATCTTAACTGGTCAGTGGTTGCTCCAGTTTCCAGCTTCTTTTGCACATCCTGCAGACCTTTGAAATCAATGTTTTCTTTATAAGGTTATATGTGTTCCAGAAGAGCTGGAGTGCTGCTTTTCCATTATCCTGCCTTTATATTTTGAATATAAGTTTCACAGGGTTCAACATAGTTGTCAAGTGTCTTCTTTTAGGCTGCTTTTGGGGTTCACTTGTGCCATTTTAGAATGATAGATTTTTGAGGAGCAGAATTATTGAAATACTTCTAAAGATTTTACTAGACTTCCATTATTCCAAAAACATTGAGCTTTTAGTAATGCCATTATCTGATAGTGAGTATGAAGAAGCACAACACAACCAAGATGTCCAATTCCTTTATCTTTCATTCTTGTGTTATCTCCTTCCTCACTGTGTATTCCCTCCCTGCACCAGCTTGTATTTCCTCTTGACTTTGGGCTAAGTATTTTGCCTAATAAAAATCAGCTATCAAGTTGTTAATGAGGCTATTTATGAGTTACTGAGCTTTTGAGTCAACAGACCATTAATAGTAATTGGTAAGAGGCAAATTCATATCTGGTTGTCAGTGCAGCTGGCTGTGTGCTCACCCAGGCAGCTTCCCCAGGTTACAAATGGCTCACTCAGCACTGCAGGAATGCATTGTGCAGTGGCCATTACCACTTTATAGCTCCTTCCACAGCCCTCCAGGCTTCAGCCATGCCTTAAGGCAGTGATTTTTTTTCCCTAGTTTTAATATTCCTGGTTTAGTACACATAAAGAAAATATATATTTCTATCTACAGCCTTGATTTTCTTCTAAAACTTTTAGGTTAAGAGTTTAATTAAAAGTCTCTAAAAACCAAAGTTTATTCCAACTTTTTTCTAGATGTGGCTAACATTGCTTTTTCACATTCTCCTACCCATGTCTGTACATACAGAGAACAGTAGATTTCATACCCAGCTCTGCAATTATTTTTATCCTTTTTCTATGGTCCTTTTTATAGTTTTTGAAAATAAGATTCAGGCAAGACAGGGTGAAAGAACAGAAATTTTAGACATCCCTATTTTAAGGTTTTAGTAATACACTTGAAAATATCTGAGGTTTATGTATTTTACCAGATCTGCTGTTTTAATAAGTTTGTAGAACATCCTGAGTTCTTTGTAGAACTGTGATGCTCTATTAGAAAATAAAAACCACATCAAATTCCTGAGGCTGAGGAAAAACAAAAAACACACTGAATGTATGATAATGTTGTTTTTCTATGTGTTTATTGTATGTCAGTGTTTTGGGTACATGTAAAATTTCATCATAATGGTGAGCATTTTATATTGATCACACTTCACATATGTTTCCAATTGCATAATTCTGGCTCAAAATGGAAGAGATGTGATAAATGGACATTTATACATCTGTGATAAAAAGATAGAGCAAACAGCCAGTAATTTACATATCTGCTGAAATACTGCAGCCTGGCTTTGTCAGTGCTGCTGAGTCCATTTCAAGGATGTCGCCCTTAGTCCATTAGTTTGGATAATGAGCCCTATAAAGTACATTTATAACTCGTGGCACTGCAAGGAGATGGATTCTAATTTTCATCCTTTTATCCAGACACATTGAAAGAAGGTCAATGGAGGGTTCGCTGTGATTCATTGTCGCAACACAGATCAGATGACAGAGACCTGATAATGTCAGTGCAGGAGTGTTTGCTGCATGTGGAAGCACTACTTGAAAGAAATTTTCTCAGCATCACCCTTTGAAGTAAAGTGGGACTGAAATTAAAAGCTCGCTCTCTCTCTCTCTCAGTTTAAAATCTTATCACACGTGTGACCTGCTGCTATTCCTGAACAAAGGAGAGGAAACAACACTTAGCAGGAAAATAAAATGTGTGGTTGCTTTCACTGGCTTTGAGTGATGCAACATGACATTTAATCAACCTTTCCCCTTCCATAATGTTTGGGGGGTGGTGGGGAAATTGTTTCATAAACAATAAGAAAGGTTATAATTAGAAATGAGCTGCAGCAGTTTATTCGACTTCCTTGTTTATTTGCAGTATTCAAATGAGAGCTTAAGGATGAAATCACTGGGATTAACAGGAGGAACTTGTTAAAGTTGCAAATGAAACACATGTTGGATAGGATTTGAAACTGAAGAATGCTAGATGTTAAACACTGCTTGTACTGTTGTCGAGGTACCTGTTGAATTTGAAAATAGGAATTTATGTAGGGGCCAGGTGCCTGGGAGGTCAGCATTAGGAGTCAGTGTTACAAAAACATGTTTAATAGTCATAAACCTCATACATTTACAGATGAGGAATGTGTGTGTGCACCCTTTTTCAATACTCATCTCAGGTTATAGGAACAACTGGTTTACCAGAGCTGCTGGGAGCTGATTGCTATTACTTATTTAGATTTGGAGTTGCAGATCATTATAATCACAGAAGCTGACAAATAGGTTGAAGTTAGAGAAATGGTGTTCATTCCTAAGGCATAACTTGTATGTCAGATATTCCACAGATAAAGTTGCACTATGATAAAACACAGGTAAATCTGTACATGAGCTCTGGCTCAGGCATTGTGTTCCTTTGCATGTTTCCCTGTGCATGCACACATGTGTAAGTGTGTGTGAGAAAATTCACTGCTTTAAGTCCTGCGTGTTAAATTGTTGAAGCACTGATAAAGTCATTCAGAAGAGTTTAATTTTTTTAAAAAAGGTAATTTTCATGCCCCAAGAGAAAGTTCTGGAAAGCTAATTTGCTCTATTTATTTATGCAGTAAATCTTCTGATAGTGCAGAAGAGAACACAGATCATGGGTATAGAATCAGCAGTAGAGATTGTTTTAGTGAGTATCTGTGTGCAGCCTCCCTTTTTCTTTGTGTCATTTATATGATGTAGCTTCATATGTCATATATAAGTCTGAAGTTTGTTCTTTTGTAGAGAATTTTCCCCCTTAAAATCTGAAATGTGTTATTCTCATTTAAGCTCACTGAATAGGTTCAATTCTGTGGTTTGCTTTTCTGTCCCACTTCTATTTCTGGCCTTGTTCTATGGAGAACATTTGTGTTCTTAAAGCACCAGGACTTGGTTAATCCCTTTGTGTGTGTCTTAGAGATAAAGGGTATATTTAGTCACTAGCAAAACAACTCACTCTTGGAACAGTCTGATGCACTCATTAGTCAGGGAGCTTTCCCAAATCTCCTAAGTTAATTTGCTATTTAATTTGTTAAATATTATTGTCAAAATAAACTTGGTTTTCTGTAAAGGTGTCTTTCTGAGAAAGAAACCCCACTGCAGTAGGGTAGTACCTACAAAATAATTCACAGTTATAATTTTTACATACTTTGAAGTAAGAAATGTAGAATGAAATGCCAGTGTTGTAAACTTGTATTTTCTATGTAAAGTGATAAGTTTATTAAAGTTGGATTATCTGTATTGGCATTGCACGTGGAAAACTGCATATACCAGGCAGATTGTGTCAGTCTAGGATTTGGTGATCAGGGTTCACATGTTCAAGAAATACCTAGCTAAATTAATTGAAAGAATAAATATTGTGCTGTATAACTCAATTTTAACAACTTCTGCATGCTTCTGTTGCCTTACATCAAAATTTCTTGCTCTGGTTTGTTTGGGTTTTTAAAACAGGTGCAAAGCTATTGTAGATCATTTTGGACAAAGAATAAGTGCCAACTATTTTATTGTGGAAGACAGTTACCTCTCAGAGAGCACATGCACAAATGTGTGTTACAGGTATGTGGTAAAACAAAATACATGTTTTCTTTAAATAATGGTGTGTAAAACACCCTGCAAGTTAAACTGAGGAGCCTCTTGTCCACTCCTAGTACAGTTCAGTCTGAAGTATTTCTGTAAACTGGAGGATATACTGTGGACTTTCTATAGTCAGGTTTTCTTCAGCTGTCATTGAAATCATATTCCCCCTATCCATATAAAAAATCCAAGAGCTCTAAATGTGTTAGGAATGTCATATTTGCTGAAATGTGTTTGGAAGGTGAAGGTGCCAGTTGCTGTCCTTGCTTTAAATGTATTCAGATTTTGATAAGTACTAAACTTCCTTGATTCTGTGATCTGATTGTTGTGGCCAGAAGCACTGGGCATGTCCTGCCTCTGTCTCACTGCAGGGCAGGTGAGGGAACAGCCAAGCTGTGGTGGTGAGGGCAGAGCAGGAATAACCCTGGGCACTGCAGGTCAGGAGTGAGCTCCACCCTGCTGCATTCCCCTCCAGCCCAAGGCTCCTGTGCCCTCTGGAACATCACAAGGCCTTAATGTGCTGCTGCTAATCTTCATCAGTAGGCAAAACTTCTTAAAAAGCAGCAGGAGGCTGTTTGATACAACTGCACTGACTCATTTATTCATCACCTGATTTGGTCATTGAAAACACTACATTGGTGTTCCAGGTGTGTTTCTGCTTCAGCAACAGGCAAAATGTCCCACTAAGAATCATAGGAGTAAAGATTATATAGTGAAATAGCCCTGCTATTACCAAAACTATGATTTTAAATTGCTTTTTTTTTTACATCTTAGTTTTCACTTTGCATAATTAAATTTATTATATGATTATTTTTACATCATTCTTTTATTTAATTGCAGGGAGATCTCCAGGGCAGTGCTCATTACAGATCAGTCTATATTGAACACAGACTCAGAGCAGCAGGTACTCACCATTTCTTATCACTTGTCTCATGTGTTAATATCTAGTTGTTGATAGGAATTAAGTCATTAATTCAGTTTTGTTTGTGCTTGAATCAAATCTTTAGGCAGTTCTCTGTACTGGTAATTGTTTAATTTGTTTTATTGTCTATAATACTATTACAAATTTTAGTTTTGTTTAGTTCAATGACTGGGATTTTCCTGTTTGGCTGACACTATAATAAAATAGAATTTCTAAGCTGCTGTCTTTAATTTTAATTTTGCTTGCTTTTTAATAAACTCTTACCCTTACTACTCTGTAAATTATTTTTCTTGTCTAAACTTTGTTCAAAGTTCCCTTGATTTTTTTCAACATTCTTTTTTTGCTGTTTGAAGTTCTCATTGTACACTTCAACATGCTTCTTTGCATCTGCTTGAATTTCAATTAATTTTAGAGGATGTTAATCAGCGTTGAGTTTGTTCTGTCCTGGTAAACTAGAAAGGCAGGTTGTGGAATTGCAGTTCCCTTTCAGCTGTGGTGAGGATTGTGGTGGCTGCCACATGCAGGACACTCTGCTTTCTGCTCCCCAGGTTTCCATTCTGACAGTGCCTCCCCTGGAAGTGGGCAGAGCAGCAGTTTGTGTCATCGAGCTCTGCTCCTCCACCATGACCTGCATGAAGGACACCTGTAAGTAAAGGAGATTTTCCCTTTGGCTCTGGCAGCTCTGGAGCAGGACTGAAAACCTCTCTGTGTTGTTCCTCTGCTGCACAGAACACAGGGAGCTGTGGCCTCCTGCCATCGTGGAGCTTCATGGACTCATTTTCATTTACACAGGAATAAATCCTCCTTCAGGAGATAAAAATACTATTCCACAGCTCATGAGTCTTACTGGTAATTTGTCATTTGGGTTTTTTTTTTAAATGGGCTCCCTTAGCTGAGCTATTAAAAGGAAATATCTGAAAAACATTGTATTTAGGAGCTTTTTATCTTCTGAAAGGATTCTGTTGGTATTTTATGTGAACTTGAAATAATTGAACAATAAAATGTTCATTTTGGGTATTTATTAGAATAGTATTAGAGGTTACCTTACCTAATTCTTTTAACAAGAAATAAGTAACTGTAATAATAACCAATTTATTTTGCTGTTATATAGGCTTGAACTAAGTTCTTTACATATGAAAGAAGAGTAAACTAAATGATTAAGTCATTCAAAGTTGTATTTCCTACTAAGTAATAGTAAAAAAAAAAAGCTTTTAATTAATAACTTAGTGCTATAAAGCATATTATTAATATTTATATTAATATTTATTAATATTTAAATAGCTGATTTTTTAATTAAATGTTCACAAAATATATACAGCAGGAAGTGAAACTGATGAGGGATTGATGTTCCATAGATCTAAAGTATTAGTTTCAGGAGGATTTTTATGGTGCTGAAATATTAAAGTTTCTGTTATTTACTTTTCTCCATAAATTCCTTTCATTTCCGAAGAGAAGGCATTGCCTTCCTTTATGAAATTTGTCTTCATATATTGAAATAATAAAGTTCTATATTAGGCATAGCTGAGTTCCAGTTATGGGACATATTTCATAATTTTTTAAAAAACTTTTACATCATTACCTGTAAATGGGTTTTAACCTGACTGATTTCTCCTTGGAACAATTATTTAAGATAAGTATACAAATACATCTACTCTTTGATCACACTGCACAAATGACAGGCACATCATCTGTATTGCCACTTGAGTGGAACCAAACTCCTTCACTTGCCCTAAAAATGGAGACTGTAATGATGAAATCAGGAACTGAACTCATCGTTCTTCTTGCTGAGAGAATTACTTGAAGACAAATGTTGGCAACCACTGTAACTAATGCAGTTATACCTGAGTAAATCAAATATAATCAAAATATATACTGATGACTGTGACTCATAACCATAACCTTAAAGATAATAAAAAAGATTTTATAGAAAGTAAATGATGTGAACTTTAGTGATTTATAGCTGGGTTTTTTGAGGAAAGAATAGATTTTATTACAGTGTTTGGGTTTGGAAGCATTTAGTTAAGGTTAGGGGGAGACTTGGATCACCACCCTTTTCCTTATTTTGGAACATATTCCTTCAGACAGAAGGCTTGGTCTGGGTTGAATAAAAATATGAATATTAATGTTTGAATAGAATCTGTATGTGTGCAGCCTGGAAGCAGAGGAGCATGAAGAGTTAAATTTCTGTTCCTGGTGGAAGCAGAGTCAAGATCTGTGTGATGTACTGGAAAATAATGACAACAAATACAGCCAGGCTTCAGAGAGAAGAGACAAAAATGTCATCTAGATTTAAAATAATATCAGAGCTGTGCACTGCTTTTAACTGGATCAGAAATATACAGTAATGAAGAAAGAACTAATCAGTTTAAACTTTGTACCATGTTAAATTCCTTCCTGATTCTCTGGTGAGAAGTTTCCAGGAGCAACCGAGTTCAGTAAAGTGGTTTTTTGAAAAGGTTTTAGGTGAGGCTTTTAAATGAATGGATGGCTGAAAAATCAGGTGGGGTAAAGCAGCTGGTTCTGTATCTGAGCAGAGGCCAGTGGGACAGGAAAGAGTCAGGAGCTGCATCAAGTGAGTGTCCAAGGAGGCAGCAACTGCAGAGTCTCCAAAACAGAACAAATAAAGGAAGAGTTCAGCAATAGTTCCTCCCATCTAAGAATGGTGGAATGAAATGTTTTACAAAGGATTGCAGTCAGAATGTCCATCACAGGAGGAACTTAGAGAATTCTGAGGTATTTCCAGAGGATTTCTCTGTGTGCTGTACAGACACATAGTACAGCACTGCCCTGGCCTAGGGGAAGGGATTTTATGAAGAATTATGATTTTTAAAAGCCTGCTGTGCCTTATAAAAATTGTGAATGTTGTTTATGTATCTGTGTGTTGGTGATTGGAATTAGTTTATGTTCTCTTTTCCCAGATTTAGTCCATCTAACCTGTCCATCAACTAAAACTGCGAGGGAAGATTTGGAGCCTGTTGTACAGAAATTATTCAATCTAAATACAGAAAAAGGTAAAAATAAATAAATGAGGTATTATGACACTATCTTGCATAAATATAATTTACTAAAGTAGCTGTTGCTATCTTCTTGAACTGGGTTTAACTTCAGTATCCAAGAATATGACTTTAAGTGTCTTTTGTTTTTCACACTTCCTTTTTTCCATGAAACATATTTTCTGTTCAGGACATTCTTGAAGGGTGCAGTAGTGAAATGAAATATTTGTGAAATTGTGGAAGCTATTGGGTTTTTCTTGCCTCTTATTCTCAGGCTGTTGCTTAGCCTCTTGTCTTCAAGAGTTTCCTTGTTTGATGTTTGAATTGAAATTCTCTGGATTCTGCTGTAAGCAGTGGAAGCATAAAGTTGTTCTGTATTGTTATCACAAAGATAGATTTCCAATAATGAAAAATAGATTTCCAATAATGAACTACTTGGCCCTAAATTCAAGGAAACCTTGGCTACTTTTTTGAACTTTGGCCTTGAGATGGACAATTCCACACCACAGAGGAAAGCAGCTGCTGATGGAGCCCTTGCTGCCTAAAAGGAAATTGTTTCTGAAATACTTGGGCTAATTCCACACAAGTTTTTGCAATTTAATCCTGAGAACTTGACTGGAACCATATTTGTGGTAGATGCTCACAGAGAAGGTGATGTGCATATGGGAGATGCTGCTGTGTTCTAACCCTGGCAAAAGCAGTTTAAATGCAGTGTGCCCATGCTGCAAGGCAGTAAATCACATTTCTGTGAGAGAAAACAATGCTCTGCTCCCAGTGACAGGGGTTTTGTTGATATAAATGCAAGTTACTAAGATGTGGGATTGCTTTATAGTATTCATAATTGGTGTGCTTGTAATGTTTAGAAAACAGCTTGGGTTTGTAAATAGAAAACTTTACTAGACTGGAGAGTTGCAAACATTACTCATTTGTATATATATTAACTTAAAGCCTGCTAATTTTCACCTTTTAATATTTAACTTCTATCTTCAATTTTCAAGACAGTGCCATATGTTTCAAAGAGCTGGTGAAGAGAAGATCAGCTTAGTGGCTTCTAATCATTTGGGGAGGGGTAGCATTAATCTTAATGTTTAAAGTGATCCAGTTTCGAGATGATAGATTGTTTAGAAGCTGACTGAAATTCTTCTGTAGGAACTCTGTGATCATAGGGGTCCTCAGGTGCACTGAGGCACTGAAAAGCCAGTTTTCCCTGACACATAGGCCTTTTTATCATCAGGATGAGGTAGTGGTCGTATTTTAATTAAAATGTCAGAACAAATACTGTTGGAGTTATTGAAAATGAATCACCAGATAAAGTGAGCACTGGGCCATGGCAGGTCAAAGAGGCAAAGTCACCTGGAGAAGAGGACTCCATTCATTTTCCTGCCTAAATGAGGAAGAAGTAACTTTTATGAGCAATGTGAACTTTTAAATATATTAAAGAGCATCTTGCCCTGTATTAAGGCTCAGACTTTCACAGGCTGATGAATTTAATTTATATTTCAAACTGTTCAGATGGGTAGCACCTATTTTTTTTTAACTATTTGACAGTTATAAAAAGATACTGAAGGAGTAGCATAGATTTATCTCTTTTTTTGTAATTCAGCTGCTCTAAAATACTGTTTTGAATGCCATAGTTATCAAGAAGTTTCTTCCATGGAAAGAAGTAAATCTCACAAGGTCTTTTACAAGCTTCATTTACTTTAGAGGAGGTAAAATACAAGAAAGAGGACAGCAAATATTCCAAACAAATAGTATCTATTAAGCTCAGAATCTGTGTTGTGTATTCCTCCATTGCATTGTGCCCTGTTAAAAAGTGACCTTTATCTTCCCAGAGGTTTTTCTGCCTGTGTGCAGAGGGATCTTAGGAAAGTGCCAAGTACAGCAGGGAGGCAGAGATTATGAGCAAGGAAGCTGAGTTTGTGATAATTTTGTATTCTTGATGAGTATTACAGCACAGTGCAACCCTCATTAAGTGCAGATAAATACAAATCAGTCATTTATTTTCATTTAGCAGCACTGCCCCAATTAGAGTTTCTATGTACAAAGATAAAGTGTGAAATGAGAGGGGAAGAAAGGACCCATCAGAAATATCTGTGCACAGGGAATGCAGTGCCTTTGAGCTGGCAAAGCCCAGGGAGGACTTGCTCAGTCTGTCATGTGCTCTGGGAGTTTATCCCCAGTGAAGCAGATAATGTGAGAGGTGTTAAATTTAAACCAGGCCTCTTGGTAGGGTGCTGGTAGTGATAACTGCTGCTGCTGTGGTGGAGAATGTGCAGGGTTTGCATAGCTGTGCTTGGAAAGGAAAGGGAAAGAATGATGAAAGAGAATCTCAGAAAGTTAAATTATTGGCTTTTTGAAGGACAAAAATACTTTATTACAGTAATTCCGGGGTAAAAATTTGATTTCCAGTGTGCTAGATTACATATTTACCTTATCACACAACAACACTGATTACTGTAAACACTCCTTTTCCTTTTCAGAGGCTGAAAATGAAGAACTGGAGAAACCCAGAGTCCTCTGGGCAGTCTACTTCAACATGAGAGATTCTTCAGTAGTTGAGAAGAGTTCCTATGCTGGCTTACCCTCCAATGTTTATGTCTGCTCTGGGCCAGATTCTGCTTTAGGAAACGACTGTGCTGTCAAACAGGTTGGGCAGAGCAGATTTTGCTTGCAGAACTTTAATTTTAAAGAAATAAGTCCAGTACAGTCTGGGTTATTCTGCTCTACAAAAATATGCATGATAACTCTGCAAAACTTTAAAACTAGGTAGAGGAGAGATCAGGAAATAGTCACAGTCTTTCACCTGGAAGGTAAAGGAGGAGGTACAGCACAAATCAAAGCCAGAAAATCCTATCTACAGTTCAAGTTGGAAGGATCCCCAAAGAAGTTTAATAAATGCAGGACATAGTCCCAAACCAGAAACTTACTGGGGAAAACCACCACAATTCCTAATGTGGGAGATTCAGCCTCCTGCCTCAGTTTACCTTCTCTTTGCCTTGGTGTCACTGGTGTCACAAAATTTTCCTTTCAGAGATCCCCTGGATAAGGAGGGTACAAATTCTTGGGCAGATTTACCCCGGCAGCCCCTGTGGTGTCAGGGCACTCTGAGACAGGAAAACACTTCACAGCTTTGGAGGGTTAAGTGTCACTAGGCATTTTTAAGGCTGTGTTTTTAATGGCCATGTTCAGACAATGTGCATGCCATCTTCGAGCCAGTTGCAGGATTTTTTATGACTAAGTCATAAACCTCTTAAAAATAAGGTTTTGAAGTGGAAAGGCTGAGATAGCCTGAAGTGCAGGGTCAGAACAGTGTCATTAAGGGCTAATAGTAACCTTCATTTTGCTTTACAAGGCAATAATTTGCCTCTTAGAGGGATGAAGAACTGTAAAGACAAAAAATAATGCAAGACAATTATTATGGTAGCAGTTTTACATTGTGAGTTCCTTTTTAAATTTGATTTTTTCAAACTTGTTTAAAACAGGACATGTTAAAAACTGATTAAACACATTAAACCCCATCTATTTCTGATTCTAACATTTCTAACATTCAGGTTTGTCTTCCTTGGAGAGCTTTTCTTCTTACCAATGAACAATGATGGGCTAGGTCAGGCCCTGTTGAACTCTTCTTGGTGCTGTAGTTCAGCCTTTGTGTTCAAACTGTTGGCCATCAGTGAGAGAGATGCTGAGCAGATCTCTGAGGAGGAACCATCAAGAGCCTAAATCACTGCCTTTTAGACAAAAACAGAGAGAGGCTGCGTTTTTTGAACCTGATTTAAATTTTGAAACAAATGGCCACAAGTTAAAGTGGAAAATATTATAAAATATTATAATTCGAAGTTATGTGTGAGAGCAAAGTGAGGAATAGGCTGAAGATAAAGCAGAAGTCACCCCATGCAGGGACCTTGTAGACAAGTGGAGGAGGGAAATAGCTGTGAGTTGGTGTGTCTCCCAATCCCAAATCACTCCCACCCTCCTAGGTATGGGATGGGAATCTCCAAACAGGAGGTATTTTCAAACTCGTGGGTCAGAACAGCCTAAAAAAGCCCAGTGTGTGTGTATTAGTTTTAAAGATAGTTTGGAAAATTTTATCTGATTAATCATTTTGGGATTAGTGTTTTAGTGATATTTGCTGTGATTTATTTCTTCATTACCAGCAGTATTTCTGAATCCTGATTGTCATGCTGTGTGATTGCACTGCTGATACATTATTGGGAAGGCAAGACCACAGCTCTTGCAGACAACTCTCCATCTACACCTCACACACAAATTACTGCCCTCTTGTTTTATTGTAATTCTGTGTTCAGTTCCTGGTGTGATACTGAATTAATGCTGATGGTTGCATTTACTTGCCCTGAGGACAGGCTAAATGAAATGAAGATGCTATTTATGATCCTTTCAAACTCTCTATGTGTGGATCCAGTAAAGCATCTGGCTTCCAGTTTTCTGTGTTTTCACTGCTGCAACCTGACATGAATTATTATGAGCTAAAGTAATATATTCCCTGACATATTTCAGACTTCTGAGGCATCTTCATGGTCTTGAGATGATGTACTAAAACTGCCAGGACAATATTTGTCCTTTAACCTGTTTATTTTCTATATCTGCAAGGATTTCAGAGTTAATCAAGTGTTAGTTTAGTCGTGGTCCCTGTAAAAGTTGCTGTGAAAGTCCACACAGTTTATCCACAAGTTGGGATGCAGTAAAACAGGAACAGAATTTAGTTCTGTTCAACTACAGCTTACTGGAGTTGCTATGCAAGGGCTTTACATGCCTGTGTCTTAATGCTGGATTCAAATAGACACAAATTTCTCAGCTGATTCCAGTAAATATTGAGCCTATTGTCTACCTTAATTACTTCCATTAAATATCAAATATCATAATGAAAGAGTTGTTAAATTATTATTGTTTATTCTGTATTGCTTCAGCTGGATAAGGTTAACTTAAAAACTTGGGAGACCTGAAAGTGCTCTATACCATTAAATTGTTCAGGTGTAATCAGTGTCATGATGTCCCACATAACGTTGTTCCCATAAGAATGTCTTCCCATGTTCAATCAACCTCATAACTATTTGATCATTTTTGGGGTGGATATTTGCTGATTGATTGGACAGAATACTTGTTGAGAACTGCATAGGAAATGTTTGTCTGCTCTCATTTGTCATATATTTAATTCAAAATACAACATCTTCCCTCAGTATTCTATTAAATACAGTAACAGTTGAAATGTATTTTTGGAGTAGCAAGGACAAGTGCAAACTTATAAGTTTTTCTCTTGCCCTCCAAAGTGAAATCCCAGCTTTTTAGGATGTTGTACCCCCTTGCTCCCCAGACTTACTAGGCAAGGCTTTCAAATGACAAAACCATGGTTTTGAAGTAGAGAACAAAATTGCCCATTTTTTCCTAAAGTAATATAAAAAAATTGAAACAGTTTTGCATGAGTATGGAAGAGTAAAATTTAGGAAGGAGAATGAAAACCAAAATTGAACTGAGACAGGGGTTGTTTAAGCAGGCAATAATGGAGTCCTGCATCCAGGTGCTGCTGATGGACACCCAGTGCTGCTGGGCAGTGCAGTTCATCCCAGAGAGCTCTTGGGTAAAAGCTCAGGGATGGATTCAGCTGCAAACAATTCCCTCTTGTCCAGGATTCCTCATGGTGTGAGGAATTGCCCCTTTGCAGGTGGCACTAAGTGAGCCCTGTCAGTTTTTATTTTTATTTTTGTTTTACCCTAGTTAATAGAGCTCCTTGTATTCTTGTGGGGTTTTAAAGGCTTTTTGGCCTCCTTTGTTTGTATAAAATGTCTGGTTCTCTGGAATCTTAAGGTTTTATTCCTTCGATTCTTTTTTCTCCCATATTTTGTAGTTTTATTGTCCATGCTGTAATAACAACCACACTGGTGTTCCAAAAGTATGTTTCTTTTTAATATCTTTCATTGCAGTGGCCCAAAAACTTGCTGTGTGTACTTAATTTCTAAACCTTGATGGCATGAAGTGCCATTGAAAATTAATTCCTTAAACTAGATCTGTCTTTTTTATCTAAAATACAGTTCTTTTCACACATACTGATCTGTGTGCACGCAGGTCTGTGCTTGTAATACCTTGGAATTATAGAGAGGAGTATTTAATCAACCACAAATGTATTGGGATGTATTTTCAATTGTAATATTCCATTGGATAAAAGTAGTTCTCAGTCGGGCTATGTTTAAGCTGTTCAGAAAAGGAGAAATAGAAAATATTTTGCAGTTTTTTAATTTAGGAAGGAACTCCATATAGCTATGATATGGACTGTACATATGTACAGTTCCCTGGGTTTCCTTGTTATGTGAAATGGATCCCTCTGTCTGGAAAGAGCCAAGATCTTTCCCGTGCTTTGCCTTGGACTGCAGCTAGGGATAGTTTTCTAGTGCAAAAGACCAGTTGGCTTCCAAAAAAATCCTCTTTCTTGTTCTCAATGCAACTAGAATGACCAGCATTTTTTACAAAGCCCCATGCTGTGGCTTCCTAGTAGAACAATGTAAAAAGATAAATTGCTTTTTCTCTTTCGAGGTCTGCAAGAAGGAATGGATTTCCCATGTGTTTACAATACTGTCAAAGTACTAAATCACTATTGATTTGAAAGAACGGAGGTTAATCTTAAATATCTGTAAAATATTGCCTCAGGATGTTACATTTCAAGGTAAAGTTTATGTTATTCTTCTTTTTCTTGAACAGGCTGAGACTATTTTCCGAGAAATGTTTCCAACAGAGGAATTTTGCCCTCCCCCACCGAATCCAGAAGATATTATTTATGATGAAGATGAGATTGAGCCAGAAGAGTCTGGATTGAATAATGCACCAGAGACAAAGCCTGAATCCTCAGCTGAGGAGAGCAGTAGTGGAGGTGGTGCTGCTGTTACAAAGGAAGAATGAATGAATGAGTGAATGAATGAATGAGTGAATGAATGAATGAATGAATGAATGAATGAATGAACAGTGTTCTCATAGGAGGAGGTTGACCCAAACTAGGACATAAGGGAGGAAGGGTAAGAAAAAGAGATTTAAAACCCCCAGAGATGTGTTATTTGCCATTGCCTTACTTTCCTTAGCTTGGATCATCTCTTTAAAGTAGTTTCATTGATAGCTGAGGCACTTCTGAATAGTCATAGGTCCATCAGATCCAGTGGGGTGTGTAGCTAAACAAAAAATTACAGAATGAAGCATCTGAATTGGAAGTGTTGAAATAGGATTCATGATTTATTGAGATGGTTTGGTTTGGTTTTACATCTTGGAAAGAATCCTCCATCTTTTAAGGAGGCAACAAGTCAAAACTAAGCAGAAGAAAAAAGTGCAAGTTTGTTTACCACTTAGAAGATTTCTACTAAAAATCCTTGGATCTCTGCCAATTAAACAGCTGAAGGTGAGGCTCGCCATCTGTCCTTCACAGTGGTCTTAGGAATGGAATTTAAAGGCAATAATATTGACAGTTCTAGAGTGGCTTTATTGTATAGTTTTGAAATTGATGCCATAATCAAGTAGGAAGTGTAATCCAGAAGATGTTCCTCCATGGAACTATTTTACATTCAGTTTTTTTAGTAAGACCTAAGAGATGACACATTTTCACTAGTGACTACATTTACTGGAGTCAGGAAAATGGCAGAATTTAAACTTAATTCCAGATATCCCAGCAAGATTCAAAGGCATAAATGGAGCATTCCTGTTATTAGTCTCCCTGGATTTGTTGCACTGTTTGGGCCTTTAGTAAGCCAATAGTTACTTTTGAAGTGTGGGATCTGAGAAGTTTAAATGCCCGTTAACTGAGGGGAGTTGTGGTGGAGAGAAGATTCAACTGATAGTTCCAAAGGTTTGTATTGATCCCAGTTAATAGGATTAAAATCAGTGTGTTAGCTGTAAACTATGCATTTTGTAATGATAAATCACAAAGCATTTATACAATAAAATTTATTGAACTATTTATAAACCTAGTTTATATGAAAAAAATACAAAATGAGAAAGCTGTTGTAAATGACCATGTTAAACTTGCACTTCTTCTGAACCATGCTTGAAATCAGATATGAAAAGTATTTATCATGTACTTAAAGATTTCCTTTAAAATGCACACCCAGTAGTTCAGTAGTTATCTCTAGAGTTGATGAGTTGGGTTTAAACTTCTTCATGAAGGTAGAGCCAGTTCCAGCAGTGCTTAAATACTGTAAGTAAATAAAAAATGCCACTGAGTCATGAACATTGAGCTCTGCCTGGCCGTGCCACAGCCAGGCTTCTGTACAGCCCGTGGTGCCTGTGCCTGCCCTGAACCTGGCTCCAGGCCAGAAAGGGGAATTTATTTATTTTTTTACAGCATAACTGATACTGTTCTCTTTGTCCTGCATCATGTCCAGTTTGCATTTCAGGGTTAGTGTTTGCACCCTTTGTTGATAGGTACCAGTACATGTGTGTGTCTGTGTGTGCAGAATCCCAAAGTCCCCAGAGAAACACGTGGCTGGAATGTTCCCAGTGTTCAACAGCTGTAACCTCTGGATGCTTGTGATTGAGCAGTTATTTATATATATAAATATATATATATATTAATAAGCAGGCTGCCTCATTTAGCTGTAATTTCTCTGTGTATTGGGAAGCATGAGTGTATGGTGATTTTATTTAACATCTGCAGAGCTGCAAAAGAGTTAAGTGGAGGGACCTATCCCTGTTTGTCTCTCAGAAACAGGGATCAATAGTTGAATCTCTTATCTGTGTTTACAAGGAAATTGCTTGATAAAAATTAAAGGTTTGCTTGCAAGTGCATTGTCCTGTGTTTTCTTTCAACTTTTTTTTCAAATAAAACCGGTTCATTTTTAGCTGGGATTTCCTGAGAAGTCTCCTGGCTGCTTTCAGCACGAGGACACCTGTAATTGCCAATGTGGGTACCTGAGTTATCAAGTTTATATCATTCATGTCTGAGTGCTCTGTGGCCATGTGAAGCCAGGTTTGGAAACAGTGCAAATTTGATTTGAGATCTGATGGAATGATGTGCACGTTGGAGGCTATGCCTTTACACTACATTGATTGCTTAAAAACTCTTTTCATGTCTCTTTCATAGGGTGAATGGAAACATTAAATGTTTTTCCTATGGTACTTGAGTACCCAATAGCTCACTTGCAGGAGCAGTAGATCAGAGTGTTGATGTTGGTATTTTACAGAAATCATGCTCTGAACTGCATTTTGTTCTTTCTTTAAATGATGTAAGCATGCTAAGTGAGGGTTAGGCTTATTTGAAGTAGTTTTTAAGGCTTGTCATACAGGATGTATTCAAAAGATAACATGACTTTTTAAAAACTGGCAATTTATCTGTGGGATTATTAATAAATCAAGTTAAAGAAAGATAAGGTTAATTGAATTTTTAAACAAGTAGCTGTATTATCCTTCAAGCACCTTGGAGCTCATACAATATTCACACCTTTTTTTTCCTGAGGAGTGCTTTGATATGTTTGAATTCCTTTTTTAATGAGTGTGTTCTTTTTAAGTTGGTTAATTGGATTAACTCTTCATATTCAAAGAGTCCATTTTATGCCATTTTCCCTTCTGTGGCACTGCCTGGGCTGTAGGACTGCAGGTGGTTACTGCTCCTTGGGAGGCATTTTCAGCCATGAAGCTGCTTCGTCTGCTTTTTCTGGTGATGATGATGCTTAGGGCCATTTGACAGGTAATCATTAGAACTTGGATCCTTGCAGACTATGGGGTCTTTTCTCCCATCATTGCAGGGGGATTTATGTGGGCAACTCCTATTAATGTTAATGGGACTTGCATGTCTAAATCCTCCTTGCATCAATGGGAAAATTGACCCCTGAAACAAAATATCTGCCTGGTAGATTTGCTGATTCAGAAACAGGCAGGCACTGCCAGCTCCCATGTGGAAATGTGCTGGATGGAGCACGTGCTGTTTCACTGGAATGCCCTGGGGGAATTCTCAGGATTTTCTCTTTTACATTGTATTTTATATTTTCCATAGACTGAATCTTGTCAGAGTTCCCCCAGTGATTCTTTTTGTGTAGCTGAGAAATGCAATTTCCCATTCCATACTGAGCAGGTTGCCCAGCTCCTTGGATTGGATCTCATTTTATTTTAGCCCCCCCTCTCTCCCCTCTAAGTCTTTTGCTTCAGCAATGAGTTGCAACAGCATAATTTCAAGAATAATTTGCTAGTGATGTATTGATTAATGACAAGTCAGAAGTATTAATGTACTGTTTTCACCCAATAAAAGACTGGGTCACTTACAATGCATAATCTCTTTGGGAGAAAGCATAAAATTAATTTCCTCAACACTCATATGTGTGCTTGGCAGTACAAATGAGAATGTATTTTATCTGTGGGTAAGTTTATTCATCCCATATTGTGTATGGTGTGTTGCACTCAGTTACTTTGTAGATGTTTTATATAATCTCTGCAGTGCATTTTTGGGTTTTACTTCTCTGGTGATTTCATATCAGTAGCAAGTCATCCCTTGGATGTAAAAAGTCTGGTTTGGAACTACAACTGCTCCAGAGATCTCTCCTGGCTTTTCTCCCATAGCGAGTGCTCTCTTCAGCCATTAATTATCCATAAGCTCTGCAGATTCTGGTGGATTGTCTTCTGTTCATGTTCCTTTTTTAATTATTTCTGAGGATTTTGTGCCTGCCATTAATGCAGTTGCTCATTTTCCAGCAAGGGGAGCAATTTGCTGAGATCACATCATGAAACACTTGATCTGTGTGTTTGTCTACAATTCCTAACAGTTTTTCTCTAATGGTTGTATATATAAGCATTGTATGAAAAAAATATTAATTCATGAAAGTTTATCACTTAAAGTTTTGCAGAAACCAACCACTGTAGAACATCCAACAGTTCAAATTACCTGTGTTGCCAGAATTGTCAAAAATATGTGGGAGAGTTGTGGTGCTAGGGCAATTGCCTTGGGTAAGCAATAATGCCAAGTGTCTGTGGTAAGATGGAGAAGTGGTTGTGACACTGGAAGTTTGAGACACTGAAATAAAACATTCATTTATTGCAACCCAATTTAATAGTAAGCTTGCTGCAATGAGCAGATGGAAATCTTAGCTTAGCTGGATGATTTCAAGAACTTTTTTAATGTTATCAAAAGTTGCCATAGAAGGATTCTTTTGAGCTGCAGAGGTGAGTGGTAGGAAATGGTAGAATTCATGTTGTCAGCCTCATCTCCAGCAACAAAACTACCCGTGGTGGAAATAGAGCTTATTAGCAATTCCACCATTATGTTTATTTACAGGCTGCCAGTTCCTGTTTGGAAGAGTGAATGGTTCTTCAAAATCTGGCTGGGGAGCCCAGCAGGAATGTTGTAAATCTCACTGACATCTGAGATTTAGAAAGTTGACAGTGAAGTATCAGGAAGATGCAATTGTTGTCTGCATGGGAGTTCTGATCAGAGGGAACTTTAATAGAAAATACTCTTCCTGTCACAATTCCAACAGACAATTTATTTTACACTACTTGCATACATTGACAAAAGAGATGGAAAGTATCAACCTGAGTGTATATCAGACCCAGATGGATTTGACTAAACAATTCAGGAAGTCTCAGAATACCCACATTTTTAGATGGAGATTTTCAGGATCTCATACTTCCTTCTGAAGTGCCACCCCATAATTGGTTGTGTATTTGGGTCTCTGGAGAATGCCTCAGTGCTGTTCCTACATTCTGTAGGGTTCAGACTTCAGGAAGTGAAGCCTTCAGACAAAGGCACCAGCTTTGGCTTTTAGAGGTGTTTTGTGCTGCCCCAACTTCAGGAGACTTCTCTCCTGAGCTCTGTCTCGCTCCCTTTGGGGTGAGCATGAAGCTGGTCTGGGAAATTCTGCTTTGTTGGGAGATTCTGGAGCTGAGGTCAGTAATGTGTAACATCTGGGTAATGCTGAGGTCTGTAATAATCAAACATCTGGGTAATGCTGTACCAGACTGCAGCTCACCAGCATCTCAAAACCAGTTCACAAACCATAAAACTAGTGTGGGTTTTGCTGCTGAGCTGGTAAATTGCACCTGAGCTGGATGTCTAGAGTGAGGAACTTTTTAATCTTTGGGAATTTGAGTCTGAGAAAGGATATAAGAGTTTTCTCTGAAAAAATTTTTAAAATCCCAGATCCAAACCCTGCTGGGCTCTTTTAGATTCTGTGCATAAGAAACTCAGTAATGGCTAATGTGGAATTCTGCATCTATTCTGCCTCAAACCCAGCATATTTCTGGAGCTCACCCAAGGGAAAGCCATTTAATCACTATGAGAGCCCAGCTGTCAGCCAATGCAACCAAACACTTCCCTGCTCTGGGAACTTCTCCCTAGCGTGAAAGTCACTGCAAGTCATGGTAGATTCCTTTGTTGTGAATAAATTATTCAGTGAATTCAGCCTTTTTGCCTTGTGCAAAAGTTTGTGTAAGCCCCAGCTAAGTATCAGTGAGTCATTTTTAGACCATAGAATCTCCAGGGAGAATCCACCATGGGATTCTTACAGCAATTTATTAGCTTAAGTCATGGGGTATTTCCCTGCTCCACATTTGCATGCTAATATAATACCTAATAATGAATACACTATTTTTAAAAATACATCAGACATTTTTAAGGAAGAAAAAATTTATGAAAAATATAAAAAATAATCTAGTTTTAAGGAAGCCACTGTAAAACGAAAAAAAAAAAGAAAAGCCACTCTCTTATTTTGGTGACATTTGTACATGATGTATTTTCTTTCCATGAAAGTTTTAAGTTTTAAGCCAGGAAACATTTGATTCCTTGCCAGACTCTCAATCTGATTCCAAAGTGAAAATATGAGCATGGTAAAAGCCAGCAGCTCTCTCAGCTGCATTGTGAGGATATTCCTGTCTGCTGAGGGATCACTTGGCATGCACAGGTCTGAAAACACGTGCACAAGTGCCATGAGGGAGGACAGAGCAGGGCTCGTGAGGAATAACACCACCAGTGGATTATGGATCTACTTGGGACTCCAAAAATGGATTTATTTTTTTTTTTTTTTGGCTCTGGTACTGCTTTCCTCACTGAATGTGGTTGAGTCATTTCCCTTTAATGCTGCAGTAAAAAGGTGTAAAATAATGACAGGTATTTTCTGAAGCCTTTTAGGAGGTCAGTAAAATATAAAAGTAAAGGTATTTGAGAAAGCAAATGAACAGTGGTAATGGTAACTGTGAAAATGGATAGCAGGAATATTTGATTGATAGCAGGGGCAAATGATCTGAGGAAGAAATCCAGTGTAACTCTTGTAACGTGATTGGGATAACAGGTATTTTGTTATTCAAGTCTCTCATTCCATCCCTGACATTTCCCATGTTTCTCAAGTGAGGTTTCACCAATCAGCACAAACTCTTTGTTTACTGCTTAATAAAAAATAACCAATTTATCCTTATTTTATGAAATCTTTTTCTGATTATGCATATTTTGCTGGCAGATTGTAATGCATATTGCTTCATTGTTTAATTAGGACTTAATGCTAATGTCATTAACATTCTATTTGATAATTCAGTTGGTTGCCTATTTATAGACATAATGAAAGTCGTAACTTTTTGTAGTGAAGTGCTTCTGACTGTGCTATTAAATTAAAAATAAACTTACTCTAACCTGACATTAGCTTTCAGTTTCATTGTCCATGGTCCGGTGAGTCTGAAAAATGCTGCTGCATGTGCTAAACATGGGGGTTTAAATTATTATATTTTTAGTTGTGTCTAAGTCATCCTTTTTCTTTGAGGGGAAGAAAAAAAGAAATCAACCAAACTAAGCAAGAATGTCAGAAAACTGATCTGAAGTTTGAAATATTATCCTTGAAGACAACTGGGATTTGGAACACTGAATTTAAATAACTAGAATCTAATCCAAATTTTATTCTGTGATACTGTTTCTAAATCAAGTAATTAGACAGCACTTCACCTCTCAGTTTCTTAACACAAATATGGATTTGTGCTTTATTTGTGGTTATAAAATGCAAAACAACTGCTGGATTTTGTACTCCACATAATCCCTTTAGTAGGGATAATGAATTCTATGGATTTCTTTCTCTATGGCATTTCCCTAAGCATTTGTAAAATACTATTTGCATAAATTATCTTTTCTAGGGAGATATTCAAATAAAAGCAGTGAGTTGGATACCTGTCACAAGACTCAGTAAGCACAGCCCTGTTTTGGATATTTCACTGTTGTCCTTAAGTCCTTAATTTCTAAATGCAGTTTATATTCAGCACATTTTTATTTTAATTCACCTTTCTACAGTTTGAATTCTGACTATTTGTAGGCCTCATTTGGTAAACTTTGCAACATGTCCCAGTTTAATTAAAAGGGTTTTTTTTATTGTGTGCTCTGCACTCTTTAATCTTTGAGTTAAATAGATTTAATGGTGCCAGGCCAGGAATAATACTGGAGAAATAAGTGGGAAGAGAAAGTAAAGACAAATGTGAGTCCTGCTGGTGCCCTCCTCCTTTATGTGCACATGGGGAGTGCTTGGTGGGGGAGTAAAATCTGAGAGGTGCTGAAATAGTTCCTGCCTGAGGTTTTACAGTTCTGGATGATTTTCTCTGGCTGGGCACTGCCAGGGGGAAGGGACTGCTGGGCCAGCCCAGCACTGACCAACACTGACCAACACTGACCAACTCCTGCTCTAGA
>CM031880.1:7355187-7396947 GCA_018697195.1 Certhia americana | reverse complement strand
CCAGCACTGACCAACACTGACCAACACTGACCAACTCCTGCTCTAGAATAGCCCAGCACTGACCAGTGCCTTAGGTTTTAGCTATCACATTTTTTAGACTCTGAGCTGTTTTAAGTGGGCAATTTTAGGTTTCATATTCAGTGCTACAAAGTTCTCTTCACAGGGTAGGGAGACAAAACAATTCCTTCTCTAGTTTGATACCAAGGACAACTTACAGGCCCAAGAACAAAACCAACGGTGAAATGAGAAGAAAAAATGAGGAGGATGGAGCTTCATAATCCAAAGCTATAACTGGACAATTGATTCTAATATGCTGATGGACCAAAACCTACAAAAGTGTGAGACCTTGTGACCCGGGTGTCCATTTTGTGACCATTTTGGGGTGCATCTTGGGTGTGGTCCATCTGGACTCTTGAGTGTCCCAAGAGTACCCATTGAGGCCTTTTAATAAATCCCTACTTTATCCTTTGTCCTGTCTAGTCTCTGTTCCAGGTCAGCCTCCAGAAGACATCACACTGACCAGCTCCTCCTGCTCTGGGCCAGCTCCTCCATCTCTGGATGGGAGCTTCAGAATTCTGTGGAGTTTAGAGGAGTACAAGGTGAGTCTGGAGCTCCTGCTGGGCTCTTCTGTCCTGTGCTCCTTGGGGATTTTGCAGAGAAGACCAGCACTGAACAAGGTGAGGAGGCTGTGCTCTGTCCTTGCTGCTGGGCTCTCCAGGAATGCTGGTTCCCTGCTGGAGCCTGATGTGCAGTGCTGATTTTGTTTGGTGGCTTCACACTGCAGGGCTGAAACCTCTTCTTCCAGACACCAGCAGACACTGCACTTATAAAGCCACTTGGAAATGTTCTTAAAGGATTATTGGAATTTTTGGATTACTGCAGATGAATTCATTCTCTTTCACAGAATTGAATTACAGCATCTTATCTGTTGCTACTGTATTAATAGAATGTCTGAAGCCAGCCTTAAAGCACAGTTCCTTTGTGAAGAGACTTTTAAGCAGGAAGGATTTTTCCAAGCTGCATGTTTTCCTGAGTAATGTTGCATACAGACTGGAGATTGCTTCTTCTATTGAATTGCATAATGAAAAATCAATCAGTTTAATGGTTGACAAACTTTGACATTCAAATAAAAATGTTGCTGGTATTTTCATAAAGACCTGTAGGCATGACTAGATTCAGCAACTTTAATTTATGCAATAGTGAATGTCTGCCAAAACATTGTACAAACGACTGTATAATGAGGCAATAATAACCATGAGGAACGGAAGGAAAGCAAACAGAGGCCAAATCTCTTACTTTTTACAGATTATATAATTTCACAAAGCCTTTCAATGTAAAATATGTTCCTATGGCTTCCTTTTCAACACCATGCTCTGTTTTGAAAGCAATTGCTCAAAATCATCAAAACAGATTTATCTGAGGCTGTTGTGTAGCATCAGATGACAGTGTTCAGTTTTTCTACAGCGTGATGGTTCTGACTGTTAGGGGATTTTTATTTCCCTTGATTCAGAGGGGAGAGAAATCTCAGTAAGGGAAGAGGGCACCTTCATTCCTCACTGATTTCTGCTTTCAGTGTGTTTTTGAGTACAGCACAGGGAGTTGAGCTGAGCTGCCTTTAGGCACTGCCTTCCCTCAGCACCAGGCTGGCCCAAGAAATCCCATCAGCCTTGCCCAGGAAGGGCAATCCTGACTGGATTTCCAGTGTCCCTCAGCCCAAGAGATTCCTTCTGCCTCCAGACACCTTCCCTTGGCTCCTCCCTTGCTCTGTGCCTGCATCCCCTTGGAAATTTCCTCTCTTGTATGGAAAGGTCTCAAACTGTGACCCTCAGGAGAAACAAAGATT
This sequence comes from Certhia americana, assembly GCA_018697195.1. NCBI lineage: Eukaryota > Metazoa > Chordata > Aves > Passeriformes > Certhiidae > Certhia > Certhia americana. The sequence continues at coordinate 7,395,104 of CM031880.1, read as the reverse complement.
GAATTCAGAACTGGGGTCATGGAGATGCTGCTGTTGACTGGAATTTAATGCAACTGAAGTGGAATTCTGTTTACCAAAATCGATTCTTTTCCACCCATACCCTTGGGTTCCCTAGCTGGCAGGTGAAGGTATGTCAAGGTTTGGCTGGGACAGCTTGTCAGGCTCTTTTGTTGTCTTGTGTCCTTCAAGGTAGTGACTGCATCTCTTTCTGCTTCAGATTCTCCAGTAAGTATTATATTAAATAATGTGCCAGGACTTCCACTTTATCCCTGCTTAATCTTGCCTTTTCTCAAAGGAAATAATCTTTTTCATGTCAGGAGAGTATTCCCCTTTCTTTCCATGGGATTCAGGATAATTATGCTTCTTTGCCACCTTTAACTCTCTTCTGATTTTTGGCTCGATATGATGAGTGATATTTAGTATCTGTGTTTCAAAACTTGCAAAAACAAATTGAACAAGTTAATTGATTTCCCTACAGAATAAACAGATTAAAGCATTGTTCCCATTTTATCCTTTCAGCTCAAATTAGAGATGAGTTACTCTATACCTTTGATTTTTATAGTAATTTGTGTGGTGAACCTCCAGCATTTCTCTGTCAAGAAGTCTGCAGTGTATTTTATTCAAGAACTTTCCATTCCCAAGGATGTTAATGCCTAGGTGGAATCTAGAATTGCTATTCCCAAGTGTCAAAATGTTTGGATTGGTTCTTGCTTTATTTAAATATAACTGTATATATCTGTGGGGATAGGATTTCTTTCCCTGTTCTACACGTGCATGAACTCTTAAGTTGTGATTTAGAGAAGAGGCTGAAACAAATTCCTGTTTCTGCCTTTGAAAATTACCCCTAAAACTATTCTGTCAAATGAAGTGATAAACACCAGGTAAATTCTGGGTTTTTTAGTGGACTCAGAGCTGCTCAGTTGCAGATGTTCTTCTGTAGGAAGTTGATGGGGAAAATCTTTTACATCTCATGGTGGATCTCCTGAACTCTCAGGGAACCAATAGCCACAGAATACAAAAATGTCAACCAAAAGGCCAAACTTCCTAAACGTGGTGATTTGCAATGTCCTATAGCTTCCATCAAATATCAGGCACTGAATAAGGAACTTAAGTAACTCAGAAATAATATATATTTATATAAATAATATCAGACTGATACTGCTGATTTACTAAATGAGTCTGTTCCATGAATGTTTTGTAAAATATGAGTGCACTGAGGCTGCTGCTGGCTTTAAATTTATAAAATGCCCAAAGCAACAACAAATAAGCAGTGGGTATTTCAGATATTATATATATCAGGTATTTCAGATAGTGGATGAGTTGCTGGTTACTTTTCCTTGGTGCTGGAGTTGTAGGTGCACTCAGTAAGCTTTCTGTAATGTCAGACAGTGATTAGTTATGTGAAAAATGAGTTGCAGTGGGCTTTTTGCATATCACCATCCTTTTTTGTTCATTGCTCAAATGTCAACTTAATTTTCATATAAAAACACATCCTAATTGCATTTTCAGTCTAATGGGCTCCTAGGTGAAGCTTGCCTGTAAAGAATTGCTTGGATTTTACTCCCATTTTAAACTGTGGCTAAAATTAATATTTTATTTATTGAAAGTTCAGAGACCTGTGGGGGAAGGAATCTAGCTTTTAAATTCTGCCAGAAGATACACAGAACTTATATTTTTCTCTAAACACAGCTTCAATTTTGGCAAGCCAGCCTAGGCTGCTCTGGAGGTAACATTGAAGCTGGAGCTTCAAAACTAAAGAACCAAGTAATTAAAACTGAAGCCACAAAACTTTCTCACTTTTCCTGACTAAAGCATCCTTCCTCAGCAATAGAACTCAAACAGTTTGCTAACCTCCACCACTTGTGTCAGCTGCAAAATTGAAAGTATTTTTTGTCACCTGCACTGCTGTCAGCAGAAAGAAAAAAAAAAAAAAGAAAGAAAGTAGAGGAACATAATTTCAGCACTAACATAAGTATCAGAATGATTTACCTGTCTGTTCTGCTTCACTTTCATCTCAGCTTTCAGGGCTTCATTCATCAATCTTTTATTTACACACGCATATCTCATTTTTACACAATTTCTCTCTCCCTGACCAGATGGCTGCGTTGGCTGCTCAGTGTTCATCAAAGGCAAGGAGAAAACACACGGATGCCTCGTGTCAGCCAGGGAGGATCCAGGGAACTCTGCTTTTCAGCAGCAATTTTGGAGGTATTCACATAATGAATAAGAAAACTTCAACGTTTCAGGAAAATACCACAAAATTCTCAGCCTTTAAAACACGTTGCTGACTTTTATCTAGCTGAAAATGTTCTCTCTCAGTCAAGGCACCAGGTTTGCTCCATCACACCCTGCCTTTGCAGGGGCAGTAACTTAGCAGGATTAATATAAAACAGAAAGCTGCTCAAAGAAGGAAAGTGCATCTGAAATAAAATGAAGAATTATTTTAATTCTTTACAATTTGTTAATATTCATTCAACTATCATAAACAAGTGCTGCAGTAGTTCCATTTGTAACTCATTTAGTGCCCATTTTATCTTGATACAATTCTGGTTTTAGCACAAGCTCAGTGACTTTGTTTCCAATGAGCTTTTCTTGAAATGTGTGCAACTCATTAGGAACAAGCTTATTCTGGTCATAAAATGCTTTCAAATCTTCCTCTAACTTTTTGCCAAATTGTCCTTGCTTAATTTCACACAGCCTGTCCTGTCTGCAGTATTTCTAACAATATGTTGTTGCACTCTTGGCTTCTTAAGTGCTATTCCCATAAAAGCTCAGCCTATGGAATTTTGCTTTAGTGGGGTCCATTCGGTTTTGCAGCTTGTTCAAAATTTAATAGACACAGAGAAATAAATATTAGGAACCAGGTTTCCATTTTTTATGAGTGTCATCATTGTAAATTAGAATTAGGATTAGGATTTTCCAAGGGAAAAAAAAAAGGGAAAATCCAAGGATTTTCCATTTGCTCTTTTTCTACCAGACTCAGTTTCTAGTTTTCATTTGATTGTAGTGTTTGTGAGAATTACTTATAGGCTGATCAACTTCAGGAATCCCAGGCAAAGAATAGAAAAGAAAAGGTTTGTATGGAATTCCAGCCCTTTTGCCAGTCAGCATGGTATTATGGGTGACAGGAATCACTAGATGAATTTCATCTCTTCCTTCAAAATCCACGTTCATAAAGACATTTGCACAGATGTATATTTTAGGTGCAGGATGTGCTATAACACAAATGAGCAGAGGATTAGGACCAGAGTAAAATGTAAAATGGATCTGAGCCCTCACACAGGAGCCAACAATGGGAGACACCCTTGGAAAGGCAGCTTCTCTGCCAGGGTGGAAAAGCCTCATGCCTTCAATATTCTTATCAATAATGTAACATAAATATTGCAATACCACTCCGAACATTTGCCAGTGACAAAATGATTATGGCTTAATCAGCATTGACAAGGACAGGGCCATTATGCTCAGTAATGCAGCTGGGAATGGGAGCAGTGCCATTATAATGAGCTATGTGTTAATGCTGCTGCTGCTGCCCAGGGAGAAGAGCTCCCAGCCACAGTGTGGACACTCTATCCAGGCAGGGAGTGACTTTGAAAATCATTAAATGACTCAACAGAACCTCCCAGCAAGTGCTGTGCAATACAGGGTAAAGTTAATAATAATAATATAAAAATTGGGTTGACCCCTGCTGAGGCCAGGGAGGTTTAATTTTTGATTCTGCAGTGTTTTCTCATTAATTCTGATGTTTAAATTGTAAATGCTGCTGAAGAACTTAGAGGATGTAGAGAAGAGCTTCAAGTGTAAGTCAGGCTAATGAAACACCTGTGCATCTAAAAAAGAACCTAATAGGATAAACTGTTTGCCTACAAATAACTCCATTGGATCAGGGTTTGTTTGCTAAAGTCCTTTTAATGCCAGCACAGCAAGGACCAGAACCTCCAGCAAAGTCATCATTGAAAACTCTTAAGAAAGCAACCAGGGAAAGTGATGGCTTTTCTTTCTCAAAAAGTCCTTAAAATTTGAATTTTGCCCTACTGTAGAGTAGGTCAGTCACAGTAACAAACTGCTGCAGTTAAAGACTGAAATCCTGTGACTACAATATAGAAATTAGAGTAGCTCATTTAAAGGGAATTATTGCTCTTAAAGTTAAAAGTGTGAGGTAATTTTTGGATATTAATGCTCTGATTACAGACCTGTGTTTTAATTGGTTAAATTACTGCCAAGTAATAAGAACAGAGCCTCTCCAATCTGGGAGAAATGGGAGGGGTTGAAGGGAAAATGCCCAAACTTTTTGCTGAGGTGTTTTAATCTCTTTTCCAGCAACCTATAAACGGTTTTTACTTAGACTGGGGAAGAGCTGATGGACATAAAAGAGTGCAAGAAACTGAGCAGCACTGCAAGAGATTTGATGTTAAATGAGAACCAGGAGTCACTGAAGTGGAGCTAAACTGAAACACAGCCCTCTCCTCTCCTTGTCCTTCCCTGAGATCACCAAAAGAACCAAGCTCTGCTGAAACTAGAATGTAAGAGAAATACTCATGTAGATCATTTACTGGACTAAGATTTTTAGCTGGTTTTTATCTACTGCTGCTGCTGACTTTTGGCTCTAAGGACTGCTTTGTGATTTTATCCCATTTAATAGGGATTTTTGGAGGAAAAAATTCAAATGCTGAAATGTTGTCAGACCTGAAGCTGGACACATAAAAAATTATGGCTCAGGACTGAAACTGAGAGAAATACAAAGTTCTCTGAATATGAAACAATGGGGGAATAGAGGCTGCAGCTGGCCAGTGTCAGTTATGCCATTTCCCTTTCAAATTGTCCAGGCTCTTGATCTGTTTGACTGACAGAATTATGCTGGAACCTCAAGTGCTTAGTTTGGCTTTTATGTACAAGCACTTTTAAAGTTCAAAATTTTAAAAAACCCCAAAACAACGACTGCAGCTCTAGTTGTACATAATCCCAAGATCTGACTGTGACATCTTCACTGCATCTATTTTTTCACATTATTTTCATGGGAAGAATCTTTAAAATAAATTATTAAAATTAAAGAGAAAAACAAACAAACAAAACCTCAAGTATTTTTTGTAACCTGTGTTGGAGAGATGAATTTTTCTTTCCCACTGCTGCCTGAACTGGATGGTAGATGCAATACGCAGGTTTTGGAGTAAACTCTAAGAATTTGGAACACTTTTAAAGGCTCTTTCTCCCAGCAGAGATGAAACAGCCCATTTTCCATTCCTCCTCCTCCCCTGTGCATAGAGAACACTGCCATCTGCAGAAAAAAGGGGAGCTGTGTTACACCTGATGGCAGCAAACTGCTGAAAATTCCAAATTCCCCAGGTGACAAGGGACACATTTCCCAGGGCCAGTGTAATAGGTGTGAGGACAGCAGGGCATCACTTACAGCGAGCAGCAGGGCTGTGATTTCCTTGATGGAGTGTCCTCAGCAGGGCAGCCCGGGGGCCAGGGATGCTGCATGCTAACAATAACTATCTTTCTGAGGCTCTCAACTGCCCTGGAAATGAATACGAGCCCTTGCAGCATAGAAATGAGGAACTTCAATTTCTGCTGAATCATTTTTCTCTGTCCTGGGAGAGAACAGCTGTGATGGATGCACTGCAGTGAAAGAACAGGAGCTTCTAGAGTTCCATGCATATCAACAAGTTCCAAAACTGCTGTCCCTCCATCTTTATTATGATATAAAAGCTATCGACCCCCAAATCTCCTCTCTCCCACCTCCTGCCAGCATCATGGGGTTTAATACATGGCCTCCTTCGTTGGTATGATGGTGTTTCTGTAATGCTGCTGTTGGCACAGCTTGGAACCCTCAGAGACAGGGCTGACACTCCGTTTTGGGGGCAAACAAAACTCCACGAGGAGGCTGTGACCTGCCCAAAGCCATGGGAGGTTTAGGGGTCTTCTTGGGGGTCACATTTACCACTACCCAGGAAACGAAGAGTTCTCGAGGCAAAAGCTGTTGGAGTAAAATTATGTGTGGGAAGGAAAACTGAGTGAATGCTCAGGAATGGCTGTAACTCAGGTTTGAGCTGAGATTTGAGGCAGAGAATTGAGTTAAACAGAAATTTGAGGCTGAGATTTGAGTTTGAGCAGAGATTTGAGGCAGATTTCATGCTGCTGTGGAAGCCTCATTGTCACTGCTGTGCCTGGGGGACACTCAAAAAGAGAAACTTCTAAGAGACAGAAAACAGAAAATGAAGATGTTTCTGTGTAAGACAGGCCTTGCTGTTTGCAAAGTTCACTTCTGTCTTAGCTCAGGAATAATGTTATTTCCCAAAGCGTTTTGGAAAGCCAGGAAGGTTTGAGGAGACTGAAAAAAAGGAAGGATGGGGCAGGTTCCCTGCAAGGACAGACTGAGGAGAGAACTCTGCCAAAAAAACACATCAGGCCAGGCTGGCAGCAGGTCTGGGCATCACCAGGGGCTTTTCTAAGCAAAATAATCAACTTGAAGGGATGTAGGATTTTTGAGTTTGGGAGAAGATCTAAAACCTTCCTGAAAGTGAATTGGTACAATTGCAGATATTAGCAATTTTTGTAGAGATGTGCAGTTCTGTGGCCATATAGACAGGATCCTTGTTTCTTGTGCTTGCTGTTGGCAATGATTTCACAGGTTCTTTATACCTTAGTTTTAAGAAGAGTGGGTTTTTCTAGATTTAAATGTACTTCAATTTTCTGCCTGTTATGAGAGTAAACAGAGAAATCACTTAATTTACTTTCTTAAATGTTCACTATGTTATCTATCATTCTTCTCTTACACATCTTGACTAAAGAAAAATGTCCTATTTTTCACTCCTGTTTCTTTTTCATAGCTTTGATCATTTTTTTGCTCTTCTGGAGAGCCCTTTGGCCTGTTCTGTACATTTTTTTCCCCCAAGAGTGTGACCAGAATTGCAGACAACAATTGAGGGAGGAAGTTATTTCACTCATTTCTGAGATAGGCTCATAATGACACACCTTCTGCAAGCAAAATAAACTCATCTGGCTGAGGAAAATCCTTAAAAATTCCTGAGAGTGCTTTGGAAGTGCTTGATTTAGTGCTCTTGGTGGGTTGATAACACAGAGTGTGCATTAACTTCACCCTCACCCTTCTGCTTTTTTTGAGCTGCTTGGTATCTGTTTAGATGAGGATTTTCCAGGCTCTAAAGGACTTTATGGAACCTTTGCCCCATCAAATTTCAACTCTCAGCAGACTCCTTTGAACAGCCCATTCTTATTGAAAAGCATTTTTCTGTATCTCTGGATGTTTAGAGAGCTCTTTATATACAAAAGAAACAATTTAAACAACTGTTTCTTTTAAGGATTCTTTCAGGATTTGAGCCTCTACTTATAAGTCTGAATATGTATTTCAAGTCCATTGCTTTCAGATGGAAGAATTCATTTTCATTTTAATATGGAATTCTGTGACCATTGAAGTTAATTGTACAGGGGTGGTTCTTGTTTCTGGAGGAATTACTGAAAACCTCTGTGAGAAGACAGAAGATTTTTCATACTTATTAGTTCTATAAATTACTGTCAAGGAGGCTCATGAAAACAACTCCACAGAAAGCTGAAACTGAGCCAGTGGTGATGGCCCAGAACCTTCTGTGGGCTGAGGCCAGGTGGTCCCACCCTTCCCATTCCCCCCACAATTACAACCTGTAATACATTTTGTAATGCTAATTCAGGTAAGAGCTAGGCAAATAAACCTCCATGTTCCTGCTGTGTTTTCTACTGCTGGAGATTTTTAACCTTCTCTCTCTTTTCAAAGGCAGACTCAAGGTGCTGCACCTCTAGACAAGAACTCCCAGCTTTTCCTCCTCTTCTTCACTCAGCAATCAAATTCCTTGGCAATGCTGATGTCCATCACTTTGCTTCATCTGGAAATAAGTATGAAATTTCCAGAAATATCATGTCCAGGAGACTTTGTAGGAGGAAACAAAAAGGATTTCTGCTGAAATCCCAAGCCCAGTTAGGTATGCAAGGCTGCATCCCATTTCTGCAGGCAGTTGCCATGACTATGGATGTGCATTGGATAATTGCAGCACCAATGACTGCTGGCATTTGCACACACATTTATCCAATTAGGATGTGCAATCAAAGTAATTTCATGCACAAATTAGCTGCACAATTGTGCATGCCTCCTGCACATGTAATCGTATGCCTAATTGGTCTGAAAGTCTTGTTCACAATGTGTGTCTTGATTTTTATTGTAATATGACATTAAAAAAAACTCAGTTTCATTTGTGGAAATGCAAATTTTGTATAATGTTAGCATTTAGAAATAACTCCAAGTTCTCTTTTTATATTTCACAAATCAAACATTTCTCTGTGTGCTACCTGTACGCAATGTGAGCTCACAATCCACAATTTTATGATAGCTGAAAATTTAACTTTCTTTTTGTTTTTTGATAATTATAGCCTTAATAAATCCTATAGATACTCTATCATTTGTGTAGAAATAGGGCCACAACATTGCACTAGTTTTGTTTCTTTGTGCTATGGATAAAGAAAAATAATGTTATAGTAGGAATCCTTGTGTAGGTACATTGTAAAAACATTGCCATGGTTTTATATTAAAAGAAAATGCATTAAGCAATATATTTAGTTCATAAAAACATGAAAGCCCCATAGAAAAAAAAGCCTGGAATCAGTGAAAGCATCATTTCATTTGGTGTAATAATTCAACATCTGGTGATGTGCTTGAACCAAGGCTTTGTTAAAAGTGAGTTTATTTGGTTTATAATCACGTTTACTGGAATCATGGGGTTTTATTCTTGTTTATAACAAGGAAATCTAAAGCTTAACAAGGGAGCCTTGTTTATCTGCTTTTTCCTGATTTCTTTTGTTCATCTTCTTCCTCCCAGTGGTGAGTTCTGACCAGGCTGTGTAAGAATATGGGAATACTAATAAGGGAATAATAATAAAAAGGGAATAATAATAATAATAATAATAATAATAATAATAATAATAATAATAATAATAATAATAATAATAATAATAATAATAATAATAATAATAATGGAAGCAGCTGCCCCACTCTGCCCTGGGCAGGGACACCTTGTGCTGTCCCAGGCTGCTCCAAGCCCCATCCAGCCTGGCCTGGGACAGCTCCAGGGATGGGGAAATGCTCAACCCTCCTGTGCTGGCTCCTCACTGCGCTCTCCACCCACCAATCAACCCTAAAATACTGGAAATTCCCCTGTCAGAGTCTCTTTGCTTCCTTAAGGATGGTGACCAGATCTCTCTATCCTACCCTTGCCAAGGCAGGGGTTGGGGTTTAGCCTTTGACTTCTCCTGGATCACATCTGGATTAAAAATGTTCTCACTCTGTAAAGCCGCTGCTCGCAGCATTCAGATGAAGTTTAGTTTCTGACCTTCCCTTCTGTTCTCATTCACTTTTTAGAATGACATAAAGCAGGAATCCTCCCGGTCGTCCAGAGGTGGAGTTTTGCTTTTTTGGAGCAGAAAATCCCGACGAGAGCCGCCCCCATCCCCGCTGATGGTGTGTCTGTAAATGAGTCCTCTCCCTCCCCTGACGGTGCAGAGACAATCCCATTTCTTTTTGCTTGGCTTTTAAAGTACTTTGGGGCAAAAACTACCCCAGCAAAACCCAGCCTGCTCACACTCGCACAGCTGAGAGCATTTAAATACCTGAATTTGACCAAATTCTCTTCTTTTGCAGCAGAAGGGGGGGAATGCAGGAGCTGCGGCTGAACAAAGGCAGCCCGTGGGCAGCTCGGAGCTGCGGCTGTCCTTTATCATCCTGGCTTTATTTCCATTCCAACTCTATTTTTTCAGGAAAGCACCAGCAGAGAGAGCTGTTCTCTCACTTTCCCACCAGCGGCGAGTCTGAGTCGCCCGTGGAAATCAGGTTTCGCCCAAGATTTGATGAACCTCCGTCCCCAGCAGCTCCTGCAGAGCTTTGCACGTTTTGTGTCTGAAGACAAGAGTGTGGTAAATGCCCAGGATACTCATCATTTGCTCCGGGTCTGAATTTGAACGTGTCTGCTCAGAAATGTGGAGCTTTCATACACATTCAAAGGCAGAAATTCTGCTTCTGTAAATTCAAATAATCCCACCAAGACTGACTTTAAGACACCTATTTTAATGAAAGTAATTTTAGCATGTTTTATGGATTTTGCTTATCTTGAAAAATGTGATCCATGTGATTATTTTTAAATTTTCTTTGGAAGGTCAGGTTAATTTTGAAAACATAATTCCAAATTCCGAGATCCTTGCAACTTCTTAGGGCTGGTTTCTGTGTTCTCATACAAATCAGGATGTACTGAGCTGCAGTTCCTAGTCCTCTTTATTACTGTCCTATTCTGCTTCCTTTTTCTTTTGTTGTCCCAGCAATCCAGCACATCCATTCCCTCCACCTTGCCCATACTGTTTTCATTCTCCCTGCATTCATCTGCATGTGGTTTTCCCTTTTGGACACTCCTTGTTTCAGGGTTCAGTCTCTTTCTCTCTCACCCAGCCTGTTCCTGCCCTCTGTGCCATTTCCCACCCACAAGGACTCTCAATTTTATATATTCTCTCATCTCCTCTTCCATACCCAGCTCCGTGTTCCTCTCTGCTGTATTACCCAAAGCAGCTTTGCTTTCATTGAACCCTGAGGGAAGCAGCATCACGTTGGTGACAGGAGTGTGGTCTCAGACCCCACAAAACCTTGGGGATAGAGGCAGGTCCCCCCCCAGCCAAAGGCTCACAGAAAACCTGCTGCAGTTTGTGATAAGCCAGGGATTCACACCGAGGCTGGTGGTGGCAGTGTCCACACGTTGGGGTGAGGTTTTCCTGCCAGTCAGAGGATGACAATCAGGTCTGTCACACCAAACACATGGATCCCTTCCCAGCCAAAGGGCTCTCATGAACAGGAGCCAGCTCCGTGCCCTGGTGGCCAAGAAGGCCAATGCCATCCTGGCCTGGATCAAGAATGGTGTGGCCAGCAGGAGCAGGGAGGTCATTCTGCCCCTGGACTGGGCACTGGGGAGGCCACATCTCAAGTGCTGTGTCCAGTTCTGGCCCCTCAGTTTGGGAAGGATGTTGAGATGCTCGAACGTGTCCAGAGGAGGCAATGAGGCTGGAGAGGGGCTGGGAACACAAACCCTGTGAGGAATGACTGAGGGAGCTGGGGGTGTTCAGCCTGGAGAAAAGGAGACACAGGGGTGACCTTATCACTCTCTACAACTCCCTGAAGGGTGTTTGTGCTCAGCTGGGGTTGGTCTCTTTCTCCAGGCAGCACTGACAGAACCAGAGGGCACAGGCTCAAGCTGTGCCAAGGGAAGTTAGGTTGGATATCAGGAAAAAGTTTTTCACAGAAAGAGTGATAAAGTACTGGAATTTTCTGCCTGGGGAGGTGGTGGAGTCACCATCCCTGGGTGTGTTTAAAACCAGACTGAATGTGGGCCTCAGTGCCAGGGTTTAGTTGAGGTGTCAGAGCATGGGTTGGACTCGATGATCTTGAAGGTCTCTTCCAACCTGGTCATTCTGTGAATTCTGTGAATTCATTCAACTCCCAGTAACCTCATCTGTGAAACAAGGGAACAATACCTGCTGCCTTTGGGTGGGTTTGCTCCATAATTGTGTCTTTGAAGCTCAGTCTCTTGGCTCCCTCCTGGTGCTCCTGGCCCTGCTGAAGGTGTTTGGTAGGGCTGTTTGTCTGTCCCTGCAGTCACTGCCACAGTGCTCAGGCACACCCCAGCTGAGCAGCCATATGTCACTGTGGCTCCTGTGAAATCCAGGCCTTTGATCAGGCATTTTTCTTCCAATTAATTGGAAAGTGACAGATTTTCACATAAGACTGATAAGTGTCCACTGGTGGATGAAAGGTGAAGGCTTTAGGAGCTCTGAGGTAAGCAAGAGGTACAAGGTGATGTAAAATGTGCCCAAAATTTGAGACCCAGCAGCAAAAACTTGTCAGAAGAACAGAACTAGGTACCCACAATGAGTGCCATAATGGGATTATATGGATTATCAAAAGGTTACCTTTGCTTCCTCTTTGTTAACCTTGCTTATTCTTCATGCTCTGATTGTTTTATATCCAAATTACAGTGTGACATTTATTTTCACATGTCTGTTTTTTCCTGTATGGAACCATAGAATCCCAGAATGGTTTGGGTTGGAAAGAACCTTAAAGCTCATCCAGTCCAGCCCCCTGCCATGGGAAGGGACACCTTCCACTAACCCAGGTTGCTCCAAGTCCTGTCCAACCTGGCCTTGGACACAAAGATATTTAGAACGTATTCTCCAATTAATTTGGAGGTGTAAAATGAAAATTATGAAAATTATTGCTGTATAGATGCAGTTTATCTCTGTAGGTTTATAACAATGCAAATCAGTATTTTTTTCCAGTCTTCAGCCACATTTTGAGTTTATTCATGCTGTGTTGTTCTCAGGATGAGGGTATTGGTAAGTGCAGATACCTGAAGCAGTGTTCCATCACTTTTCTCAAGAAAAAGAGTTTTGATTAAAGTATTTGCAGCATGGACAGAATAAACTATGCAACTTTTACTTAATTAGTAGTACATATTTATAGCCACATTAACAGAGATGTGTCTACTGCTTCCTGGGATTTTTGCATTAACTTTAGTAAAAATCCACAGTCAGTCATGCCAAGAGTGAATGTTTACTGCTTTAGAATGAACATTGCACTATTTGTCTTAAAAACCAGCAGACAAATGGTGCTTGTTGCTGACAGGTGAACAAGGGATATTAAATACCAGGAATATATTTTCATGGAATTTTCATGTGCAGTTATTTAATTTAGGATTGTAGTTATCGTGTCTGTTTGTATCAAGCCATGTAATTGCATTATACAGATACACGTTCAGACACAATTTTTATTTGCATCCAGAAAGAAAATGTCATTAGGGAAAATAATTTCAGATCACCAACTTTTGCATGTCTTGCTGGCACATAAGTGGCATTTGGCTGGTATGGAAAATCTGCTAATGAGCAGAGCAGCATCAAAGCTGGAATTAAAAATCCACCCCCTAGAATGAGTAGCAAAGCTTAAATGATGGAAACTGAACTGCTGGGGGTTGTCTAGTGTGTAGTCAGTGAACTTATTTTTCATTTCTGTGATAGTTCTATGGAATCCAAAAATTGGTTGGTTTCTTAGAGGAAAAGCTATCAAAAACTGAGATTTAACTGTGGCTTTCCCTAGTCCTTGATAAATGGGATTATGTGTGGCTTTCAGTGCACTTTATTTTAGAAGATTTAGTGAGGACCATGATGTGAAATCATGAACGAGTGAGCTCATGAACAAATGCTCACTGCCCAGGGGAGGCTTCTTGATCTCACAGCTTGTTAAGGAGAAAACAATCTTGGGTTTGAGTGTAGCATCCTGGGGTGGTCCTGAAGGACACCAGAACCATAAAATCTACATGAATTAAGCAGCTTCAGCCATTCAGCATGTGGCAAGTTGTTCCTTACCCACTCCTGTGCAGTGAATTACTCCAGGTGGAATTATCCCCAAGCCTTCACTCCAAGAAGACAAATTTGTAACCTGACCAAGAGTGGCCAGTGCACCAAAAAACCCTGCACAATTCAAAACAGCAAAGAAAAAGTGATGACACAGATCCCCAGCATCAGCTGTGTGAGAACTCTGGAAGCCCAGGCCCTGGCACAGGTTTGTTCCACACGTCTGTCAGATCAGAGTGTGGGGTTTGTGATGTCAGGAGAACATGTCATTTAAGTGTTGATTTTTAGGGAGTAAACATTAGAAAGTGAACAGGCTTGCTACTTGCAAAGTATGCTTGAATGACAGCTGTTCTGTTTTCCTAAATTTCAGCAAGCAAAGTAGCTTGAAGTGTTCAGGAGCTAAATCTGTCAGTTTTCTGATACAAAGGAAGTTTTGCGGGGTTGGAGCACTGACAGAAGTGGGGGTGGAAACACAGTGACAGAACAAAAATCAGAAATAAATGCAGCTTTACTTTGCACTTTAATTTACATTCTTGACATATTTTAGAGCTCAAGGCAGACACACTTTAGGCCACTGCTGGTGAAAAATACTTCTGAAAGGCTGTGGGTGTTTGTGATCTCCCTTCCTCTGGACATCCAGGGACAGTGAGATTCAGGGCAGGACTGGGAATGTGAGGCTGAGCTGTGCATCCTCAGGGAGACCCAGCCAGACCCTCCCCTGCATTTGCCATGGGTTTATTACACCTGGTAATAAATGATAATCATGACATAACCCCTCACCACTCTCAAACTCTCAGTATCTGGTGCATGGTTAGAAATTAATAATGCTTTGGGTATCACATCTTTTTTTCTGCAACTGCTGCGACTGGGAGCTCTCTGTGTGCAGATTCTATTTAAATTCTCCTTTTCTTTTGATGTCTCTGTCAGCATTTGAAGTTGACTGATATTTATCAAGGAGTGCTCACTGCCTGCCCTGGTTTCCCCAGTGCATACCCCATGGCCCTCTTTCTTAATGCTGAACTGGCAAAGATGCTGGCAAGCATCAGACACACAGACTAATGCCTTGGGCTGGCTTCTGAACCTAAAGCTTTTGCCATTTTGATTGAGGTACTTTTTTTGTTTGTTTATTTTGATTTTCTCTGCAAAAGGTAAAGGGTGTTACCCCCAAAAACCATCTTAGTTTGGAAGCAGCTTCCAACTTAGCAGAGCTAGGCTGGCAAACTGGGTTTATTACTGGGTGAGCATTCAATGATACATCCTGGAGGCCTTGAGTGAGTCAAAGAAATAGTTTAATTCATAGTTTTCAGTGTATTTCTCCTGCTGGTAGGTTACTCACTTGAAAAGTGGCCATATTTTACTGTCAGTACCATTGGGGAAGAACTAGAGCTCGTTTCAGGATAAATGAGAGAGAAGTGTTACCATAAGACAAATTTTTGACGAGTGTTCTTCTGTTGGTACAGATGGCATCTGTGTATTTTTATCACTATAAATCACTCACAGTTGGAGTCGTACTTAGTCCAATATCTTGCTTTATGTTTATTGACATAATCACAGTTTTAGAGATGATATTAATCACTCAGTTCTTTGGAAACATTTGGATTGGTAGATGAAAAAACATATTTATTTTGAGAAAGCAAATGGTACAATTAATTTTTGCATATTTGTACATTTACAAATAATAAACAAACTAAATTGCAAAGCAGTGAATTAGTACATTGAAACACTGATTTGTATGTCTTGTTTTTCTCCTACAACACACTGCAGGTGTGTGATAAATCAGGATTTCTACACTACCAGGCAATGCACTGGGGAGAGTTACCTACATTTAAATGCAAACTGTATTTTTGCAGTTTTCCCCAAAAGTCCCAGCATGTTGGTAAGATTCCTCAAGAATTCTTGAATTTTTTTTTTTTATAATGTTGTCATTTTTTCCTGCTGACCACAGCAGCATGAGCTGGTAATGGTGCTCCCAGCTGGGAGGGGAGGATTACACAGAGGGCTTGGAGCAAACCAGCTTTTCCCTTCCATTCTTTTGGGGTTGCTGATGCCTTGTTTGGCTGGGAGCAGAACCAGAGCAGTTCCTCTTGCACTGCACAGGTCAGCCTTGCCAAGGTGGGAGCACCATCTCCACAGGCCAGGAGCAGAGCTGGGAGAGCAGAGCCATGAGCAGCACTGCTCCCACTGCTGAGTGTGTCCGACTTGTACCATTCCATCCACGTGAAAGGGGCTGTGAGTCCCTGCTGATGGTGCTGGGAATGTTCCCATCACAGCAGGAATGAGCTCTGGGCTCTGCTCCCCTCTCTCTGGCAGCAGGGTGAAGAGGGAGCAGGCTAGCTCCAAGCTTTGTGAGCAATGGGCTGCAGCCTGATGGAAAACCAAAAGAATGATTTCTTCATTTTCTCAGTGAAAACCATTTTGTTTGTCCCCTGCTTTCCACAGGCTGTGTGAGGGAAGCTGGTCTGCATGCAGAGCAGATGTGAGGTGATGCCAACTGGTTGTATAACCCCTGTGACCTGATCAAGATAGACGACTTCTTGCTCACAGGTTTTTTCACAATTAATGCAGTTTTCCTCTTCTGATCCTCAGCAATTACCCTGTTGAATTAACTTTGAAAGAATGGTATTCAAATGATCAGATACTTAAATTCAGCTAAGACGTAGCCAGATAATTTTGCACCAGTAAAATTCACTGAAAACTGTAAGAAAATGTGTGTTTCTACAGGCAGACACACCCCACCTAACCAGTTTCAAATTTGTACACACTTGCATTAGCAAATTGAAGCTTGCTTTGCTCAACTGAAGCATGAGTCATAAAGATATCAAAGAAAATACCATCCAAAATTCGACCTGAAGAGTAACATATAATTAAAAAATTGGTTGACTCAAAGGAGCAGCCGTGTTCATAAGCAGAATTATCTTCAATGTCCTTGTCTTTATCTAAATGTACCTTCACACTGAGGGTGAAAGGCTTGCTGTCACTGTCCCTGCACAATTATTCCAAGGAGTCAGGTTAGCTTTGGCGCTGCTGAGCTGCTGGGGTGCAGGGAGGTGGGATTTGTGTTTGGTTCTGGTTCTTGTAGCACTTTTATCAACTCTAGTTTAGTGTTCATGACTCTGGGTGGGCCAGGAGGATGCCTGGTGTGTTCCTGGTATAAAATCTAATCAGAATTGGCTCCCTATCTTCCTTCTTTCTTCTTTTCTTTCCTCTTTCTCTGGATCAGTGAAACTCAGTTACCACTGTAAAGGAGAAGGGAAAAATTCTTCACTTATCATTTTCTGAGGGCAGTAATCCCATGAAGTCCAGGGCTCTTACTCTGTATTTTCAGCCCTGTGACTGAGGTCACCACATGTCCCCTCAGATCTGAGAACCCTCAGGAAAGAGCTGCTGGAGGATCTGGAATTTGTATGGGGGAGAAAGGAGTATTGCAGAAAATAATTTGCCTAATCTATTTTATAAATCCATATTCACACATCCCTACATCTATATTTAAGTATTTACACATCATAGCAAAAGGGACATCAAAAGTCCCCCCAGCTGAAGCTGCTGGGATGAGCTGGATCAGCTTTGCCTGGAGCCTCTGACATGAGAAGGAGTTGTTTACTGCAAGGACTTGGAATTCTGCAACACAGTGCAGGCAGGAGCTGGAGATGGCTTACCTTGGATAACCCAAAATTCATAACAGAACCAGAGAGAAAAACCCTGATCCCATATAAACACATTTTCCTATCAGCTGAGAATCTTCACTGTCTTACCATGATGGGTTTGGCACATGCAGACCGTGGGGTTTTGTGTAGGAATGGCTTATAATAATTCATATATTGAGGTGTTAATAATAAATAACAAACCCATGTGTATAATAATAATAAATCATAAACCCAGATGTATTAAATATACAGTATTACCCATGTTTGTAAGCAGAAATTCCTGCCATTAAGAGATAATCGGGTGTATTTGTCATTAAGTAACATTCTCTAGTAGAAATGACATGCATTATACTTCCCATGTTGATTCAAATGTCATTAATATTACATACAAGATAGACTCCCTTCAAAGGAACACCAGAAAACCTTAATTTAAAAAAAAAAATTAAGTCTGCAATGGAGTTGCTTTCCTGATTAAAACATCGTGCAACTTTGTGTACCTGCAGGGAGTTGGGAAGGAAGAGCTACAGCTGTAAGAGCTCAGAACTGAGACATTAAAGTGCAATTCTTTGGGAATTTCCCTGTGGGAGATTAAATATCAGACATGTCTGTAATGCCCTTACAATCCCAGTGACCTCAGGAAGGTCTTTACTTCTTTGCTTCCTCCTTTTTCCACTGTGTCAGAGGTACCAGCAGGTGGAAACTTCTTATATCATCTGTAATAATGCCATGATGCAATAGAAAACACAAAACACAATGGGAACTCCATACCAAAATACTGTGTAATTATTTCTTGCACTTGATTGTAAGTACAGAGCAATGCTAAACCAACAAAATAATATTTAATTCACATGTAAAAAACTACTGGTGGAGTTACAAATTGGGAATTGTCAGAGATGAGAGAGCAGAAGTTGTTTCCCCACATGTGCAGGAATGCCCTTGGTGAGTTGATAAGGCAGATTGTGCAATTTTCCTACCAAATTTTGTAAGATTGCTGCTGCAAGATTTCTGCCATCTGTACCTCATTAGAGAGAGACCAGCTGTGCTGGTGCTCCTTTGGCCACATCCATTTCATAACTGCAAAATTCATCTTTTAGGTTTGGATTTCACTCAAAATAAAATTTGTAAAGGAAAAAAAAATATAAGTTGGCAAACTGCACCACCAGCCCCTGCCCCGCCTGTCCCTCTGCACTTTTTGGTGCAGTGATTTCTATGTCAGCTTTTCCCCCTGTTAATGAGAATGAATATCCAAAAATACCATCAGGACCCCTTTTATCTGAGTTGTGATGGTGTACAGAGAGCAATGGCTGGACAATGGCATGTAAACAGAAGATTAGATAGTATTGAAGCAAGGTTTTATAAATCTGTCTCAGACATCAAATATGAAAGAGGTATTTAATAGATGGGATTAGAAGTATTTATAAGTATTGAGATTATTTAAACATTCTTCTTGATACCTTGCTGCCTTGAGTCAGAATGAATGAACAGAAATTTACTGGCATGTATTTAGAATTTTTATTGAGAATATACTTGTTTAGATGCTTGGTGTCAGAAAAATATAAAATGTTAGGTATGAAAAGGTGTTAAGGTCTTTGTGTGAAGTACATCAAAATAATTCAAATAACTAACCCCTGCAGCTCCACTCTTCTGTTTAACTAAAATGTTATTTCTATAAAGATTTTTCTCCCTACAGGTGCTTAGACTATCCTAATTATTTATCTTGACACAGTATTTAGATCAAGACCTGTAATAATCTGTTATTTGCTAAGTCTATAACCAGATTTTACAGTTTATATTTGTGTGCACAGGCTTAGCTGCATGAAGCTCTGTTGGCAGGTGAAGACCCTGGTTGTTCCTACATCTTCTTTGTGGTTTGTGGCAAGTATTTTCAGATGCAAATGCTTGACATTAACTAATCTTGGCCTAATCTTCAGCCTGGTGCCTTGACATCCCTGTTGCTTTGGGAAGAATTTGGTAGATTTGAATGTCCTTTAACTGGCTTGGAATGTTATATATTGGAATAGGATATATTTGCCATCTCAAAAATGCAACCTGTGTTCTTTTAGCTTCTCTGGCACTAGCTGCTGAAGAAAGGGAATTTATCAGATGGAATATTTAATCCAGGGACTGGCTGATGTGTTTGATAATGCAGCTTGTTCTGCAGTGGCTGTGGACAGGTTGCAGCTTGCCTGTAATTATAGATCATATAAACACATTACAGCAGGAGTTTCTATAGGCACAGTTCCAGGAACAATCTGGGCTTGTTCTAAATAACAAATATAGCACCAGTGCAAAGTGTGGGAATGGGCACATAACATCCAGTAAAAATGCTCCTGCTGATAGGGCTCCCATTTGGCTGCTATGTGCATGAGAACACAAGAGAAAAATCAGTTAATTGGGGAGTGTTAGGAAGAGGCTGGAAGTAATTGTTTTGCCAAATTAGTAGTCTTGATGATAAGACCAAGTTCACAAGAAAATTCCTTACTGTCACTCTTTGGCACAAATATGTGATACAAAGGGAGGTTAATTGGCTGTTCTTTAAAATAATTGAAAAAGCATCTTTCTTTGTGGAGGCATCTCCTTGCTACCAGGCAGTGCTCCTCAAGGGATGTGTCAGGGGAGGGATGGAATGTTTGCAGAACATGCAGGAGCATTTTTGGGTGGTTACATGGACCAAGCTGGGAGATACCTGTGGCTCCTCGTGACTGCATTCCTTCCCTTTATCCTCGAGGGAATTTTCTCCCTGGCTGGGTGGCTCCAGGAATCCAGGCACTGGCTGACATTTTATCCCTGCATTCAAAACTGATGATTCCTCCTAATTCTCCACTCCTGTTTTTATCCCTATGGAATGTGGCTGGAACATAACGGGCACCTTCCTTTTCCAAGAACTCTTCCCAACAGCCCAGGAAGGCTTTCCCAGACAGCAACAAGGATTTCACTGGTGGCTTTGGTGCTTGTTGGAAGTGGCTCACTCAAAACCAAACGGGCAAAACCTCACAACAAAAGAAATTTGCTTCAAATAACCAGCTGTAAGAATTGCCCAAGCTGTGAGAACTGGGAATGCACAAGGACAAGGTGCAAAACCTGCAGGAGGAACTGAGGTCCATTGACTCATCCTTTATTTTTCACCCTACATTCTTCAAACCATGCACTTTTTAAATTTGGTTTTTTGGTGGGTTTTTTTCTGTCTGGTTGGTTTTTTGGGTTTTGGGTTTGGTTTTTTTGTTTTGTTTGTTTGTTTGTTTGGGGTTTTTTTGTGGGGTTTTTGTTTTTGATTTTTTGACATTTCTGTCATATTTTCATTGTTTTTATGTTTTCTCCAAAGGCCTGGAGGATTAGGTTTAAAACACACATTTATTGAAGGTTATTTCATGTATTCCTGTGCTACAGAAGAAAGGATTGGATACATCCAATCCAGTTTCTTATGTGGGAGAGGAAAGCGATGTAAAAATCAGAGAATGAAAGTCAAGAATCTTATTTGGGGTTTGCAGCTGCAGTATTATTCATGCCCTGTGATGAATCATTTGCCATCCCTTACCTGGCCTGCCCCCTCTAATATGGTGTAAAATGACAATTTTTCATGAGTGTGTCCTGACTAAAAAGAAAAGTAAAAGAACTATTTCACAGCTTTATAGGGATAAATAGGTCCAATACAACAGCAGAGGGTAGCTGTTGTTTCATTTGGTGAGTAGGAACCGTGGGATTCTTAGCAAAAATTCTCATTAAAGAATGAAATTTATCAGCATACATTCCAAAAGAATATTTTGGACAGTACTGACACTCTGGAACGACTTGTCTGTAAGAACTTTTAGAGATACTGGGCATGGGATCTCAGCTCCTTCTCATAATAACTCTGATGATGATGCTTATCATTCTTATAACTATTATTATTTTTATATAGCTGATTAAATGTCATAACACTTGGCAATTAATGTCCTATTTAATTGCAATAGAAGGACAGCTGTGAGGTGCAGTGATGACTGGCCTTTATTTCACTACCTTTGAAGTTTTACTCCACCCTACAAAGCACCTTATTCCTGAATTATACCCACAATTCTCTCTCTAAAATGCTTGCACAAGACTGAGGGTTGTTGCCATCGACTCAAAACAACACCAAGGTAACAAAACAGAATTTTCTGAGTCTGAGCCACTGTGAAGTTGCCTTGTCACTCATCTTTCCCAATGCACTGAGCTAAGGTGATTCTGAAATGCATCTCTGCTCAAGTCTAGAAAGAAAGTTGCACAGCTTGGTCCATTCTGTTGTTCTAGTGTTACTATAGACTATAAACATTTCAATTATTCAATTAAATTGCATGCAAATATTTTATTAATAGTAGTCAGATCACTTGAGAAATATTATTTTATTTTGTAAGTGTTCTGTGCTTTCCTCTATAAATACCTTTGTGGTAATTTCTGTCAGCTCACTCACTTTCCCTTTACATTGTATTCTGTTCAGTCATTGGCTCAATGAGGAGTGACAAAGCTACTCCAAATTCAAGATTTCTTTTCAAATGTTGTTCGTATTTTAAGAATCCCAGAACCAGCCAACTTCTAGAAATTATAATACAAAATCAATCTGGGTGAGAAAAGTAAAGTACAGAATATAAATCCTAATTAATAATTGGGAGTTAATAAAAATTAATATTTTTAGGAAAAAAAATTGAAGGTTCTCAACATTATATTTTATATATTCTTCTAATATATTCAACAATATATTTTATATTTTTTATATATATATATATATATATATAATTATATTCTGAACATTATATTTTATTGTTTGCCCACAAATACTACACAGAGTAAAATCTGCCATCATTACAATGATGCTGTGGGTTTGAATTACAGTGTAATATTATCACACACACAGATTTGAGGTAATCAACTCTGTGTCCTGTAACAAAATCCTTCTGAAATAATTATGAAAGTAATGATGACACCCTGAGAGTCATTAGTTTGCAGAGGAGCTGTGGCTGCCCCATCCCTGGCAGTGTCCAGGTTGGATGGGGCTTGGAGCAGCCTGGGACAGTGCTAGGTGTCCCTGCCCATGGCAGGTGTGGAATGGGATGAGCTTTAGGGTTCCTTCCAACCCAAACCTGGGATTCTGTCAAGGTTTTGAATCCTAAATCTGAACTGAAATGTCCTGCTCTTTCCCATTTTGCAGACTGAAGTTGAGTAAGTCTCTGCTGTAGTGCTGTGGTGGGCTCCTGCTGGTTCTGGTTTAACATTCCCAGGAACTCTGTCCTCCAGGAAGGGAACATCCAAGGAACCAGATCACCTGGCCCTGCAATCAGCCCTCAAACACCCTGCCTGTCCTAAGGACACTCTGAAACTCCTTGGCCAAACCCAAACACCTTCCAGGCTAAATGAAGAGTTTTGGGGATTCTTTGGAGTACTTTTGCATCCCCGAATAATTCTAACTGCGTGTGTTTGGTTTGCCCAGAGAGCGAGAGCCTGCCAAGAGAGCTGATTTCTCCTTCTGTCAGGCATTTCCAGAGAGTCTGTCTTGGTGTGAGCTCTTCCAGTGGAAATGTCTTTGAGATTATTAAATGTGATATTTTAAACTCTTTAACCCGTGAGAGGAAATTGCATTTTTCCCTGTGTTCACCACAAGCAGCTCTAGAAATAATGGTCTTAAGAGATAGCAAGGGAAATTTAAAGATAATCTTAAGGAAAGTGATGACAACAGTTAAGCCATGGAGTGGGTTGCCCACAAAGGTTCTGCTGTTGTTAGAAAGTGATTGACAAACTTGAAGATGCATTTAAGTGTAGCTGATCCCTCAAGATCTTCCACCTTGCATTGTGACTGAATCAGGAACAGAAATGAAGTGTGCCTTGTTCCTTTTCAGCCTCAGAGATTCCTTTCCTTTCCTTCAAAAGGCAGGAGATACGACCCTGGCTTGCTTTTACTCTCTTGGTTTATTGGCTTATTACAGTGCAGTTTGTGTGGCTTGGAGAAGCAGATTTAGCAATTGTACATGGCAGAAATTGCCATGGTGCTTTGCAGTTCTTTCTCTTTCACTTTTTCCCAAGACTGACAAAGAATCTTTACAATAAAAATGAAATTATGGAAGTAATTCTTACAGATCTATAAAAATACACTAACAAACGTAAGTCCACACAGGAATGTTAAAGCACAGAGAAGACATCAGGATGTTGGAGGGAAAAAAAACCCCAAACCTAAACTGTTGTCTCTAATACTGCATTTTCCTTTGAAATAACTGTCACAGGCAAATTCAGAGTTTGTAATTTCAACTCAGAAGTTGAAATCTGTTTTTCCAAGTGGAAAGGTGTTTAATTCCCTGGGATGGGGAGCGATGGTTAAGCTCATTTGACAGAGAGCTCTCTCTTGTTCGAATCCTAGAGTGAAATTCTTTGCACGTGTTTATGCATTCGGTGAAATCAGAGGTCTTTGTGCTGTGTTTACTGAACAGCTTTTATGAGATATAAATACCAGCACATTCTGGTGGGTTTCTAACAAACAGAATGGTCTGCTCAGTCCCAATATGGTCCTGTGTTAGAGCAGATTGGATGGTACCCTTCGATGATGGGAAATGCATTTAAATTCCATCCAATGGTATGTATGGCTTATAAATTTAGAGAGGCTGTGGGTGTAGAGGAGCTGATTGTATAGCATTATTCATTACGTGCCTTATATCAAGTTTTGGCTCCTATTCTGTTCAATGATTGCACATTAGCATTCTTCTTGATCTTTGGTGCGTGACGCTTCCTGCAGAACTGGTTTGAACCTGTCCTCCTGCTTGAGGAATATTCTTTCTTCTGCTCCTGTCATTAGAAAAACTTATTATTGATAGTTGATGATTTTCCAGAACTCTTCCTAGATCCCAAAGCTACAAGCTGGGTACTCACAGCCCAGCCATGTCTCTGGAACAGCACTGATGGGTGGGTGGATGAGGGGCTGCTGGATCATTTAGGAAAGGCTCCTGGTGTCCCTTCTACTTTGGCCACAGTAGAAGGTTCTCCTGTGTCCTTCTGACTGATCACTTGGGTTGGCAGCTGAGTTGCAATTTAAATAATGAGGCAATTATTGAATTCTGGGAGTGACAGTCTAAATTGCACTGACCACAGAATTAGTAGTGTGTGAATTAGTAGCTTGTGAGGAACAGAGGAACTTCACTCTCACTGTCTGTAAAGCACATGCTTCTTTCTATTACACTGAGCTTATTTTAGCCCCGTGCTCTGTGGTGTAAAATGATTTCATCCTGCTTTGTGGATAATCTTCCTTAGAGACAGAGGAATTGGGCTGCAGGGAACAGAGGAACATCTTTCCTGATACAGTTATTTGGTGTATTATTATTATTATTATTATCATCATCATCATCACCATCATCTAAGATTTTTACCAGTAGCTTAAAGAGCTGATAAGTGAATTTGTGCCAGGTATGGTGAAGACCATTCCCAAGGGCAGACCTAGTGTCTGAAACATGTCACCTCTAGTTTATTCTTCTGGTTTTAATTTAGGAAAGAAAAAAAATAATCCAAAATTCATATCTTAAAATAATACATCTTGTTTTTCAGATGGTATGAAAGCATGGAATAGCAATACCTCCCTTGCAAAGGAAGTAAAAACATTTCAAGTTGATTATCTACAGCCATGTCTCAAGTAAGGACAATTCTCACTTCCAGATATTCCCAAATATCTCATGTTGCCTTTAAGATTTTATGCAAACAGGGCAGTCTTAAAACAGCCTCCTTTGGCTGCAAATTTTTAAGCCTCTCTTAATTTGTCTTAAAGCCTGAACATGTTTATGGCTGAATACCCACTTGTTCCCTGGTCCAACAGCAGCACGGAGTGGGGCAGTGGGTGTTGATGAATACTCTGAGATGTTTCTCTGGTTGGTGAGGGTCAGGGACTGAAGTGCCATTGCTGCAAATTTCAGCTTCAGTCAGGGCCATGCACAGGTCTGGGGACACCTCCTCACCTCTCTCAGCTCTGCTCCAAACACCAGGATGGAGAGAACAAGGGTCTAACATCTCAAGAGAAGCAGCTTAACTCCTGGTTAATAACAAAATAATTTATCTCAAGATAAACTGAGATGGAAAATGTGTCTTTCTGAACACCAAAGTGTGCTTCAGGCAGAATGGAGCTGACTTCATCAACAAGCTCCAGAAGGTGCTGAAGCCTGAGCAATTTGTAGGATGGGTTTTTGGTTTTCCATTGTTTCAGGACAAAACAAACTGAGTGATAAAGCAGATTCTTTAGAGCTGAACTAATTCAGCAATAGCACATCAGGCAGAGAGAGGCTTGTTTAATGTCCCCACAGTGATGGGCTGCCTTTTTAGCACGTGTATACCTGACAAATTATACAAGTGAAGACTTTTCTTGACAAATACAATAATGCACAGATAAAAATAGTAAAAGAATAGTAAATATAGTAACAATAGTAAAAGAACAATTATATGTGAACCAGACAGCAGAAAGCAGAGCAGGAAAGCTGAAGTATTACCAGTGTGTGTATGAGGTAATGTAGAAAACACAATCTGGTGGCATCTTAGCGAAATGGAAGAAATAATTAAGGAAAAAGTAAATAATCTGATATAAAGATAAAAGCAGCAGCTAATGTGGATTGCAGTAACACATGGGCTGTTGGTACTGTGCACATGTGGACTCACATACCCAGGTAAATCATCAGCAGGCCCACAACAGGGAACCCCTTCTGACTGCTGCTTGCTTAGAGCTGCCAGCACCCAGGGATGAGTGGAAACCACTCATTTGCTAAGCTTCTGTAAAGGAGGAAACACAAGGCAATTAGTGAAAGCCAAGACTCTTTAATCTCTCACTGCTCCATGGACTTTGTTCTTGCTCTGCAGCTTTATGCAGACTGTGTGAGTGTAAAGATCTACCTGGGAGGAAGGTGCAAAGTATAACCTTGCTCATTATAAACGAGTAACCCTCCAAATCCACAGGGTGTTTTAAAACATCCTTTACAACCCAGCTGCATGTGGCTGTATGATCCAGGAGGGAATTTACAGTAGCTGAGAAAAGAATGATCTGATGGAGTGGTTAAAACTAGGAAATGCTTTGAGTCAGTGGCAATAAACCCCAAAATGGTGAGCTGTGTGTTACCCCACTGTGCACCATGATTCCTGAAGTGTTAATCAGGATGAGATACTGAAGGAAAAAAACTTGCTTCCCAAAACTGTTGTGCTTCCTAAAACTGTTGCTTCCTAAAACAGTTCTAGAACTGGATGTATTTTGCTGGTGACTGGTTTTGCCAGCAGAGTTGTACAAGGTTAGCTTTACTGGGGTACAATTAATTCTTATATTCTAGTTTGGGGGCAAAATAGTTGCTGTGTTGGCAGAGTAAAGCAAGTCAGAGACTGGACAGCAGAGCTGTGTCAAAATAAAAATTCCTTCCTCCAAAAATCCAGCAGTTGTGGGTTTAAACTGCAACTGTTATAATTGTGAAATCAAAAATAAAATCAAAATACACATTTGACTGGAATGTTTTGATTTTGACTCTTTTCCAACTTGAAACATAAATAAAGAGTAGTTATAAAATTAAGTGCAACAGCACACGCTGTCCCTATCAGCACAAGGATCTCACTTTTGGAAGAATAAGTTAGAACTTTTCAGGTGGCTTGTGGGCTTAAAAAAAAATCCAAACCACCAAAAATCATACAACACAATCAGGAAACCAGATATTCATCACTTTACATAAGGCTCCTATCTGAATTCTTTCTTGTGCTAAAAGGTTTTATAAGATAACAAAAACTTTTATGCTCAAATGGGTGATAAAAACCATAAAGCCTCCCAGTAAATGGAAGTTCTCATAAACAAAACACCAAGTCCCATTTAAAAGAACTGTTTCATGTTTATGCTGCCAAGTTGCTGATGGTGCATAAAGTTGTTCTCTTAATAATGAGTTGGGTAGAGGAACGCCCAGCATCCAAAAATGTGTTACCTCCTCAGAGATCTGCATTTTAATCAGCTGATGAAACAGATGTGGGAGGATTGTCAGGAGCTCTGGTTCTGAAATCCCAGAGAAGCAACTATAGATCTTTTATGTTTTTATAGAAATAATTAAAAAAAAATAATTATCAAGTTGGTTTCTTCCTTTCTACCTGCCTGATTACAGACAAGTCAGAAACAGAAGATTTGTCAGAAGTGGGAAGGGCTCAAAATTAATAGTTTTTTGAAAAATAATTTTGCACAATGTTTTACCTCAGCAAAACAAAAACTTGCTAAATGTAACCATAACCTGGAAACTTTTTCATGTTGCATTAAAACAAACAGCATAAACTCTGTACTCCCAGAAAATTGAAATTTCAGGTGTAATATTGCAGGAATATATCAAAACTTAGGTCACTCCAAGAGAGAGAAACCATGAAAAAAAACCCCCAAATTTCATGACAAAAAGATATACGTTATAATATATACTATACACAGCCAAATAATATGATGTAGAAGAGAAGCTCTGTCGGTCCCAGCATGGGACAAGGCATTTCAGTCAGCCTCTTTGGCTGCTACAGCAGCAGCAGTAGCCGTCTGCAGTTAAAATCTAGTAGTTATTAATGGTCTAGAAGTAGGAGCAGGGTAAAATATCCCTATTCCAGTTTCTGTGCCCAGATTCCTCAGATATTCAGATATTTTGTTCTAGTCTCTCTACTCCTGTGATACCCATTGACCAAAGAACTGTTCTGTACGTTTGTTATTTAAAATTCCAACTATCCTTCATCCTCAGCTGTAGAAAATTCATAGCAGTTGAATAATGGAAATGATGATGCATCAGAAATTAAGTGTATCTTAAGGCATTCTTTCATCTTAAGAGGCTTTTGGGCAGAAAAACAGTCTCTAAAATCTATAGCAGATTTTATTCATGGTTGTTAAGAACTTTTTCCCTCACTTTTAATAGTTTTATATTCTAAACACTTTTCTGTGCTACTTGCTTAATTATTTCAGATTTAAAGGCAGACCAGCTGTTTCTAAACTACATTTTTAGTCATGTACAAGTAACAGCAAAGATAAACCCCCAAATCCCTGTCTTGTTCTTCCCAAAAGCACCAAGGTACCAACACTTGTTTGAGTGTGCCACTTTCTCTCCTTCAATAAGGAGCACTCAGGCAGTCTGTCCAGGAGAGGGAAATGCAAATAGTTGTTTTGGAATGGAACTGGTTTCCTGCTCTTTGGTCATAATGAATGCGTTATCTTTCCTTGGCGTGGAACTGCAGAGTGTTTAACTCCCAGATCAGCTGCTCCCTGTGTTCCACATGTCTGCAGGCCCTTTCCTTTATCAGTTCCCTTCCAGCATCCCTGTAAATTAGAACTGGCAGCATAACACAGATATCACTGCTGGGGCTCACAGGACTTCTGCAGTGTCAGGGAGAAAGTTTAGCATCATCTTTTTTATTTTGTACAATTTTAAAATGTTATATTTATCATGCAATGTTATGTTCTGAAGGGTTTTTTGGCAACTGATATTTGGTAAATGATAACTGAGGCATTTGCTGCTTGGCATGCTGAATAAAGCCTTTAATGGGTAGGAGGAAAGTTGTTCAATGAGGGGGTTTTTTGCTTGATCACCAATCTCCTGCACAATATTAATTATCTGAAACAAAGTAAAGTGACTGTTAAATAACCTCACCAATTTAAACAGGAAAATGGTTAGAACAAAGGAATGACTTCTGATTCAGGGTAAGTGCAGCAGTGTATTATCCCATTTCATACCATGAAATACAATCAATGACAAATACTGACAGTCATTACAAACCCAGTGTCCTTATAAAACAAAGTCATTTATTCTGTTTTGGGACTCCATTATACTATAGTACAAAGAGGATTATTCCTCTCTTCTGGCACAGCAAAAATACAAGTGTATTTGCATTTTCCTTGACAATTTTAGATTATAAATCATCCCAGCTACTAATCAACAAATGTAACTTTAAAATCTAGAATTTTTTTTCATATTCCAAGGATTTCCATTTCTTTTTGAAGTGTACAAACTACAACTGATATCACAATTTATTATAAGGAATTTTTTAATGGGATAAGAGACTCTTTATGGTCTGATCATGAGCTAGTGCCAGCAAAGTAAATGAGAGTCTTTAAACAATACCCTAAACTCTGTTCAACTCTTTCTGCTCACTGAATTTTCTTACCATTGAATGTAATAAGAGAATTATAATTCCGAAATCACACAAGAAGCATTTCAGATTCAATCCTGCTAGTTATGCATCGCAAGGCACCTTGTAAAAATATATTTCTAAATGAAATATAAAATGATACAGCAGATAAAAAGTCATTGTGGGTGAGTACGCAGAAATGCTTGTGCAGAGCAGTGGGAATGATGGGCTCTGAGCAGCCCCTTCCTGCTCCAGTGTGGGACTGGACAGCCAACGAGTGCTGTCCTGAAACAATTCGAGGTATTTCACCTCATGTGCCTTTTAATTTTCTTCTTGTGGGAAGTAGAGCATGTTGTCCTTGCAGAGCCATGAACCACAAGGGCAAAGAATCAGGCAGTACCAAACCCAACCTGCCAAACTCAGCATTCTCTACCCCAAAGCTGCCATGGAGAGGTGGCAGAGGGGGCTCCAGGTGCTGCAGAGCCAACACTCCAACACTCGTTAGGTGTTCCCCAGCCAGACCTTTCTCAGTGCTCATCTGTTTTTCCCCCTCACCTCCTGCTACTCCTCTAAACCCCCTCTGCCCCAGCGTGGGCCCCAGAGAGCAGGATCTGCTGGTACCAGACACAGCCACAAAGCCTGAACTGCACAAAGCAGGCTGTGACCATCCTGAGCCACTTTTGCTATAAACACACACTGCTGAACAGAGCTCAGTTTTCAAAAGCCGGGGATGTACTTGTGATTTGAACAGCAAGACCCAGACATCTGTTCCCTCATCTGAAAATGCCTCACATCATCTCTCTGGTGATTCCTGGTGTGCAGCTTTAGCTGGTACAGGAGCAGAGCCCTGCACCCAGGCTGTCCCAGCCTTTGGAAGAAGGAGAGGGACACTTTGCCTTGATTCCCTCCACCAGGTGCTGTCCCACCATCAGCACAGCCTGACCCAGGCTTAACAGGAACAAAGCACAGCTGCCCAGGGTTAATAGGAACAAAGTGGGGCCACCGGGCTGTGTGGACCAGGTCATTTGGGATGAAGTGGGGGCACTGGGCTGTCTCTGCAGACTGGCACCTTCCCCCAAACCTCAGCTGCAGGATGGCTCTGCCTTCAAAGGGAGGATCACACAAACAAAGCCTCTGCTCACCAGCTGGTTCTGACTTCACCTCCAGCTCTAAAGCCTTCCTTCAGCTGAAAGCAGATTTTTATCTGCCTCATCAAGTTGCTTATGGGGTGCTGCTGCCTGCCAGGCTTCGTAACCCTCTGTGCCTCAGCCCTTCAGAGAGCTACCCAACCCCATAAATAATGTAAGTATAAATGTTGTAAACACTGTTCCTGGTCGTGGTCTTCCCAAGGGAGTATTTTTCTATTTTATATTGAAGCAGTTTTGTTCTTGTAGCCCCAGCTGTCACAGCCAAAATTCCAGAGCAGGTTAACACCTGCACACCACAGTGCAGCACCATCCCAGGGGTTGGATGTACATGGAATTTTGGTCACATTAAAATTCAGAAGCTTTGTTTGAGGCTCTTTTCATTACCTGGTACAGATCGCCATGCATGTATTACTTACTGTTGTTATTTATGACTCCAATAATCCTCACCACATCTACAAAGCCTTCTGGAAGTTGTTCCCTATTTCCATTACAATGGGATGACTTGGGGCCTGCTTCTGCTGACCCTGGTAGAAATTTCTTTATTAAGCAGGGCAATGTGCTGCATGCAGGTAACATTCCTGAGCTGGCAAACCAGCTGTAATATAAAACGCTTCCACATTTTATATTACAGCACCTTTTTTCCCCTGAGGAGCATTAATACAGTTTCTGTAGTTTCCTACTGAAGCACAAAACACTTTCTTATGTGTAAAACAGAGGCTGTTGTAATCATACTTTCAAGTAATCATACTGCTTTCCAAGAAATGCTCTTTTTAAAATTGCTTGTGAGAAGCCCCTTACAGCTCTTCTAAGCTGGTGAAGAAAGAATAAGGTTTTATGACAAGATTTTCTTTGCATTTAGTTCCTTTGTAACCAGTGGGATAGAATTTACCTGAAATGTTTTTGATAAACACTTCTATGTAAAAACAGGGTGTGTCTTTTGGGTTTAATGCATGGAGGAAAAGTGAAATTTTTTATATGTGATGAATATCTCCAGATGTCACAGTGCCTTAAAATACCAGATTGCTGTAGGCACTCACCCTAAAATCCATACCTTTCCCAATGTCCGTTGAGCAGATTTGGTGAACACCTTTAAATTTCAGAGATAGAGCTTTCAGTGAGTGGCCAGTGTAGAACAGTGCAGAAGGTGTTGCTCCATCACCTCAGAGGTGTTTTGCCCTAACATGGCACTATAGAAATCAATTTTTATTCTGTGTGACTGACTGTATTATGTGGCTTTACAGCACAGTAAGCATCTAGGGGAAAAAAACTGACAAAAATAAGAATTTCAGGTTTATCTTAAGAAGAATATTCATTACACAAGATTCTACAATTATGTTATTGCTACATGGCCTTGCAGAACAAAAGTTACGCTCTCAGTCAGGGCTTGCCTGATGCTGCCAGAGGAATCCAACTCAAAATATGCTGGATTGAGAAACCGAGCTCACATTCTTCTCTGCAGAGTGAGGTTTTGAATAACAAACTTCATCCTTTCTAGATAAGAGCTGTGTGGTATTTCATACACAACGGTGAGGGCTGGGAAAGACAGGACAAGGGGGAATGGCTTCCCACTAACAGAGGGTGGGATTAATGGGATTTTGGGGAAAATTCTTCCTTTGGAGGCTGGCGAGGCCCTGGTACAAGTTGCTCAGAGTCGCTATGGCTTTTCCATCCCTGGAAGTGTCCAAGGCCAGGTTGGTCGGGGCTTGGAGCAACCTGGGGTACTGGAAAGCATCCCTGCCTATATCACAGGGTGGAACTGGATGGGCTGTAAGGTCCCTTTTAGCCCAGACCATCCCGGGATGCTGAGCTCAGCTGGTGAGCAGAGGCAGCCCGTGCTGTGCAGGATGTGCAGAGCTGGCTCCGCTCCCTGCCCCAGGCACAGCCTCCCGCCAGCCGCTGCAGGTGCCACAGCCTCTGCGGCCGAGCTCAGAACCTCCCGTGAAAAGAACATTGAAATCATTTGAGCAGCAGATAACCATGGGTTTACACTCTCCCTACACACGTTGTAAAGAGAACAATAGCAAAAGGCTTCGCTGAACAGTGTGGGGCTTTGCTTTTCTCACAGCGCTTGGAGACGATCCGCGGCGGTGCTGTCCCGGGCGCGGAGCCCGCCCCGGGCAGGTGTCGGTGCCGGTGTCGGGGTCGGGGTCAGTGTCGGTGTCGGTGTTAGTGTCGGTGCCGGTGTTAGTGCCGGTGCTGGTGCCGGGGTCGGGGTCGGTGTCGGTGTCGGTGTCGGCGCCGGGGTCAGTGTCGGCGCCGGGGTCAGTGTCGGTGCCGGTGTCAGTGCCGGTGTCGGTGTCAGTGTCGGTGCCGGTGTCGGTGTCAGTGTCGGTGTCGGTGCCGGTGTCGCAGCCGGGCCCGGCCCGGGGCGGGGTCGGCCCGGGGCTCCCCGCCCGCAGGTGCGGCCCGCCCAAGGTGCGGCCCGCGCAGGTAAAGCCGGCCCGGCCCCGCCGCCTGCCCGCAGTCCCGCCGCGATGTTCGGGGTGCAGCAGCAGCTGCAGCCGCCCTCGCTGCCCCCGCACCTCCCGCAGCAGCAGCAGCAGCATCACTACTACCGGCGGCAGCAGCACTACAGCACCCTGCCCGTCCGCCGGCCCTGCCCCGAGCCGCCGCCCTGCCCCGAGCCCCCGCCGTGCCCGGAGCCGCCGCGGCCGCTGCCCTGCCTCGACCCCGCTCCGCACCAGCAGCAGGACGTGGCCTACGACCGGGTGCGCACCTACGGGCCGGGCTGCCGCCGGGTCAGCACCTCCTGCTCCTCCCGGGCCGCCTCGCCGCTGGACTGCGGGCACGGCTGCGACCCGCCACAGGTACGGCGGGCACGGCACGGCACGGCACGGCCCCTCGGGGCTGCTCCAGGGTCGGGACTCACCGCTCCTTCCCGGCCCCTCGGGGCTGCTCCAGGGTCGGGACCCACCTCTCCTTCCCGGCCCCTCGGGGCTGCTCCCGCACCGGGATCCGCCGCTCCCTCCCAGGCTGCGGGGCTGTCAAAGCCGGAGCCCGACCGCGGGTGCTCCCGGCGGGGCGGAGGGTCTGAGGGTCAGGCCGGGTTCCCCCGGGGATGGAACGGGTCCAGTCGCGGCCCCCCCGCTCATTTCCCCAATGGAAAAGCCGCTGTGACCGCTCCCCTCAATCCCCCGGGCTGTCCCCGGGCAGGGATGCTGTCACCGGCACCGACCCGGCGCGGTGTCACCCGTGTCCGCCCGGCACCCTCTCCCTTTTCCCCCCTTTTCACTCAAAACGCCGTTTCTGCCGGTGCTGCCGCAGGCGCTGCTCCCTTCCCACGCCGGGATGTCACCCGCTCTGCTGGCTTGGGGCTGCTCATGTAAATAGAACACGGAGCCTGGGCGCTTGTTACTTCTCTTTGAATCGATGGTGCTTAGTAAGAACCGCGACTGAGGTGTTGGAGTCGGGCTTGGAAAGCCCTCGCAGTGCAGTTCAGCAGGTTTGTTGTGTGGGTATCCAAGGCATGGCTTAAAAGTACCGGCGGAATTTAACGTCCTTTTAACACATGCAACTGGTATATTGAAACTAGAAACCGATAGCTTAAGAACAGATTTGACTGCAAAATCAGAAAGGAGATTGGAATTTATTCTCAAACCATTTTTTCCTCATACAATAGAAAATCAGTAACATCGATAGGATTGCTCTGCTGTATTCAAATGGCAACATATTTTTGTTTCAAGATGTACTTCTGAATTTTCATTCCCGTGTTATATTTACCTGTCAAAAAGAATCTGGATTAAGCCAAATACAAGGTCTGAATTCCTTTCAAAGCAGCATTTGCATAGTTTGAGGGCTGCCTTCCCCTCCAGGATGGTTTATGTAAATCCTGGGAGGTGAGCGTGCAGCTGTGCTAATACAAGGACATGAGGAAACTGCCTCAAGTTGTGCTAGCGGAGGTTTAGATTGGATATTGGGAAGAATTTCTTCATGGAATGGATGGTTAAGCATCGGGACACACTGTCCAGAGAATTGATGAATTCATCATCCCTGGAAGTGTTCAAAAATGTGTGGATGTGGTACCTGAGGACGTGGTCGAGTGGTGGCCTTGGCGGTGCTGGGGAATGTCTGGACTCGATGTTCTTGGTGCCTTTTTCCAGCCTGAATTAGTCTGTGATCATAATGGCTTTGTAGGAGTTGCTAATGGCAGAGCCATTCCCTCTGTGTCCAAGTTGTTAATCCTCTTTTGCAAGATGTAGGGCAGGAGAGTAAACACAGGTCCCTCACCTCCCAGATAAGTGATCTGCTCAGCTAGGCTGGATGATAGTCTGAATTGCAGTTAATTAATTAAATATTCATTGGCATAAACACTGCAGTCCCAGGCTTCCTCTGCCTAGATAAGTACGTGAACAAGGATTACAGACTCAAATGCTGTCGCTGCTCCTTGGAGGATGTTTAATTTTCAACATCTGTTGTAGTCACTGAATCCATTACGTCCTGCTGATGAAAACTAATTTCTTGCTGAAGTGTTTTGCTGGACGAGACTTTAAAGACAAGAGGGTGTAGCTCAGTCAGGCTCTGTGTGGGTTGCAGTTTCAGTGGTGGAAAAGGAAGGCGCCTAATACAGATTATTAGGAAGTTATTAAAGCAGAAAACAGTAACAAACAGGGAAGTCAGCTGGGAGGAGGCACAAGTGGCACACTTAGTGCTGAATGGGAGTTGCCAGAGAGAAGCCCTGGGCGGGGTGTAAGACATTCCCAGCGAGTGGATCAGCTGCCCTTTGAGCCGATTGTGTAGGGTCACATAAAGTGAATAATGGACCGATACCAAACTCACATCTGTGTTTGTTGTAACAGGAGAGTTTGGGGTTAGTGGCAGCCCAGGGCTGCCCTTTCAGCTCTGTACTGCTGGTAAAGCAAAGGGCTGTCTTTGAGCAATATTTAATTTGCTTCTGCAAAGTGTGGATTAACAACAACAGACATCCCTGTTGATACAGTGCTAGTCTTCAGTCATGTGGGTGTGCTCTTGTGTTTATGTGCACTTCTAATAAGCCGGAGAGAGGGAGAATTTGAAATTGGTGTGTGCATAGAGCATATGTGCTGGTACTTTTCGTGGTTCAGGATTCAGGGTTTTTTTACTTTCTTGGTCTAACTTTGTTTTGTCCTTGGAGTAATTCACAGCGAATTTTGCTCTGCTTGATCTAAATGAGAAGTGTTTGGAGTAAATTCCCTTCCAGTGTGGCTTATATGTATGAATCCCTCCTCCATGGTCATGAAAAGAGAATTTATGAAGTGGCACCTTATAAATTGTTTGCAAAGGGCAAAACCCTGACAGGCTTTGTAGAGGTTCTCTAGGACCTCTCTTTGTAGAGGTCCATGTGAGAAATTTTGGGGGTCAGGTGTTTGTGTGGCTGGGCTCAGTTCTGTGATGTGCAAAGGGCTCCCATGAAAATGGTGTAATATTAACCAGCTTTAGGGCTGGTCTGTGTTGTAACAGCCTCAAACACAGCCTGCCATTTCCCCATTTCACCTGCCAACTGGAACTCATAAATTATGAGCAGATGACTGGATTGCTTGTAATTAGCAAGACAATATGTTGTGGATAAAGGCCTTTGACATAGGTGAAATTCTTGCTTTCATCTCTGGGTTGGCTGAAGCCAAGGGCAACCTGCTGAAATAAGAAAAAAAAAAGATTGAACTTATTGCTTCTACATAAAATTGGCACACAGTAAGGATTATTCCATCAAATGATTATTCTAAAATCAAAAAATCTTAAAGACTAGCAAAAATAATCATGGAAGTTTTAGTGTTACCTTTTTAAATTCTCCTTGTAAGTCCCATAGCAGGGGGTTGGAACAGGAAGAACTTTACAGTCCCTTCCAACCCAAACCATTCTGTGATTCTGTAAAACAGACCCAGATTGGTCAGGCTGTCATAAATTCCAAACCCAGTCATATCACTGAAACCCAGAAGTTTGAAAACCCACTGGGCTTCTTTCCCTTTGGAACCCCACCTTCCCCTTCCTTCTCCCAGTTAGAAAATGCTGCATCTCCAAACACTGCATCTTCTGACTGCTTGGAGAGAGTGGGCTGAGCTATGTCCCTTGGGAATGCTGGAAAATAGAAACAGCCTGAGATCCCTTTGCATGGCAGTGTCCCCACTGCTGGGGGACAGCTCCAGAGGCCTGGGAGGTGGCACCTCCTTGTGCAGAGCCCTGAGCTGTGTGTGGGCAATCCAGGCTGGCACAGACACAGCATTTCTGCCTCTTGGTCCCCTCCCAGCCAGTGCCAGTCCAGCCTGCTTGGCTGGAATGGGAGAAAGGGCAGGCAAATCTGTGTTTGTAAAGCAGTTCTTTGAAAATGAAAGAGTTTGGGTATCTCAAAAATAAGCATAATTTTATCCAGGCAAAACATTCTTAGGTTCTGTATAATATTGCATATACAATGAGACTGTCCTTGTGAATATTATAAAGGTCTGTTTCAACTTAAAATGCTCCAGACTCCTCCGTTGTGGGTTTATTCCTCTGAGACACCCTGGATGTGTTATTCTCTCTAGACTTTGAGTTAGTCCTGGCACGTTTGTCCAGCCTTTCAGTGAATTCCAAGGCTGTTGTTCAGTGTCACACAATGGCCATGTGTTGTCCCTGTGCTGGAATGGAGCAATCCCTGCTGTCCCACGGCTCTCCAGTGTCACAGCTCCGTGTGCATGGACCCTGGGCTCAGGCTGTGCCTGCTCTGAGACCGGGCTGAAGGAAGGACCAGTGGCCATTCCTTTGCTGGGCATTTCACTTTTTAGTTCCAGTTCTGCAGGTGTCAGTGGTGCAGGATTTAGATGCCTGTTCCACCTCTCTGTGCTGTCTCTTCTCTGTGTTGTGTCCCCTGAGTCCTGCTGGCACTTGGGGTGGCAGCAGCGCTGAGCAGCTCCCCAAGCTTCTGCAACAGTTTTAATTTTGAAATGTCTCACTTACTCTGACTGCTGCAAAAACAGTTTCTTTTCTGCTTTTGTTTCTCTTTCCTGATGCTGTTGTGATTCGCTCTTGGGAGGTTTGGAAAACTGCTCCAGGCTTCCTAAACTTATGCAACAGTTGACAGGAAACCTGACCTACTTCAGAGCTGCTCTCACCTGGCTGAGATTGTGTCTGAGACTGAACTCCAGCAACATAAACTTCCCCCTGGCTTTGGGGAAGAAATGATTCATTATGAAAATTGGAGGTTTGTGCTAGGAGAGAGAATAAACAGTGTGCTGCAAACTGACAGATTGCCCAGTCCTTAGACTGGGTTCACTGGGAACTCTGCTTGTTTGGGTAAAGACCTGGATATGAAGAGTTGAAGCAATGTGTGATCTGTTAGAACTGGTGGAGGACAGTGTCTGAATTGCTTCTAGACAGTGCTGGGGCAAAACCTGAGGAAATCTGTTTGAAAACAAAGCTGCTGCCAGGGACATGTTTTTGTAATCTAAAGAGGCACATCTTGTTATTCATTCAGGAATGTGCAGATGCTCCATGTGGGCATCATTCCCACAGGTGGCAGTTGTGGAATTGTGTGCACTGGATGTGACCCAGTGGATTGTTGAGCAGCTCCTCTACCTGTCCACTTCTGAGTTTAAGCAAAATCCAAATTTTCCTGCCTTGGTGAAACAAAAAGAGTATGATGCATCTCCATCTACACCAGCTGAGTTTGATGTGTAACATGAAAAACTGAAAAATAAAGAGATGGACTGGAACAGGGACATGGGATTCAGGAAGCCTCATCCAGCTTTGATTTGTGGCCCATTCTGCTGCACTTACAGAAAATATAGACTAATTCCCTCAGACCTGCAAAGAGGGGATTGAGAGAAACCCAACTCTTAAAACGCAGTGATGGATTGTGTCTTGCTGTTGATGGATTGTGTCATGGTGTGCTGCACCTGGACCAATTCCTTTGGGGTGTCACATCCCTGGGTTTAAAACATCTCCTGGTGATTGTGGCCAGTGTATCCCAAAGTATTTACAGCCAATGTCCATAACCAGATTCCTCTGCCAGAAAAGGTGTTAGAGGTTGAAGTGCAGGAATCTCTGAACCTTTTTTCCTTCCTTGCAGGGCACCATTCGCAGGATCATTATCGAGAACCCGGATCAGGTAAGGAAACTGTGCTGGGCTTCCCTCAGCTCCTCCAGAGGATGACAAACACTCTGAGAGCACAGAGCTCAGAGTTCTGAGGGTGAGAGATGGAATGATGAGGGATTGAGAACACTGCAGAATGGCCACTCAGGCTCTCACCTCTCAGCAGTTAAGTCTTTATTAAGATTAATTAATTACTGACTGTTTCTCTGTATTTATTTCACATCGTCCCTGTGCAAGCACAGCCACTTTGTTTCCAAATGGACACATGCTCACATCCTGAAGGGCATCTCACATATCTTTAAATTATCTATTTTTAGTTAAAATTACACTAATCCTGAGTTTGTTGTTTGACAAGACTTATGGATGTTTTTATTTATGTGTTTTACAGGAGCCATTATCCCCTTTTCTTAGAGGGGCCAATTTCTCTCCTGGAAATAATGTCATCTATGAAAAAACAATAAGAAAATATGAGCTATTAAATCCCCTCCAAGTAAGTTGGGTGTTTATGTTATCTATTGCAAGAAGAAAATTGAGTTGGTAGCAGGAAATTGATGTTTCTGGGTTGGTTTGATTCTGGTTTTTTTCTCCTTTTTTGTTAGGAGTAGCTGCCAACCTGAGAACTGTTTTTTTGTGATCTAGGACATATTCTCAAAGCAAATGAAGCAATATTTAAGGAGAGCAGAAGGTGGAATGTTTGCTATGTTTTCCTAAGAATTTATTCTTACCTAACAATGAGAACTGCTGTTGTATCTCTAATATTGTCAGTCTATATCTGAATAGTGGCTGTGTTTAGTTTCTAGCTGTAGCTTCACAACAGAACAATCAAGATACAATTTTAGAAAAAAAAATAATAATTTTGGTTTTTGACTAACTCTTGAAAAAATCTATTTGGCAAACCTGTTGAAATTTCATCTCACAATTGGTGTTTTGTCAATAGCAAAAGTATTGCTTCCTTTTATTGCTCTGAAACATTTCCAACAGGAAAAAAAAAATGAAATCTAGCATATCTCAGAGTGATTTATCTGAGTGTTTTTTACTTTGTTTTTTAAAATGGAAGTTTTCATGCCTCTCTGGATTTTAGACAGCTGAATCCTCTGTGATATCCAATCTCTGAAGTGGAAAAGGAAAAAAAAAAAACCAAACAAACCATAATTGTAAATAAGAGCTTCTTTCTTTCTGCAGATGATGTGCAAAGAAAAGTATAAAATTTGTGGAGTTTGGCCCTGGACACCATAGTTTTACTTCTGTTTTTTGTTACCTGGGCTGTGTTTAGATTTAGGTCAAATCAGGAGCATAGTTTTAAAAGAAATTTTCATGTCTATTGGGACACCTACCTTGGGAAAGGCTTTTCACCTGTGCTCCTCACTGGCAGCTACTCAAATTGGAAGGAAAACTGGGGAATTGCAACCCTGGAGCATCAAAGTGTGAGGCAAACTCGCATTCAGTTAGGAACAAAAGCAATTTTATTTGGATTATTAAAACATCCGAAACCACCGGCAGTCACAGACACATTTCATTTGCTATGAAGGTTCTCTCCCACTCCATGCAGTGTCCAGCTCTGACAGTTCCTCTCTGTCCCAG
>CM031880.1:7318836-7355177 GCA_018697195.1 Certhia americana | reverse complement strand
CACTCCATGCAGTGTCCAGCTCTGACAGTTCCTCTCTGTCCCAGGAGTGGCAATTCCCACTCCATGCAGTGTCCAACTCTGACAGGTTCTCTCTGTCCCAGGACAGGCAATTCCCACTCCATGCAGTGTCCAGCTCTGACAGGTTCTCTCTGTCCCAGGACAGACAATTCCCACTCCATGCAGTGTCCAGCTCTGACAGTTCCTCTCTGTCCCAGGACAGGCAATTCCCACACCATGCAGTGTCCAGCACTGACTTTTGTGTCCCAGGAGCGGCAATTCCCACTCCATGCAGTGTCCAGCTCTGACAGTTCCTCTCTGTCCCAGGACAGACAATTCCCACTCCATGCAGTGTCCAGCTCTGACAGGTTCTCTCTGTCCCAGGAGCGGCAGTTCCAGGCGTGCCCGGCGGAGCAGTGCCCGCAGTGCCCACCGTGCCCGGCGGTCGCGGTCACCCAGCAGTGCCAGCAGACACAGACGGGCGGTCCCTGCGAGCTGTGCCCGGGTCCGGGCAGCGACGAGTGCCGGGGCCACGCCGTGAGGAGGGGCACGGCCCCCGCCGAGCTGGTGAGGGCTCCACGCTTTGTTCTCGGTGCGGTTTGTTCTTTGGCAGAGACCAAACTCCGGGAACGGGCGGGTTTATGGCTCTGCAGTCCCCAGAGGTTTGTGTCGGACTCTCAGCACCACACCCTTGTCACTAAGCTGGGTCTGTGTGCGTGTCTGGGACTGTCCAAGGCTTTCTCACGTGCTGTTGCGGGGGAAAGGTTGTTTGAGGAATTGTTTCTCTTTGTCACAGACCTGTACTTGGTCTGAGATCAGTTTAACTGTGCCCAGTCTCACCGGGCTGTTTGGGTTCTTGTTTTTCTTCACCCATCAGTTCAGCCGGGTTTCACCTGCCAGTCTGTACACAGACTGAGAGATGCACAGCTTCTGCTTTGGGAGGAAACACACATTGCTCTGTAACCTTGGCAAACATCAGCTCAGGGTTCCTTTCCTCCCACGCCGATCAGCCAGGGCTTCAAATATATTTCAATTTGATGCAAAAGATGTTGACATAGATTCAGTGGAAGCACAAGAGGAGCTTCCAGGTGTACCTGTAGCCTGTTAGTGCAGCTGGGGAGGGAGTGCAGCAGGTCCCTCCTGTGCACCCAGTCGGTGTTTGGGTGACAAACACCCTGGGGACCTCGGTGTCAGACCTGTGCAGAACCTTCCAGAGCCCGACACTCCCATCAACCAGCTCAGGACACTCAGCTTGGGCTGATGTTCCCCTAGAGCTGAGGACACTGCTGTGGATGCAGGACTTGTCCTGTTTCTCATTGTTGTAAAGGAAGTAATTCCTGTCTGTACAGTTTATTGAAAACCAGCAGACCTGTGGAAGACTCACTACCAAGAAAAGCGTGAATAAACTGCAAATTGCTAAGAGTAGCCAGACCCAAAGCTATAGTACCTGTAGCATTTTCGTGTACAGCTTCCATCCCAAAGAAAGGATCCTGTTCTGATGTCCTGCCTGTCTCCTGCCAGGTGAGCTGCCCCCAGGACAGCCCCGAGCAGCTGGACTGTCGCTTCTTTGGGGAGCTGCTGGCCGAGCTGCACCGCAAGAGCACTGACCTGTACAGCTGCTTGCTGCAGCACGTGGAGAAGATTGGGACAAGGTATCACCCCTGGATCTGTCATTGCCGTGCCCCAGACATCCAGCACTGCACAGCTGACAGGGACAGTGTTGTTTGTGAATTGCTTGTACTCTTTGTTTCTTCCTGACAGCTAGAATTGACTGGATGTTTTACACACTCATCTGATTTGCAAGTAACTGAGGACATAGAAATGTTGTAAGCCAAGGAAATTTATTCAATTTGATGCTTAAGAATTGTGTCTCCCACACGTGTTGAGCAAACAAGAACTTAGAGAACACCCTGACTTACATTTCATGACCCAATTCTATTGCTGTGTCCTGAAGAAACAACCCAAATGTCCAAATTTTCTCTGTCCTGTTGTGATGTTGTGTCATGGATTAAAGGACAGCCACCACCAGGCATAAAGCTCAGTCTCTACATCCAAATGATCATTAAGCACATTTTCTGCAGAGCCCTGCAGACCATCTGTGGGAAGAAATGAGAGGCACAGCACAACCTTCCCCCCTTCCCTCCCATCACCCTCTTTCTTCGTCCTCACTCCCGATCTTGTCTGGTGCTTTCCAAGGTCACTGGATAGGGAAAGTGATCCTGTAGCAGAGGAAAAGGGAATTTAACCCTGACAGAAACCCTGACAGTGCCGAGTTAACACTTGGGGCAGGGCAGTGCATTGCAGCAGAGTTGTGGGCAAACCATTACCCAGGCAATTAAGGGAGTAATTGGGTTAACTGCCCATAATTGGGATAACTGCCCAAAGGACCGGGGAGAGTCAGCCTGTGGTAGCCTTGCTGCTGCAGGACTCCAGTCTCCCCAGGAATTCTTCCACAGAGGGAAAGTAATGATCTTCAGCCGATAAAGACCCTTTCTTGCTCTGTATTGTCCAGATAGTCTTTAAGTGGTGAACGTGGGCCTGAATCCAGCTTTGAGTTAACAGATCCTTGGATTTTGTGTTTTACAGGAACCATGATATCGAATTCACGTGCCAGGTAAGGCCCAGGCTGTCCCCTGGCAGAGGTGGGGGGGAGGGTTCGAGCAAATTAAGCCAAAGCATTTGAAATGAAGGAGGCTGGTCTTTGTTAATTCATGGTTCCTACTTGGTAAAAACATTCAGAGCCTGAAAACTGCTGCCAGGGAGGTACTTGCAAATGTGATAATACTGAAAGGAGACTTCAAGAACTTGCATTATTCCAGTATCAGAGTCAAATTTTGGAAGCATCTCCTGCTGTTCCAATGATGGTTTCACTGGAAAATGACTTGCACATGTGGCTGTATTTTTATGTTTTTTGCAAAGGCTCTTTCACTCCCTGGCCAGTGAAGCTGCTGCTGAGCAGCAGGTGCTGCACCTTTGAATGCATTCAGTGTGAATGGGGCAGAAATACCTGTCCAGGGTTCACCTGCAGTAAG
This sequence comes from Certhia americana, assembly GCA_018697195.1. NCBI lineage: Eukaryota > Metazoa > Chordata > Aves > Passeriformes > Certhiidae > Certhia > Certhia americana. Next base: position 7,352,148 of record CM031880.1, on the reverse strand, counting down.
CAAATGCCAGTGAATCCTGGCAGCATCTCCTGGTGGCCATCTGGGGTTTATTGGCAGCCCAGACAGAAACACGAGGTTTTATAAACTGCTGAGAGTTGTAGCATCAGCTGTTAATTCCTGAGAGAGGATTGGTTTGAATACTGCTTTTAAATGTTAAATTTAAGGATTTGAATATATGCTTCGTGTATCACTTTATCTCACTTTGTACATGCCCCACATATAAAAGACTTTGGAAGTTTTCTGGATAGACTTTGATCTATTTTTGTTCTTATTTGCCTTGTACTAAGGATGTTTTTCATAGCAGAGCTCTGTAATTAATGAAGAAACCACATTACTATCTACCAGGCAAAATTGTTAATCAAGATGTCTCCCCTTTCCTCCCTTGCTTAGACTGAAGATATTGAAGAATTAATTCCCAAAGGACTGTCTGAGGCAACAAAGCAGCAGATTCGTTATCTCCTCCAGGTATGGGAGCTTGGCAGCCTGTAGGAACTGGGAGCAGCAGGAGCTGGCTCACACACGGGAGGGACTTGGTTCTTAACACCCTTCACTCTCTTCCCTCATCCCACTGTTTCTGGAGTGAAGGGGGTGGAATGGTGGCTTTAAAGGAAGTGTCACATGGACCTACAATCCACTTGTGCATTTTAAACTGAGCTTTACTGGGGCTTTCCTGCAGTTTCATTGGAAACTGTCTTGGCTTTTGACCACTGACAGGAGAACAGAGGCCTTTCATCTTTCTGTGTTGTGTATTAAGGCTTTACTTTAAAAGCCAGACGCGAATAGGAGGTGCTAAAAACCCAGAAGCAGAGCCTGAATCCCACCTGCTCCCAGCCCAACCCCATGGCTGGGCATGGAGCAGGGAGGGAGAGGTGGGGAGGCAGCTGAAGAACCAGCCCAGGAGACAAACCCCTTTACACCTGCCCCACAACAGGAATGGTTCTGTTTGTTGCCAAATGCCAAAAGCACATCTCAGCACTCAGAGCTGCCTTAGCCAGGCAGGTGTGTCAGAGCAGGATCCAGGGCAGCCTCAGCAGGAGTGTCCTGATCTGGGCTCTCTCAGGTAGGGGGAGGGTGATCCTACCTGGGAGCTGCATCTTGGAATCACTTCCTGGTAAAAAAAATCCAACGAAATGGAGTTGAGAAGGAGCAGCCAGGTCTGAGTTCACAGCTGCCCTGCTCTGACCTCCCCCATCCCTTCCAACAGAATTATTCTGTGCTTCTCTTACAAGGAAGATGGACATCAACCCCCAAATATTCCATGGCCTCATGCTGGCACAGTCCTGGGAGGCTGATTCAGCCCCAGGTGAAAAAGCTGGAACAGGCATTTCCTGCTGTCTCTATGTCCAGCTGGTTTTACATCCTCACAGCTGTGATTATAAAATGCAGCCAGAATGGCTTTTGGGGAGCCAGGTGTTGTCAGGATCCACCCAGAGTGCTCTCAGAGCCCTTGGCCACCAGCACAGAGCTGGGAGGGAGGATTTGCACAGCCCAGGACCCCGAGCTGGGAATGCCCAGAGGCTCCTCTAAGGACACAGAGAATTCCACTGGAAAAGCACATAGCACCTCTGGGATTTTGCAACCTCCAGCCCTAAGCAATTGCTGAGTGGGCTTTTACTTCCATTTTTATGGTTTAAATTTCACCATTAACTCAATTCCTTTATTCAAACTACTCTCTAGTGTATTACACAATAAAACCAACAAACCCATAAGGCAAAAGTGAAAATCCACTTTAATTCCAACCCAAACAAAAAGGTGAGTTACAGCAGGAATGAAGTCCCAGTCACACCATGGCACCAGGGGGGATAAAAAACTGGGCAAGGACCAATCCCCATATGGATAGAGAGCATGAGAGCTCGTTCTTCCAAGTTAAGGGAACACACAGGAGGGTTTCACTTTTGTCCAGACAAGAAAAGACCACAGCTTTTGCACAGAATATTCAGCCCTTCCAGAAGAGTTACAACTTGAGGAGTTATTTTGTGTGTCCTTTCAAAGTCTATTTTGCTTCTTTTAAATATTATAAATCTATCATGAAATGCAACAATTTATGTTTTACCTGAATCAATACACAGCTATTACAGACATTAAAATTAACATTCCAAAGGAGAACAGTGTTGGGCTGTGGTCACTTCTGGCCTTCTTTCATCCAGGTGACTCCTTTCATCTTTGGGATCTTTTTCCTTTTAAAGGGAGGAGTTGACTGTATGAGCTTTTTTAATTTAAATGTTTTAAAATGTTAATTAAATTCCCTCACCCTTGAGCCCAAAGCTTTGCCAGATCTCAAACATGACTCGTTCCTCTGTGTCTTTTCAGGCAGGGCAATAATTTTTAAAACAGTGTAAGCACAAAGCTTTGAAAGCTCAAATAATTGTGCAACATTAACACATTTATTTTTCCTTTTATTGGTGTACAAAGGCAGTTCCTTACCTTATTGTTCCTTCCACTTTAACAGTGTTATCCTTTGTTACAAGGCAGAAATTGAACACTGGCATTTGCAGAACAAAATGCAATGAAAATGTTTCCTGAAACTGTGGGCACTTCAAAGGACGTGCAATGGTTTTAGAAGTTCCTGTCAGCTGTAAAGCAGTTTCTGTTCTACTTCTTGTCAGGCATGTTGTAAACAAAGATGTCTAATTAATCCCAATTATCCTTTGAATTTTTCCCCTCCCAGATGAGAGCGACATCGGACAAATCCCTGAGACTTGTGCTTTCCACGTTCAAGAATCTGCGTGAGGAGCTCTGCCATTTGCAGGATGACCTGGGGGTGAGTCCTGTTCCTCACTGCCCATGGCTCATCCAGCTGCTCCCAGCTGGCAGCACAAGCCCAGGGCTGGCACTCCAGGCTGTGACTATGCTGGTGGCAGAGCCTGCTCTGTCAGTGCCTCGGGGGGCTGGCTGGATGGGGTGGCTTTGGCAGCTCCAGGAGTTCTCTGGGCTGGATGGATGGGGTGACTTTGGCAGCTCCAGAGGTTCTTTGGCCTTCAGCCATCCCAGCCCTGTAGCTGTGGATGCAGGCAGCAGATCATTCCTGTTAGGGAAGCAGCAATGTTTCCCACACCAGTCCAAGTGCTTGGTACTGCTGGGAATGTCACAGCATTGTCCTGGAAAATGCAAAGTTGAGGGAGAAGGAATTTGACCTTGAGCACAGAGCAAGGAGTCTATGCAGTTGGCTTAGTTTAGGGGTTGGTGTTCTTCATTTGGGGTTTTTGTTGGCTTCTATTTAAATTGTTTCTGGGACAGACTGGAAGGGCAGTGTCCAGGATCCCAGCACTCACCACCCAGCACAAAGTCACAGGCACTACAGTGTGTGCTATGTACCTAAACCCCAAACTTTGAACAAAGTTGAGCATTTTCTCTGTTCTAAAACATCCCTTTATTAATGACTGTGTTGCACTTTATGGGAAGAGTTCACTGAAAAATTGCAGCTTTTGACTGTACACTTTTGTCCTGCAGAAGCTGGAAACTGACAACATCTTGCTGAAGAAGGATTTGGCTTTTAAGGATTCTCAAGTAAAAGAATATGAAACAATGCTGGCTTCTCTGAGGGAGAACAATCGTCAGCAGCAGGTGAATTGAGAAACATTTTTAGTGTCATTCCAGGCAGCCAAAATGGGGGCAGTTTGCTGACTATTGGGTACTCTGAGTAACTGCTGCCTGCTGTGTGTGTGATGCTGTTCCTCCCCTGAGGAATTCCATGTGCTCATTCCCCCTGTGCTTTCCAGCAAGGGCTCAGGGACAGCACTGCCAAATGCCACTCCCTGGAGGAACAGCTCCTGTCCCTGCGGCTCAGCGAGGGTGACAAGGACTGCCAGCTGAAGGAGCTGGAGTACAGCAAGAGGGCCCTGGAGCAGGAGATCCAGAGCCTCAAGCTGCAGGTGAGGGTTCACCTGGCTGACTGCAGTAGCTGAGTCCCAGTCTCAGAGGGCTCAGTGTAGGAAAACTACTGATGAAAACTCTCTTGGTAAAATAAAAACGTGTTCTTTGCTGCAGAGCTGCTCCAGCCCAACCCTGCAGACCACGACGGACGAGCTCTCCAGTCGCTACGTGGAGATGATCAACAACCTGAGGGAGGACAAGGACAGGGAGATCCGCAGCCTCAGGGTAAGGGGCTCTGCTGGCACTGGCTGTATGCAGGGATCTACCACTGGCACTTTCTGGGTGTCTTCTGTGCAGTTACTTTACTCATAGACACTGGTGATGGTTTGAAACCTTTAGAGTAGAACATAAATCACAAAAAACCCCCCGACTTCTTTACATAAAGAAATTAGGGGTCAGTCTGATTAGCAGGCTGTCTAAAAGGTTATTTTGTGTGTCCTGGTAGCATAAGAAAAGATGCCCAATAGGAAACAAATAAATCCCAGTCACAGATGCATGTAGGAAATGTCTCTCATGGAAATCAGTGGTAAAAGTCTCCCAACACTGGAAGCCAATTCAACTGGTTCACTGCTGGTTTAGCTTTAGAATTATAAAATCAATAAATTAATACTGGGTAGAATTCATTCCAATTAGCACTTTGTGAATTTACTGTGTGGCTCAACTTCCTGACCTGCAAATCCCTGGGTCTCACTGTTGCTGGTGTTAATGAAATGCCACCCCAGGAGCCCTGGGTTGGTGCTGAGGGGCCCTGCTCAGAGCCCCCCACACCTGAGAGCTCCTGCCTTGTTCTGCAGTCCCAGCTGTGCCAGTTCCAGCAGGACATAACCAGGAGAGAGGGGAGCAACAGTGACTTGCAAATGAGGCTGCACGAACTGACATCGCTGCTGGAGGACAAAGAGGCTTTTATTAAACAACAGCAAGAGGTAAAATAATACAAGTTATTGCTCTTCTAAGGGTTTTTGTGTTTAAGCCTCCATGTACTGTGTAGGTGGAACCTTAGCAGGAAGTCCCTTGTCCTCTCCTGGCTCAGGAAAGGGGGTTAAGATTTGTTCTAGCTGAATGCTGTTGCTCTGCCAGCCTTCTGGAAGGGCAGATTTTCAGACTGTTGAGACAAATTTCTGCAAATATTTTGTTGTGGCTTTAGTGAGCTGATGCTTCAAAAAACATTACTTCACATCAATGTTTGCTTTTGGTTTTCTCAGGAGCTCTTCAGACTGAAGCATGAGAAGTTATCCGGCAGTCAGTCCCCTGGGGTGACAGCCATCATCACTAAAAAGTAACGTGTTATTCACCTTTTTTAAAAAGGCTTACTTTTGTTTAGGCTCTGTTAAACAACCTGTTCAACTCTCTGCAGGTACAGGAATCAGTATCCTATTCTGGGTCTCCTGTCTGATGACTACAAGGTCACGTCACCTGTCAATAAATCACAGACAATTGTAATTGAGAGGACCGGGGAGATCTGGAAACACGTAAGTTTACCTGGAGATGGCCTGTTCTGTCTGCAATCCCTAAGTGTTCAATTTAACTTCAAAGCAAGTATCACCCAAACTGAGAGCTCAGAGATGCCCTCGTGGTAATTTAACTGCAAAAAGCAAAGTGACTGAAGCCAGGGAACTGTCCCAGCTCTTTCGAGCAGGCAGTAATTGGTGGGTGTGGTACAAATAAAACCTTTTGTTGTTTTCCCTGGCACATAATTACCCTGAACAAAAGCAGCAGCGTCGCTCTAACACTGGCCCCGGGGTGTTGCTTTACTGGGCAGGTAGGCAGGGACTGTGTCCTGCTGTGCTCTCAGGAGAGGAGGGATTTGGGAGGGCTGTGCTCTTCTGCATTAGGAGCATTAATGACTCCAAGCCATTACTAAAACATACAAAGCACCACATCCCTGAAACTCACCTGGAGCTGGGGCAGTGACAAACCCAGGAATGCAGAAGAGTGGCGATATTTTAAGGAGTGATTCAGAGTAAAAATAGAAAATAGAGCTGCAGAAGCTATTTGTGTTACAGGCAGGGCTCCTGGTGCCAGGTCTGGCTATGAGGTAAAGGCTGGAGAAACGGCAGGGTGGCCAAGCAGGGGGTGGTGGCTGCAGGCACGAGGTCACAGCAGCACAACCACGGGGAGGGCACAGCCAGGGGACAGTTCTGTGACAGCCTGAGCAGATGGAGGTAACACACCTGGCATGTCCCTCAAGGGGACCTTGCCTGCAGCAGGATTAAGAAAGCAAAAGGCTCAGGTCACTGGCAAAGTGCAGAGTTTTGCTAGTGAGCCCTAAACCTCACCCAGGTGCATTGAAACCTAGTGAAATGTCAAGCAATGAAACATCAATAGAGAAATGAAAAAGTAAAATGTTTGGTACAGAGGGAAGGCTCAGTGGTCCCCTTGGACCCTCTACAAGAGAAAACAAGCAGGTAATTAGATGCTTTATGGGAGGTAGTTCTGTTTCATAACAGAAACAGGTTTGTGTATTTATTCTAACAAGCTGCTTGTTTCTTTTAGGAATGAGAAAAACCTCAGCGCTGCTCTAAGGAGTTCACAACCACTAAAACTGCTTTACTTTCTGCTCTTCTGCATCCAAAAAAAAGTTCAGTCTGATAGTGAGGAAGGCTGGGAAAACATTAAGGACTCACTTTTCCCCTCGGAAGAGTGGGATGCCATCCCTCTGTGGACTTCAGCTGTTCTTGACTAGCTCCTGCTCTTCAGCCACTCCTGAGGCAATCTAGGAGACAAAAGGAAGACACCTGAAACCTTTTCCTCTTCGTCCTTGTAGCCCTGTTCTGTCTCCTCACGCTGAGAGTGAGAATGACCCCGAGGTCAGTCCCACCCCTCCCACAGCTGCTTTCAGTGCAGAGTCACGGGCTGAACGGGAACTTCAAAAACACCTCACTGGGAACTGCTCCTTACCTGACACCTGCCTCTGTCTGGGAAGCTCGGACACAAAGGACAAAACTTAAATCAAACCCAGCTTCTGAGCTGGCAAATGCCAGCAGGACCCAGTTCAGTGAAGGGCTGGGCCAAGGCTCATTTTAGAGAATGTTTCTGACCTCAGAGGTGATCTATTTTCAGCCCCAAACCAGCTGTAAGTATTTATTTGCTGTGCTTCAAATTTTTAAGAGTTTGGTATATTTTTATATAGAAGAACTTTGTGTGAAAATAACTCATGGACTAAATTTCCTTATCAGACCAACCTGCCACTTACAATTTCTGCTCCTTGCAGGACCACAGAAATTCTTTCAAAATGATTTGGTGTTCATGATTCAGCAGTTGTCTGAGCAACACAGCACAGAGACTCACAGGGAAAGTTTGCAATGCTGCAATTCAAAGGTGCTCTTTTATAGTGGGGTTCTTGCTTTGCTTTCCTGCTGCAGCCATGTATTTCTGTTCCCAGATACTATAGACCCTAGGCAATGTTTAATGGGGAAAGAATGCTGGAGGCTACCTGTAACCATGAAATAAACCCAAGTCTAACTCTCTGGATCATTGTCTGTCTGTCCTGAAAACATCTTGTTTACAGCTGGAGGGGGGAGGTGGTGTCTTATTCCTCTCCATGAATTTTTACAAGTGAAGGATTAGGGCTGGCTCCCTTTTCTGGCTGCTGCTGCCAGAATTCCCTCAGGTACTGCTGGATGTCCAGCTGGCCTTGAGCTCTTCAGAACTGGGCAAAGAGCCACGAGTAAAACCTGGTCTTGCTGCTGCTCTGTGAGTGTGTCCAGGCTGAGATGGGCCTGAAGGTTCACCAGCCTGGTCCCCCCCTTGAGCTTGGCGTTACAGGAACAGGCTTTAATTAGTTAAATACTCTCATTTGAACAAGGAGTGCCTTGCCCCTCTGCATTCAGTAATTATTCTAAAACATCTAAAGCAGAGCAGTGAACAAAAGCTACATCTACACTCAGAGCTAACTTGCTCCTGTCCCATGCCAGTGTCAGTGCAATAAATAATTTTAGTTACACTATCAGCAAAAAAACTTTTCACCTTTGGTGATCTTAAACATAAAAAAGGCTAATAGCACTGAGTTTGTTTAATGCCATCAGAGTTACCTGTGCAAGTGTCTGGGTGCAGGTGCTCCTGGTGCTCCCACCAGGGCTGGGGGCTTCCCACAGCTCAGATGAAGCTACAAAGAGCAGAAATGGGAATTAATAATGGCCACAGTTGCTGATGGCTCATGCCAGCCATGGATTTCCCAACCAGCCCGTCAGTGACACCAACCTGTGTTTCCTCCACTCCATGGCACAGCACAGGGCACACAGGGACAGTTCTCAGACCAGGAGCTGCTGGGTGTGGTGAGACAATTCCATGGCAAAGGCCACCATCAGGCAAATGCTCTTTTCAAGTCCAGCTCATCCAGCCCAGTGCAAACACCATCCTGAGGCAGCCAGGAAAGCTGCAGCCTGCTCAGAAAAAGCCCAGGTTGCTGCTCAGGCCAGCCAGCTCTCTGTCCTGGGAGTAGCAAGGACAGCTCCTCCAAGAATCTGAAGATCACCAGACCCTGTAAATGCTGTCACTACACTTTGTACTCACAGAAAACACAAAGCAATGAATGGTTGTCAAAAAGCTGAATTAAGGCTAGTAGATAAAACATATGGCAAATTATTTATAGGCTGCTTTTATTTTCAAACCATACGTGTTTAAAAAGCAAATTTAGTATTTTTTACTATGAAGTACCTGTTACTGTGGGCTCACCTGTCCCCTCTTTGCTGTGGAACTGGAACTGATTTATCTAATGTGGTTTCTACTGGAGTTTACAGAAACTCATTTTCTCATTTACTCAGCTCTGAAAATCTTGGTTAGAAGCATTTTACTTTACCTCATTCCCCACCTCAATTTCAAGTATGTCCCCCAAGACTTCTACATTTTTTCCAGGAATAAATTAGAAAAAAGTCAGACACTATTTACTTTATATAATTACAATAATATACATTCCTCTCTGTCTTTATCTGCCAGAATGTAAAGTCTTGTTTTGCACTGAAAAGGAGAAAATTGTCTTCTGTTTCTTGACTGACCTTTCTGCACTGCTGAAGTTTCTCTGCCTCAGCTGTAAAATAAAAGCCAAAGAGAGCCCTGGCTGGGAAGTCCCTGCCAACTCCAGCAGCCACTAGCCCACACCCAGAACCTCACCTTAACCTCCAGAGTTCTGCTGCAGCTCTTCCGTGTTTGATCTCTCATTTATTATATACCTTTAATTGTGGGTAGTTGAAACCTGAGGAAAGAAAAACAGCTGATGATCAGGATGTGAATCACTTCTAACTGCACCTGTCAGCCCAATGAAAAGCTGCACCAAACAGATCTGACATTTCAGAGCAAGCCTTGCACACCTTTGTGAGGCTCTGCTTGCTCAGGCACCCCTGACCTGTCACAGATCTCAAATATTTACTGGGATTTGGGAACTGTCCCTCAAAATTCTGAGGATTCAGGTGGCATTTTATCCTTGCATTTCAGAAGATTTACAACACCACTTCCTAGTAAAATCTATGTCAAGGACAGCAATCGACCTCCTGCTTTGATACAGAACAATTAATTACCTGGTTACTTGGTCTGTCTGTAGGGTGGAAAAATGAGCCAGCACAGCCACGGGCAGAGTCAGGGATCATCTTCAGGCTATGAAGAAACTCCTTCAGTCCATGGACTCAACATAACACTCAGGAACAAAACACTGACATTGTCAGAAATCCACAGCTTTAGATCACTAAGATTTTCTTCCTTCTGAATGCTGGGCTTGCAAGGAAAAGCAGCAACAAAACCCAGATGAATTCATTCCTGTCTGCTTAATTTCTGCTCTTTGTGCAAAACCTACGAGTTCAGTGGCTCAAAGCCCATTGGTAATCCTCGATGAAGGGCTCATTTAATAGCACATGTTCTTCTTCAGCTTTTTAATCTGTTACTGTTGTTGTAATTCAGGTATTCTAAAAAGAGAGGGAGTTTAGGATAGCAGCGTTTTTAGCATTTCATTCTGCAAATTGTTCTATTAGGTAAAAAGACAAAAACACCTACCTGTGTTTTCCCAAAATATGTGAGAAGTTTTTTGTTCTCTTAAAGGAAAAAAGATTTTCAAAGGAATGTCAGTATCACATTTGATAATTAGTTTAGAAATAAACAAAACGAACACAAATACATTACCTGTAAGTTTAAAGGGCTAAATCAAATCAAATGTTCTCTCCTCAAGAGTCTGATAAATAGACCTGCAGTAACCTGTTTGCTTGAAACGTGATTACATATTAATTAGTGAATAATTAGCAATTAAAAATATCAGGCAAATTTACAGAGAATGGGATTTTCCTGAGCACCAGAAATGAAAAGGAAACTCCAAAAAATCTGGAGTGCAAGAGATGCGTTTTATTGTATGCCCGTTACGATGAGTAACACATTTAGAAATAATAATCCCACAGAACAGTGACAATCTTATTTTACAGCGTGTACATCATTTTTTACAGCCACATAAAACACTTATTTGTCTAAGAGATTTCCCAAATTTTAACTTTCTGAAGTTTAGAAATATAAAAAAAATTTATTCTCAAGGAACTGATTCTCATCTGGTGCAAAAACAAAATATGAACATTATCTGGAACACAAAGCCACAATATAGCATGAAGTTACAATTTCTCATGTGAACAGCTGTGTGCAAACATGAAGCAACTAAAAAAAGTAAAAAATACACATTATATGCATAACATTTATGACCAGGTTTTTCATTAAATAGCCCTAGACCAGCTCGTTATATAAGCGCCATTGGATTTGCAGCATGCTAACACAAAGCATTTTTAAAGGGATGCATATTTTAAATGTATACACTGTAAACTCAAGATCCACCTCCAAACTCTAGTGGCAGCAGATTTTTCTGGTTAAATACTGCATATATACTTTCTTACAGATTGAAAATGCATGTTTATAGCATGGTATAGATCTTTTTTTAAAAGAATCGATTAAAAGGTGCAATTTTATGTCTATATGGAAAATTTCATATTAGGAGGTAGGACAGTAACTGTCATACCTGCTAAGAACATTGCCCTAAAGAACCTCTAAGTACTTTGAATTTTAATTAAAAAAACCCTACAGTTTTCAACTGTTTTTAATATTCTTTTTAGAGAAGACTTTAAAGTAGGAAGGAAAGAAATTAGTGTTGAGTCACAACACTATGAGCTGCATCCATTTTTATCCTTTAAAAAAAAAAAGTCAGATTCAAAGTTAATTTTGTTATATGTGCCATACTGAACAACATTCAACTGTAGTTTCAGGTAAAAAAAGGGAAATTATATACATATACATCTTTAACCCTAGCACCAGAACACCACCTCTGAGACCATAACATAATGCTCTATTTTAAACATCATATCCTGCAATAAAATAGGTTAGCAGCTTTGAAAACCAGTAAAAAAATGCTTCTTGGACCTAAACTAATAAAGGAAACCAAAAAGTTTCCCTATGAAATGTTTTAAAAAAAACCCAAACTGAACAAGGGACACCCCCCTCCCCGCCCCCAAATTTTGCCAGTTCTGGAATTCAATTTCTAGGCACAATTGAAAACGTTGTGATGAATTGTCTGACTAAAACTCCCCGTTCCAAACTGCACAAGAAGTGAAGAGGGGCTCCTCTGCAAACCCTCTGTAGCTCACCCCACCAGGGATCTGTTTCCATACTGGAGACACACGTTGGGACTGACAGAATGGGTCACACAATCAGCTCTGCCCTGTCCTCTAGACTCAGCAATGGCAAATACTGTTCACTTGGAGACATTCATCCATCTTTCTGCAAGTTTAAGACATTCATCCATCCTCTGCATTCTCTAGTGCTCTTTAGGTTGTGATCAGCAACAATCATAGGGCTATGAGATCCCCTGCCAACCCTAATACTTTTTTAAGACTTTTAATACAAAGAATGTAAAGTTATGGTTTAATATCAAGCTTTGAAACCAGGAGAAACAGTTCGTGAGATTTATTTTTTTTCCCCAATTAGCATATCACAGTTTCTACACCGCTTCCTTCTGGAGCTCACCTATCACATTATGGCCTCTTTGTGGTGCCTCATTATGTGCTGATTTTTCTCGGAGGGCCTGCGGAAGCCCTTTTTGCAGTACTCACACCTGTGGGGGTAGTCTTTGGTGTGGATGGAGATGACGTGGCGCTTAAAGCCCGACGCGTCCGTGGTGCTGTACTCACAGTACTGGCACTGGTAAACCTTCCTGCCACTGTGGGTCTTCATGTGCTTCTTCAGTTCGTTCTGCTGCCTGAAGCCCCTTTTACACCTTTTGCACTTAAAAGGCAGGTCCTTGGTGTGAACGGAGAGGATGTGCCCACTGAGCACAAAGGGATCGGAGGTTTTGAAGTCACAGTGCCTACACTGGTGGATCTTTTTCCCTTTATGGGTCTCGCTATGCTTTTTGAGCTCCGAGGGCCGGTGGAAGCCTTTCTCACACACCTCACACTTGTGGGGAAAATCCTTGGTGTGCACTGAGATGATGTGTCGCTTCAGGTCACTGGAGTTGGTGCTCTTGTGGTCACAGTGGGGACACTGGTGAGTCTTATGCCCTTGGAAGAGCTCGGTGTGCTGCTGCAGCTCCTTCTCGTCGGCGAAGGCCTGGGGACAGTGCTCACATTTAAAGGGCAGGTCGGTGCCGTGTTTGGTTTTGATGTGAGTTTTCAGGTTGGATTGGTCAGCACACCTGAACACGCAGTGCTGACACTGGTATGGCTTTTCCCCCGTGTGGGTCCTCATGTGCTTTTTCAGCTCCGAGGGGTGGCGGAAGCCCTTCCCGCACTCCACGCACACATGAGGGAAGTTCTTGCTATGGACTGCCAGCAGGTGCCTGTTGAGCAGCCCCTGCTCTGCAGTCTCATAGTCACAATATTTGCACTTGTGGAGCTTGGGCTCCTTGTCCCTCAGGATGAGTTTATTGGAACTCAACGGGCTCGCCTCTCTGTATCTTCTCGTGTACTCCGTAAACTCGTGCGTTTTATCAACTTTGTTTATAAGTTTATGGCTTTCCAGATGATTGTGGAAACTTACTTTTTTGTTAGTTGTAAAGTCACAGTCTGTACACTGGTATTTCTTCTTGATCATATGATCGGGATGGTTCTTCATATGCCTTTTCAAGAATCCTCTGGATTTAAATTTTTTCCCACAAATATGACAAGGGTAAACTGTTAAGGGCTGTCCATCAGGACCTATTATAACAGCTGTTTTTGAACAAACAAAAACAAGTTATGAAGGAAACACATTTACTGATTAAGAAGTTTTAAATCAGCCAAGTGCTGTTCAGATTCATGCACTTACACTTGCAGCAGAGAGAGAGTGGCTCAGTAGTTTAAAAACAACCAATCCACAGCACCTATAGTTTATATAGTTCTGTTTTAGAAACTGCTCAAACAGATCAGGAATATCACATGTCCACTGAATATAGCCATGGGTACTTTTTAATAGCTTGCAACATTCCAATGAATTGCATCAGCCCTGAGTGTACTGACTCTGAATAGCAAAATATGACATTTTCTAGGCACAGAACTGGAGGGGGGAAGGACACAGGAAATACGCAAATCATCATTTATAGCTTTTAATTCTGCATCAGCTTAAAAAAGAGAAAAGGAATAGGACAGGAGTAAGTGGCACTCCATGACAATACCGTAACCATCCAGTGTTTACCTGTTTGCCATTGCCTGGCCTCTCCTCTCCTCCTTTTCTTGGTTTTTTGTTTGAGCACTCTATTAGTGCTAATGCTATCACAAATCTGCAGGTACTGTGTTGCATTACCGTTTTTGTTTTCTAATCGTGTATCCAAGTTATTTCCTAGAAACAAAAATTAGACACCATAAAAAACCTTAAACAACTTGTTTCTTTGGGACTGACGACTGGAATTGCACAGCAGCATTATCTACTCTTTAAAATCAAGCATTGCCCATTCCTCTACCACCAACATACATTAAAAAGAAGAGTGCTAATAGGAACCGCTTTCTATCTTTCCTGGCAAAAGTCAAGGGTATGATTGTTCAAACACTGATTAATTTCTAAATATATTCCTTGATTTTTATTTAACTTCTTTTCTCTTCTTAACGACTGCATTATCTTTTCTGTCTGCAAAACTACATTAAGAACTTGGCAATACCTCCCAACTTCCCCACCCCCTCCAAAGGCCTACAGACATCTAGAACTGTTTTCATTCAAAACAGTAGAGAAAGACTGTGGAGTCCTTCAACATCTAATTTATGGCTCATTCTTTGCATCTCTGATTAGGAGCACTGACACAGAAATATCTATTTTTTTCCAAGACAGTTTTAGTTTGAATGCTGTTAAAAGTTCTCACCTGCCGCTTGCCCATCTTCGTATCTTCGGGGAAGCCTTCTTTCATCTCCTGCAGAAAATGGTATTTTAGTCATTATAAAATAGTATTCTTTTAACAGATGCTGCTTTTGAAAGCCTGATAATGAGAGAAAACTAACTTAGCTAATAACTTACAGGTTAACACCCTCCAAGGGGAGATGTGCAGCTCTGTGTTGTGTAAACATGAGCCTCAGGAGACAAAATCCCATCTCTGGGATGAGTTAATATCCACCCCATCTGTCATTGCATGCTTACCCTCCTGGCTCTCCTGCTTTCCATTATTAATATGTTTGTTCCTGCAAACTTTTAACCTCATTTATCCCCTCAGATAGCAATGCAGAGGTTATCTGAAATGCACACTTTGCTCCTGAGATGGAAGCATGTTATCTGGCTGGAGTAGAAGCAGGCAGATAAGAGGACTTGGTCCTTATCAGCCTCTCAGCACAATGGAGTTCTGGAGGTGCACAAGGAATACCTCAGGAGCACACTCCTCACTTTGCACTGCAAGTATTTGCTGCCATGTGCCAAAGCTCTGTGGTTCTGAAGCACTTTACCAGCCCAACTGTTGGGCTGTCATTACCACACCAAGGAATTTTCACTAACTTGCTTAAGTAATTGTAACAGAAACTATGGATAACTTGGTGCCTTCTTAACAAATATTTAACACACCAAAACCCAAGGAAATTATACAAAAGAATAGACTTAATTACAATGTATCCTAAGACACTTCCACTATTTGAAAACAAATCACTTTTTTGTTTCCCACCTGAAGGATTAACAGGCTTAAAACATATATAAACTGAAATTATTAGAACATATTTACACATTTATCCCTTTTCACAGTCTTTCCCCCTTCCTCCTACTAATGTAAAATACTTAAGACTGTTCTTGTAGTGTAAGATGTTCAACATGAAGCATCAAACCCCACATACTCTGTACATCTGAGCTGGCATCTGAACCAAAACCAAACTCCTCCTAACAAACTTTCCTTTCTACTCCATGAAGCTCAACAGACAGCAATCACTGGATGGCAGAGAACAGGAGCTGTTTCCAAACCCCAAGAACAAGGTGAGGTCATCCCAGAGATGCTGGCAGCTGCAGGAGGGAGGAAATAATGGCAGGGATTTTCAGGAAAGAAGGACAGGTTCCTACCGTAAGCAGCAGCCCAAGCAACGGGGACAAACGTTTTATTCACGCCCGAGTCCTCAAGCTGGGTGTCTGGAAGGGATGTGGCTTCTTCTTCCCCTACAATAACTTCCATATAAACTTCATCTGCTATTTCAGCACAGCCTGGATGAAGGGAGGAGAATAAATCTTTAATTTTATTCTGCCTGTCCTAACTTTTCCTTCATTTAATTAGCTCTCGCTCTAATTGATACCCATTATAAATTAATTTTCTTCCTTTGGCATTTATGGGATCATTGCTTATTCAGATACTCCTTAAAGAGAGAAAATATGTATCAATAAATACTAATCCAAAACAAATGCCCGTAAGATTTCCAGTACACAAATTCATGAACTTGCCACTGATGACATTTGCCACTTTGTCAGAAAGCTGCTTAATTCACAGTACGAAAACAGAAAAACAAGTTTGACTAACCTCATTAACTTCATCCATGGATATATTCAATTTTATATAAATAGTGAAATGATTGCACACAGTATGCACAAAGTGCATTATCCACATCACTTTAAAATAATTATAGCCTGCTTTAAATTTTTAGGGAAGATGAGCTTAGTTTTCTACTACTTCAGGCTGCAGAATCCTTCAGAAAAAAAAAATGTCCTTAAGAATGATGGTTTTATGAGTGTACAAACAGCATGAGAAACAAGAATGTTTCTTATTATGCTTACTAATATCTTCATCTTCCTGAGAAGAGTCCTTAACAGCCATGTAAACCATTTTTTCTCGCTGCATTCTCCCAACACCTCCTTGTTCAATGACTCCAGCTACAGAATGGCCATTGTGAAAGTCACTCTCAGTGACAATTTCTGTCCCACCTTGAACAAAAAGAAGTTACACACATTAAATCAATGTGAATAAAGCCACTGGTAAGATTCATTTCAGATCCATTTCAGTATTTTTTTTTTACTTGCTGGGACCCCCTCCCTGAGAGCAGCTCAAAGAACACCCCCACTGGGAATTACTTCTCAGCCATCAGAGATTTTGGCTCTCCCTGCTGCTGCACGAGCAGTCTGCCCCTTCTGTCCCTGGAGATTGACAGCCCATCCCCAGAGGAACAAACTATTTTGGGAACGGGGCCTGGGAATGATCCAGAGGTTTCAGCTCCAAGAACAACCAAGAGGGGGATTCTGCTTTTTCAGGATCAGACACAGGTGAGTTGTGTATCCCTTCAGAGCACAGGGATTGCTGTGGGGAATGGGAACTGCAGAGAATTCTGAGTCCCTTGGTTCACCTGCAGCCCCAGAAATTTTCCCCTCTCTCTGCAAAGGCCACCAAAGGCTCCCACCAACAAAAGGGATCCATTCCAGAGGCTCTGCTGTGCTGACACACTTGTGTCTTGCAAAGTCAGAGAAAAGCAGCAGCTGAAAAAACAGCTGCAGACACACAGCCACTCCTGCATTCGGGCTTTGGCTGCCTGAAAATAGCCCTGCTAATCAAAAATGAACTCGAGACTAATCCACACCCAGCATTTGCTGCATCTGGGCAGCCTCCACAAAAGTCACGTTCTACAAAACACTCCAGTCACTGGATTACATGGAATGAAGAACAGAAAGACTCTGAAACACTTCACACTACTGAAAGAATAAAAAGGATTTCAAGGTACCTATTTCTACATCATCTTCAGCTTCAGCTTTAAATATGTAGACTTTGATAACTTCTGAACCAAAGCCATCATCTTTAGCAACATCATCATTTGCCACCTCGGTACTGATCTTCAAGGGAGTGCTTCCTATATGGTCCAATTTCTCTCCAACATCATCCACTGCAAAGAGAAGAGAATAATAATGAGGTTCAAACACATTTTTAGAAGTCAAAG
This sequence comes from Certhia americana, assembly GCA_018697195.1. Classification (NCBI taxonomy): domain Eukaryota; kingdom Metazoa; phylum Chordata; class Aves; order Passeriformes; family Certhiidae; genus Certhia; species Certhia americana. The sequence continues at coordinate 7,334,974 of CM031880.1, read as the reverse complement.
CAATCAGTAGCATGATTTCCTCCACTATTCTCCCCATGCACAGGAAAGGTTTGTATTCATAAGTGGCCTTTAAAAGCAGCTCATTTCAAGAAGCTTAAAAGAGATTCCAGAAGTTCAGTATTTTACTGCAATTCAGGAAACACAGCAGGAATTACAGAATGAAGGACACAAGAGGGAGCTTGTCATCAAAGGGAATGAGTTAACTGGTTATGGCTGAAACTAATACTCTTAGAAAACAAAAATCTATCAATAATTAAAATTAAACATCTCTATAAAAGCATTAAAAATTAACCCAGAATTGCCTGTTACAGTCTAAGAGTTCTCAAAAGTTTCACTCTGATGCATAGTGACTAAAATTTAGTGGCTGAAACTCTTGTGAGTGTGATCACTTCCCAGCTAGAGAAGTGTGCATCAAAAATCTGACTGTATCTTCTCTCTAAAAGAAATGATGATTTTATCCACTTTATCACTTAAAAACATACACATTAATGAAGATTAATGCATGACATACAGCTGATTAAAAGATGCAGTGACAATAAATTCAAATACTACTATGAGCATTGACTTCTCATTCTTTACACCACTCACTCGCTGATTATTTGGTTTACACATTCAAAATGTTCTAAGAAAAAAAAATACATCCAAACTATTAAAAGCAACATATTTTGGTAGAAATGGCATTCACAGAGATGACCATAGATACACCTCAAACTGCCAACACAGAGGGCACTGAACTCAGCATCTGACACATGTACTGACACACTTCTCTCCCAGGATAAATTTAGCTCCTGTGCAGATGGTCAACACAAACCTGTGCAGTGCTGAACACCCACTGAAGTCCTCTAAATAGAGGAGAATCCCACAAAACGTAGACAAAATCTGAATGAAATACATTCCAGGGAAACAGCATCTTATTGCAGACATAACATTAAAATATGTGTGCACTAAGCAAAGAAAAACCTCTTAAAATGAACACTGAGGTGAGAGCAGAGCGTTCTGACTCCACAGGGATGCCAAGGCTCTGATTCCTGGGAAAAGCTGGCTTACCTGGGATGGCTGCAGTGGCCCCCAGTCCCCTCCCAGTTTCCTGCTCTCAGGGCACTGGTGGCTGCTCCCAAGAGCTGCTTTAACCCCTCTGAGCCCTGGGTTAAACTGGAGTCACTGTCAGCAGGGGAATGGGAATCCACCCCAGCAATCCCAAACTAAGCTCTTCCCACTCATGGCCAGGATTCCAGAGACACCCACCCAGCTCACTGGGAAAACTCATATCTATTCACAAATCTTGGATTGCACCAGGTGAGTACAGGAGCTACTGAGGACAGAACAGGATAAAATGGAGGGAAGTACAAGTAAATACTTGGTTTTGTTTTAGGACCTCTGTGAAGTCTCTACTTTGATGAAAATTAATATTCTGAGTTGGAAGGGAACCACAAGGATCATCAAGTCCAGCTCTTAAGTGAATGATCTATATAGTATATATATATATATATATATATAATGTAAGTATATATGTAATATAAGTATATATAATGATCCATACCATATTGGGTATGGATCCCACAACCTTGTTGTTATCAGCACCCATAATCTAAACCATCTATGAAAAGATTACAAAATGCTGGTTTAGCTGTTTGGTGGGGTTTGGGGGTTTTTTTGTAACTAATGGATTACTTCCATTGCTGAAAAAGTTTAAAACATGGATTAGGAAAAAAAAACTTTCCTTAGGAAGAGAGTTCTTGCTTTTTTAATTAAAAAAAGTTTCTAAATCTCAACTGAAATCAATGCCAGGAAGATTAACACCTTAATGAGTGAGAGTCTGTCATGTGCTGCCTGATGTTCACTGGGAACAGTCAGAGTACAAACACTGAGAGAACCACAACAGAGAACCTACAATATTCCTCTGACACTCAGGAACATTCCCAGGTCATGAACCCCTTTATATCCACTGTGGGAGTGTTTCTGCTCCTGCTAATTGACATTTTCTATGCTGCCAGGATGGGGTTGTCAGAAGAGAGAAAAGTGGAGATGCTGAAATTCCCTTACCTTGGAATAAGTGTTTCCATACATTTACCAAGCATGAATCTATTAAAGACTTTTTTTTTTTATTTCTGCAAGGCTTTTAACGTTTATAAAAGTTTCTTATACATGTTCTAGAAAATGATAAATAAGTTTAATTTAATACCATGACCATTGCCACTGCATGTGGGAGTGTTGGAAGGACTGGAGGTAATTCCCAGTACAAGGAGGGATCATATATCCAGCTCTATGACTGACAAAAAAGAATATTTCAAAGCTTACAAATCCTGCCAATTTAGAATTGGGAGGTGGTAATAAAGTTCTTTTCAAATCTGCAACTCCAGCAACACCAATTTTTTCAAAACTCATATAATTTATAAACATAACACACTACCAGTTTAACAGAAATAAGTATTTCTGTCCTGGGAAGTTGTAGAATAATTTCCTGTTGAACAGGGGAGTTACCACGTGTGTGATAAGAAGTTTTCTTTATGGAAAAATTTCCAACTATTTAATTATGTGACAGAGACTCTGCACCACTATGGGGCTGGTGAAATAATGTAAGAAAAAATCCCCCAATTTTAAATAGTTACCAAGACACCAACTGCAATGCAATAAACATCACATGAAGGAAAAAAATGAGGAATTTTTCAGTTTTTATAAGAATGTTTTCAGCAAAATAAAACCTCAAAACATAAATATAGCATGTAGCATGTACACTCACATACTGTGCTTTAATATTGCTTGTAATGCCTCCAAATCTTCATTATCCTTTAAAAACAGGGACTCCTGTTTTAGAGGAACAAACTTAGAGCAATATTTTTAACATTTGTGGTTACACCAGTAACCATCCTGCGTATTCTCAAAAAAATTCAGTCCTTACAATTTAAGCTAAAAACAAGGAAATCTATCATAAAGTTTGTGTATCCGTGGTCTCTGGGATCACTTTTCTAAAAAAGCAAATGTGTAATATAGCAACATTTGGAAAATATCATCTGGGCTGAGAAACTGAGATCAATATAGACTGTTATCTGTAAGATGTTGCTTTTTGTTTCAAATACAACAGAACACACTAAACTGGCAATTGCTTTTGCTTAAAGTCCTGTCTTATCTGAAGTAAATCTCATGGCTTCCATCTACCTTTTAAACAGATTTAGGTAAGAGAAAAACAACACAGCAGGACAAGTAATCTTTGTCAGGTTCCAAAATATTATTGTTTTTTAGAACAGCTCAGGAAAATGTTCTGTTGTTTAAGTAAGATGCCTTCAATCACTGCTAACCCATCAGTGCTAAATTCTCTGCTGCTTTTTCCAGGGATAGCTCAGGGGAACAGGGAATGCTTTCTTCCCTTCTGTCAATGAAATATCAAAGTGTCTTCCAGTTCTGACTCACCCACCAGAAGCACTACATGTTATTATCTGGTCCCTTAAAATAAACTGAAGAAACACAACAGAGAACCTCCAGAAACAGATGCTGAATCCTCCTGAGTGAACAAGCTTTAAAGGAAAACTCAGCACACTCCCAGTGTTAAACTTACCTGGCTTGGCTGTTTTCAGGTGTGTGATGTCCAGATTCACCGTGGATTGCCAGCTCCCAATCCATGTGATGCCTCACATGCACTATGCTGGTGATACCACAGCCACCAGAGGAGCAACACGAGGGCAAGGTAAGTCCCACGCTTTGACAATTCTCCGGGTTTTTCTAATGTCTGATCTATTAAGTCCCATAGGTTCAAATAGAGGAGTAGGAATCCTAAAACGTTTAGCAAACGAGGCAACAGTGTAAGACACTAAAAAGGAGGTGTTGGTGGCACAGTACCTTACCCCCGGGCCAGCTCCAGTGTGGGTCAGTGGTGGCTTTGAGGTCACCAGAATAGTGCATGGGGCCGGCACGCGGAGCGGGGGCTGGCAACCCGCTGTGGGTCTGAATATCGCAAACCTGAAAAACAAAAGAGGGGAGGCTTCAGCTGCACTGCCCACTGCCCCTGCAGCACAGCTCGTGCTGCTCACCAGCTCCAGCTCACTCTGCCAAGGGCTGGCTCAGGGGCCCACCACTGCATTTGGGGCTCAAGTCCTGTTTAGCAAGGCGTTTAAAGCAAAGAATTGTGAACACCCTGTGGTGTTCGTGTTGTGAATGTTATCAAAAATAGATTTTTTTTTAAGTCTTATGCTTATAGAGCTGTTTTGAAAAAGCTGAATTTATCTGCAGAGTGGTGATAATCTTCCAGTGAAAATTTCCAATCACAAAATCATACACAGGTAGTCACACAACTATCAAGGCAAACTTACTATTGTCCGAATAGTATTTACACAGAAAATGTAATTACCAGAAGTTCATAAAGTATCCACATGGGAATGTCACCTCAAAATGGTGAAAAATCACCCTTCAGTAAAGTCCTTTCCAACCCAACCCAGTCTGTGGTTCTGTCATTTAACTCCCAACTGGCATAAGGGAAATTAAAATTCCTCAGTCAGTTTCATACCCTAAAATGTCATATTTTGGTCATTCCCACATGTGCTCCACAGAACAATTCGTGGTATTCCCTAAGGGCATATCTGGTGTTTTATGTAAAGTCTCCCCTTTTTAGATGCTAAATTTCATTAAGTCAACTCAGTATTTTGAAATTCTTTAGAAGTATCACTTTGGTGTGATTTACATAATAAAAACAGTTCAACAGTCCTATATATACACCCCAAATGAAATACTATAAAATTCACTCTCTACAATATTGACAGCATTTGACAGTTGAATACATGTAAGTAAATGAAAAGTTTTGACCTGCTTGATAAATTGAGGCCTTTATCTATTCTACAACACATTCTCTCCATAAACAAAACAAATCCAAGGGCAATATCTGAACGATTAAAAAAACCCCAAAAATAAACATTAAAAACTGCAGAAGAATGATTCATTACCACTGATAACACAATAGCAGACACTTTGTGGGGTCAGGCTGGCATCCCCAGCATAACACAGCCTCAAAACTTAGGAAACACAAGAGAGCTCAAAGATCTTTATCAATGATCTTTATCAATGCTCCAGATGAAGGGATCAGCTTAGCAGATGCCACTGAGTTGGGGAAGTGTTGCTGCTGGAGGTGGGAAGCTCTGCAGGGCAGTCTGGGCAGGCTGGATCCATGGGCTGGGGCCAATTGTGGGGGTCAGATCCTGCCCTTGGGTCACAACTGGGAAAGCTCCAGGCTGGGGCACAGGAGCTGGGAAGGTGGGAAAGGCCCTGGGGGTGCTGGTGACAAGGACTGGACACAAACCCAGGGGTGCCCAGGTGGACAAAAGGCCAAAGGCACTTGGCTTGGATCAGGAATGGTGTCCAGGGGGATCAGGGCAGTGCTGTCCCCTGTGCTGGCACTGCAGGGGCACCCCCAGTGCTGGGGGCAGCCTGGGGACCCTCAGGACAGAGGGACACTGAGGGGCTGGAGTGTGTCCAGGGATGGGAATGGAGCTGGGAAGGGAATGGAGCCCCAGGAGGGGCTGAGGGGGCTGGGAAGGGAATGGAGCTCCAGGAGGGGCTGAGGGAGCTGGGAAGGGAATGGAGCCCCAGGAATGGCTGAGGGAGCTGGGAAGGGAATGGAGCCCCAGGAGGGGCTGAGGGAGCTGGGAAGGGGCTCAGCCTGGAGCAAAGGAGGCTCAGGGGGGCCCTTGTGGCTCTGCACAATTCCCTGCCAGGAGGGGACAGCCGGGGGGGTCGGGCTGTGCTCCCAGGGAACAGGGACAGGAGGAGGGGGAACGGCCTCAGGCTGAGGTCAGGGGAGGTCAGGTTGGATTTGAGGGAAAATTCCTTCATGGGAAGAGTTGTCCAGCCCTGGCACAGCTGCCCAGGGCAGTGGGGGAGTCCCCACCCCTGGTGGGATTCAAAAGCCACATGGATGTGGCCCTTGGGGACACGGTCAGTGGTGGCCCTGGCAGTGCTGGGAGAACGATTAAACTCAATAATCTTACAGCTCTTTCCCAACCTAAATGATTCTATGACTGCCTTAATTTGTCTAAATGATTACTTAAAGCAAAATCCTAGATGAATAATGTCGCTTCCAACTGTGACTATTCAGGCACATCACGATTATTCATATATAAAAATTTAATTTGCTGAAAACTGGGTCTCAAAAACGGCTTTGAAACATTGTGAAAGCCAAGCTTGAGAGCACCCGACAAAAGCATGAATGTGTCAGACACACGTGGGGCCATCAGGTAACTGAAAGCTTCAGATGCTCTGGTCTAAGTGCAGGATCATCAGCATCGATCACACTCATCTCTCAGAAGGAATCCCAAAGATGACTGTACTTACAATGACAAGGGAAACAGCCAGTTACAGAATAAACTCATCCTAAGTACTCTGTCAGAAAGGAGGAATTTGTTCAGTGAAACAACTGGCTGTAAAAAATGGTGTTCCTTTCGTTACAAAAACACACAGGAATTTCTTTTGTTGCTTTAGAGACTCATTTTTGAAGTTTTGTTGCAAAAAACCCTCTTCTGACTTCTGTTAGTGACACAGTAATGACGGAAAGCTTTAAAAATCATTGCTGTTCATCCTATACTGAAAATGAAAACAAATATCAAAATATATTTTGCATGAGGGACACAAATGCTATAAGAGAGGGAAATCATTATAATCACGAATCAGTGGTGTCCTCTGTCATGAAATTTTTAATAAATGCAGCTTGTTGTGAACAGACTGACACTTTGACACACTTGGCATTGACTTTTTTTTTAACATATTGCTTCTGACTAAATAAAATCTGTTTTGACCTACTCACATTTCAATAAGTGATTTGAAGAAGTCAGAAATTTAAATTGGAATATATTTTATCAAATTTGTGTAGCAGCAACAACTGGTACCTTGGGTATAATGAAAGCACTGAAGAAACACAAAGTACCCAAGGTTCTTTCAGCAGCCAACTTCAGCTACCTGTCAACAGGATCATGTGGAGTTGGATGCTGTGTAGGAACTGGAATGTGTTAATGAGCCAATCCATTAATGAACACGACCCCTTATTTCCAAGTTCAGCCCAGAACAGCACAACAGACAATGAAATGCCTATTATAATTTTTGATACACTCAACAAACCACCTTTTGTGGACATATTAAGAAAACTTTGAGTTACAAATCTTAAAAATACTATTTCTTGCTGGATTCTCCTGATTAATCCAAACACGTTGTTTTTACATGAATCGACATAGCACTGTAATATACCTGTGGTGTCTTTTAGAAAAAAAGTTGTATATCCAATATAAATGGAATGTTTAACTTTCCAAGGTGCTTTTCTTGAATTTCCTGGAATATCTAGTTTGAGAAACACAAACATACACACCCACTCACTCAGCAGCACCAACGTCCTTCTCTTTCTTGTCGTATCCGTGATTTTGCATCAAAACCCCCAAATCCAGGACATTAACAGGTAAAATTAACTAGGCACCAGCCTATTCCCTGAGTGTTCAGTCCAGTTACAGAACTTCTCCCCACCAGAGCACTTCCAGCTCAGCTCCCTCCTGCTTCCATCTACCTCTGCAGACTTACAAGATATCATCAGGTAGTCTTCAGATGTGCTCTTGCCATCGTCGTCGTCCTCGGTTTTGATGGTGACCGTGGAGCCAGGGACAGTGCCAGCTGCCTGGATGACAGCTTCTGAATCCGAGTTGGTCACCAGCACCTCTTCTGAGACCATGGTGGGAGAGTCGGCCCCGGGCACGGAGTCCTGCACCACGTGCTCCAAGTGTCCCTCGGGGCCCGTGACAAGGTCAGCCACAAACACCTGGTCGGGAACTCGCACGGTTTCTGTGATCAGGTCAGAGGTCAAAACGTGGTCACTGGTGTCCAAAGCCTCCTCAATGGCAACGTCAGCCTCCAGCACGGAGTCAGGGACGATGACGCCCTCGGTGACGACGTCGGTTTCCGTGATGATGTCGGGCCCCTGCACCACCTCAGCTGCCAAGCCATGGTCCAGGGTTATCCCATCATCTGTGACCACGTCAGAAACCAGCACAGCTTCAGGGACTGACACAACAATGTGATCTCCATCGATGTGAGCAGTGCCAGCCATTCCAGCCACTAGGGAACAAATGTTACAATTATTGCTGGCTTAGCTAAGGAACGGAGTTATCACACACAGATGGAAAAATCTGTTACCTCTCCACATCCATGATTTGTGTTTCACCTGATAAACACTGTCCAAAGCAGCCTGGTCTGTACAAGTTAAGATAAACTAAACACACCACTTCAAGACATAATGTGGAGTTTGTCCCAAACTTAGGATCTGTTAAAAACTAAAGGCCAGTTTACAATTCAGCCTGGCTTTTTTAATTCCCAGTTAGAAAACATTTCATTGCAGCAGCAATGTGAACCTTCACAGAATTCTTGTTGTTACACTGAAGTGTGCTAACAAACCATTAATTGCTGTTAAAATAAAAGGACTCATCCTTTGGACTGCAAAGGCCTTGTTAAAAATAAACACTCAGTTTTATGCAATATTTATAGTAAAATTTCCAACAACTTGCCACATGAAAAGGAATGGCTGGAGGTAGAAACCTGGTCTTCATTACTAGACTGGACTGGCCAATCATATTTGTATACTTTTCTAGATGTAACAAAAAATGCACAGTGAACTATTTTAACACACTAACAGCAGTTTTAATCTTGAAAACACTCAAGAAAATGGTTCTTATCAGAATTAAAAAAAATAATTAACATTATTCGGTGTTGTAATTTAAACGTAAATATCTTGGTATAAGCATAGTCCTTCCCAATACCTGAGAAGATTATCTCCTGGATTTTACTTGTTATTTTTAATAGTTAAAATGTTTACCAAAATCTTGCATGATCATGGTGTGAGGCATTTTGGATTCCTGTGTTTGCAATCCAAGACTTCCGCCACCTGGATCCATATTCAGCCAAATTCATTCACAAATAACTGCAATAAAACAAAAATGAGAATTTATGTTTAACACTGTTCTTGTGGTGATCAGCTTTACTGGATTGATGTGTTACACTGGCAAACACAGAGAAGTATTTACCAAAAAAATCAAGAAAACCATGAGCAAGACTTCACACAATTCACTTTACTATTTTGGATTATATTTTTTGACCTCAGCATAACAATAAATATCAGTAATTGTGCATAAAGCAGCCTCAGCTCTGCCCCTGTCTGTACAGACTCATTAACTAATTATCAAGACTGGTGATTCTGGATGTGTGGAGCTACAATGAAGAAAGTGGAAAATTGTATTGGGAGTATCAATTTTTCCAATTCTTTCAAAACTTGGATGTATGAGACACTTCAAAACCAATTTTAGCAGGCAAATTTAATTGGGGATGCTGAATCTCTTTGACAAGGTACAGCTACACAAAGTCACTCCCAGAGCAGAAGAAAGCATGGATCATTTGACAGTGTTCCCATAAAACACACTAGAGAAGGATAAAATCTGCATTCCAGCATTGCTACCAAACACTGAAATGTGGGGATTCAGAATTATTTTGCAATTTGCTGCAACCCAGAGGACTTTACACAAGTTCTCACTACAGACAAAGTGACTCCACAGAAGCACCCACAGGATCAGGAAGAGCTCAAGGCTTTCACAGGTGAAAAATCTCAAGCCTAAAATATCTCTGTTACACAAGACTAAAATCTTTTACTTTCCTGCCCTCTGGTATCCAAGAATCAGAAAAAGTGACAGAATCCCAGAGCAAATGGGAAGTTTTAGGAGTTGTGGGAAGTGAATGCAGAGTCAGAGCTCAGAAGTACATGACCTGAGTGGGGCAGAGAGGAGCAGGGAGTACAAATCTTTCCAGGGTAACTCTCCAAGGGCTGCCTTCCTCTTGTAGCAGCAACCTTGTGTTTGCTCTCCTAGATCTCATAAAAGAAATTACCAGTACCCCACCACAAGAATTGGTTAAATCTTAGCATCCAAATCCAAACTATGAGGGAAACTCCAATTGCTTTGTGATAGAACACACTTGATAACCCCACTGCAGTGAGTTCTACCTCAAGAGCCAAGAGGAGCCAAGCTGCAGGAACAAGTGTCCAAAATCTGAGACATCTCCAAAGCAGACTCAAGGGACCCAGGAAGAGCCAGGACCTCCCACAACTCCTGAGCTCCTCCTGCAAAGGTGCCCAAAGATGGCAATTGCAAGGAAAAGCCACCAAGCCACCCCAAGGAGGTTTGAATTCAAAAATATGAAAACAGTCTAACACTATCCATGAGTAAAGTTGGCACGGATTTTACTAATTCCATTCCAAAATTAAATTCTTTCGGCATTGAAAGGATCACAGAGCAGCTCCAGAATCTCAATGCAATGCTCCATCACTCCCAAATTATCACCATAGCCATCCAAAATTCTCCCTGAAGCTAATGAATCCTTGCTAGTAACAAAATATAATGGAGCTCTGGAGCAAAAATAGCTCATTTATCTATTTCAGAATTAAGGCAATCAATAGCTAGCATTTCCTGACCACAGCCTTTACATTCAGACAATCTCTTTTTCAGAGTAAATGGATATGAAAAATTATCTTAATTTGTATCAATCTGAGATTACAGGAAGAATATGCCAGACTTTTTCTTTCACAATAAGCAACTTATTTTCAGATTAAATAATTGGAGGCACAACTATATTTTATGTATTGTGGCACACAGAAAAATTTAATACAAAGTAGGACTACAGTTTGAATTTAGATTTCTCAGGGAAAGAAAATTATCACTAAAAAAATATTTTCCTGGTAGCTAACAGGACTAAGAAAAGAACCAAAGTTATGGGATGGCACCAGCAATCCCTTAAACCTCCCCTAAAATCAGAGATGGATGATGACACACAGGCAACAACCCCTCTGAAGATGCACTGACCCTCACTGCAGACAAAGGACAGACTTGAATCAACCACACAATCACAAATGTATTTTTTATGTCGACTCTGGGATCTTAAAGGATTGCAGGGACAGCAAGAAAAGCCCTTCCTGCTACTGCTGGAAGAATTAACCCTGGGCAAGGCCCCACGGCTGCCCCCAACCCGGGTGCTTCTGCTCACAGCTTACAGCAGCACAGATGATGCAGTTTCACATGTCACATATGCAGGCAAATCTTGTTATTGGGAACAGCAAAAAATGCAGTGCAGTGATTAATTGTGGTTCTTCTCAGCTTCCTCCTGTAGTACACTGTGTAACACACCCACACCACCACAGGCAGATCCAATCACAGCTTTGGAAAGGGAGAAATCAGGCAGAAAGCCAAAATTCCACACAATCCCAAACTTATCCGTTCCTCTCTTCCTCTAATTTGAGTTGTTACAAGTTTTTCCTCTCAATTCCCCTTCTCCTCTAGGTATCTGAAGACAGTGAAAATATTTTATTAGCATCAGCCAATAAAATAATCACTTTACAATATTCCATAAATTTTTTCATTGATTTTTTTTTTAAATTACAGCATGCTATCCTGGCTCAGGAAAGAACACGTTATGATCACATCCCAAAATGAAGTATTTCATGCAACCTACACTGAGACTCCCAGAGCAATGTCTCAAGGCTAAATTTTTAAAATATGTCTGTATCTAGAATGGCTTTGCTTTTCTGAAAAATAACAGTTCCCCTTCTAATGAGCCTGAGGTTCCTTTCAATCTATTTCAGCTCTTTATGCCAAAACTCTTCCTTAGATGGGGCTCAGCTGAGACAAGCAATGAATTTTAGAGTAGAAGAAGAGATATCCGACCTCTCTGACTACAACTGTAAATTACTTCTGCACATGATATGTTTTAAAATCAAGGGTAATGGTTGGCAGTTTGGAATGACCTAAGGACACATAACAGCAACACTCATCTGAAAAACTGGTGGAAGTTCCCAGGATACATACTGATCTATCTGTTCTTAGCTTACTCTTCCTAAAGAAAGTACAAAAAAAAAAAAACCCCAGGAATAATTTCATTTTAGAGAGAGTTTAAGGAAACACTCCAAATGCAAAGATCTTCAGCAAAGCATTCTAAAGAGGAGGGATAACAACCAATGCTTCAGCACTTCTACCATTCCCAGGAAAAACAGGGTGTCACTGGTGTTCCCAGGGGGACAAGGAAACTCCCAATCCCTGGGCTGGCTTCCAGGCATTGTTGCCATATTTAAAATGTGAATAACATAAACAGCATTTCTACAGAATGCTAATTACAAAATGCCAATTACAGCTTAAACACACGCTCTTTATTTATGTAGCTTTAGGAATATATTTTGTGTGGTCCTGCAAACGTTAAGCATCTCCCCAGTTTATACACACCTTTATTCCCAGTAGGTTCAGGTGGTGTTATTTTCACATGAAGCCTAATTGCATGGTTAGCCCTTAATCTCTCCTTTAATATAGAGGAATTATTCTAAATAATTTACATCTTGTTTACATACTCCAAAGGAAAACACAACATTATGCACTGCTGGTGTTTTGGATATTCACAAGCTGCATATGAGATTTGCATTAAACCAAAAGGACCAGGCTCAGACATAGAGCAATGGAACAATAAATAAACTTCTATGCCGTTGAAAAATACGAACCAGATGCTATGTAACCATTTAATTTCTTAACATTCAAGCCGAAGAATCAAAAATTATCCTCGCCTGGTGACATAGTTTTCATTTTTTCCACCCCTAATTTTAATGCAGCAACTGACAGAAACGCAATGAGAAACGTCCTGCTTGCGCAAAAATCTTAATTAGAAAACCCCAATTATAAAATAACATGCAGGTTAACACAGACTCTTGGCAGAAAACAGACTGGGTATAGAAAACCAGCATATCCGTTTAAAAGTCCTTTATTGCGTCCACCTAGGAAGCACCACAACTTACACTCTAAATCCACGTAAAACGCCACAGACAAAACCACCGAACGAGAGATTTTGTCTCGCTGCCTGAAACGCGCTAAAAAGGCTCTCCGTACAAAATTACAAATAATAAACAGAAGAAGAAATTTACATCTACGCGTTGCACCAGTAAGACTTTCCCGTAGTAAAAACCACGGGCAGAGCCGGCCGGCGGTGCCCAAGGGCCGGTTGTGCCGGTGCATCCCGGTGCATCCCGGCTCATCCCGGTGGTTCCCGGCGGATCCCGGCTCATCCCGGCTCATCCCGGCGGCTCCCTTTCGCTTCCCTCTATCCCTCCCTCCCTCCCGCGCGGCCCGCCCGGGCCGCCGCCCCCGTTTGCCGCCGGGGCGGGGGGGGGGGGAGCTGTAGCGACGGGGACCAAGGAGAGCGGGTTCCCGGCACGCGGTTGGGCGAGAGGCGGGGACAACGCTATGGATACACGCCGTCCCGGCCGGGAATAGCCCGGGATATATACCGGGCTGGGGTTAAACGCCGTCCAACGGGCCTGTGCGCGGCCTCCCAGACCCACGCCGCGCACCGGCAGACACTTTGTTCCCCAATTTTATGCCCGCCCGCGCGGGCCCCTCCGCGCCGGGCAAAGACCGACTACCCCGCCGGCGCGGCAACGGCGGGCCACGGACGGAGCTCCCACGCCCGCCCGCCCAGGGGCAGGGCAAGAGGCACACAAGCCACCGGCGGCGGCAATGGCCGTCGGAGCGCGGCCATGAGCCGCGATCCACGTGCCCGTGCCCGTGACCAGGCTAACCATGTGCAGGCCAGGGGTGCTCCGGGCCGCGGGACGCGCGGGGCGGGCGGGATGGCCCGATGCGCCCGCAGCCTGGGGCCGGCGGCGGCGGGACGCGAGCGCGCGCGGCCCCGCATGCCGCCCCCCCGCAAACGTCACGCACGCGCCACCGCGCGCCGAAGAAGGCGCAGCGCCCGCCGCCCCCTTAAGACACCCCGCATACCACGGCCACGTGAGGGGCCAGCGGAGGGGACAACAGGCTCCCGCCCGGGGCTCCGTGAGGGGATCTCGCGGGACACCCGGGGACCCGGCTCCAGACCGGGGCACAAGGAGGGGACCGCGGGGGGGACCACGGCTACCGCCCGGGGCACCGGGAGGGGACCGCGGGGGGACACGGCTCCGCTCCGGGGCAGGAGGGGACCAGGCGGGGGGGACACGGCTCCCCGCCGGGGCTCCGTGAGGGCGCACCGCGGGGGGGACCACGGCTCCCGCCGGGCACGTGTGGGGACACAGCCCCCGCCCGGGGCACCAGTTAAGGGACACAGCTCCCGCCCGGGGCACCGTGTGAGGACACAGCTCCCGCCCGGGGGCACCGTGTTGAGGGGAAACAGCCTCCCAGCCCGGCGGCACGTGAGGGGACACAGATCCCGCAAAGGGCTACGTTGAGGGGAACAGCTCCCGCCGGGGACTCAGTGATCGTGACGGGGACACGCTCCCGACCGGGGTCCGTGAGGGAGCCAGCTCCCGCCGGGGCACCGTGAGGGGACACAGCTCCCGACCGGGCAACAGTGATGGGGAACGCGGGGGGACACGGCTCCCGCCCGGGGCCACAGTGAGGGGACCGTGAGGGGGACACAGCTCCCGCGGGGTCAGTGAGGGGACCGAGGGGGGGAAACCTCGCTCCCGCCCGGGGCTCCGTGAGAGGCGCTGAGGGCGGACCACACGCACAGGTCCGATGAGGGCAGTGGCAATCATTAGTGAATATAAAGCCGCAACAAATTAATATACTCGGGCAAACAGTTTCAGTTCTGTGGGGTCTCTTGTAACCCGATTTACTGGTTAAACGTGGCACGTAAATAGCAACGTTTTATGATATAAAAGTAGTTAGGATTAAAGGCAATGAACCTTATAAAACAAGCATTAGCAGCAACATGGTTTTGCGAAAAACTTTGCATTATCTTGTTCAAGATTAAGCGCCTGCTTGTAACCAACTGAGCATCAAGGAAGGCCTTGAGCAATGCTGGTGCTGTTTCAAGTATTCTATTCCTTAGAGGACATCCAATAGCGGAAAAGCTGATGTGTCCAAGTAGAAGTTCAGAGGCAGAAATGGGTTTCCTGCGAAATGTGACCCAAAGCCCTCAGATGCTGAGAGGGGATTGTTAGACTCCTGAGGGCAGTGCGGGGTGCCCTGTCTGGGGCGTTGGCTTACCAGCCGGCAGAGCCACCTTTGTACAACCCAGGGGTGTGTACCTTTGCCCCCTCCCCTCCCTTTTCACTGTCTGTCCGCTTTACTCGTGCCGGCTTCGTTTCCTGAGGGACCTACTTGTTCTGTGCTGTGGAGTGCGGGCGCCCCGTTTCCTTCACGGCCCGCCAGGTGGTGGGCGCCTACGACAGTGTCCAGATAAATTTGAAATATTTTATTGAAAAAGAAAGGGATACAGGTTTAAATGGCTCCCCAAGATTTATGACAGAAACGGACCCTCCGGTCTTGCACCTATTCTGGAGGCCCGCTGCAGTGCTCGTGTCCGCCAGTTATGGGTGCTCTGTTTTTGTTTAGTAATGACGTTTTGCCAACTGAAAGGAAACACAACCATAACCTCGGCCAGGAACCCCCAATTCGATCGTGAGACGCCTCGCGTCCCCCAGTCGGAGCTGGGGGGGGGCGGCGGAATTAAAAGAATGAAAGACTTTGAGCTGCTTAAATTATCAAGATCATTCCTGGATTCAGCTCATGCTCACCATCCTTTTCCTTAGTGCAGGGAGGAACAGAGGGGCACCAAGGAACAACTTGGATGACTACATTTGACCTGTCCTCCCCGTTGTTGTTTTGTTTTTCTTTTAAAGAGTTTATAGAGAAAAGCACCTAAAACAGCACCACACAGAGGTTACATTCACCGGATAGTAGTGGGTGTGGAAGGTTCAATATTCCAGTTATTTGTTCCTCCCGTCCCAAGTCGAGCCGTGATATGGTTAGGTCTTAGCAAGATGCGGAGCAGCTATTTATTTTTTTTATAATCTAAAAAATCAGTTTCGCGCAAATTGTGTCGAAATTTTCACGCCAGACGATAGAAGATTCACCACCCCATGTCCTTATCGGGCCACCCCCCCAAGCCCCTCCTTATTGGCCCCACAACACCGCACACCCACTGAGCTTTGCAATACTCCTGCCCCCCACCACCTCCACGCACCAACGCGTTTATTTTTATTGTAGATTTATTTATGATCAGGGTTAAATTTCTTCTTCTGTTTTTTATTTATTTATATAATTATTGTACATGACGGAGCTAGATATTATGGGGAAGCCGCTTTTTTAGCATTGCGACGTGG
>CM031880.1:7285940-7313371 GCA_018697195.1 Certhia americana | reverse complement strand
GGTTCAGGTGTGTTTTTTCACAGACCCTATTGGCTGGTTAGCCCTTATATCTCCTTTATATAGAGGACTTATTCTAATAATTTACATCTTTTTACATACATCCAAAGGAAAACACAACATTATGCACTGCGGTGTTTTGATGTCAGCTCATTGAGATTGCATTAACCAACAGGACCAGGCTCAGACATAGAGCAATGGAACAATAATAACTTCTATGCCGTTGAAAATACGAACCATATGCCTAATGTAACCATTTAATTTCTTAACATTCAAGCGACGAATCAAAAATTATCCTCGCCTGTGAACATATTTTTTCATTTTTTCCACCTACATTTTAATGAGCACCGACAGAAATCGCAATGAGAAACGCCTGCTTGCGCAAAAAATCTTATTAGAAAACCCCAATAATAAAATAACATGCAGGTTAACACAGACTCTTGGCAGAAAATCGACTGGGTATAGAAACAGGCATATCCGTTTTAAAGTCCTTTATTGCTCCACCTAGAAAGTCACCACAACTTACACTCTAAATCCACGTACCGCACGACAAAACCACGACGAGAGATTTTGTCCTCGCTGCCTGAAAACGCGATAAAAGCTCCCGTACAAAATTACAAATAAATAAACAGAAGAAGAAAGTTACATCTACGCGTTGCACCATAAGACTTTCCCGTATTAAAAACCACGGGCGAGCCGTCGCGGTGCCCAAGGGCCGGTTGTGCCGTGCATCCCTATAAAAAAGAAAGCAAAGGATAACACCGGTGGTTTCCCGTGCATCCCCGGCGGATCCCGGTGCATTCCCCCGGTGCAGTTCCGTGGCTCCCGTCGGGAAATCCGGCTCTCCCCTCCCTCCTTCCCTCTCTCCCTCCATCCCTCCCGGCGTGCCCGCCGCGGGCGCGCCCGCGGTGCCGCCGTGCGGGGGAGCGGCGGAGCGAGCGCGGGACAAGGAGCGGGTGTCCACGCGGCGGTGCGGGCGAGAGGCGTGGACCACGCCTGGAATAACGCCGTCCCGGCGGGAATACCCCGGGATTATTTAACCGGGCTGGGGGTACGCCGTCCCCACGGGCCCTGTGCACGCGGCCTCCCCGCCCCAGCCTGGCCCGGCCGACATCTTGTGTTCCGCCATTTTTCTGCCCGCCCCGCGCGGCCCCATCCGCCGCCGTGCCCGCCCGCACCACGCCACCCGGGCGCGGCACCGGCGGGCCCGGCCGAGCTCCCCCCCCGCCCGCCCAGGGTAGGCCGCGGCACCGCAGCCACCGCGGCGGCGGTGTTCGGAGCGCGGCCTGCGCGGCTCCCCGTGGCCCGTTGCCCCGTGCCCGGCTCACCTGTGGCATGCCCGGTGCGGCCGCCCGCGGGACGCGCCGGGGCCGGGCCCGTGCCTGGGCCATGCTCCCGCCGCAGCCTGGCCGGGCTGCGGCCGCGAGCGCGCGCGGCCGCTCCGCTCCCCCGCACGTCACTCGCACCCCCGCCCGGCCGAGCAGGCGCAGCCGCCGACGCCGCCCTCATACCCCCCCGCGCCCCCGGCAACCGTGAGGGACCGGGAGAGGGCGGGGGGACACGGCTCCCGCCCGGGGCTCCGTTAGGGGACCGCGGGGGACACGGCTCCCGCCCGGTGCACCGTGTATGGGACCGCGTGGGGACACAGCTCCCGCCCGGGCACCGTGAGGGACACACTCCCGCCCGGGGCACCGTGAGGGGACCGCGGGGGACACGGCTCCCGCCGCGGGCCACCGTGAGGGACCGCGGGGACACGGGGCTCCCGCCCTGGGCCCCCGTGAATGGGACACAGCTCCCTGCCCTGGGCACCGTGAGGGGACCGCGGGGGGACACAGCTCCCGCCCCCGGCACGTGAGTGGACACCCAGCTCCCTCGCCCCCGGCTCCGTGAGTAACCGCGGGGGACACAGCTCCCTCCCGGGGCTCCGTGAGGGTACCGCGGGGGAAACCTCCGCTCCCGCCGGGTCTCCGTGAGAGGCGCTGAGGTGGAGTCCCTCACGCCACCCGTCCCCGATGAGGGCAGTGAAATCATCTAGTGAATAAAGCACGCAACATTTAAATAACTCGGGCAACAGTTTCAGTTCTGTGGGTCTCTTGTAACCCGATTTACCTGGTTAAACGTGACAAGTAAATACAACGTTGAACCAGTTTCTTGTTATATAAAGTAGTTAGGATAAAGGCATGAACCTTCTCAAAACAAGCATAGCAACTTGTTTTGGAAACTTTGCATTACTCTTTGTCTCAAGATTAAGAGCCTGCTGTACAAACCTGAGCAAAGGAGGACTTGGGCAATGCTTGGTGCCTGTTTCATGTCTTCTATTCCTTAGAGGAATCCAAACCCGGAGCTGTGTTTCCAAGTAAAGTTCAGAGGCAGAAATGGATTCCTGGGAAATGTGACCCAAAGCCCTCAGATGCTGAGAGGGGATTGCTCAGAGCTCCCTGAGGGCAGTGCGGGGTGCCCCTGTCTGGGGGTTTAGAGGGCAGAGCCCCCTGGGTACAACACAGGGTGGGTGACCCGAGCTGGACATCCTGAGCTGGGGCAGCCCCAGGTGACCCTACTGACCACAGCTGCAGTGCTGTGTCCAGTTCTGGGCTCCTCAGGACAAGAGAGACTCGGAGCTACTATAATTCTCAAGAGCCATCCTCCTGGATTTTCACCTCCTTAGCAGAAAACTTGGAGACTTACATTTGACCGTCCTCCCCGTTTTGTTTTGTTTTCTTTTCTTTTAAAGAGTAAAGCCACATAACACAGCACACACCAAAGTAAATTCAGTAGGAAGGATATTCCAGTCATTTTGCCTAGCTCTAGCAAGATGCAGACATTTTTATAACAAAATAATTTCAAACTGCCCAATGCAATTAAGGAATGATGGGGAAAATACCTGGAAAAAGTACAGAGAAAAATGAACACTGGGGGAAATGGTGAGAGAGACTCAGTTCAGCCAGCTCTGCTCTTGCCAGCACCATGGATATTGACAGCACAGCCTCATCTGTTCCTCCTACTCCTTTTCAGAGCAGTGGTGGAATATCAAATTGAACATTCACATTCTGTGGGCACTCTGAGGTTGGTACAACAGAGCTGCATTGAGGTCAACAACCAGCACAATTTGTCAGATTGTGGCACCACCTGAGGCTGAGAAAAATTCTCTTGACACCTTTGGATCTGAATTTCTGAGGTCAGAATGGTTTAAACTGATAGTCTGGACTCTAAACAGACATCTAAACACCTTTCTGTGTGTTTCTGAGGATAAGAGAGGGAACCAGACCCATTTCTTTTATTTCTGACAGAATTTGCAGCAGTAGAAGTAAGCCCAGTGAAATTTGCCCACTTTGCATTTTCGTTCCATTGAGGGAAAACCAAATATAAAAAACCCTTTCGAAAATCCTTAAGATTCTGGTTTTGTCATATAGTTTCACACATTAACTAATACTAAGGAAAATCACTAACATAAATTGCAATATTTCATGCTTCAGACTTTTTGGAAAATGGGAAATAAATCCCGATCTTCAGTGTCTTTAATTTGTAACTTAGTGGCAAGGCAGTCAATCTTCCATAGCTTTATTTATTTCCCTCATTTACAAAAAAGTTACAAAGTAAGCCCAGGCAGTTTTAAAGGCAAACCATTCCAGCTGTTGGGATCAACACAGAAAGAAGACAAAGCAAAAAAAGTCAAGGGACAAAGGAATGGGTCTGTAGGTTTAATAAGATTTAATAAATCTTGGGACAGAGAGAGGCCAAGTCCTTGGCTGTGTTTGTACCACACTGCCAGGGCCAGACCCTTGTGCACTTCAGTGTAAGGGATTCACACAAAGCTGTGTGAATTCACCCATTACACAATAAATAAATCAGATGTTAATGTCATGTCATACCAGGTTTTCTTTTACAATTATCCTCTATACCTTCTTTTTGCACTAACTTACTGCTCTCTAATGATGGCAATTTTCCCACCAGGGTCTCACTGCTCTCTCAGCACCTGGATTGTCCAGTGATCATGCAGCATTCCAAAACATTTCTGATATAAGAAGCACTTATTCTTAGTATCTCTGCAAAGAGATTAGAATTAAATCAGTAGCATGACACACACTCCCCAGTATGCTTGCTATTAAAATAATCTGTGTCTAATCAAACTACATTTTTATGTATTTCTTTTCTTAGTATGTGCTGCTTCTGAGTGTGCACTCACCAAGAGCTTTGGAAGATGATTTTCATGCAAATAACTGGAAGCATTACCACTGTGTGCACACAAACTGAAACAGCTTTGGAAATATTTAAAAACATTTCAGCAGGGTCTGTAACATTCCTGAAGGAAACACCTGCACAGTGAAAGGTGGCTGTAGGCTTTCTTTTAGCTCACATCTTTACTTAGTGACAAACACTATCAATTTAGTGATGATTTGTATTCAGTACCAGGATGGATGATAGAATTAATATGCAGAGTATGTAATTAATATGCAGAATATGTAATTAATATGCAGAGGGATGTAATTAAGTACATACCCGGTACTTCCTTGCCTCTGGATAAACTGGATAAGGCAAATCCTTCCTGGGATAGTCAAACTCATCCCGCTGGGCTCGGGACTGAGGGGAATAATCTGATGCTGGATCTGCTGTCCTTACAGGCTGAGCATACATGGGACTATGCAAAAGAGAAAAAGGCCAGTAAAACCTTATAATATACTGCAAATTTCACAAAGGGTAGTTTAAACTGAAATATAAAAATATTAAAACTCACTACTGCATGCACAGCACTGAGGCAATAACATCTAAACCATCTTAAGTTCATTTTCCTGTCACACCCTCACCCTGCAAACAGAGAAGACTGAGTTTATAGAAGCAACGTTCTCTTTAAGCTTTTATTTTCTTTTCACAACAAATAATGCCACAGTGCCTCATTTTCTATATTCCTATTTCAACACTTTCAACATTTATATTGAAAAAGCCCAGACCTCCTTGAGGGACTGAAACCCCAGCAAGCCCCAGCCTGCCTCTGCAGCAGAACCCTGCTACGTGTGAGGAGCCTGTAATGCTCTCCCTGAGCTGCACCATGGCAAACAAGTTCTCTGCAGAAGTTGCAGTAAAAGCTGCAGCAGCTGCCTGGGTGCTGAGGGGGATTCAAGTGAGGAAGCACAAGCAGGGAACTGTGTTTCTAAACAGTAATGAAATGAATGCCTCTGGGATTAGAGGAAAACCAGAGAAGCCTCTGGATAAAGCAGTATTTTAGGATTTGTATGTGAATAATCCAGTCAAAAGCTTTGCCATTTACTGGACCTTTGCTGCTTGCTGTGCCACTGGCAAAGCTGCAAAGTCATTCTGAGTCTCCAAATCAGGGTATAAAGTGAGAATGAGCACAAAAGACAAAAAATAACAGCATACCTGTAATTCTGCCTTTGGTTTGGGATTGAGGTCTCATTAAAATCTTGGTTTTTCAGTACAACTTTTGGAATTTGTCCAACCCAGGCATCCTGTGAGTAAGGGATCAGGTGGTTACACAGAGCAAAATGACAACAAATTGAAATAACCAGATCTCCAGATACAATATGTTAGAAGTTATAAACCAGTTTTTCACTTGTCTGGGCTACAACTCTCAGTCTGGGGTGTGAGAAAGTCCTAAATCCTGCAGCCCTTACCCAAAAAGACTCCTTTTATAAAGGGGTTTCTTCCCTACCAAACTGCAGGATTGGGTCTGATTCACACCTTGGGAACAACAGCATCAGCAGGACTAAATTCTGAATTAGTTAAAAATTGAACAGCACCATCTCCTGGTAAAGGCAGGCTCAGACCTGCTGCATTGCTAAACTATTGATACTCTACAGATGGATGTAGCAGAAAATAATGTAGCAGACCAGACTATTTTCTCCCTTTTCTCAGACAGCCTTCAATGTTTCCTTTTCACACTCTGTGTTCCTTAATATGTAAAATAAACCCTTGAAGTACCAAATGAGGAAATGAACATACACAAATATTCCCTTTCAGTGATTCTTTGTATTTTAAATTGGTTTTTAATGATATTTATCCATCTTTTCTCTTGATACCCACTAGTTCAAGCCATGATCTTTACTACATCTTGCTTAATGGAGAAAATTAGCACAGCAGAGCATGATCTCTTTTTCAAGCTGGTTCTAACTGGCCAGAAATGGAAATATTTGTTTGAACATCCTATAAAAATAGTCCCTAGTTCTTTGTTTTCTCCTATGCAAATTAGTTTCACTTAATCCTTGATGACGAGTTTCACCTTTTCACATGAAGTCAGCTGATCTTAGAAATCAAATTCTGGGGAGACTTTAAACTCAAATTCCATTTTTTTTGCTATTCCCATCCCATTGTGCTGAATCACCAAGGCCTGGGGGCTGTGCTGTGCCCCCCTCTGCCATCTCTTACCCCAGCTGGCTGATGGTGCCTGTGGCCCAGGCTGGCAGCTGTGTCACTGCTGAATGCAGGGTTCTGCTGTGCTCCACTGCAGGGAGGCTTTGGCTGCTTCCTGGGGGGGAACAATGGGAATTTAGAGCATTAGCTATGTGAGGGTCTTGACAGATGTTTTTTTGTGCT
This sequence comes from Certhia americana, assembly GCA_018697195.1. Taxonomy (NCBI): domain Eukaryota; kingdom Metazoa; phylum Chordata; class Aves; order Passeriformes; family Certhiidae; genus Certhia; species Certhia americana. Next base: position 7,306,828 of record CM031880.1, on the reverse strand, counting down.
GCAGATTGGTTCAGCAGCCATGGCAGAGCTTTAGATGTCCTGTGGCAATGGCTGTGCAAGAGTTGGGTTATTACAGCTTTTCTATGTCAGAGCAAGTACCAGTGACACACTACTGGGGCTCAGTGACAGAAGAAAAAATCCATATTGTCTGTGTACCTGGGAGAGGTGTCACTGGGAAAAAGTGTGGAAAGCAAAAATCAGCTCAAATTGCCAATATCTGAGACCCAGAGTAGGGGGAATCGAGTTTAAACACCAAGCCTCTTGTCAATGGTTATCAGTCTTACTCCTTTTTTTTTTTTAAACCTCTGGAAAAAAAGCCAATCTTTAAGAGCAAATACATTAGAAACACACATTTGGTAGGGTTTAATTTAAATAGTAAATGTGCTGAGTGCTCAGGTAAGATGCTTTGAGTTAGTTTTAAATTGTATAAATAGTATTTTGGCAGTATGGCAAGCTTGTGCTTTTAAACATCCAGAGGTTAAAAATTAACCAGAATACCACACTCCTTTTGCTGTGCTTCCATTTTGAATACAAAACTCCTTATAAGTGCACCCAGAGTCACCTACCCAGCTTTTTCCATTTTCAAGCAGTAGACAAGGGAAAATATTACAACCACTATGATAACCAGTGCCACTGCAGGAAGAGTAGCCACTAAAATGAAATCCAGAGTGTTCCAAAGGTGTTTACATTTGGGGCCCATGTACCAGTACTCCTTCCAGCCCACTCTGAAGTAATCACATCTGCAAATAAAAATATTGACTTTTAGCAACAGCATTTTAATTCAAAAGTAAGAAATACCAAAAAAAGTAGAATATTTTGCTATATAGTTATTTATTATTCAACACTGCAGGGTGTTGAATACCAAGAGATTCACTATTTTTCCTGTTTGTTTTAAGGTATTTTTTATCTTAGTTACACCCATCTGTTTCCAGATTTGATGTAAAGTACTTTGCCAGGCTCTGAGTAACCAAGTCCAAGCTGGCATTTCAGGAGTCCAGGATAAGGAGCTTTGCTGGGAGCAGGGTGCAGTACCCAAGTCATGGCCTGGTCCAGGTCAAAGATCTCACAGCATGGCAAAAGCTGCTGAGTGGAAGTAAAACCTCACATTTCTGGCTGTCATTATTATATTGATTTTTTTAAAAGGAAAAAAAAACTAACTACGTAATAGAGAATTAAACATTAAGATACCTTTTTTTTTTTTTTAAAAACTCAAAAGAAAATTTGATCAGCTTGAGAAAAAAACCCAAAACAACATGAACTTGTAATTACACACCTAATTCATTTCTAAAGTAAAATAGTTGAGAGAACAGGGAGCATGTAAAAATTAAGGTTTACAGCAATTACCCACATTAGGAATGACATGGCCCGCTCATATTTTTTTAAAAAGAAAACACTATGCCCAGATCTCAGATTTGATTCTTTGTACCAGAGTTATAAACTTATGCAGATTCTGAATGAAGAGCAACATTTCTTTTCATGGATCACTTTGCAGGGTCTAAATTTAGCTCATCATTTAGAATATATTTGACATTTACATGGTGTATATTTAAACAAACAAACCAACCAAGCCCACACACTACCTGCAAAAAGGTTCTTCATTTTTACACTGACAAGGAATATTTATAGGACAGAATTCATCTGCATTACCCAGACAGGGCTCAAAGTCCGCAACTCCAACACAGCTGGCTGTGAATTAAAACAAAACAAGTATTTATTCAATTATACACTAACATACTGTCAGTGGGCTGTGTTGCTAATTACACCAGAAATTAAGTTTCATATGTACTCTGTAGATGATAATAAATCTTACTTTCCCGTGACTTTTCCCTTGAAAATTTTGAAGCTATTTGAGAAATGAAAATTTACCTGCTTAAATTACTTTACCCTGAATGTGTAGATGGCTTATGTTGTTATGATTTTTATCTTATCATCTTAAGTGTGGTTGTGTCTGAATTCCACTATATATCATCTCTGGATTGTTGGCAAAGACTAAAAGTCATGAAATTCATTAGAGATGCCAACCTTCCAGTTATAATCCAAATCAGAAGCTTTTTGTGTGCTTTGCATTGGGATTACTCCTTGGTAATTTACCCTACAAAAGAATCTGGTTTGCATTAATGTTGGTTCACCTTTATCTCTTTTGCTGTGTATACACTGGGCTGTAAATTATGTTCCAGAATCTGAGTGTTTACAATATTTCACAGGTATTTGGCTGGCTAAAAATAACTCCCTCAGCAGCCTGAACCAGCCATCAAACACCAGCATGTTTGGCACTCCCACCCTCCATCCTCTGCTACCTGTTCCTCTCCTGCTCAGGACTCAGACTCAATGCCAAGCACCAACCTGAACACTCAAAAAAGCCTCCAAACTGCCACCAGAGCCAAATATAATTGTGCACAACCATTCCCAGTGAGAGGATCCATGTTTGGAACGAGGCCAGAGTCAGAACTGGCTGAGATCTCTGAGCAGACCCTTCCGAGCCTAGCAGGCCGCTGCTGGAGCAGCTTTAATGTCATTGTCATTGTGAGAAGGACTTTCCACCAGAACAAACTCCTGACTGATGCATTACTAGCCAGAGGAACAGTGCTGGGGGCTGTATTGCAAAAAAAGATGGGAGCCTCTTTCCTTTCCACTGTCCATCTAATCCAACCTTTGCTGCTGATCAGAGATAAATCTAAACAATTCCAGTGACCAAGGCTTGTACCAATCCATTTACACACACTGCATGCTCTCCTCCCAAGAGGGCATCAGCACCAAAAGGTTTTCCAAGAAAGCCTAACTACAGGTCATGTGTTCTGTAAAGTACAGAACAGTGAAACATCCCAGCTAGCATTTGGCATGGTTCATCTAGGAGATAAACCATGTTTTTAGCTACCCCTCTGATCAGTAACACAATTACAATTCTTTTATCAGTGATACAAAGAATACTAAGGTAACAGAAAATCACCAATTGTGATTCTGCTGGGAGAGAGGGAGTGTGTGCCCTTTGCTACTAATGCTCTAATATTCCTTGTGATAAAGAAACTCACTGCTGAGCCCTTTAAAATATTGTGATTCACATAAAGGCCAAGTTAGCCTTCAAGTGGTAACATTTTTTTTGCAGATGAAAGTTTAGAGTAGCATAAAACAATTCCTCAGATCGCAAACCAAAACTTTATCAGAAAAATAATAACTGCAGCTGGTTTACACCACTGTTGGCTTAGGGATACCCAATTGCAAGTAACTGGTAGCTACCAGGTACAGAACAGTGATGATAAAATAAATGTATCAATAAAATATGTGGGAAATCTTCACATAAAATAATTGCAGGCCAATACTGGTCTACTGTAACAGAACTAGAGACAATTCCATTACTTTGCTTCTCACTTAAAATAACTTTTCTATCTGTGTATTCTGGTCGTCATGCTTTTAATTATTGATGATTTTCTCTGTGTTAGTACAAAAAAAAGTCTAAGAACAATTGCTATAACAGAAGTGTATGACTTTTTAACCTATATACCAAGTATTTTTTTTCCACTGAAAAAGACCCAAACCATTTAACTCATTTAAAAACACCCTTCTGAAATTCAGAGCCTGACTCAAAATGATCCCAGCCTAGCAGGATACTGAGTACCAGGTATAACTCACACGGCTGTAACCAAACACAGGACAGCAGCTGTCTCACCAAGGTTTTCACATTTGCATTGTTTTGCTGCTATTTAAGATAAACCCAGCCTAAAGCCTAAGGAGAATTCCCAGGCAGCAATCCCCCCCAGAGCACTCTGCAATGCCCCAGCAGCAATGGCCATGTCCCTGCTCTGACAACACACAAAGCACAATTCCAGCAGATCTTACGTTGTGAAGTTTCACTCAGCGAGGGGCTGGCCAGGACCAGGACACACAGCAGGGCTTTCAGAAAGGACATACTGGAGCCAATGGGGGAAAAAGACCTTTTCCTCCAGACTTTGCCAGCAGCAGAATGTACTTCCCTTTCTGCTGCTGTGGATTGTGGATTTTGAGCTTGGTTTACAGCATCCTTCTCTATAAAGAATTACTAATTAACTTAAAACTGATACAACTTCCTGATAACTTACCCAGCATATTTTCCTTTATGAAACCAACCGGTTCCATTAAAATATCTCATTAATCTTGCTGTTGCTAAATTTTTGAAATCAGATGTGAGGTATTCATTTAATGACTTAAATTTCAACACACTAAGGTATCTGCCAGGAGCATTTCTCTCTTCTCCTTTTTTAGGGTTATGTTACCTTTTACAGATAACAAACTTGGACAGTGTTTGCAGACAATTTCCTAGCACAGACATCGTTTTTAAAGACAAAGCCTTGGTCCTGAAGCCATCTAAGAGGGATGTGATGGGATCCTGCAATTGAATGCATCTACCATTAAGTTTTGTTGATCAATTTTTCATTTTTCTTAGAAAAGAACAGAAAATACCCATCTGGCAAGGATGAGTGACAACAGAAACTTACACCTTAGCACACCCCCTGTCATCTTGCTTCTTTATTATTTAAAGAGTCCTTAAAAATTCTCAACATTCACTGCACAAGAAGATCCTGACTCTGTGGTCATCCCAAACACTACCCAGGTTACACCCAAAGTTTGTGGAGTTTAACTGCATTGAAGCTGAAGTTAGCACAAGCATTGTTCTTAGCACAGTGCTTTCAAAATTAATCCATAACTGATAAAATCCCAATGTGGATTTCCTAATTTGACAGGATCTGGCTGCTTGTGTAAACACGCCAAGCACATTTACATTAACAGCAGAAGGTAAACTTTAACCTTTGCTTTTCAAAGGATAAATAATGATCTGTAAAAATCAATGCCTAGCAAATTCTTGAAAGAATGCTGCTTTGGCTAAAGCCCAACAGCACTTCATATTACAGCAGTAGGTAAGAGATTCTCAGTCCTGCCAGAAGATTGCTTTACAACAGACCACAACAAAGAAATTAATGTTTACCTCAGTGAACGAAATTGCATGATCCTTCTTCAGATCTAAGGCAGAAGTGTGAAGAAGCAGTTCCTGCAGATGCTCCATTCTTCTGGCTGACAGGGAACTCCCCTCTGGCTCCAGCTTCCAGCTGCTCAGTGGGAGCCTCACGTTGGCTGATAAACAAAAACCATTACCTGGGGTTGTCAGATTTGATTCAAGGGTGCAGAACTGCAGGGGGCAGTTTTCCCTTGGGTGAGATGTTTTAACGAGGCAGATTACAACCCCCAAACTCCTGACTTTGCTACATCATTGGCATTTATTGGATGCAGTGGGTTTGGACCTGGCCTCAGGAAGGGCTGCAGAGGCTGTGAGTCTGTTTTTGTTCTCAGTGCCCACTTGGGGAACAGCAAACAAACCCGGTGCCAGCAGACCTGAACAGCTGAGAGCTTTGTATTCCACAGCACACACATTTCCTCCTCTTATTGTCTGAGTTTCTAGAACTCAGCAGAATCAAGTGCCAAGTTATGCATTCTATAATGACACCCAGGCTCACTTAATTTCTTCAAAGAGAGACATAGAAGTAAACCAAAGTTTCTGAACAAAATTAATGGGGGAAGATGGAGCTGCTCATGATCTTTAATCTTAATTTCAGATCTGGTTCAAGATGGCTGTGGAGACCAGTCTGTCCTCCTGCAGCATTGCAGGGTTCCTGAGAGTAACACAAACCCAGCACAAGGGATGGATTCCCCAAACACTGGTATTGGGATTGCTACAAATGGAGCCCAGAAAAGATTACCAAGGCTTGAATCCATAACAGGCTCAGTTTACACCAATTCCCTGGTCCTAGCAATAGAATTTCTTTCAGTTGTTGCAGCAAAATCCATCTCCTCTGTCTGTAAACAAAAGGATGAAAGACTAGCTGTACCTTGAGCAAGGGTGTTTGCCTCTGCCCACAGTGAACCCAGGGTTTCACTGGGGTTTGTTCTCTGGTGCACAACCAAAGCACATCAGGGGCAGGAAGAAAGACACACTGACTTCTAGAATGGCTTCAATCACAGCCTCTCTTGGCTGCAGCTCGCCCTCAGCACACAGCTGAGCTTGGCTTCTGGGAATCCTGCACTTTAAAATAAAAACCACACACAATCCAGTGCCTACTGATTATCCTTTTAAAAAACTATTGGCTTCGCTGGACCCCACTTTCTTTTTGGATTTAAATTGCATTTTCAGCATTTCACTGAAATACTCCAAACTTTCACTACTAGATAACAACAGTGCTGCATTCTGATACCTTTCCAGTATTTCCCAAGCTGTTCAAGAATCACAGTGACAATCTGCCATTAAAACAGTCCCATTACTCATTCACACAATTTTCCTCCTTTCGAGTAATTCACTCTTTAGGTTACACCATGGATTACATAATTTATGACCCTTGCTTGGCAAATTACTTTATCTGGAAGACTGGCACAGTCACACTGAGACAAACACATTTACCACCTGCTTCCTTCTTGAACAGTGTCACTCCTCCAGCATGGATAAAAGCTTTAGTTTTTCCAAGTCCTGAACTACACCACTCTTTAGAAAAAAAAAAAAAAGAGAAGAAAATGGAAGCCCTTCCCAAAATTTAGGCCACTGAGCACTGATCTGTCCTGTTACTTCAGTGATTTCTTCGAGGAGTGTTTCAGTACTTCAGGGGTGAAGATTTTCCCCCAACATTAATAAATCAAGTGTGACTTAGTCATTAGAAATGAACTCTTAAAAGTACTTGAAAGGGAAGGAATTGGTATTTTCCTGCAGATGAAAACAACAGACAAAAGTTAAACTTACTTTTAAAAAAGTATCTTATCACCTTTTATTTCCAGGTGCTTCACAGCAATATCACAAAATAAAATATCACAATCAGTTTTATGTAAATAAAAAATTAATAGCAACAAGTTCCAAATCTCTTTATATTGAATTCAATCAACCATACATAAAAAATGCATTAAATTAAAGCTATTTCTGTATTATAAAATACCATGTGACCCCATTCTTTAAGACATTGAATTTTTCACAAATATATAACTTATATAAAAATTACAATGTACATTCTTACTTTTATGATGTTATTGTATTATTATTGCATTGTGAAAAAAAACATAAGTGACCCTAAAGGATACATTTGAGAGGCATTTCAAAGTGTTTCACTATAAATTAATAAAACCCTGTCTGACAATAAAACTTTTCCCTTGTTTTATGTTAATTTTTCACTGTAACAGATTTGTCTATTGGGTCTGAAATCTTCAAGAGCCCAAGTCAGGCACATGGCTACCCAGGACTCACAAGCATGGCATCATATAGATCTGAATTTGCTTTTTTAAAGCCATTGCATAGCACCTTTACTAGAAATTACTAATACAGAAATGTGGCTACAGCTCCCTGCAGTCAGCTGTAAAGTATTATATAACCCCTGGAGGTTCAGATGTCTGAACTGAAAGCAGAGAACACGCTCAGCCAGAATACAAAACCTTCCATACTTTTCTTTCACTTTCTTTGGCTGCAATTAGGCAACAGTTGTCTTTAGCTGCACCTGTTTCATAACCAAAACCTTCTCATTTTAACCCTACTTTGTGGGGATAGTTAAGAAAAACTGGTGATATAGATGAAACAAACAGAAATTGACCCTGCCTTGAGGAGAAAGAGAAATCTCAGCTGATGAAAAAACTAAATTAAAAAGTGACAACAGCCTCACCATTGACTGGTGTGGGTTGGAAGGGACCTTACAGCCCATTTCCTTCCACCCCTGCCACAGGCAGGGACACCTTGCACTATCCCAGGTTGCTCCAAGCCCCCGAGTCCAACTTGGCCCTGGACACTTCCAGGGATGAGGCAGCCACCTGGCAAACCCTGAGCTGGAATAATCCTGTGCTGCTCACTCCTCTCACCTGCCAAAAAATGCCACAGCACAGGGACTCCATTCTGTAAGCTACAGAACTGCATGCCTCATCCTATTTGTTCATCACAGTGGGCAGGAACACTCATTTTCAGTTATATCCCAGAAGACATTTAACTCTGAGGTTTGGTTCTATCCCAACGCTGCCTTAAGGAGGAATTTGAGACTGAAATCCAGCCCCAGCACAGCTTTGTGTACCAGGGCCATGCACAGCACCTGCAGGCTCAGGGGCTGCAATGAACACCTGACTCGTACCTGCCCAACCAAGGGCCAGCAGACATTTGCAGAGCAGACCCCCCACCTGTATCACAGAGCTGAGTGGAAATGCCCCCAAAACCTGCCAAGTCCCAGGGCAGCTTTTGGCACCAGGGAAGAGGCAGTGTCCCAAGGCCTGCTCTCCTGGGAAGGAGATGTGCTGGTTCCACAGCAGCAATCCAGGGCAGCTCCTCTCCCTGCTCCCACGACACCAATTCCTGGGCAGAATATTTCATTATGTCCTGAAAAATCTCACCACAATAAACTCCTGCAAAATCCAAGCAAATCTGCATCACCTTACCTTTCCTGTTGACTTGCTGTGGTAATACATCACTCAAAGTTAGAATTTAACAGTTTAGGAGAAGAGGAGATGGCTTTTCCTTTATGTTTTTATCCAGAATGTTATCAAAGGGAGACAGACAATACAATTTCTGGCATCCAGTCATGCACTTGAAAAAGATAATTTCTTCACAATTTTCACTTGTCTTCATCTGTTTCCCTGGAAAAAGTATATGAAGCCCAGCCATCTAATTTTTCTACTCCTCTCTCTGTAATGAAACACTAAATGAGTCATGTCCAAGAGCTCTCTGAAGATTGATTTAATATCCTCTGATTGCTGCCTGAATTCTGACAGTTGCCTGGGCCTTTAAGAGATGATTAAAGAAAAAAAACACATTAAATCCTGTCAGCTGTCATAGGAAAGTTTAACTAATAGAATTCTTTTAAACTTCACATTTTCTGACTTCACCTTGCACTGGACTCTGTGTAACAAAGACCAACGCTTCAGCTGAAATTTGGATTTTAAAATATGAATTTGTTTCTGACCCACCCTAAAAGCTTTTCTTTTGCTCATTCACCATTTGTGCCTTCTGCACATTCCATCCTGCAGCATCTCCTCACAACTTTGCTGATCCTACAGGGACACCAGGAATTCTGCCTGTATTTAATCTGATCTTTGCCTTTGCATTAGCAGCCTTGGAGAAGGAATCAGCTTGTGAGATTTCTTCTTCTGGAGAGCAGGAGCAAATATCCCATCACATCCCAGTGCTGAGAACAGCAGCATTTCAGGCTTTAGCCTTCCATCCACACCATCTGTTCATACGGTTTCTCTTGCTTCCCCCTCAATTTTACAGCATATTTTCATATTTTCATTAATTGAAAGGTAACAGAATGAAGAGAAATGGAAGATGAACACAAGTGCAGGGAAATACATCATGATAAAAGCAGTGTTTCGAAGTTTCATCCTAGGAAACTTAATTTATAATATCATTCTTACAGAAAAACACAGAATTTCACAGAAATCCTACCAAAATCAATTAAATATTGCATACAAACTTGTGGGATGAAAAAAAGTTGGCTGCCTACTACTTCTGCATTTTTACTGTCTGTCAGCATTTTAATACAGATTTCCAACTTCCTAAACACTTCTAATGGATTTTATATAAATTCAGTACCAATTTCATGGATTAAGCAAATTTAAACACAGCTCTTCCAAGTATTAGAGGTGGGTGAAAGCTGATGCTTAGTCTAGAAAAGACGTTTAGAGATCAGGTTTGTGTTTTTGCACAACTTCAGTGACATTTGAACACAACAGAGGTGTGCAGGACAAGGAGCTGTTTCCATTCACCTTGGGGGAAGAGATAAACAGTACCAAGTAATTTTGTAATGAAAAGAAGTGACTCTTTTACACAAGCTTTAAAGCCAATGCTGGTCACATGACACAACCATGGAGATTTTAAGGATACTCAGACCAGCAGGAACTTGCACTTCATTCCAGAGCTGAAAGATAAAAGGCAAAGAAACCTCTGCAAACCCCATCAACCCCATCCCTCACATTCTTCATTCAGATCAATGAACATCTGAGCCAGAGCAGAGATACGTTTGCATTTTCAAATATCCTTTGTGACGTGACATTTATTAGCAAGTTTGGCACAGAGAAGCCCCACTGGGAGAAGACACTGACAAACCTTGTTTTCTCAGTGTCTCATTAATGACACTGAGTGAATTCCCACTGCTTATATGGAGTCAGGGACAAAATCAGCACTTCAATGGATCATGTAAGTCAATAATACAAATTGGAGATAAGAAAATATCTGATGAAATTATACCTCACAGAGTATGTATTGTAAAGATTTTTCCTTCCCTTCTTCCCTCCCCCTTATCTGTAACATTTTGCAGTTTGTAAAGGAGACTTGGCTTAGCTCCTGGTGCTGTACATGTCCTTATCTTCTGGGCTGGACTGACCATGGTCCATAAGTTTTGGATCAGGCTTAAATTTTGATGTCTTCACTGTTCCTGCTAGAGAGAGTAAAAAAATATGGTTAAAAAAAAAAGCTTAGTGATACACTTTGAGAATTTCTGTACTATCAAACACTTAGAAAAGATCAAAATCCATCTGTTCTAGTTCAAAGTGTGTTAAGAAGTGATAAAGGAGGATGAGGGCATGTTGAAATGCTGAGCACAGCAGTGGCTGGAGAGCAGGACCTCATCTCATTCTCCAACACCACTTCCTAACCCAGCAGAGTGAGAGAAGAAATTGTCATGCTTTGCCCAACACACGGAAAGGAAGGGAAAGTTAGAGGCATGGAAAAAAATCTCCAGTGCTTCTTGCCCCAGTGCTCCCAGGAGCAGAGCTGGCTCCCAAAACCAACTCTGCCAGATGGGAAGAACACCAAATGAAGACAAACACTCTCACCTAGTTCCACTTCGTAACTTCCAAAAACCATGAACTAAGTTTAGTAGAACACTGAACCCTCCCACTCACTGAAGGACAGTGCACAGGCTGATTTATTTAATGATACTGCAATTCCAGAGGATCTAGGGGAATATCAAGGCAGCTCCTCTGGGGCTGTGTCTCCTGTTCCTGATCTGCTTCTTTTCCATCTACTAAGGATGTTACGTTCTCCTGAAAGCTTTGCCCCATTTGGACTGAGCAAATAAACATCTCTGACAACACAGATGCATTTAGGGCATGGATATTTTTGCCTGTATTAGGGACATGAACTAATTCCACCTACAAAAGCAATGACAGATCTATATAGACAAACCCAATAAAGACAGTTTGGCCTGGAGCAAGTGTAAAAACAGATCAAAGCATTCCACAAACTAAACCATAAAAACTTCAGGTGTAAAGCAAAGATGTGAATGCATACTACAGTAAAAATAAAGGAAAAAATATCAAAACCATTATCCAAGTACATTCTTCTTGCTTTCCAGAAAAAAAATATCTGGCAACAACTCCTTCCTTCCAAGTGATTTCCTTGCAACCAAAAAAAGTCAGAAGTTGCCCTTACAACAATATCTTAAAACAAATTTAATTCTCCTTTAATAGGTAATGCCACTGTTTTCTCTCAGAAACTGGACTACCAAATTTTTGTCTGTTAAATAGTCTGTTATGTGATCTAGTTGATTATCTCATCCACTTAAGGAACCACTGCAGAAAACATAAAATAAATATAAAAATTAATTAAAAAGCAAAATAAAATCCAGTGCTTCAGTTCTCAGTTCCACACTCCACTTTCATTCCACGATGGATCATCTCTGTATTGTTAGCAGAGGCTAAGAGTAATAAAATCCATTTGAGACTTCAATTTTCTAATTATAATCCAAGTGAAAACCTTTTTTTGTGTCTGGCATTTGGATTATTCCTTATTTTGGCCTATGAAAGAACCTGGTTTACATTAATAATGGTTCTCTGACATTATTGAGAGAGAACGGCAAAAATATAATTCTGATATTATTACAAGGTCCACAGTGAGAAAATTATCACCTCCCTGAGGCTCTGAAATATGTATTAAATGACAGCATGTAAAATATGCTCTCAAAAATAATATGCACTGACAGCCTGCTCCAGTTTAGAGCGAGAGTAAGTGCAAAATTAAGTCAACTAATTGGATTTGCAAGTTGCCCTGAGATTACACTTGAAATGTTTAATTCACCTGATGAAGGCACTGGATCATTACATGAACACTCTACTGGAGAAGATTCTGTTCTCTTAAATGATCTTGACTCAACAGCAGTCTCAGGTTTGGTACTAGAAATTCCCTTCTTTTTCTTATCCTCTTGCATAATTGGTTTTGACTCTTGCTGTGGCTGTGAACCAAACATTAATAAAAGAAAAATAAAAGAAAGCACACGGGTATATGCTTAATACATTATTGCAAAATAAAGCTTTCAAGTCTGGGAGCTTATCTTTTATGAAATTATTTTCAGATATGACATCACACAATGATATTCAAATAGTCAGCTGCACACAAGGGACACTGCTGGAAAAGGTAAAATGCACGAAGCCCCTCAGATCAGAGAGAATAAATCCATGTAGAAGGGAATTTGTCAGGAGTAGATACTTAGGACTGAAGCTGTGGTTTTACCTGAGACTCTCCAAGAAGTTCACAAGTCCATTTCCAGGTGAGGAGCCTTTAGCCTCATATAAGACTGAAATAGCCCTGAGTGTTTACAGAACACTTACTACCCTTAGTTAGCAAAAGGTGAAAAGATAAATCATGGTTACACCCTAGTAAAGAGAAATAATGTCTTGGGAAGAGAATTCACTCAGGGGAAAAAAAAGGAAGTTAATAAAAGTGTCAGTACCACATGAATTCTTGTTTTGCTATCAGTTTAATGACAGTTATCTGAATCTCATTTTCAAAACTCAGAATTCCATTTGTGCTTCTCAGAAGAAATAAAGGGTAAGGATTGCATGCCAATGAGCACTGTAAATTTAAAGCAAAATATTTCTACATGTTAATGTAACTGAGAAACTGAAATTTTCTTTGAAAAGAGCAATGAAAAATGACTGTGCAAAGCTGCAATTTTTCTTGGGAAGTGCTACTTTTGTCAAGGTTTTATAAATTTCCACTTGAAAAAAAACCTGTTTTGGTTGGATAAACCCCACATTTAATTCTGGGATTACTAACCCAAATTCCATATGTAATTTACACAAGGTTCATACTGCCCTCTACTCTCTGCTGGCAAGGCCTCAGCTGTTTGCTGTGCCCTATTTTTAACCACCTTACTTAAAACCCAAAACCAACACAAACCACACACAAAATCCTCTGAAAACAGAAAAAGCAGAGAAACTAGAGGAAATTCCAAGGATAACAAGAATTATGTCAGAGAGAGAAAGCCTGCTCTGTAAGAGGTGCTTATCGTGGGGAAGAGAATGCCAAAAACCTGGTAACAGTTCCATATGTAGTAGGTCAATATAAAGAGATTATGGCTGCAATGAGGACAGGACAAGGAGAAGAAATAAATCAGACATGGACAACTGATAGCACAGGCTAAATAAACCAGACCTCCTGCAAGGGTTATAGAAGAGTAAGCCAGTCACACCTACTGTAATCCTGAGTGTCTTTAGTCTGAATTCAGGGGCTGCTTAAAGACCAAAGCTTGAATCAAGAGGGATCCTTCAATCCAAGATAAAAAAGCTCTAAGAGAAGCTTACTCTTTTCTTGTGCACCCTGCATGCATTGTGGGAGGACAATGGGGGATCTCAATACGAGTGAAGGGTGTAAAAACAATTAAACACTGAAGTGACAAAAAGATCAGACTGGGGTTTGTGCCTTGCTTAACACCCTCAGGAAACCTTGAACAGTATCAGCAGAAGAGTCCACAACTTTCTAAGCTCCTCTCCATGTGTGAGCTATCATTACTCCCCAAGTCCTACCTTGGTGACAGTTTCCTTGTCTGCCCACAGTGACCTCACAGCCTCATAGGTCTGATGACTCGCACCAAGTAACTTTTTCCCTGTTACCTAGTTTTTTAGAAAAACATCATTTAACAACAGCTTTTAAAATACAAAGACAGACTATTCAAATGAAATTATGTTTGCATGAGAACATGCTTGACCCCATACTAAGGCAACTTTTCAAGATCTAGTGCATATTTCCCTTACATTGAGCAAATTGTAAATAATGTTTAAATTGGTATTAGAATCCACAGGAAACACTTCCATGCTAAATCCACCTGCTCCAAATGAAATCAAACCCTGATCAGCAAACAATGTGCTGGCAATGTTGGCACAATAGATGGAGCACCAGCTTAAAGGATTCAAACTTGTCCCACCACGTTGGAAATGACCACGGATAAAACCAGAAACTTACCTTAGCAATGACCACTGACTCGGCTGGGTAACAAACAGAATATCCTACAGTAGTAAGTCCCAATGGATAAGCAATTTTCTTAAATCTAGAACCTGCAGTCAAATATTTTGAATTAGACAAAAATGAAATGCAAACTAAGTAGCTGTCGCAATTAAATGCAGGAGATTGACATTCTGGAAGAGAAACAATGCCAGACTATTTTCCAATATGATGAAGAATGAGAAGAGGAACTGGATCATTAGTCTAGTCCTGCTCTGTCAGCTCAGCCAGCTCCTAACAGCAATCAATAATGTCCCTTGGTTTAGCAGGAAGGATTTTTTTTAGTCACACAGGCTTTTGCCAATGTTTCAGAAGAGTTTTCTGACCACTAGAACTGGTACACGTTCCACACCCCACAGACCAATAATGAAAACAAGCAAACCCTACCTTTTCTTGCCAGCACTACACCAGTCAGGCCTGACACCGTAACTACAGCAGCTTTGGGAAGAAAATCTGGGGGAGGGTTGTTCAGGTAAACATAAGCATCTAAGAATTGGAAAAAAGGACAAAAAAGAAGCAGGGCAATTCAGTATCAGTCATTTTATTTTATTTCCCACTTAAGAAATAAAGGTGAAAATTTTGATTTTACTGACAGTTTATATAAATGAAATGAGACAGATATGTGACTTGCCTACCTTTTCCAAATTGAATTGAATTCATTATTCCATTTTTAACAAAGACATAGGCACTCTACAAGGAAAGAAGAAACAAAACCAGAAAGTAAAATCTCTGCAAAATTAGCTGCTCACATATATCTCAGCACAATGAGACAAAGCAATACTGTGTAACTTTAAAAAACCCAAACCAGATCAGTGACCTTCTAGAAATGCTGTGCAGAGATCTACCCTCTTTGTGACAAACATATTTGTATTTTTAAAACTTACATTGACATTTAATTAAGAAACCCCAAACAACAATCTCTCTAATGTAAGCTCACTTTCAAAACTGACATCTCAGGAACTGCAGAGTAGGAAAACACCTGGACACCAACTGTATAAGGAAATTCAATTATAAAATAGAATCTTCTATTCCCTACAGACTTTCCCAGGAAAACTGAAAGAGCAACACCGACTTTGCACCACCAGAGGTCACTGCTATTCAGCGTCAGGAATTCACAGGGATTAATGGCATGAAAAAGTTTGGTACAGATTTATAACAAGAGTATTTCAGTCATGCACTCACTGACAACATTTTCACAGACCAATGGAATCAAAATTTACAGAAAATACATTCTGAAGACATCTTGAGGGTTTTTTTTTTTCAAGTATCAGGGTCTACATTTTTTTGCAAAAGCAAAACACAAAATCTCCTCCTGCCAAGAGCCAGGGTGAAGCTGCTGTTTCCCAGGAGGTAGAGAAGCAGTGACAGGCACCACAGCTCCCTCTCCACCTGGAACACGCAGTAACAGAGCTGGGAGGTGTTTCTGACAACTCCTGAGGAACAGCCTGCTGCAACAGACACATGGGATGCATTCTGTTTATCTTCCTGGTCACGTACTGCCCTTTGGAAGCAGCTCCTTCTCCGTGGATTGCACCTGGAACTGCAGACTCCAAAACACCCTCAAGTTCTGCCAGCAAGAATTTACCAACGTAACTCCTCTTGTAGGAGGAGGACTCATTTTTCCATCCATAATTATCTTATGCTAAGACAAAGAACTGCCAAAAAAACCCTGCAGGGGGAAGTAGCCAGTTTTTTCAGTGGGTTAGTGTAGTGCTGAGAGGAGCTGCAGGAGAGGTTGGGAGCAGGATCCCTTACCTGGCACCAGCCAAAATAGTGGCCAGCTGTCCTCCGCAGTGCCGAGAGCTGCTGCTGCAGGTACCCAGGCTGCTCCTCGATGTACTTGGACTGCAGAGGGGGTGCACTGTAAATGGGCAGCTGCAAACAAAGGCACAGCTGAGCAGCAGGGCCAGGGGGACTTTCTGATTTCTTACACAATGATTTTACACCTCGCCTTTCGTGTGTGGGGATTTCTTCTTGAAACAGAGAAACGGCACTTCTGAATTTCAGGGAAAGTGCAGTTTGTTTTCTTATTTTCTACAGAGGCAGAGAGAGGATGAATCTCTCTTACAGCTGTTAGTAGTGTGGCCAAGAAATCCCCAGATTTTTGTTTATCAGACTATTTAAGGCTTTATGGGCCCATAAAATTCTGCCACCTAGATATTTATGTTATTAAAGCAATACTAAGCCAATTTGTGTTATTACAGTGTGAACTTTCTTAACCAATCACCTCTAAACACCTAAACCTTACAATATTACTTTCTAAAACCTCTTGGTAACCTTTGTAATTACTTTTGTCTATGACCTTAAGGCTTTAAAAATAGACTTTCCTCTACTCAACTTGACACACTCTGCTTTAAGTTATAAATCTACATTTTTACTACTAGCACCTAAACCTAGAAGCTTTTCCTAAGGTTTCAGGTTATACCTTGTCTCTAAGTTTTGGCTTACAGACCTAATATTCTGAGATTCCAGCAGGGAGAGTTCTCTGTTCTCATCACCTGATGCATTTGAATGGGTTTTTTCAAGCCTGCAAAGCCTCAGTGTTCCCATCATGGTAAACCAAGCCTCTACTCTCTGGAATAATTCCAAACCTCTGGAATTCTGAACTTTTAGAGTTCCAAACTGACTCTACTCAAGTGGGACTTCACTCTTTAGAAACGAAAACTGTATTGGTTCTAAGAAATAGAATTACTCAGTATGAAGCAAAGGCATGTGCAAGAATAATTAGCAGATGGATGTGTGTATTACTAGAAATTACAAATTAGACAGGACTCATCAGTAAGTATTCTATTTTCACATTTCCTGACTTCATTTTTGAAATACTGTAATAATGAAAATGAGATAAAACTTCACTAATTTAGTATTGTAACACTTCATGCTTTATTTGAGCTACAGTGGTCAGTTGTTTATTATCACATACTGCTTTGCTATGTATTTTAGTTGCTGGGTAATATAATTCAATGGACAGAGCTGCTATTCTGCAGATTTTTCTAGTATTATTTTTAAAGACCAAAAAAGAGGAAGATTCATACCTTATCTGGCTTCACCAGCTGACTTTTTGATTCCTTTTCTGTTGCTGCATATACAGTAATACATACAAATGGCAGCCCAGAAGAAACAGCTACCAGCTTTGCCACCTGGGACAGAGAGATGAAGAAAGAGAATCTTAGTGCTGAAATTAAAATTTCCCTTGGGACTGATCAAATACAAGTCACTTTTAAAACCTTTTTTAAACATTATGCCTTTTAGAAATGTCTTTGGACTTTTACAAAGATTTTGTCAAATTCTAATGGTAAAGGTAAAAGATCCTTGACAACAGTTTTATGTCTTGAATACCAGGAAGAACTTTGTGTTCAAAGCCATGCTGATGCTTCCATCACCTGTTAGGGTAAATTCAGTTGTAATTTACTCAGCATGCAGGAACTCCATTATTGAAGAATTATTAAAGAAAAAGTATTTTAAACCTATTGTAATTCAGATTGCTTATTTCTGTACAGCACGCTACCAGAACAAGACACCAAGTTTCAGCAGACTCTAGAAGGAAAACTGAATTTGAAAGTGACAAAGCATGAAAAAGTTGTATTGTTCACTTTAAAAAAATTATATATTTTTAAAAGTCATAGTGGATTCTGTGCTCAATGTAAAAGAGAAAGCTATACAGGGAATGATCAAAGTGGCCCAGCTCCTGACTGACAGTAATTGCTTTACTTTTGGGTGCCTGCAGACAAACACATAAATGTTTAAAGATCCAAGGAAACAGCTGTACTGGCTAACATTTACACTGGCACAGTTATCCCAAGAGGGTTTCACTCTTTTCTACTGAAATCACAAAGAAGCAGAGTGAAAGAAAAAGCAACATCACCCTGACTAACAGAATAGGCTTCATTGCATGGAGCTGTTTATCCTGTTCCTTATCTAATCACAAGGTGCACTAAAAAGACCTCAATTACCTAAGATGTTTCTAGCATTAATTTACTGAAATTACTTTATTAAAATTTACTTACGAGGCATTATGTATTAAACAAGGAAAACCATATATTGTTTGGCTAAAGAAACCAAGAAGTATTTTGCCAATGAAAACTCCTACAGAAGTTAGTGAGAATTAAGAAATGGCAGGATCATATTGTTATATTAAACACTAGGAAAGAAGCCCAGAGAAAAACACCTGCAATGAGCTGGAGCTGTGGAACTCCCTGGAATGACATGTTCAGCCAGTTGGACTCCCGAGCACCAGCTGATAACTGAGTTACACATAAAAATCTTCTTTTTGAGGAAAAGCCATGAAACCAGAGATGAATTCTGCACAGACACTGAGTTAAATACTACCAGAAGTAAAGGTCAATGGCCAGTATTAAAATATTCCCTGTAACTCCACTGCCAAGTCCCTGGCCTGCAACACTGGGAGCCTGAAGGACTGGTTTTCCCCAGGCAAGAAAAGCACATGAAAGACAAACAGACATGGCAATATTTTTGATGAGAAGCCTGAACAGCAATTATTTGCTGAAGAAATGCATTACATACCCTCTAGCAGAAAATTGTTACAGCTACACCTCTTAATAGTAGAACTGGAGTAAAGACCCATCAAAATATAATAACAAAACTGTCAAATGTACCTGGATAATTTTGGTTTTAAGTCTTTGCATTTCAAACAATCTGCTTCAAAGTGTTGGAATCTTATCAACGATCAAAAATACAGATTCTATTAAAAAAAAAAGTTTAAAAGCTCCATCACTACAAAGAATTCACTGTCTTCCACTCAAAAGCTGCAGAATACAAACTAAACCATAATAAAACCATAGCTAATTTATGCTAATCTCCAAGACATTGTTTCCCACTGAAACAGCAAATTCTGCGTGCTTGCTTCAAGAACTGGAGCACAAGTCAGGAAACTGAAGGAACTGTCTCAAAACAAATGGAATCAAAGGAGTGGAGTATACACAAAAATCTGATGCATGGATTATATAAAAGAATATATGAGTTCTCCATCACAAAATGGGAATCTACTAGCCAGGTAAAACTAAGATTAAAATTTAGAAGCTACCTCTATCATATTTTCCATGAAAAAATGTTAATTGAATAATAAAGAGTCACAGGTTTATGACTTTCTCCAACCACTCAGATGCCTTGAGGTGGATCACAAAACTGTCTCACATCCTTTTGGTTTATTTTCCCCAGAAGTTACACAGGACATGATGAAGAAGCTTGTAGGCCACACCCAGTATCTTAATTCAGGTATGTATTTATAAATCTCTGATGAGCACCACCAAAAACCCCCACACAAGTGGAACAGATCTTTCCACTTCAGCTCACTGATACTCCACGGATTTGGTTTTAATCTTGGTCTGCCAGATGGTGACCCACAGAAAGTCAAATCTTAAGAATAAAACCCTTATTAATAAATCTTTCATAGTATATTAAAAAACACACATAAAATTACATCACTTCACTAAAGGTACTGAATCGTTCAGATTTATGTACTGAGCCAAATTACTTCAAGATCACCCAGCCGGTTTCTTTTGCTGTAACAAACTAAAGTAAATGCTTTATTTTAATTTCTGTCATCATCCTTTTCTTTGCAGATACATACGCATTTTAAGTGCTTTAAAAAAAGTAAATGTGAAGATTCACGTGAGAGCAAACAATTCACCAATTTGACTGTGACCACTGGAAAACCTGTCTAAATATTTGTGAGAAAGCTTAGATCTTTACATGCACGTTTTTCTGTTTAAAGACACTGTATTATTCCTACAACTAGAGATATTTTAGATACTTGTAACCCTGTTAGCCCGTAACAGCAAGATTTTAACAGCCTTCTTTTAGTGATGTACAGCACCACTAGCACTTTATCACGTTACTACCAAACTATCACCTCGATATTCCTCGAGTTGAAGGTGTTTCGGGGGCTGCGAGTACATGGAGAAGAACCAGAAGAGAAGCACTGCTTTTATTCCCTGCTGCACAATTTAACCACCTCTCGAACCAGCTCTTCCCCCTCAAGTTCCACACCACCACAGAGACCGCTCACTGCTCCACTCCTCCACCCGACCCCGGCTTCCGCGGCACCGGGGCTCCTTCCCCCCAGCACCGGCGGATCTGCGGGCGGGCCGGGCGCTCCCGAGAGGCCGCACGGAGCCGCCTCAGCTGCCCCGAGCCCGCGGAAGAAGGGGAGCGGAGCCGGAGGGGCAGCGGAGCCGGAGGGGCAGCGGAGCCGCAGGGCCGGGGCAGCGGCGGCCTGAGGGCGGGCGGACACTCACCTTGGCCGCCATGTTGGACAGCGCCGCCTACGGCGCGCGGGAAGGGCCGAGCAGGGCGGGGCCAAGGGGGCGGGGCGGGAGCGCGCTCAGAGCGGGCGGGATCGCCCTCAGCCGCCATTGTCCTAGTGTGGGCAGGGATGGATCGCCCTCAGCCGGCATTGTCCGAGATTGGGCAGGGATGGATCCCCCTCAGCCGCCATTGTCCCAGAGTGGACAGGGATGGATCCTCCTCAGCCGGCATTGTCCCAAAATGGGCAGGGATGGATCCCCCTCAGCTGGCATTGTCCGAGAATGGGCAGGGGTGGATCCCCCTCAGCCGGCATTGTCTGAGATTGGGCAGGGATGGATCCACCTCAGCCGGCATTGTCCGAGAATGGGCA
>CM031880.1:7065305-7285561 GCA_018697195.1 Certhia americana | reverse complement strand
GTCCCAGTGTGGGCAGGGATGGATCCCCCTCAGCCGCCATTGTCCCAGAGTGGACAGGGATGGATCCCCCTCAGCCGGCATTGTCCCAGAGTGGACAGGGATGGATCCTCCTCAGCCGGCATTGTCCCCGTGTGGGTAGGGATGGATCGCCCTCAGCCTAGATCGGCCTAAATCGGGCAGAGATCCATCACAGCCGACATTGCCCTAAGGTGGGCAGGGATCCCACTCCGCCGGGGCAGGGATCAAGCCCAGATTGGGCCCTCAGCCAGGATCGCCTTCAGCCAGGATCGCCCTCAGAATGCACAAAATCCCTCATAAACACACAATCTAAGTGCAGATAATTCGTTTATTGAAGTCCAAATTTACAACTGAAGTTTACAACTTTTTCTTTTTTTTTTTTTCTTTTTGTCCCCCCAAAACAAAAGCTTTGTTTGAATTTAGGAAGAATAAATGTTTGTTTTTGTATTTGTTTTGTTTTTTTTTTTTTAATAATGTACAGACTATATCTCTTAAATAAGTTAATATCTTTGAAAAAAGAGCAATATGTTCCTTTTTTTAATGTTGCAGTGCAACTTACAACTTACACGTCTGTGCAATGTACCATGAGGTATATGCCCAGTGAGCAACACACAGTGAAGTTTTCCATTCATAAATTTTCATTGTAGACACACAAAAAGTTAACAAGTTATTAATCTGTGATAGAAAACGCAGCCGGTTACAGTAATTCACACAGAACTCATCTGGAAAGAGGGAAAAAAGAAACCTAATGTTCATTGCCTATAGAAACTATTGGATCATCTCTCAACATAGACAAGTATAAAATTAAAAATACTGTTGTGAAACTGAAGAAATACTGTGTTATCCAGGGGTTGAAACCTCATTTGACCTGTATTAGTCTAGAACCATTGGTTTTCTCTCTGTAGCATCCATGAGCTGAGGGATTTACTGATGGAGCATCTGCTCGTCAAAGCATTAAGCACGATGGGCATTATAGAAAAATTGCAGAATGCTCAAAATCTTACGACTCCAGCATTTTCCCTGGCATGGACAGGTGGTTTTCCATTGCCTCTCAGTTCATCTCGCAGCTGATTAGAAAAACAAGGCTGAAACATGGAAGATTACTCGTATTTGAAGCTTGACACTTCAAACTTCTCAAGATGGCTCTAAAATACTTATTTTTCTTAATGACAGAAAACATATATTTATTTAAGAAAGAATCATCCACAATATAACTTTTGTGATAAATAACAGTTCTGCCTCTAATACATATATACATACTGCTTGTAAACAAAAATGCCCACAGGTCATGGAGTCTCCATGATTTTTATACAAGGCGCTATAGATTTTTATAATTTTTTTCTTTTTTTGTTATTGAAAACAGTCCTAGTGAAAGTTTGGTTTATAACCTCCTATTGCTACAGAAACGGTAAGAATGTTTATATTTACAAAGAAACAAAGACCATGGAGACCCCATAGCGTTATTTGCCCAAGATTTGAAAGTTGGTGGGGTTTGCAAAATACACATTGTCAGCACGTTGGACAGGTTGAACACCAGCAGTACGATACTCCAGTGCTTTGGTATTTCAACCCCTGAATATACAAAGACATTACTACAGCCTACTTCACAGTTTAATGCAAGTAAAGTGCAAGCCATAGTACAAGGGTGTCATACATTTCCATACATGTAAGCGTTATCTAAAAAAGGCTCTATACAAGGTTTATTAGCTATTTAGTAACCTAGATGGAAGTCACCTATGGCCCAGCAATTAATGATCTTACAAGGATATTGTCTTTGTAATACAGTATGTGCCAAATGTAAAACATTTATTAATACTAGTGCATTTCTCTTATATCCTAACCTGTTTTCTTGTCAGATTTTTAAGCTGAAATCCTTGTTTCTCAGTAAAACAGAAGTCTTAACTGGTAACAGGGCCTTACTGGTATTTTGGCCAGCGAACACTCTTTGTTAAGACGTATTTGTTTTGTGGTTGGTAGTGAAAAAATGCAATAGTTAATATGTATAATGTGACATCCTTAGTTGATCTGCAGCATTCGGGCAGACACATTTACTGTTAGTAAAAAGTTCTGTATTGATACCCTCACCAACGCCTGAGGATGAGCAATATTCTAGAAATGTGAGGACAGAAGATACAGGGCTTAGCTGGTCAAACACCAGGTTGTTGGCATATTTGATCATTTTTACAACATTGCTTTCTTTCAAACACTGCTCATACAGTGGCATTAATGCTTGAAGTCCCTAACTGTCACTTCTAACACATGCATGTTCTTGATAAAAATAAAGAACTATCTGTCTGGCCTGCATTAAACGTGAATATGGTTCTTTTCCTGAAGGCAGTTTCTGTCTGAATTATTTAAATATTTTTATTAAGAGGAGATCCCAGTAGTTTATCACCTGTCTTCAAACCTGATAAAGGCTTAAACAATATTATTGATAAACCTCTTTCTGGATGTGCAAGAGTGGTATAACCCGTAAAATAGAGAAAATGAGCTTTAAAAATGTTTCTTTATCTAGTAGTTATATCCAGACTGGAGAGTTCCCTGCCCACATGTTAGAGAGTGGAACTGATTAGAAACATCACATTTCACTTGTGTGTAATGGGAGCAAAGAAAATAACTATAAACATCAACTAACGAAATGCAACGTACTAGTTTTGGTTTAAATAGCCATGAAATCTCCATACACCAGCTGATAGGCTCAGATGGGATTTTCAGATGGGATTTTCATATCTGTGCCCACTTAACACCCATCAAGAGCTTCAGCCACACGGTGCAAATTCATCTGAGAGAGGAGATAGAGGACCTTTCCCCACAGCATCCTGCCTGGGAAACCTACCCTGAGCCTCAGCTTTAGTGAGGGAAACATTCTGGAAGGAAAAGAGCTTTTTAATACTGAATATTCTCTAATATTGCTTCTCCAGTCTTTTTTGCTATTACCCACTTTTTGTCCTAACCAAACATCATTTGGCAGCAGGGAAGGTGATGTCTTGTGGCCTAAGGCATGTGGTACTTGGAAAATCTACCATGGAAAACCTGTGCCCTTCTGCCTGCCCTAAAAGCACCATTTCCCTACTGTGAAAACTGAGCAGAGAATAAAATCCTTCCTGAGACCAAGCCAACACTTATTTCTCTAACATGAAATGTAGGGAACGTGGGAATGGGGCTCAAGCCCAGCGATACAGAGAGGCCTGTGCTCTCTTCCTTAAGGAATCTCCCTAGGATTGGATCTGGAGACAGTGAGAACCTTTGTAGAGACACAAGATTTGCTTGTACAGACACACTGAGTGTCCAAACTGTGATTAAATTGCCTGGTGGTATCCTCTAGTTCAGGGGCAGGCATTGCAGAGGGGGCTGGTTTTGTTTTTGTTGTGCTGCATCATGCCTTAGCCAAGAGTTGCTTTACACAAACCATCTTTGAAGGATTTTGTTCCCCACTGAATGGAGGGTTTGTACAAACTGTTGGTGAATTAGCACAAAACCAGCTCTGCTGGCAGAGCTGTCCCTCCTCAAGGATCCCCAGCCCCCAGCTATATCACCTTGGTCATCAACACTGCTATTTTTGGCAGAAAGAATGCTTTTATCATTTTGGAAGACAGAGAGACCACATGAAGAAAGAACATGGCAAATAAGGTGTTGCCTGATTTGCGTTACTCGAGACAAAGATAAGAATGCTCTTTGTTCTCCTCAGGTTTGTGTTGAGTTAAACAATTTCTACCAGGTTCTTCATTTTTCTCCCTGAGGTCCTATTAACATTTAAAGTGAAATCTCCTAAAGGTCAGCAGCAGAATTGTACAATTTTTGAGGAGGCTGAGCCCTTCCCAGAGCCACTGTAAAGTAACTCCTTCAAAGGTACCTCTACTGTCCTTCACAAGACCTTGGAGAATGAATGAGTGTTCTGTAACTGCTGAGAGGAGTGAGAGTTGGCTTAACTGGCCATGTACAATTCTCTGCAACACTCATTTCTTTTTCCTTGGAAAAAGCCAGTAGAACACTACATTTCCAGCTCAAAAGGCAACAGCTGAGAGCTGAATATACTGATAACAACCCCCTCCTCCTCCTGCTTTGATTTCTGTTCGGGTCAATTAGAGCAAGCTCAGGGTAGTTTTCACTTAAAATAATGAAACCAAGAAAAATGTCTGGGTTCTCTCAGGAAGTGATGCCGAGAGAGCTATTAAGACACTTTCAAAGATCTGACATGTCACTGAATACAGAACAGTATTAAAAAAGGAGGGGAATCAGTGGCTCAGGGGGAGCATTAAATCAGTTGTAATGAAAAATAGCCAGCAACAAAAAGACTCAGCTTGTGGAGTGTCAGAGAAAGCCTACGGGCCAAGACATTTTACCTGCAGGAATTCCAAATGAAGACACTAATTTTAATAAGATCCCATTAAATAAAGCACATCCAAACAACATTTCCATGCTGTTGTATATGCTAAACCCCAAATTTTTCCAGAGAATTCAGGCAGGAAAATGATAAATTAATAAATCTATTGTATAGGTGCTGTTTATTTCCTTTCATGAACTCAACAGCCAAGCGTTTTTCTTTTCTTATTTAAAAATATGGCATCAGAACGGCCACAACAACTCCAGCTGCTTTGTACAGCGTGTTTAAGTACCTGTTGGTACAGGAGAATTGGGCATATTTTAATACATAAGCAGGATTTGGTGCATGAATTTTTAAATACAGTATCTGTATTGCACTTTGCATTCCAGTGAGTTCAAAGGTGGTGAAAATCCAAATAATTGTGCTGTGGTGACTGTGCACATATCCTCTTTGCAGTCCATTTAGATTGGCACCTACTTCCAGAAGGAAGAAACCGTGGCAGGGAGGGAAGGGCTGCAGGGTGGGGTTGAGTTCATGTGCCAGGAGAATGATATGTTCTTGTGAAATGGCTTCCAAATGCCAGCTGACATTTGTGAAAGAATAAAGTTTTTGTATTGCTTAATTTAGCAATTAGGTTTTGCTTGCTCTAAGGCACAAGCAATGCCAGACAAATGGTTCAAACTTTTCTCCCAGTTAATCTTAAACCCATTAGAGGGAATTTCTCCAGTGTATCTCATCTCATTTTGTCTCATGAATCTCCTGGACAATTTATTTGGCCTATTCCTTGCAAATCACATTTGCTGAGAGCTGCTCTGCAAGAGCAGAATGCAGACTCACAATTCCAAGAATTTCAGAAATGATGATCTCACGACACTGAAAGATTTTAAAGATAAGCTGAGTGAAAATATGAACTCTACTATTTATCTCATCTATTCACATTACAGAAATTGTATTTAAACTTAAAACAGAGATAATCTGTTTTCCATACTACTTGTGTTATTTCTGAGTTATTTCTATCTTCCCAATTATGTTTCTCATTTTCAGCTGTATCTCTGAGCAGTATTCTCTGTTTACTCGTGACTTCACTGAATATGCTCAGTTATGTCTTGAGTGATGATGTAGCGGCATTTGAAATCCTTTTGGAAAGCGATTTGAAAATAGTATAGATCTTCTCATTATGAAAGCACAAACCATTTTTTGGGTTTGAAACAATAGGCATATTTAAATTTCTTTAGGAATTTAGGTAGTTCAATCTATGTAACTATTTCTGTGACCATCCATCACTGCTTGCATGTATAGCATGAATTAATTTCTAAATGGATGTTATAATTTATGCTGTTGCTTGCTGGAAATGAAGGAATGAAATAAAGACAGGAAAGAAGCGGGGAGGCAAGGGAAAGGTGTTTTTAATTTTTTCTTTGTTTCTCACTGTGCAATGGTATTTTAAATTGTTAATAAATGAATTTTCCCCAAGTCAGGTTTGTTTTGCCTATGATTACCATTAGCAGGTGATCTCCCTGTCTTTGCCTCAACCCAGGAGCTTCCCCATGACATTTTTTTCCCCCTCAGCTGCTCTGTGGAGACAGAATTAAACACCCAGGATACCTTCACCTGGTCTGGCTTTGGGAATAATGAAATCTCTTCCCGGATACTAGGACCTAACTGCGATGACATTTTTCCTCTATTATACTGAACTGCATGAATTTTACAGTCCTTGATGGATGAGAGACAATTAGGTTTATCTCGTGAAAAAATCATCAGTGAATTGGTTTCAGTGAAATCTGTTTCAGTGAAATGACATCAGCTGTATTCACGTCCCCTTCATTCTGCCTTTTAGAACTATTCTAGTAAGCAGAGTCAAAGCAAACTATGAATGGCTTTGAAATCTATGTTCAGTAGCATTCAGAGCAATCTTTTTTCCCCCCTCAAGAATACAAGTATTTTCCCCAGAAGCTGGTTCTTACAAACAGTTTTTACCCAGGCAAGGAAGTGAAATACACTGCATGACTTGTGTGTCTTCCCAAACCAATCAATACCGATTGGTTTTCCAATGATGTTTTGAATAACTTCACCCACTTGCAAATGTACTGCTAGCAGTTAAAAATTATTGCCAGACATTACATAATTTTGAATAATTAACTCAGCTATAGATGTCAGTCTATCACAGAATGTAATTTATTCGTTCAGGACGTTTTTATAGCTTCATTCTCATGCTTTTTTTGAATTTTGTGACTCACAGTCATGTGTCACTTAAATTCACAGTGAAGAAATGATGAAAACCTGCAGTATGTACCTTACTCAGTGCAGAAGTTTTTTCTTTTTTTTTCTTTCACCATGAAATACTTCAAATTCTATTAAAACCAGTTTAAGTTGCAGCATTAGCGAACAACCAATATTGTTCTACTCATATCTTACTTCTGTGCCAAACCTGCTTGCTCTTGTTCCTTCGTTTAAAGGCAGGCACAGCACGTTACAAACACAGTATTTAAATGGCATGTACAGAGTGCCCATAGGGCCAGACTGGGATCTATTTCTTAGATGTACAGTGTACATTTTAAGGCACACTATAGGGATTGAGTTTACATTTTGATAACTCTGTCCTTTTATTTGCAAAGATGGTCACTATCTGGAAATGTTGCAAAAATAAATGATCATCTCTAAGAGTGGCCAATGTATTCATGTCTTCATTTTTATTTTTTTTTTTTCTCAAGAAAAAATGTGTGAAAATGTGAACTTTAGGGCATTTTAAAAGGAAATGTCAACTATCATGTTACATTTTATATACATAGATATGCTTTATATATATCTAAATATATAAAATGATTGTAGGAGCTCATACTATAAGCTGAGTTTTAGTACAGTACTTTAAATATACTGGTATTTATTTTCAGTTACACTTCTGCACCGCTTCTTTCTAATGCAGAGCTTGATACGGACATTGGTTGATAATAGCAAACAAAAAAATGCATAAAGAATATTATTGTCTTATCATGCAATGTAGTAGGCATCCTGTGGCACTATTCTCTTACCCAAATATTTACAGTACTGCTGAGTACCTTAGCAATGAATTCACCAGTGTTTGTCTGACTGCATCTGTCAGGGCACCCAGCAGTGCCCCAGGCTGAGGCTCCTGTCACACGTGAGTCTCGATGAAGGAGTGTGTGTGTGTGAGCATCGGGGCTGAGCTGGCCAGTTCAGAAGCTCCGTTTTGAGACTTCCCAGCAGCACTGTACTCACAGATGTCCAGGAAAAACTCATAGTTCTTTAATTTCCAATCTTTGAACTTCTTGGATGTTAAGTTGGGATCATCCAGAAGGCTGTTGATGACTGTGAGGTCCCCTTCCTTTGCCTGGCAAATTCCAGAAAGACGGGACAGGTCAAAATAAAATTTTGTATTTCAGCACTTTATTTCTTCTTTAACTTTAATGCCAAGTGCTAGCAAAACTAGTATGGAAAATAGTAAATATTTAATATTTACCTAAATTTAGGAACTACTACAGCACAAACTAGTTGACAGCTCAGTCTGTGGCACTTGCTACAATTTGCCTACGCAGAGTGCCAAATATTTTTTTCTTCCTTAAGCTGGAACATGCTTAGTTTCAAGGATTTTTAACTTTCTTTGAAACTTAATTTTAAAGCAACAAAAAAGCATTAACAATAGAAATGTAAAGAGATTAAGACATAGAGTGACATCAAGAACAAGGGGGAATGGCTTCACACTGCTGGAGGGCAGGGTTAGCTGGGATATTGGGAAGGAATTCCTGGTTGTGAGGGTGGGCAGGCCCTGGCACAGGGTGCCCAGAGCAGCTGTGGCTGCCTCTGGATCCCTGGCAGTGTCCCAGGCCAGGCTGGACGGGGTTTGGAGCAGCCTGGGATGGTGGAAGGTGTCCCTGCCATGGCAGGGGGTAGGGCTGGCTGAGCTTTAAGCTCCCTCCGACCCATCAGCATCCTGTGATGCACAATTAGAGTTTTCCTAGTTCATATTCCTTACACACAAAGTCAGTGACAAAGCCTTACTTTTAAAGTGCTCTTGAGGACTCGGATGTGGTGCAGCTTTTCATTGATCACTGGGTCGTTACATCGCTTCACGAAGGACTTGCGGAACTCCTGCTTGGTGGAGGGACGCTGCTCTCCAAAAGCTGACAGACTGGCTTCTTCCAGAGTTCTGTAGAGCTCTTGCAGGCCATCTGTGACTTCTTCAATTTCTTTTATGTTTTCTGAAAGGAAAGAAAGAAGCCTAACAACAAACTTGATCATTCAGATGAAGTCTCTAAATCAGCAATATTGCAACTTCAGCACTATCTTAACCTATTATTCAGTTCTGCAATGTCAGTTTTGATGAGACAAGATTATTTGCATCATCCCAAAGCTCAATTTTTAGTGCTAAATCCTGGCATTTCAAGTACACACTCCCATGTTTGCCAACATCCAGCAGTCCAGCCACCAAATCCTTGCTGAGAATAGTGGCAACACTGCTCTGGATTTTGATGGCAGTAAAGTGGATCAGAACATCTCCCAGAGCTTACCTTCTGCACAGAAACTATTGTGCCTTCTGATAGGAACCTTCTCTTCCAGGCTGTCATCGGTCCCTTCCATGGACTGCACGCGTCCCTTCCCGCGGACGTCTCTATTTCGGGGGAGGCTTTGGCTGCGCTGTTTCTGGGGCCGCCCATGGGAGCTGTGTCCCCTTGGACATTCCACCAGAGGAAAAGGCCCATCCTGTTCAAAATTGTGGCGCCTCTGGACGGGCAGCGTGGCTTGTCTCCGTCTGTCCGGTGACATTGCGGGCCGGCCGCTCAGGTACTCGGCCTCCGGAGGGACAGTCTGGAGGAAATGGAGCCCTGAACTGGTTAAGGGTGTCTCGATCAGGTCCTGCCACGAGCGCCGTTCTCGGTAGGGAGGTCTGCACCCCGAGGAGTGTGTGCTGCCTGCTGCGTCCTGCCGGGAGTCCTCGGCAGAAGAGTGGGAATACGTTGATTCGCTGGAAAAGTGTCGGCCTTGTTTGGCTTCAGGGAATGGGCTTGAAGAATTCACCTGGAGAGATACAAAAACACCTGCCTGTGAGATGATGTTTTGAACAGACCCAAGAAAATGACTGTAGGGTAAAACACTATATGATATTTAGTAATCAGATGAACTGATGGGTTTGATTTGTCATAACATGAACCACTGTAAACAGAAGAGAATTAGCAGTGACAACTTTTATACAAGTGCTCTTTTAACCACTCCCTATTCTTGTTTTGCACATTCTCTGCCCACAAACAACTCCTGATGGAAAGAAAAGTGTAACACTGGTGCAGGTTTCCTGAAGACCCAACCATCTTACACTCAGTCCAGCTGAGGACAGTGGAAGTCTCTAAAAGAAACTGTAATTAGATTTCCTTTTTTTTTTTTTTTTTTTTTTAGGGGCCAAACAGAAAAAACAAAAAACAAACCCAAATAACAAAAACTTCAGCACCCAGGAAGACTTTTGGCTGGGGGACTGTTGAACTTGTAAAACGATTTGAATGAATTCTGCTGGGTCTGTGTATAAATTTAATTCAAAACAAAGAGAAAGGCAAAAATGTGGAAAAACAGAAAGGGAGGGGCTTAACCTGTATCCCAGTTGATAAAACAGCATCACATGGGTGAAAATCAGTCTGAACTTCACCCATGTGATGCTGTTGTCTCAGTCACTCTTTCTTTGGTTCTGGCTGTGTGAGGTTCGTGTCATTCACGCTGAAGAAAAATCTGAAAGAAAAATAGAGAACAGTCCTATCTGTGCTTAGAATCATAGAATAATTATCATAATTGCCTGTGTTTTGTCTAATAGAAATGTTCTATTTGCAATACTGTCATTACCATGGTATTGTACACAATCTTGTAAAAAAAACCTTTTCCTAGAAAGAATTGTTCTTCAAAAAGAACTAAAACATGATTACTGCGTGAATGTGAGCTGATCTTAATCTCTAGCATCCAGTATCCTATATAATTGAAAATAATTGAAAACCAGTCTCAATTAATACAAACTATCCCATCCACCACATCCTTTTCATATTTTGCAGTGAAGGTAAAATTTAAGTATTCTGTTCCTGTTATGATGTGTAGTTTCACCAACGCTACAAAAAAAGGTCATATTTCCAGCCTGGTGACAGATTTGTGTCAGGAGACATTTACCTCTCCTTCCTTTCTAACTGATTTGCTAGGGAAAAATCCAGGTCTTGGCTCATGAGGAGCAGCGATAATTTCATTTTTACAATCACAGCCGGCTTTGTTCCACCGCCTTTATGGTGTCTAAATATCCCCGGAGAAGGGAGGTGGGAGCCAAGGCACAGAGGTGTTTTTGGTGACCTGGGGTCACATGCAGTGTCTGTGACTCACTGAGGGTGTGCGGTGGTAGGTGTCACACAGCGCCGAGGAGCCCTCCTGCTTCAGGGTCACCGAGCCGTCGATGTCGTCCTGATCGCTTTCACTCCAGTAATCTGCTGACAAAGCATTCCAGCTTTCACTTGGTGCTTTTCCACACAAAAGCAGATCCCACATTTTAGCAACATCCTTCC
Source organism: Certhia americana (assembly GCA_018697195.1). NCBI lineage: Eukaryota > Metazoa > Chordata > Aves > Passeriformes > Certhiidae > Certhia > Certhia americana. The sequence continues at coordinate 7,274,680 of CM031880.1, read as the reverse complement.
ATGGCGAGGTAAATGCTCCCCAGTCGCCTGCAGGGCTCGGCAGCCACTCAGGAACGGGCTGGGCTGGTGGAAAGGTCTGGCACCTCAAACACACAGGGAGTGCAGGACCCTCCCAATGCTTTAGGGAAGTGTTACAGAAGGCAGCCTGGGCACCTGACTCCCACTGCACACAAAAAACAACTTCTGCTCACAGACTTTCAAACGCAAACCTCATTCCAGAGGCTAAAGTAGAGCCAAGCCTGAACACTTAATTTAATTGGGCATAAAAGCTTCCACTGTGGGCGATGGAGAAAGGGCAAGGCTGGCACCTGAGCTCAGGAGGCACAAATATTGCTGGAGAACACATTGCCTCAAGTCTGTGATGTCTGCACTGGTTTTAGGGGGATGAACATCCCTGAGGGCTGGGATCTGGGAGATCACACCTCACCCTGAACCTGACATTCTCTTTCTCACGAATTTGAAATATTTCTTAAAATTACTGCTTAGGATTTTATTTTCTTTGGTGGTGGCACCAATAAATGTAGTTCTTCGAGGAAATGTATTCATACTAAAATTGATATTTGAGAAGATATGGCCATATGTTGATAGAGAAGTCAGTTATGACCTCTATGGCTTTATTGAAATACTGAACAGATTTGTACTGTCTCCTCTCTTCTCCTAATTATAATCACTGAAGCATTACCTTCATCTGGGTGAATATCCTTGTCATCAGGTGTGTAACCAATCGCTGCGAGACCCAAACGATTCATCCATCTAATAGAACAATAAAAATGAGGAAGAGAGGTATTTAAAAGGAACATCTCATGTAAATCTGAAGGCATACACATCCTTAACATCTGGAAAAGTCAGAGACAACAGCTAATGCTAAAAGGCTGTTAAACCCAGGATTCAGATGTGTTGGGTGGTTGATAAACGGGAGTGAAGGATTTATCACATTTATTCTGATGGCTACTTCTATTTCTTTCAAGAACTTGCCTGAATTGCTAAAATACTACAAAATAAAATAGAATTATGATAATTATTGTCTGAAAACCTGTGTTGGGAAATAAGTTGTATTAAACTTGTATCCTCAGAAAGCTAAACCAGCCTAGGGCAGTTTGGTTATTTGCTAGTCTGGATTCACAATGCTGGTGATATAAACATTTAGTGTTGTTGAGCTGTAATATCAACATTATTTTCCTTTAATTTGTTTAAGACAGACTTTTGAGTTTCTAAAACAAGACTCGCTAAATTGCACGCATGTCAATATTTGCATTTGGCATTGGATGTGCTGGGTTCTTTCTTTGTCCCCAAATTATTTATTTTGATAGAAAATAAGATTCTTCATTAGGAAAATATTATCATTTATTTTTGGCAAAATACCTTTCGAGTTTTCTTTATGCAAAATTACTGGATGTTTATACAATACTTAATTGAAAAACTAGGGAAAAAAAGAAATTAACACACAGAGGAGAAAGTCACTCCTTAATGTTCAGCAAATGGAAAATCAAGACTTATCTTATTTTCATCAACAAGGAGATATAACCAAAATAAAAAGCCCTAATAGTGACATCTATAATGCCTGGGATGTTTTAAACCACTCCCTTCCTCGGAGAATAAATTCTTAATTATGTCATTAATTTCCCAGACTGTTGCTGTGAGAGTTTATCTAGAAGCAGCTCTTTCTTCCTTTTTGAACATTTGCAACATCAAATTTGTTAATAATTATCTTCTTGGTTAATGAATATTATAATGACAAAACCATCTTTCACAGTCAGACATTAGTGAACGGTACATGCAATATCAAAAAGACGAGTTGTTTTGCAGATTGGAACAAGAAAACTGTTCAGTGTCATTCTTTCCCACTTGTACTAGAGGAGAAAAAAAAGCTTTTAAGGACATATGTGACTGTTCTTGTCCAGGAGAGCGGTGTGTGGGAGATGGGAGACACAGCAAGGAGGCAGAAAATGAAGGAAGAGTGAACTCTCCACTAAAAATAGCGCACAGTTCAGCATGTATTGATCTCCTGGTCTCAGCAGCTCCGCAGAGGCTCCGAGCAATGATCTTAATCTGTAATATTGGATCCAGCACTGACTCACTGCACGGCCTGCAGCAGAGCCTGCCACGCATCTTATGACTTTCCTAAGTAGCCAAAGGGGACAACAACGTTTACTCCTTACAGGGAATTGTGAGAGGGTTTAATTGACTTGCAAAACTATGAAAATAAAGAACTGTGCAATCATATTGCTTTGCCTCTCGGTATTAAGCCAGAAGTGAGCAAATTGGAGATGAAAATGGAAATGGTGATTAGTTTTCCCAAATACCAACTGCAGGGTTAGGACTACTTACAGCCGTTGTTTGCATCAGCACGTCAATAACTCATCTTTATCATGAGGGAAGTACATTTAAAATGGATTAACAGATTTACAGAAGAGCTTTTGCACAGTGCTCCCCTTTGTTTCCCTTGCAAGGCAGATCCTTTATTGCAGGGATGGCAATGACATCATTCCCTGCTCATTATTGAGCATTTGTGTTCACCAGTTTTTCATCAGTTGTTCCCGAATTTCTAAACTCATTAGCGCTGGAGCAAAATAGTTTTAGTCATACTTTGCCATATGCCTTTGGCAATTAAGCAGGATGGCTCAGTGCCTTCAACTGAGGTTCTGCTTAAGCAGCAATGATAAATTAGAACTAATTACCATTTCCCAACTTAAACCAGACTCAGCCATTTGTGTGGTCAGTGCATGGAAATTTATATTGTCTTAAATTTTTTGCAAAATTTCTTTTGTTGCTTACTGTTAATTTGAGGGTGTCAGATCTTGGAAGCAAATACAGACACCAGTTGAAGTGTTAGGATTAACCTTCCAGAGCCAGGGATCTTCTGAGGGTACCCAGAGTATCAGCCTTATACATATGGCCTCAATGGCCAAATCTGGAATAAGCTGAAGTTAATCTTCCTTCTCTAAGGCTGCTCAGGCTTTTCTCTTCCAAAGGCCAAGATCATCCCCAGCTATAGCTGCAAGGACTTTCTTACTTCATTTACCACAATTCAGAGTCAGCTCTTTGTCAAGCCAACATAAAGGGTGATCTGATGACATTCAGTGCCTTATCATGATAAAATCTCTCCTGATAGAAGAACTAGAATCTCCATTTTAGGTTTTGTGTTTTTAAAAAAAGCGAGTGAATGTTTTTGAGGTTAATCAGGAGATATACAAGTGGTGAGATTACAACTCATTTTCTTACAGTTAATATTTTTTTCCCAAAGGAAATGCAAACTCAGTTTGAAAGGAACCCTGCATAAACTTGATGAATTTCCTTGATGAGCAAACCACTTTCATTTTTCAGAAAACTCCAGTCAAAGTTATAAAAAGGTCTTTGTGGAGAGCTTGGAAAGGCAAGCAGTTGGTTCTGAACTCTGCCCTGGATGCCCTGTGGGCAAACGTTGTGTTCCAGCTGGGCACAGGGAGCTCCTGTCAGAGCTGGACTCCCGAGGGATGGAGGATGCACATCCCACAGAGGGTCAGGGCTCTGTGTGCTGCAGCTGGCCAGCACAAACCCAGGGGCTGAATTGCTGATCTGGTTCTAGAGCTGTGCCCCATCAGCTCTGGGACTTCCCCGTGCTCACAAGGAGGCCTGTGCTGCCCTAGCAGGGGCACCTTTGGGATTTCACCTGCACATCCCCATACCTCGACCCCAGGGCAGAAAGCTGGGCTCCCTCCCCCCACATCCTGCCTTTTTACCTGGATACTTTTAACAATTCTTTCCAGTTGATAACTAAACTTAACCAGCACGTTTCACTGAGTCTAGGCCACAGGGTTTGCATTCTGGATGGAAATTGGGATGACAGAGAACAGATCGGATCCTCTGCCACAACATTTTCCCTCCAGGACTGTATGAATCCCCATAAGGTGTAACCACTGTGTTACCAAGGCACATTATAACCTACAGGAGACCAAGAAGTGGGTTGTTTTTTATTACCTGTACCCCACTGAACCAAAGGCAGGGAAAGGTGAGCCTCGAGTCAAGTCATCAAAATGCACAAGTAAGTTTTGTACTGTTTTGTCTCAATTAAATTCTAAATAAATCAGACTTGGCTTTAATTAATTCCGTTGGCTACAAACAGGCACTGTTGTCATTGCTTTGGGATAAAATAGAGCTGCCTGGTAGTATTTAAGTTAAATTTACTGAGATAATTCTGGTTATTACCCAGGGATTACGGCCCAGGGCCATTTCTGAGAGTCTGATTCTGCCCCAGGCCTGGGCTGTGACGAGTAGAGGCACCAGGGCAGTGAGGAGCTGAGGAGCTGTTCAAAACTCAAAGCCTGATACTGAAGAGTGAATCATGCCTAAAGTGCCCTGAATTGGCAGGAATCAGCAGCACATTCACCTACTGACAGAAACACTGGGAAATGCTAAAGGGGGGCAAACAACTGGAAACAATTGCACATTGTTTTGCTCTCCTAACACTGTATTGAAAACAAGAAGATGCCACTCCTCAATTAATAAATTTATGTTTCTTAGCTCTTGCAGTTTACTCCTGCTGAGCAAGGGTGAGCCAGCCCAAGGTCAGTGGGAGGTTCTGGGAGAGAAGGCAATTAAAGTTTCCACAGTGGCATCACATTCAGCCCCTTGGCTGTTCCTTTCTACAAGAATAGGGTGAAAAAACACACACACACACACACACATACACACACACACACCCCAGCTTGGACAATCTCAGCTGTCACAAATTGGAGAAAACTATTTTGTTTAGTGTAGGAGAATGAAAACCGAGGGCAAGAGGATAACCTTTTTTTTCTTCCTATAAAAAAGAGGTGAAAATTTACAATTTTTGGGTTATAGTTAGAACTGTTCCATAAACCCATAGATAAGAGGTGTGGAAGAAGTGAATTTCTGTGGCTCAGAAAAATTGTATTTGCTAACATCCTCACTTATTGGACATACCAGGTGAAGAAGAAACTATTTAATTCAAATGAATATGTAAAAAACTGTCCTAAAAAACTGTAAATTCATGAAAAAGCCCAACTACTTTCATTATTTCTCTCTGTTAAAAGTTCCTTCAAAAATGAAGTCTATGAAATCCTGACACATTAACAAAAAGAATAATTAAAATGTATTTGCTATCTTCCTTACATCTTTTCATCATTAATTCTTGCCCTTGTGCGCCACCTCAGCTTTGTGTTAGGAATGTTTCAGTGCAGAAATATTTTTTTCTTCATTTTTGAGATTGCATCTGCATTTGAGATTACTTGGTTAAAAGGAAAAGCTGGAACTAAGGTGGAAGTTAAATTTCACTTGAATCAAGTTATCTCTATTAGAAGTTATCTCTATTAGAGATTCCCTTGAACCATTTATTTCATACATACAATTTATTCAGTGCAGTTTACATTTAATTTCTGATCAAAAGCTTATATTATTATATTTTTTTACGTCACTGGGATAATCAGATTCCAGAATTCACAGTAAAACTCTTTGCAATACACAATTAGATTTAAAAATTGATTTTGTGCTTGTTAGGCCAACTTCTCTGACCAGTCTTTCTTACCGAACACCTGAAAAATCAATTCCTTTCCCATTTGGGTTCCTAAGGCACGTTATTTTCACTATTTTCTATGATTAGGCAGGTAATACTTTCATTTAGGAGAATAAAGGGTGCTGTAAATAGGGTGGCTGAAATGATGCCTTGATTTTCCTCCACACAAAAGAAACCCCAAAGCATCTCCTGATGCAATTTAACCCTGAGCAGATCCTTCTCCATGAGCTCATCCCTCCCTGTGCATCAGCCCCCAGCAGCCTCTGTCTCTGCTGTTTGATTTGTCACAGTTGCTGGGATTTGTTAAGCAAAATCATTCATGGGATAAACTCTGAGTACTCTCTGATTTGATAATTTGACATGACTGTTGATCTTGTTTCATGCATTGTCTTCTTAGATTTGTCAGGCTGGAAAAAATGGAAAAAAGCCCGAGACAGCTTAAGAATTGACAAGTGAACCAATCCGTGCCCTCTTTGCATGTGTGTCTACTTCGTGAGTTAATGGGATTTTTTTTTTTATATTTTTAATTTTTTTAACTTTCCTCTGTCAAACAAATGCCCAATTATGCCTCTGTACTCAGGAGTCTGGTTTGGTGTGGGTGTTTTTTTTATGTTTGTTTTTTGTTTTCCCCAGTGGGTAATAGACTAAAGAAATTCACTGCTTTGTAGCAAATAAATTACCCTTCTGGTATCAGCATTTCACTGTACAATATAGTCGTGTATCACAGAGAATAAAAGCACACCATAACAGGCTGCTATTTGATCCAGAACCAATAATAAACCCTAAGGAAATCACCAAAACAGTCACATAAACTCACTCAACTGGAACTTCTCTTTACTCACATATTCAAACTTTTGCCCCAGCTTTCATCAAATGATTGGCCCAAAGGAAAACTCTAGAAAAAGAAAACTTTGTCTACAAGCAAGAGAACTGAACGTGGCATGGCATTAACTATGGGTGGGATTTAGAGGTGAATTTTTTTAAGAAATAGGAGGATTACTTGTGAAATTGTGAGATTTGTCTTCCATATAGTTTTTTAAAAATCAGCTCAAATAGGCCAAATAATGCTGTTAAATGTCTAGCTGATTCATTATGATGAAATGTCTTATTTCTATTATTTATTTCTATTATTTCTAACTTCTATTTCTAAATCTTCAGATTTGGCAGAGTTAACTCGGTATCCCCAGGATAACATCGCACCATGGACTGTGACACTGCCTTCACCTCAGCGAGGTGCAGGGCTGGAATCACTAAATCTGCTCTATGAAATGCAGCTGATCTGCTTGGCTCCCAGAAGAAATTCACACTGGTACTATTTGCAGCAGAATTTGCTTAAGTTAATTCTGTAATTTAAACTGGAGCAGAAAGCCAGCGCAGATCCTTCCTTCTGCAGGAGGGGTGAACTCCCTGCAGCTGATTTGGGTGGTGTTGGATGATCACAGCTGTGCACTGCAAACTCCATCAGCCAGTGGGGCTCAGGCTGAATGAGGGGGGAGATGGAACTTCACAAGCCTAAGCGAAATCATTCTGAATTTGTAGGGAGAAGGAGCCAGGTGACTTGCCTAGAAAAGGAGGTTTGGAACATTCCACCTCAGTCTAAGGAATTCCTGGTGCAGTATTTTGCCCCAGCAGGGCACAGCAGCTCCACAATCACCCTGAGCACTCCCATGAACATCATGGCTTCACCCAGTCTTTGGGCCTGCAGCTAATTCTGATCAGAAAATTGTTTTACTTGTGCTGCACTTAGGAGTTTTTATGTGAGAACAAGAAATCAGAAGGCTGGTGTGGCCTCGGGCACAGATCTGAAACAAGTTTATGGGAACATAAAAGGAAGAAAGGAAAACCTGCTCTTTATGTTTATTTACAACACCATTGGGAAGCTCCATTCCAGGGGTTTCTGTTTGAAAAGTACCTTTCATGTGCTACAGCATTATCTCCTGGCTTTTCATCAGGTAAAGGGCTGAGGGTAAGAGCTCTGTAACAACTTACTCAGCTCCATCTGAGAAAGAGCTGTTAAATTAGGCCAGACAGATCTGACAATCTCCTGCTCACTTGTCCAGTTTAAGAGGGAAAATGTCTAATAGGGGCTCAGGGCTGAAACTCCTAGTTGCCAAGAGCTTTACTTGGGTGTTAGTCTATATAAAGTGAAGACTGCAACTGTAAAAGATGTGTTAATCCTGGCTCACTATCTGATTTGGCCAAGACCTGTCAAAGAGAACAACATGCCTGAAATTTAAGGCAGAAAACCGAATTAATTTTAGTAATAAACAGGATGATTTAGGGAAAGTCTTGAGTGATTCACTTGGTTATATTCTGTATGTAGAATGGAATATAAATATAAAATTTGCTTATAATCAATAGAAATTTAATTCAGTATACTTCAATTTTCGAACAGTTCTTTTTAAGAGAAATATTATGATGTAGTCTTTCAGGTCTTGGAAAATATAGGAGTAACCCCTATAAAAATCAATCATTCTGTTTCAGTAGCAACTATTTGTTGTATTTCTTGAATGAATGCCAAAGATTTATGGGAGTTATTAAAATTGCAAAGTTAACCCAGTTATTCAAATCAAAAGTGATCAAATTATTCAGCCTAAAATAGAAACTTTTAAAAATTTAATATTTGGAGTCCATGATGAGATTGCAAATGCACTGCAGAGCAGAATTCAATGGCATGTAAGTTTTAAATAAAGTAGATATTGTAAAACAATCAAATATGAAATTCAATGCTAATTAAAGCCATAAACAGGTTATGTGTGGTGTGGTAGGAGATGAAGCACTTCTGGGAAATAAGGCCTTTAACAAGCTTGGAGTATACCAAGCTAGAGATGAGCTCATCAAGTTCATTATTAATTCATTTCTAAGAACACGGCTCTGCTCGTGTAAGACCTGACAAAACAGTACAAGCATGAATTTTGCAAACCTGAGTAACACAGCAGGCAAAACTCAGCCACAGCTGAGTGCCTCGGTCTGCTACAGAATAATCCATCCCTACCCACTCTTCCTTCAGCAATGAGGGGTTAAAGGCACATTAAAATATTCCAGAGTGGGTAAAAATTAATAAACAGTGAATCTGAGGTGAGAAATCTAAAAAGAGCTGTAAAAATAAAATCTGGTGGTAAAGGCAGTTGAAGAAAGGATAAAATTCCCCTTAGAGTGAATGAGGAATGTTCCTTTCCATACTAGAACTTCATTTTCAGCATGAGGGATCCCCCCCTTCCATCAGCAAGGAAAATCCAGTTCAATTCTGTGCTGAAAGCAGGAGTGGGAGAAACCATGAGAAGAATTTGTGTCATTTCCTCACATTATGGGGTTAGCAATTCGCTGGGAAGAGAGAGATTTGTGAGATCATATTTTAAATACATTTTTCATCTATGAACCTAGCTTCCTCATCTCAAATTTCACAGAGGATCTCTGGGAGAAGGAATTCCAGGAAGCCTGTAAAAGCTGCAGGGATGTGCAGGGATTTTACAGAGGTAGCAGAGTTATCCATCATTTGGGTGAGGAGTGAATTCCAATCGCTCTGCAGGGACAGAATTGGTGAAGGGAAAATACTGCACAAAATACTTCGAGTAGAAGTTCACCCTTTGCCTTCTTCCCCCAAAATCAGGGAAAAGGTTCTTGTAAATTCCAGACTAAATGATGCGAAGGATGGCATGGTATGAAAACACACACTGGCATCTTCCTAGCTGTTCCTGTGCTCCAATACAGGCAGCTTCCTGGGCTCCCCATGGAAAAATCAATGGATGTTGTAAAAGCAGCTCATTGACCATGTGTCAAGACTTCCTGGTTTTCCTTGAGTCAGAACATTTTCTGTATAATTTATAGATATGATCAATGGCACTTCAACAAATGAGAGCTACCCCAGCAGCTGAAATAGAGGGAGACCAGGTTAAACCAGCAAAACATCCTCACTTGGGTTGTGTCCAAACAAACCTGAACCACACTGTAGAACTGAGCAATGGAACATTAACAACCTTGAAAAAGATATTTTTCAGCAAACCTATACTCTGAAAGTATCCCACTCCTGATAGTTGAAGCTCATCCCCCTCAGTGCAGGATGAACAAGCCTCAAGAGTTCCACTCCAGCCAGGCTTACACCCCAACATACCTGACAAGCCATGTAAGCCACAGAATAGAAATGTCCAATTCAACAATGATTTTTAGGCCTTAATATTCCAAAGGAAAAAACCTATCCTTTTTATCTTTCTTTCCAAGCTGGCAAACATTCAGAAAGACTGTAAGAACATCTCAAAGTTTCAGTTTTCTGTGCCAGGAAAGATTCAAGACTTCCCAGTATGGTGACCTTGTCTCAGGTGTCCTTGTGCTTTCCACCTCAGCTGGGAATAAACTAATTTCTGATGTAACAGGAGGAGGGAGGACATCTGACTCTGCCTTTTGGGATCTAAGGCCCCGTGCCACCTTCACCCAACCTCTGCCTTCACCACTGAATCACAAAGGAGAAGCACAGAGTAATTTGGGTTAGAAGAGCTCCCAGGAGCTGTGTGTTCCCACACCCACCCACAGCAGGGCCAGCTTTAATGCTGGATCAGGTTGTTCAGAGCCTTGTCCAGTCAGAAGTTTGGAATGTCCTCCCAGCACATCCAAGGATATTTAAAAGCTCAATGCAACACCAAAAATGGAACGTTGCTTGGCTGTGCTCTGCGTTGGGACAGTGATGAAGTGAATAAAATTTATTACTGCTGATTTTCCTTGTTGTTGGGGGTTGTTCTTGGGATTGGAAGGAGAATATACACCTGGGTGTACTCTTGCAAGCTTTGGTATAGGTGCACAATTTTATATACTAGGAACACTGATCCTACTAAGACTTCCAGCCTTTACCTACAAAACATTGTAAGGGTGATGAACCTTAAGCCCATTAACAAAAAGAAAGAATTCTAATTAACCCAGATGAGACCAACACAAGCAACATTCCTTTGCAGAACTAAGACACGTCATGGCAGGAAATGTCAGCTAAGTGAGCCTACAGAATATAATGTATTTACTGAAATTAATGGTAAACTAATTCCTGAGAACACCATGAGCCAGCATTCCATCAGGCTCCAGGAGGATATTCCTGTATGAGATGAAATATTGAAGCACCAGGATGAAGAACATCCCAGAACAAAGAGGACACATAACTCACCTGTTCATCTCTTCAAGGCAGTCGGTTGCGAAGTAGAAGCTCTTTATTTTGGGGTGACATGCTTTGAAGGCGCTACAAAAAGAGCACAAAGAATAAAAACACCTTTTCTTTCAAACAATTTGTCTACAAATACACCAGACTGTTCTGCTCTACGATTGTTCAGCATGTTAGAGGTTTCATAGGCATTTGTTATCTCCAGTCTGAATTTTGCTGCCTAAATTTATAGATGAATTTCCCCTGATCTGATTTCATCTACATTTCTGAGCCTCATACTTGGCAAAAATTTCAAAAGCCCTTGAATGACTTAAAAATATAAATGCTTTTGATAACCACTGATGCTCTACATCTAAAAAATTCTTGAGTGAATTTGAAAGTCTTATTGAGTATATTCAAGTACATCTCAGTTGTATTTCAAAGATCAACTAAAGGAATAAATGTTTGATCCCCCCCACCTCTTCTCATGTATTTAGATGATTGCTTTATGTTCCACAAAAAGAGATGCAGAGGGCTGCCAAGTTGAGCTATAAATCACTGGAATAATAGATAATAATCAGATGGCATGGGTGATTATGGTTCACATAAAATGCTTTTTATTAATGCTTTTATGTGGTCTAATCCCTGAGCGCTCCCTCGGCTGAGCAGTTGAAAACTGCTAACAACAATAATCACAATTTTTACAAAATTTTTGTGTGGATGTAATGAAAAGAAGTTTTGCTATTGAGGAAACCAGAAGATCTCAGCATTAAAGAATATTAATTTGACTAGCTGGAAATTGTTAAAAAAATTCCACACTATCATTCATAACATTTATGCTAAAATACTGACATCTATGTGGTAATTACCAGATGTAAGAATTCGATTAGGAATCATTACATGTGGAATTATGAAGAACCTGTGATGCAATATTTCCACTATTAATAGCTTAAATGCAAATGAGTGTTTTATTAATTACTATGACGTATTTCAGTTTTCAAAGACAAGATGAACGCTGAAGAAGCTTCACCTGGGCACAGTGATTTTTAAATATATATAATTACTACAAATGCATCCAGCAGCAGCTTTCCTAACAAAAGTCCTACAGCAGAGTTTTGTTTCTGTGCAGTTTCTTTCTTCATGAGATCAGGGTTATAAAGGGTAAGGTTATCTTTGCACACAGGGTTATCATTAAATATTAAATTCCATAAAAGGAGACTGTAGAGGTATTTTAGTCTTGTTTTGGCATCTGGACAGTGATCATTTCCACTGCAGAGCCTCAGTGCCCTGGCCACTGGTACTTTGCAAATTAAAGCAGCGAGTGACTGTGAAATCCCACACAGGGATCCGTGGTGCCCACTAGATGGCATAGGCTTGTTAATTATCCCTCTTTGGAGCATTATATAAAAGCAGTTTTAAGTATGCTTTGATCAAATGTATGCTTTCTTTTAACTGATTGATATGATACGATTTTAGTGTCAAGAATTCTTGCTGTTCTTAGTCTTGTGCTTTTAATATGGAACTTTTTCATCCCCCTGTGCCAGCTGAGTACCAGCAGCTCCAACTGCTTCTATGGAAACAGCTGTGGGTCAGAAAGGTGAAATAGCTTTGTGTGTCTTTAGACACGAGAATTAGAGCACATCTTTAATTACACAGAGATTAACAAATACTGTACTTTCAACAGAAATTCCTTGCAGTACTACATTTTGAATGCTCAAAATAGAAAATCATGACTAAACAAACACTACTGCACAATCCTTCTGCTGGTCTGAACTCTGCACCTTCTGCTCCACTTGCCCAACTATGTCCCAGTGGGATTGGCTTGGATGGAAGAGGATTAGGTGGTGGATCTAAAGATCCTAATCCTTTTGGCTAATCCTGAGAGAATATCACATGATGGAGTTTCTGCTTGTAAATAGGATTATTTTCCTAGACAGGAAATTTAAATACATACAGGCATTCAAAGGCCAGCATTGGGGTTTCGAGTCAATATTAAAGGGTGGAAGTTAGTGTGATAAACAGAATTTAATTTGGCTCCACTGTGCTCCTGCGATAAGATCTATGATTAGTGGATCATTTTCTAATGGAAGGTGTCCCTGCCCATGGAATGGGATGATCTTTAAGGACCCTTCCAACCTAAACGAGGCTGTGATCCTGTGATTATTAGAATATTTTACATTCTCACAGGAACCCTGCCTCAGTTAAGGCACAGAGGTGTGAAATCAGGAGTATGCAACAAGTCAGGCACGGTCTGCAGGGCTCCTGGCTCAGCTGTTGCAGAGCTTGTGAACGTGTCATAAAATGCAGGAAGAGCAAGAATTTTGTCAGGGTAAATCAGTTAAATGCTGCAGGTCTGGCTGCTTTGGCAAAGGAGTTCCCACATGCCAGGTCCCTGCAAACAGCTCTAATTGGTTACTATATGAATGTTCCTTAAGACCTTTCTGTCTGATACTGTGATAATTTCCTGAGATAGTGACCATTAAAGCTGCAATAATGTATTGCACTGTTCTGTATCTGCAGACTGCAGAAAAGAGATCTTTATTGCTATGAAATCGAGATCCCAATTCCGTGCCAACTTGTGATTTAAATGTATTGCAGTTCCGTGTCAGGGCTGCAAAACACGACAATAAATCCATCTTCATCTCCCAGCAGTGTCACTAAGATTATTATTAGAGAAGTGTTTAGAAAATTTCTAGCATTAGGAGCTGGAGTCTCCAGGGGAACAATTTGAGATGAATAAATATGAATAATTTAGGGGAATTCTATCTATATATTCACATTTGGCTAAGTTTGGAGGGTCCCAGACTGGCTGCAATAATCAAGATGTGGTATAGTGAGTGCCAGTTTAAAGAATAATCCCTTCATCCATTGGCTGCACTCCAGTTAACACAGCCCAGGAAATTTCTTCCCTGTGAGGGCCCACTGGTGGCTCAAGGGGGCTTTGCTGTCTGCAAAGACTGTCAAGTTCTTTTCAGAAGTAATAAAATTATGAAACTGTAGTAACATTTAAGCTGTACCTTCATGTCTGCCTGTACTACAATGACATTTGTATAGAGCTCTGACTGCAGATTTTCAATATGAAGTGCCAACTCTGGCATATCCTTGATAAATTTAAGACCCAAATTTGCATTAAGGGAAAATTCCACTTCACTAGGTGGAAGTTGTTGAAGGTTCAGGCGAAGCACCAGTTGATAAAGATTAATTACACCTGTGGCTCAATTAATCTTTATACTTGGGGATCAGTGTCATCATGGGGCATTATAATTACCAGTAGCTTTGAAAATAACACGATATTCATGCCATGCCACAGCACACAAACTCAAATAACTATAAAAGCTCATACTCTATGATCACTTTTAATCAGGAGGATGCAGGTGTTGCCTAAAAGCAGTGGAAAGTTTTTCAGTGGCAATGCAAAAAGCCTCCTTTCCCAGGGACAAGGTCATTGCACATCCAGCTATAGCCTGGAGAGCTGAACCAGCCTGAGATCATGCCATGGTTCCTGTAATAATCAGGGTACCTTCATTAAATGCATTACTGAGGCAAATCATCAAACCATACCGAATGATGCATTCAATTATCTAGATTCTTGTGAAAGATTTCTTAAGGCTGTTCCAGGACTGGGAGCCATGGACATCAGGAGCAGCCAGGCTGGGGAGCAGAACTCCCCACCCCACAGAACAATGGGAGAGAGAAATCCATTAATTATCCCAGTAAGCCTTCAAATCCTTTCGTTTCAAAAGGGTTCAGACATTTCACATCAATAGCTCTGAAAATAACAGAGATCTGAGGGGAAATCCAAACTGAGTTCCAAAATGTTCTTAGTTCTGCACTGAGGAGAGCTGAAGGAAAAGTGACGCTGTGATTTTGGCTTTTCAGTGGGATCAGGCAGTGGAATGATGCTCTCTCCTGGTCTTGTAGGACAACCCAGGAGAGGACAGGTAATTGTTTTCCAGGTGTGCTCACAGGGGCTGTGCATTGGAGCTGGCTGGACACAGCCAGGGCCCCCATTCCCACATGCTGGATAAACTGAATTTCACTGCACTCACTTCCAGTAAAGTGGAAACTCACTCACTAAAACAGTAGCTAAGGTAAGGTGCAGTTCTTGTGATGGGTGAAATAGAGAAATGGTAGTCCATGAAGGAAGAAATCAACTGGAAATTCAGCTCAGGAAAAAAAGGAATATACTATGAACATCTTCATTTTACTTTTACCTCTAGACCTTCCTCTTTTTGAAAGGATTCAAAGCCTGAAGGTTCTCAGCTTTCAGTCGTGTGCAGTTTCAGTTAATCGGACTTTTCCCTGTGCATATACCCTACAGAAAATCCTTCTCTAAGCTGAGTTCTGAGGGATTGTGTTCTCATGCTTTGAGGAAAGCTCTGGAAGCTATTTCTAGCTGTGCACAATGACCTTCTGTTTGATCTTGGTTAATTCACTGAAATCTGTTAAGTGCTTTATATTCTAACAAAAGGGTATTATTTTTCCTGTATTTTTGTTCAATATCATTATTAATATCTACTCATTGCTCTGAGGTATTTCTAGTGCTCAGTTCATGTTTAATTTCTATAGTGATACCCTCAGCTGAAAGGAGAAATAGAAGTGTAAATTGCACTGTCTTGTACTTCTCTGACACAGTAATAATATCCCCAGACAAGAACAGGCAACTGAAGAGGTTTGATTTTCTGATGAGCAGTCTCTATTGTAATTCATATCTTCAATATTTCTATTGTGTTGTGTGCATAGTTGTAGGACTTGTTTCCTCAGACCAAAACTGCATTCAGTCGTTGGAAAAGCACAGGAAAAATCCAGGATGCTGAGTTAAAAGTAGGAAGACACATGCAAATAATTCAGGAGACACCAGCAAAGTGCAACTCAAAGCATTGGAATTGTTCTGTTAAACCTGTTGATTGCAGTCCCAACACTGTCTGGAAGCAGTTTCCAATGAGTGTCTGTTATTAAATATTCCTTTTTTGTGGAAAGCTTATAATGTGCTTTTCAGTGGAGCAGAATGTAGAAGTAGCAATATGCACATAAGCAATAATGCAAAGTTCATTTTGCACGTGGAACCTAAATATTTTAGCAGCTGAGAGCAACACAATATTGGGTATGAAAAGCTTTCTCCATAAAAGAGGAAATTAAGATTATATTCACCATCCCCTGCTATGATATTTGTTGTGCTATTTCCCATGGGAAAATACAGCCCTACTGAAACCTGAGAAAGTTTTATTTCTTTACTAAAGTATTCATTGTTTTTTGATTTACTTATTTAACTGAAGCTGTAACTGGACTATCTGGCAAGCTGGCTAAAGAGTTATTCAATTCATTTTAATCCAGTAAATGGAATTTACATTACATTATATCTTTTATAATAAAGAGAAATACTAAAGCTTAAGTGGATCTATGATGTTATATTTACAGATTTCGAGTTTTTTTCTCAATAACTTCCTTCTCTGGACTTTGCAAGTGTTCAGTACTATGTATAGCAAACTTCTAAGAGCAATCTTTTATAAACATAATTGACACATTACTTACTGTTTTCGTCTGCATTCAATTGCTCTGTCTATCCTGAACTCGGGCAAACTAATGAATCCTTCTGCTTTTTCATCCTATTGAATGAGGAAAAAAAGATGTTGAAAAAGAACACAGAATTAAAGAAGACAGAAATGAGCAGCAGCTGTTTGGGTTTTATGCAAAGAACCAACTACCCAGTCAAAGGAAATGCTGAATGTATTTTGCACATACTGTTTTCCCTATGAAATGGATTCAATTCACCACACAATGTAAAAAACCTCTATGAGGTAACCAAACTGGTAATTTCTCTAAAGAGGCGCAGCCATCCCAATCTCCTTTTGCTGAACACCAGAGAAAACCTTTCAGCCCCAAACACAGCACCTAGATAGAGGAGAGCTCTCTGCACCATAAATCTACATTTTACAGCTGCTTGGTGGATGTCTCTCTTTAAAGTCACAGTTGTCACCCCACGTGCCCTGCTGACAGCCCCTGAGGAGCCTCCTTGGCGAGGTCACCTCTGATTAAATGGGGAGGTAATAACCAGGAAATGCATCCTGTCACTTTCTGTTCCTTTTGAAGCCATTCAGCAGGAAAAGCAGAGAGACATATTAACACCAGGCAGGTTTTTGGAATGTATTGGCAAGGGCACAGTGAAGTCTGGCTTGGTTTGAGCCACAGCCCGAATTAGGGGGACACAGCCAGTGACCCCCACCTGGCATGGGAAATGTCAGACACCACAAAACCTCTCCATCACCCACAGCCTGAACAGCCTCTTGGGGACAAAACCCACAAAAACTGAGGGGAATTATGCTGCTAAACTTGTCCTCCAGAAGAAAATGGGAGAGGTGGGGGAGAAGATCAGTAACCAGAGTAGGTTGCAGAGGTCAGCTCAAGCACTGGGGCTGCTGCACACAAATGGACGAGCAGCTCTGAACCATTTTGGGCTTCTCCCCTCTGTTATTTTCCCTATATTTATGCAGATTGCACCAGCATAGACCCATTGGTTTTCAGGAAAATTTCACCAAGAACAGCATTTTACACATGAGAAACTGCAAACTCCAGACTAATTCAGCAGAAAGCAAGAGGAACATTGATATAAAAATAACTTCTAGATAAAGAGATTTACAAATTCAGATTTTCACATCTGCTTCACAGAATGCTTAACTAACACAAATGGTCACACTTTACAGAGCCCCCTCCCAACTGAAACTGGGGAGAGCTGAGTGTGAACACTGTGTTAGTCCAAATAAATCTGTGGGAAAGGATTTATGTCTACAGACATATTCATTTCTTTAAGACTGCCATGAACATCTGCTGTTTTATTAAGCTTGAACATGGACCTGGAGACTTTAAAAAAGAATTTCAATTGAGGTATTTCCAGCCAGAGTGTCTCAGACCTGGCAATTAAAGTGGCAATTCATCCGAGCACTCAGTAAAAATAGATTTTAAAAGAATTATAAAGATTTAAGGTTTCATTTCTACTTTGTCCAAGGGTGGCTCATACTTACATTCTGATTTGTGTACCAGTACAAGGAGGAATCCTTCAGAATGAACCAGTACTTTTTCCATTTCTGGGTGAAATAACCTTTGGCATCCTTTTTCTTCCAGAGCCAGCCTTCGCAGTCGCCGTGCCCCAGGTCCTTGCAGGAAATGCGCCTCCTGCTCACGCTGGAGAGGGAACTCCCTGGGAACACCACGGGGTGAGAGGGGAAAACTGCTCCATTTTTAATTCAAACCCCTCCCAGCCAAATCCTCTCCAGGCTCGGAATGAACAATTTCCAAATTCAACAGTGCCCTGCAATTTTGGTTTCCCCGTGAGCACAAAACGAAAAGGGCCTGGTTTCTGCAGTGCTTTATTTAATCTCTGGAGGGATCATTCCTCTAAGTGCTGCATTTTTATTTTTTTCTGATTAAGATGGACAGCATCTTTCCAAAGTAAAAATTTATTTATTTAGCCTCAGTCAGGAACTCAGTGTATGAAACAATCTGTACACAGATGTGAACACTACTTTTTTCCATGTACCTTCCCTTTAGCAACAGAAGCCCTGTCAAATTATGGGAATTTTTAAACCCAATTTTTATAACCAATAAAAGAGAATGATTGTTCACTTCCATAACAGAGCACATGCTTACATGACTTTTGTCCTGAAGTGAATAATATTTTAACTTTACAGCATCCTGCTAAAGGCACTGCACCAGAAATAGGGTTGTTTTTCTTTTTCTTAGTGTTATTTTAATGAATCCTAATTGAAAGGCTTAGATTGCCTTGTAAATATTAATAAAATCAGGTTTTTAAAATAAATATGGTATAATTAATTTTCCTGTGACTTTTTTTTTTCTGTGAAAAATCAAGTTTATGATGCTACAAGAATTACATTTGTCCTACATCTGTGAAACAGGGAAAAAAAATTAGAGGATATAAACCACCACCCTTTGCAGTGCAGTGTTCCACAAGCAAGTTCTCATCAATTTGCTCATAGAGGCTCCTTGCCTTCTTCCTAAGGAAGAGGAAATTTTACCACCTACCCGAGCAATATTATAACTGCAAAACATTTATTTTGGTATTTTAATTTAGTATTTTGGTTTGTTGCTTACTGTCAAATGTAGAAGTATTTGTATCAAGTTGAACTTTTGATACAGATCACTTATTATCAGAGAAGGAGCCTCATTTTCTAGTTTCAAAATATTAACTGAAAGAAGTTACCTTTTGACCATTTTCTGCTTTTTACCCTGAGGGAAGCGTAATGGAATGACTGTAAGGAAAAGAATAAATAAATCATGAAATACCAGTGCAAGTAACAGCAGTAACATGTAAGAGCTTTCATTCACTCCCCTCTCCAGGGTTATCACAGCATCAATGATCACAGGGTCTCCCTTCTGTCATTTTCCTTTTACTGCTTTCCTCAACATCATGAAGAAAACAACAATCTGCTAAATCTGCAAATTAAAATCACTTTAAAAAATATTACTTACAATTGCAATGAAACCATCAAGGATTCTTTGCATGAATAGCTGTGCAGTAATTTGAAAACTAAACTCCCATGAAAGAGCTGAAAAAATGATTGGTATTTGAAGCCTGTTGCATCAGTGAAATAATTATTAAAAAATGCATTCAAAAAGAAATATTCACCACAATCATTATATGCAAAATCCTGTGCTCAATGACATGTCAAAGTCACACTCTTCCCATGACAGAAACTAGATTTTTGGGTTGGTGGTTGACACAATAAGTCTCAGGAGAGAAAAAAAAATATTTTTTTCTTTTGTGGCAGCATTAGAAAATTGCTACAGATTCTGAAAAAATCCCAAACAAAACCCCAATACCTAAAATCTCCTTATTTAAACCTAAAACCAGGGATAGTACTCAAAACATGATAAGGATTTGTCTCCAATGTACAACTGCTTAAGGACCCTAGAAAATAATCAGGTTAAACAAGGGTCCAGCTCCAGAGAGACAAAGGTTTATCTAGAATGAAAATAGCAGAGGGAGGGGTGGGTGTGGACATCCACAGCCCTGTTTGTAACCCTGGAGGGATTTAGCACTTCACAAGTGGAAAGGTTTGGGGCACTGACGGGATCAGCACCAGCTCTCGGTGCTCTCCTGACCTCAGCCTGTGCTCCCAGCCAGGAAAGTCCCACAAAACCTGGGAATTGTGGCAGGGAAAGCTCAGACAGAGATTGTGCAGTGTGCCACCAACTCAGCACATCTCCCCCTTTTAACTTCATCTCTGCAAATGTCGTTGAAGAGAAGACAAAGATTAATGCTCCTGTGCTGGAGGAGATGTGGCAAAATGCACAAAATGAAACAGCAAAACTCTGAGAGAAAGTATCAAATGTGCCCAGCAGCTCTGGGGGTTCTGTTGATGTATTGCAAATCACAGCAGCAATATTGATCTGTCCTGTTGTGTTGACAGGAGTTCTGTGGTGGCTGGGGCTGAAACAATCTGCTCAGTTCCTCTTTCCACAGAAATGCATTAGGGCAAAGCAGGTGTGTTCCCTAAAAAAGGCATCACCAAAGCTTCCCACAATTCAGGCTAGAGAAATGGAGTGATGGAATAAGACCCTATAATGAAATAGGGTTAAATTTGAAGAACTGCAAGACAAATGAAAGGTCTGGGGGAGATACCCACCAGAAACTGGTATGCATCATTTCATATAAAAGTTTTAAAAATAATGAAAGAAACCAGCACAACAAATCAAGGGAGAGCTGAAAATATCTTTCTGAAATTAAAAAAAAAAAAATCATCTTTCTTCTGAAAAGCTTAGTTAATTATTCTTCCTGTTTTGTTTATGCACACATAGAATTTATTCAAAACAAGGAAACTGGAGAAAGTGAAAGGTTTGCAATACCTTGGGAATCAGTAGTTAATTAGCAGTGCTAACGTAAAAAAATTCAAGCTCCACATTCTGAGAGATAAAAGAACCACTATAATATAATTAACTTGGTGGCAAACACTGGAAGGAAGCAGAACTCACAACTCCAAATGACTCAGAGTTGCTATGGGAGACAGACAGATGATGGAGAGCTCGCTGGGGCTGTCAGCATCTCAGTTCTTACCTCGAAACCACAACACAAGGCCAGAGGCAGAGAGTGCACACTCTGCCACCCCCACCCAAAACCAGCACAGTGGAAATGGAAAACAGTGCTACAACTGCATGGATAAATGGAGAGCTCAGTGTAAGCAGAGGGTAGGAGAAGTGCTGTCACAGAAACACTAAATGAGAACCAAAACTGGTTGGGTGTTTGTACCTCCACTGGTTTTAACCTCAGGAGTTTTTAGGGAAAACTATTTAGAACTGAGGCTTTGAAGCCACAGAAATATTTGGGTTGGGAGGCACCTTAAAGCTCATCCCATTCCCCCCTCTACCGTGGACAGAGACACCTTCCATAGGCTGGGCCAAGCCCTCTCCAACCTAATCAGTGTAAAAAGTGCTAAGTCAGAATGAAGAACTGATATTCTACAAAAAAAAAATTCTGTTGCTTGTCCTTTGTATGAAATAATTGCAAAATGCTAAATAATAGAACATTTTTTTTTCTTTTACAGCTGTTTTCCATTGGAAATGGAGCACCTCGAAGTTGGTACCACAAAAAAAAAAAAAATTGAAAATCTTAATCCCCAATTTCCCTATCATAGTATTGGTACTATTTAAATATTCTGAGAGTTTTAAAACTTTTCTTTACCTTCAGGGTAAGCCTCCCTGCAGAATTGCCTTCCAGCCCAATGTGGTGTGTGATTCTCCTCCCCAAACCATCATATAATTCAGAATACACACCAGTGTTCCTAAACCTAACTGAATTCCTAAGTTCCTAAACTTAACTGAAAGTATTGCAGATACACTGACCAGCAGCCAGTTTCCTCACCATGGAGATTATTCCTAGATTTTTGTTTTCAGCTCTTTCATGACATAAGCAAATGTCAAGGTTTGGGTTATCTTAAGTATCTTTCAAAAATGTAGCAATGAATTGAACAGTTGAGGAGTTTTTTTCTTATTTAAAGCACATTTATAAATGGTTACCTTCCTCATGGATGTGTTTCCTGGATGGTCAATGGCAGAACTTGCATATCTAGGACAGACAGAAGAAAGATGTCAAATAACCACAGGGTAAAACCCAAACTGATTACATAGTGCTTACAAACACTCCATGAATTTCTAAATATAACCACAGCATCCTGCAGCACAAAATTCTATAAGAATTTGCTACAGGATGCCACAGATACCAAGAACTGACACTTTAAAATACGAAAATGCTATCTGTGATATATGTGAGTTCTGCAGACTGGAGAACAAAGCAGGGCAGCAGCACCAGGGGTCTTTCCTCATCCAGTGCAAACAGAATTGGCCATGATGGAAATAGGACACTGAATCAGGGTCAGATTCATCTGACCTGGCACAGAAATTCTTAAACACACAATTCCCCTTCATGCTCTCCAAAGTAAGGAAAAGGAGAATCCTTAAAACTGTGAATGTTTCTGTATATGTCATGTAAATAGAAACAGAATGCAGAAATGGGAAAGTGATTGAGGGGAAAAATTAAAAAGGTGTTAAAAGGATTGTGGACATTTCTAATATATTGCCAGATTCTGTTGGTCATATTAACAACAATTGTTTTAAGACAGCGAGGCAGGAAGTGGTGTTTTCTCATTTGAAGATTTTCATTGCTAGGAGAAATCAAATTTACCAGCAGAAACAACTCCTGCATTGTGAGTTAAAAACATCTATCGTCCTGAGGCAAAGGAAATTTCCAGCCTACAGTGAAGGGATGGAATACATAACATTGAAATTAAATTTGTAACAGTTAATAGGCAAGGCTTCGATGTTCTGAGCTGTTTGTTGGTACCATGAACTGAAGGAAACAATGGAAATCTAGCAAGTTCAGCTTCAGACAGTTGGGGAGGAAATGGAGAGATGCCCAAAATGCTGCTGATTGTGCCATTAATGCCCCATTTCTGCCTGTCCCTGGCAATGCCACCAATGCTGCTCCATCCTTCTGGGCACTTTCCCCTGATTTCAAAGCATCACTTTTGATGCTTCCACTCTCAGCCAATATACAACCCCAGGCGTGCATCTGTGGTGGTATCAAAAAAATCCTTAGTCAAGTTTTATTTGCCTCTGTGCCACAACAATAATGAGTCTCCTTGCAGTAATCACAGCCCCTCAGCAGCAAAAATGCTGTAAAGTGAGGGAAGCAGTCTGGAACTGGGGATAGGAGCAGCCTGCTCTAGGCTTTTGAAACCTTGACCAGGAAGTCAGGTCAGGATCAGGTGTCCTAGAGCACAACAAGTGTCATTTTTTCCACTTGGGAACAGCTCTCAACAGTCTGCAGGAAGTTTGTTTGTTAAAAGATATTGTGTTTATCCAATACCCCTCCCCAAATCTAATTCTTTCTGAAGTATTCAGATGTGCAGACCACAGAAGAAGGAAATACTGATCTTCTCTCTAGTAAATTTTCTGTATGAAAGTGGCAGAACCAATTTAGACACAGAGGACATCCAGTATATTGCATGTTCTGGTTGAAATGCTCTGTATCATATTTGGTTGAGTTATTCCTCAGCTTTATTTTTTAGGACATCTGTTGTTACAATAGGAGCAAAAGGAGCAAGAGGGAAAAGAAGGGGGAAGATGTGCAGTGATACAGGTTATAAGCACATGAACTAATATTTCTCAAATCACTTAAAAGAGTTGATCTACAAAGTACATTTTCATGTATAATTGCACTTTTGAAACAAACTTCAGAATGTAGAAAGAGATTATACCAATTAAAAAAACCCAGAAAACGAGAAACAAATCAAACAAATATTTCAGTATGACTGCAGAAAGATTCCTTGCATAAATAATATCACATAGAAAGGCAAAATATTAAGGAAATAACTGCCAAAATTACATTTATTTATTAATGTAATTAATAAAATTTATTAATTAAATTACATTCACAGGCTCATTCTAAAATACTAATTCTACCCTACAATTTCCTTGAATGGATTTCTGAGCTATTTCTGTTTGACAGAAACCTGAAGGACTTAAGCAGTGGCTATTGAGATTTTGAATGTGCTTTGCCTGCCTATGGAGCATATATTGGAATTTGTGTGGATAACAAAATCTCCCTTTTATCCATTTTTCAGAACTTGGACTAATACACACACACAGCATTTTGGATTCATCTACCTGGTCAGAGGAATGCATTTTCAATCACCTCATCTGGACCCATGATTTACATTTAGGTTACTAGAACTTCCACCTCTTATATAATATATTCCTGATACAACAAGCAAATTCTCAGTGCAGATAAATTATTGAGTATTTTGTAGTGAGGTTTGAAATCCCTGGCTCAGGTCTCTGCTCTGGGCTGTTGATGCTTCCAGCAACTCAGATGCACCTGTAAATCTCTGCAGCTTCTGCAGTACAGGTGCACCTGAGCATGCAATGTTGACAGCAAAGTGTCAAGACTGAAAGGTTCTTTTAAAATGTTCATCTCTTTTTATCTCTCTGGCATTAACCGCAACAAAAAAAAAAGTGATTTCCAAAGCACACTGCCGTGACCGTAATTAAAATAATCTTTAAACATTATTTACAAAGACAAAATATGTTATGAGAAAGAACTTGAGCAGTGTTTTCACACGAAAACTAAGCAAATATTCAGCAAAAGTGTTTGTTCAAGTAGCAGCTGTGCCACGGGGCAGCGATGCAGTTTTTCTGCCTCTCTTCCCCTTGCAGGCGTGGCTGCAGAGGGAAGCAGAGATCTGCACCCAGGTCTCCACAGGGATGGCACAGTTACACAACACACCTGTGGCCAGAATCCACAGGTATCGAGGCTTTCTATTACTGGAAAAACTCCTAAAGTGAAATGAAGATCAAAGACCAGAGAGAACCCTGCTAAGCACAGTCAGGTGTTTGTCTGCAGGAGAGCTCAGCAGTGATTCCTCCCTGGGTGCCTGCTCCTCTGTGAAACAGCCCCCAGCTCTTTTGGGGACAAAGTCTCCTGGCAAGCAGGGAAACAACTCTGCTGCTGCTCAGGACCAGGCAGCTCAGCTTCCCTTCCTAGAACCTCAATGCACACACATATCCAGGGATTCCACCTCCAGCTGCAGGCTGGAATTTGCAACTTCCTAAACTGATGCCTTGAGTCCTAGCTTTCATGTTTCCCAGACTCTGCCCTGCATTGGGATGTGACTCTGAACTCCACACAGTGTCAGTGAGCTCTGCTCACAGCTCAGGCACACACAACAATCCTTCCCCAGAACCAAAGACACCACTGCAGCCTCAGCCCCAAAAAGTGCAACCAGCAGAGAACTGAGGAGAGAACCTGGGAGGGTGGGACTGCAGAACCTGGGGCTGCAATGGGACAATGAACCCCAACCTGGAAATGGAGCAGAACTGATCAAAGGGTGAGAATTTGTGACCCAGGGTCCATCTTGGGTGTAGCCCTGGCCAGGCTCTTGTACTGCCCAAGGTGAATCCTTTGATGGCCTTTCAATAAATCCCTGCTTTATTTCTTTAATACTGTCCAGCCTCTGCTGCAGGGAGCCTCTCCAGGCATCAAAATCACAACTCCTGCTCAGGAGTGAGGCCACACTTTCCAGCCACAGGAGTTGAGGAGAGCTCAGGTTTGTCTGGCAGCCAGGGCAGGTGTGTGTGTGATGGACATTCTCCTCCTCAAATGAGTTTGAAAAGGTCAGTGAACCCAAGGACATCCTGCAGTCTCGTAGCTCTCACAGAGCTGCTGGAGTTCCCTGCAGCCTGGGGGAAGTTCTATGGAAGAAACAACTTCCTTCACCTTGAACTTTTTAAAGCAAAGGATGCTGTAATAAATAGCACTGAAGCTCTATAGGTTTTTGTACGTTAAAATCACAGAATCCCTGGATGGTTTGGATTGGAAGGAACCTTAAACTTCTTCCCATTCCACTCCCTGCCATGGGCAGGGACATCTTCCCCTAGTCCAGGCTGCTCCAAGCCCTGTCCAACCTGGCCTGGGACACTTCCAGGGATCCAAGGGCAGCTACAGCAGCTCTGGACACCTGTGCCAGGGCCTGCCCACCCTCCCAGGGAAGAATTTCTGTATATCCAACCTAAATTTCTCCTTTTTCAGTTGTTGAAGATAATGGTATTTCACCCAAATGTGTCAATTTATTTACACAGTTAGTCTCTTGGTCCCCAAGCCTAAACAGACTAAATATTTCAAAAATGGTTTTTATTTTGGTTTAAGCTCTTTAAATCAGTTTAAATAAGGTTATTAGGAAGGTGATATAATTCTGCCTCTTGAAATATTTTTCAACACACTGAAAAGATATAATATGGTCGTGTTTGGGGCCTGGAATCTAAAATGTGTGAGAGAAGGATTCTTCTATAAAAGAATATAAAAGCATAGCCTTCTGCAATGAAAGTTTGCCAAAATTTCATCAAGTCATATGTCCCTGGAAAGTGTCTCTTGGCAGATGCCCTGTCCTGTCCACCAGGGATGTTCCATCTGGATTGCAGTGTCCTTGCCAAACTGAGCATGTCCAACCCCCCGGGAAAAACCAGGCACCCTTTGCTCTGGGAAGAACAAAATTGCTCAGAAATAAAAAACTCCTCTGCAGCCCTTCTTTGTGGCTCTCACGAAAATGTGAGTGTGGGGGAGGAAATGGAAAGGGTGAGACACGTGGCTGTTTCTGGGAAGGGCATGGGGTTTCTTTCTGATGCAGAAAAGTCAGGCAGGATGGACCCAAGGGAGGGCACAGCCAGGGTAGAAATATGGAAAAACAAGTGGGAGGGAAAAACAGGACAAGAGAACCTACAGGGGGGTTGGGAGACTAAATAAGAACAGTCAGATTTACAGAAAACAGTAGGGCTTCAAAACACAGGGGTAAGAGGTAAAGGTAAAAGGGGAAATGAAGTTGTTAATTCAAAAGAGAGCAGGAATAACTCATTTCCCCCCAGGTAACCCTGGACAGGAGGGATGCTGCGAAGCAGAACGAAATATTCATATTAAAATATGAATGTGTTTAACCTCCTGTAAGAGCAAACCCTACACTTAGCTGAGGTGATGAACTGCAGGCACTGGAGAGACAGGACTGTCTGCTGTCAGAGGAGGTGGAATTTCATCTGTACCTCACTTAAATCTCTGCTCACAGTGCTGCTCCACTTGGTGAAATGCCATTTTAACCATACACAGCACACCCAGGGAAACAGCAGCAAATGGTCACCACTACACCTGCCTTTCAACTGCACTGTGGTGTTTAAAACACATAAAAAAAGGTAAAAATGCTGCCAGCCCTGAAAAATCAAGCATGAGGTGGCCAATAGCTGATAGTGTTGCACCTCAGACTTTTAGCCATAATTCAGGGATGTTTATAGCACTGAAGGGAACCATCAGCTGTTGTAAATCTTTTAGATTGGTCAAAGCACTCTAAATCTAATTTATTATTCAGCTTCTTAAATAGGTTTAGGCCATATATGGGATGAAAAAACATAAAAAAGAATAATTATCATAGATTATAACTAAACTTAATTAGAATATCCGATGATACAAAGGATCTATTGCTTCAAACATTCTTTTACTGTGCCTTCTGGATGCAACATGAAGATGCTTCATGAGATAAACAGCGAAGGAAGGAAAGACAAAATCACCACCTTCTAAATTAGAAAAAATGGATTCAATTCAGAACTAAAGGCCAAACTGAAGACCCCATTCTTAATATCCATCTACTACAAACCACAAATATGAGCAGCAATTTTGTACAGACTGAACTAGAGGTAGATGTTCATTGAAACATTCTGTCTGTTGGTTACTAAAATTGCATTAGATGTTACGTTTTTCATCCTCAGAGTCTGAAATACTGAATTTCAATAGTAAAAAAGTGTATTGGGCAACATCACAGTATAATTTTTCCCCTCTACAAATATTTTACACACTTTTATCTAAAGAACTTTTTTAACCTTTGTAATTTATCTTTACGTTTGATATTGGCAAACAAATGTTTACTAAATGATATCTGCCCTGATATCTCCAAACCCTGAAAATATTATTCCTCAAATACTGCAACAGAGTTTCTGAAAGTGAAGAAAGGAGCTTAATTCACAAATATAACTGTGTATATATATTTAACTATAGAACAACAGAAGTAATTACCTTTCAGTATCTCCACTGACTGTATCCCCTGCTCTCTGTAGAAGAAAAATAAAGAGCATTAAGCACAACTGAAAACCAGACTTCCTTGGTGCTCTGAGCACAGTGCCACACGTGGCAGAGGTAAACCACAGTCATTCTGAAACTCTGAAGCAAAGGAAATGGAACACTTATTTCAATTTCCAGCTAAGAGTTATTTTACAATGTAGATCATGCTTAAAACAACTTGCATCTGCACTTATAAACTAGCTTCACATGCTGTGCAATTGTGATCATAGCTCTTTACAATAAGGGAGCTAAAAATTCTTTGAATATTTGCAAAAGTGTTAATATTTGAAGGGAAGTTTAAATTCAAAGAACAAATATTGCAATATAGAATACTGAATTTCAGAAGGATAAGCTTTCTTTGACATCATTCTTACACAGCTTTAAATAACTTGATTTACCACTTTGGTTATTCCTTGGAGGTTGGAAATGAACCTGTCTTCGTGGAGTAAGTAGCAGCTGATTTGAGGGTTAAAAATTAAATTTTCAGACAGTTTGAGTTACTTTAAAATGAGTTTTCTGATGGAGGATTTTTCCCACAGCTAAAAATTGAAATTTACCAAAAAATGAAATTACAAAAAAATGACATTACAAAAAACCACCTCCCAAACAGGTTGCAAAATCCACATGGACTTGTTTACAAATGCAGAAATCAGCACTTGCAAAGTCTTTGACTTTCTGGATGATAGCCAAATAGGAAACTGATGGTTTTAGCAAGTGCAGTGTTTGTGTTCTAATGCCACTGCTTGAGGTCTGCAGCAGATGTTTAAGCACAGATAATACTGAATCACAGATGAGCTCAGAGCACAGAGGCAGAAGGCACAGGAAGTTTGCTGGGCTCTGCACAGGTACATTTCTGCAGCAGGCTTTCTAAACGGGGGCTTTGCAGCTTTCAAACCTGCAGGGGACAAACACATTTTGCCACCTCCTCCTTCCAGAAGTGTCCCCAGGGAACCCAGTATAGAACCAGCTATCAGCACTTAGTCCACTTCACCTAAATTATTCCAGCCAATGTGAGCAGCAAAGATGATCCCACTCAAATCAGGGGCATTACCTGATGAAAAATAATGGAATAGTGCTCTTACACTAAAAGCAGGGAGTTCTCTGATATTCCTTGTAGAAACCAGGGAAAGGCAGGAGCTCCCCACTGAGTGGTGAGTACAAAAAACCCTAACAGGCTTTCCTGAGAGCCATAAATGCCTCAAATTCTCTCCAGAGTATGCTGAAATGTAGCCTAGAGAACTCTAAAATATTTGAAAATACCCTGTAGAAATACTAACATTTTCTCAAAGCAGACTGGAAGGGTTAACAGCACAGAGCTAAAGCAAAGTATCTGCTTGAGAGATGTCGTTTTGGTACTGAAAATGCACTGCTAAATACAAATGAAGCAGCCTGAACATCCCTAGAAATCCTGGGGACAGCCCAGGAAAATATTGTGTGGCCAAGCGAGCAAAAGAACTTTGACAGGAGCACTACCCTTGCTGCTGGTATAAAAATAGAATTTATTCCTACCAGAAGGCTCAGAGCTTTCCTTCCCTTATCCCTCTGACTTCTAAGGTTTCTAATTTTAGCAACTAAAAGTGGGACTACTAATTCAATCAGTGCTTCCCATTCTATTTCTTAATTTCCTTTTCCAAAAATGCTCCTGAAGTAAAAGCAAAGTGTTTCCAAATCAGGGTTTATTCTCTCTCTCCCAAATGGGACCCATCCCACGCTCTCTTCCCTGACAAAACTGAAATAAAACTCCCTCACCCTGCTCTGGCTGCTCTCTCCAGCACCTGAATTACAAATTTTCACTGCTATAAGAACTGAGTGATTTATTTCCTTCCAAGAGAATGCACAAAACCCACCTCTGTCACACGTGATCACCTTGGATTGTGGCTTCCAGATTTCCTCTGATCAGATATATTTCAGAAACAATTATTAGTGCGATGTGAACTTGCATATATTAGGCTTAAAAAAGACTTACTAGAGAGAAATTTGCTTCTGATAATAAAGCACATTTTTCTAGAGGTCAGTCTTTCAACACCACAAATTTTGCTGCATTACCAAGCATTAATTTTCAAAGATATTGAATAATGCAATCTCATTAACTGAAGCATAGTCTGTAGCAGGGAAATTTAAAGAGTCTCTATAAAGTGTGAAAAAATAAAAATATGATTTAGCCATTAAACAACTCCTAGATTATTGTAACTGATTATTAGTTGCTGTAATTTAGAAAAGAGCAAAGGAGAATATATAAATACAGAGGGAGAGAAAATTGTTGATATTAGTACTTGAAAGATAAAAAACATAATTATGCATTTTAAAGTTTTTATCAATAATTAATTTATTAGAAGAAAAATCTCAGCTCCTGACCAACTCATCACTAACACAGAGATTATTACTGGTATTGAAGTGTGGACACTCAGGATTACTACAGACCTTTGTCACATTTAATATCTTTCATTTGACTGATTTTCTCCCCAGAGAAGCTCTCTTGGGAGAACAACTTTGTTGCCAGCTTGAAATGCCAACCTTTATAAAGAATTTCTGATGCTATACATGGAAACACCCACACTCTGCCATTTCTATAAATGTCTACCTATAGCTGAAATTAATTTCCTTCTGTAATTGTAATTACATTCAGATGCAATGCTGACAATGACATACATGTGGAAGGCTCCTACCTGCACTTTCAGCAACTTTTATATATAATTATTTCTTTGAGAAGTTACTTCTTATAAGTTTGTGACATTTGAAAAAAAAAAATTGTCTTTTCCTAGTTCCCAAAATAAAACTTTACTTCATCTTACTACAAGGCCACTTTCATGAGTAGCAGACATGTGGGAGGCTCAGGAGGCACAAGTCTTGTCATGCTGTCAGAGACTATAAAGCACAAATTCTGTGAAATTCAGGTCACTGGCACCTATCTGCCTTCTTTAGTGAGCTCCACACTTCTGGAGCTCTAGGGATTCCCACGGATCTGCTTCTGCCTTGCACGAGTGGAGATGAAAGGACAAAAAGACTTCTGTGGTCCCACAAGCAGATCTGAGGCTCCTCTCCCAAAGGAAATCCTGTAGAAAGTCCCATTTACCTGAAACTCCTATAAATAACTCATAACAAAAAAATCATTCCTTTGAATCAGAATTTCTTCTCTTAAGTGAAGAAATCAGATAAACCACGGAGAACAGAAGAACTCTGAGCTGCAGAGATTGTGTGAAAAGATTCAACACTCATTCTTTACTTGTTTGCTAAAGCAAGAGACAGGAATAGTTGGTAATGAGATCAAAGTGGTTTCACAATGTGTGTTACTAATCTCAGTGGCCAAATTCGAGGTATTTATTCCATCTACATCTATAATTTATTCAGATGCAAAGATTTTAGAACTTCTTTAAGGAACTCTTCTTCCACTCTTCTATACTGAGTTATTATTAAAAAAAGTAAAAAAAAGAATATATTATTTCTTCTTCTGCTTCTTTAACTCATATATTTATTATGCTGAAGATTTCTCTGTATCACGTTTGTTCAAAAACAAACAGTGGCCTTGTTACGAGGGGCTTTACTTATCTCTCTGCCTCAGAGAGCTGATGCTTTCACCCACTGAACCTGCTTTCAAAATTACCCTGATGAGCTAAAAATAAAAGTGGCCTTTGAGGTTTTCATTGCACTCCCCCTTGCCGAGGGGAGAGATAACAGAGACAGGAAACCACCCAACGTAATCTGCATTCATGCACAGTCTGAGCTACTCGAATTTGTGCTGAAGGAAGACAAGAGGGCAGGAGATGAAATGAACTGAAGGCAGAGGGAAGGGATGCACTCAAATTTGTAATTATGGGGTGATGATGAGCATCGTGGGGAGCAGGGGGGAGCAGCCAGGGGAGAGGTCAGGAAAAACAGCCAATTCCTTCCCTTCCTTTTCCTCATTTTCCCCATCCCACAGGAACAGGTTACCTGCCCTGCCCAGGGCTTGACCTTTCTGCTCCTGTCCTCCAAAACCCCCTCCTTGTTCTCCTGCTAGGGAAGGGGGAAAGCACAGGGAGCAAGGCTGAGCCACTGAGTAGAGAGAAAAAATCAGAGGAGTCCCCAAAAGGTTTAAACTGGGTTCCTACACATTGATCCTTTCAGCAGCAGGACACGATATTTGTGTGATGAGGGAGAGATTTCTATCTGGTGCATCATCTGGAGGATAAATATTGCAATTATCATCGCAATAATATCAGTTATAACTAATAGTTATTAACAAATGGCTGTTAAATTTGGCTTCAGAATCTATACTGTTTTTTTTTTTTTTTGGTGGCCTAGCAAAACAATAAAAGCAAGGCATAAATTCATTTGCTAAAATAATACAATGCAGTACAACTTAGTTGTGTTGTGGTTCTCTGGAGTCAGAGGACTCCAGAATGTTTTACAAATGGCAATTTACCCATGAAGTCACAGCAGGTTAATGAATGCTTCATTTGCTGACTTGCATTGGTAGTTTGTAGTGGTTTGTTTGAAGACTGCAGAAAATCATCATTTAAACATGCTCTAATAGAGCAAAATTACTTCTGAAAACACTGCATATGTTTGGATAAAGGCAGCCTCATATTTGCTTTGTGCAGTGTCCTGATAGAACTACAAATACAAGGAATTCTAGGCCAAGCAGGCAGGCTGAATTTTGGAAGCAGCAGGAATGAGCAGCCTGTCTCGGGGCTGAATTATCAAACAATTCCATCCTAACCAGGCTGTTCCAAACAAAATCCCAACCTCTCTCCTGAGCTTCTGCAAGGGGATGGTTCTTTCAGAAATCAAGGACAGCCTGAGTTCTGGGTTAACGTTGCTTTAGTCTTCCTTTTTTTTTTTTTTTTTTTTTTTTTTTCTGGATTCATGTCAGTTGTGAAGTTCTTGATTACTGTATGAATGTGGAAACCTAAAGACTGATGATATGTGCTTAAAAAGAACATTTCTTAACATTTTATTTCCCTTTATTTTCTCTTATACTGTAAAACCCCTTTTAAAAATCCCTTTTTCCCCTTTGAGCTGTTTATAGATTAATGAAGAGTGTAGTTTAGAGAGTCAGGACTGAACAGAACTCTAAAGAAATACATTTTTAGACTTTGCCACTCAAGGATCCATCTTCAGCTGTCAGCTCAAGCCTTCACGTGCACAGTCCCAATGAAAAATAATATTCTTTCACAATCACTACAACTGGGCAGACTCGTTTGGAAGCTACAGAAGCCTGAAATACTTATATTGACTTCTCAGAGCAGCCAGAACCCACACAATCATCCTCAGAGTGATTTCTCAGCATAACTGCGAGGTAGGGAAAAAAGGTTCCCCATATTACAGATACTTAAATAAAAAGCAAAGATAGAATTTATTCAGCAATTCAGAAAGGAAATAAAACTCTGAAGAAAGTAATGCTCATCCCTGACAGCACAGTTTTGTTTCCTTCTGCAAGAGCAGGAAGGAATAAATAAAACATGAGCACTTTTCCTGCAAAATTGGCAATAAAAGACTCCTCCTTCAGTCAGTGGAGCTGAATACGTGTGATTCTCCCAGACTATCTTAATTATTCTACTTATCAGAGCAACACTCAGACTGCCTGTCATCCCAAAAAAGCATCTGGAACATCTGGCACATCCCAGCATGCACCCATTACACAACACCCAGATTTACATTGGTTTTGCACAGGTTTTAATTCTCAGCATGTACCATTAAACTTTATATCA
The DNA here is from genome assembly GCA_018697195.1 of Certhia americana. Lineage (NCBI taxonomy): Eukaryota > Metazoa > Chordata > Aves > Passeriformes > Certhiidae > Certhia > Certhia americana. Next base: position 7,241,195 of record CM031880.1, on the reverse strand, counting down.
TTTGTCAAGCTGCCTCTGGAGCTCCAGGAACAGTTAAAGAGTATTTCCATCACCCTGTGCCACAGGGATGAGTTACCAGCTTCCTGGCATCAGCAAGAAGAAAATAAAAAGCAAGTTAAGCAAGTGCTGTGTAACAATGATTAACCCTAAAACACCATTGGGCTTCAAATTATCTTTGAAATAAAAAGTGGCCCCTGGTTTGGCACTCTCAATAAATACCTTAAAGCAGCCATTATTTCTATTTTACTGAGAAGGGAACATTGAAATGAAAGAATTGATCATAAAACTCATTAAAAATTAAGTCTTTTCAACACAGTGAATTCTAATTCACAAGAGAAAAATTAGAAATTCCAATCTATTCTCCATTTTTCTTTAATATATGATACTACAAAGCAAAACACCCAATTACTTTGTAGATAATAGGCCCAGAACATTTATCACCAAGTAAAACCTTGAGAGAGATCATTATCCAATTGGAGAATCTAATGTGGTAACCAGCAAATTGAATTTCAGAGCTCCAGAAAGTCTTGCAAGTCTGAGGCAATAAAACCACAGAGTTGAACACCGTGTGGATTTCCAGACTGGATCTGGAATGAGAACTTTAATATTCTCCTTTTAGATGGAAGCTGGTTGCCAGAGAGCAAAATGGAACTGAGCAGCAGGATTGGTGCAGTTCTCTATAAGTTTTTGTAAAATCCTGAAGATTTTGCAGCATTTTTTGTGCTTTCTTTCATGGTCAGAAATGCAAAATGAAAAATTTCCCAGGTACATCTGGTCAACTGGGCTGAAGTCCTGTGTGAAAAATTAATTTTCTGCAGAACTCTGGTACTACACAATAAAGGCATATTCAGGTTTTAACTCCATCCTTTCCAGTCCATTTAGGCTCAACCTGGTAAATGATGTCACTTCAGAAGTGAAGCATTAGTAAACATAGAAAGTCATGTTCCAAGAAATACTCTATTAATTAATAATTATTTATAACAGCCTTGCTAATTGTAATTGACTCTTGCTTAGGTTCTGTGACATTACATATCAATTAAATTAGAGTTATAAATATATCCTGGAAGGGGGCAGTGTTTCTTGACAGGAATATTTTACTGCAACATGGCTTCATGCATCATTTTATATCCTGGGCATGCTGCCAATATTGCATTACCTAAATATCCATTTTATATAGGAACTCTGCATCCTCCCAGCAACTTATGAAATCAGGCTAATTGTTTAATTTTAGGTTCCAAATCAACATTCCTTCCAAAGCATTAATCTAGTGGTGAATCTCTGCAATTACCAATTTTGCAAAACTTCTTACGTCTGGTAATTTAAACTACTGTTAAGTAAGTGCCTCTTTGTATTTTTTGCTACATATTTATGTAAGGGCTTAGAAAATTAGGCAATGGCGAAGTGATGCTCAGTTCCTCCTTCCATCAAGCCATCCTTGTTTGATTACAAAACATTATCACCTTCCCTTCACTAAAGATGATGAAAATCCTATTTATCGTCTCCATTTCCCAAAGCATTTATCTGGGCTGAAATTTTGATCTGTATCCAGAAGTTGCACTGGGCACGTGTTAAGAGGAGAAGATTTCATAGGAATGTGATTCCAAGTTCTGCACTTCTGTCTCCCCTTGAAAAACACAGAGCCAAAGCAAGAAGAAAAAGCACAACCAGTTTTGTCAACTTTGCTAACACAAATGTAGCAAAAGCTGTTTTAAGATGATTTGGTCTCATTATCCAAAAAAGGTTTATATATCAAAATGCTTATGAAAATCCTGGTAACACCTTTAGATATTAAGGAAATGAGCTGACCTACTTGAAACTTAAATTTATATCTAAGAACACAACAACTCTCTGTTACTTTCCCTTTTTGCTATCAAGCTGCCATGAAACGTTCTTTGATATTTCACATTTTTGTTCTGGATAACTCTCTTTCAAGATAAATATCCCTTTTTTTTTTTTTTTTTTGCTTGGCTTTTCAGAATTCTTTCAGTATTCCAAGTGGAAAGACGTTAACGTGACTGATTCTGTGCTGGCAAGAACCCACAAAATCTGTGTCAGCAACTCTGAGTATTTGTCGACTCAGTTCCTCTTGTATATTTATAAGGCAGTTGACAAAGTGCCTCAGATATTCTGATTCCTGTGATTATCTCCTGAAGGACTGCAGAGGTCTCTTTTAATGCTGCTCAAGAAATTTATGGTGATAAAAGAATTAATACTGCTCTGTCAGTCCATGAATAATCATTTTAGCTGTGCTCTGCTCTGTAACCACTGCACAGAAACAGAGTTTGTGAATGGGACTGCACTGACCTTTAGGGTGGACCAACCACTCCATGTACAGTTGTCTCCTCCAGGATAACTCCTGTTTTCCAGTTTCCTGCTTTTCTTTCAGACCCTTTGGAGTTGACACTTTATGTCATTTGGGTAGTTTTAAATATTTAATTTATTATCATACAATATCATACTGCTGATTTATCCTGTCTGTTCATTTAGTTGCATGATGATATAGAAATCATGCAAGAAAATACAACTTCAGTCCTGAAATGAAGGGTGGAATTTGCATCTTACCCTAAATAACCTATTTCCCTCTCTTCAGAACTCAGGTGAGCCAACAGATCATCAACAGGATTCCAAGAACTGACAGACACCAGCTGATTCATCTACCAAGTTATGAAATATTGTTGGGGTTTGTGGCAGGGTTGTATAATAATTTTCTCATTCATCCTAATAAATTGCCTGCTGATTTTCTCTCCAAGTTTGAAATCCTTTGCTTTGACTTTGTGATACTGATAATCTCTGCCAGAGAGATTTAAATCCACAATTTAAATAAACAAATTCAAATAAACAGTAACTCCATTAAACACATCTGTTTTTACAAGACACAGTAATCAAAGTGGAAATACAAAAGCTTATAAATTAATGTATAATAAATCATTATCAGAGGCTGAGTGCAGGATCCTTATGAACCTACAAAGATAATACAGTGTAATTAAACTAAACTCACTGAGACTGAGGAATTAAGAGCAGGATTTTATTAAAGCACATGACTGCAGATGATTCCTGCCTTGTGTTTTGCTGTTCTGTCCTGACTTTCATGAGAAAGCTGTCATGATACTGACATTGAAAAAGAGACTCTTAGGAAAAATTTGTCATGACACCCTCGCTGGGCAACCTTTCTGTGAGTATGAAACACAGCATGAAAACATGATGGAGAACACTTGTGCCTTTATGCCTGCATCTTTCCTTAGAGAAGAACACATGGGTGCCTGGATCATTCCTTAGAGGATAACACTTGAATACCTGGATCACTCCTAACAGGAGAACACTTGGATGCCTGGATTGTTCCTAACAGAAGAACATTTGAATACCTGGATCATTCCTAAGAGGAGAAAACTTGAATACCTGGATCATTCCTTAGAGGAGAACACTTGAATACCTGGATCAATCCTAACAGGAGAACACTTGAATACCTGGATCAATCCTTAGAGGAGAACATTTAAATGCCTGGATCAATCCTAAAAGGAGAACCCTTGGATGCCTGGATCAATCCTAAGAGGAGAACATCTGGGTGTTCTCCACGTGGCTCATGCAGGAGGTGTTTGTGGGCACTCACGTGGTAGAGCGGGACCGTGTTGCTCTCTGCCAGGGAGAAGCTGAGCACGTCCTGCTGCCCTGGCTCCAGCCTGATGTTCATGGTGGAGGCCAGCACCGAGGGGCTCAGGGGGTAGCTGGGGTTCCCTGGGGGCTTCCCCTTTTTCCTGGACCTCCGTCCTGTGTCCCGTTTGTTGTCCTTCTGCGCCAGAGGCTCCTCCTGGATCACCAGGATCTTGTCATCGCTCAGGTACCGCAGCAGCGAATTCTCAGAGTCAGTGGTTGGAGAGGAAGAAAGGCAAAAAAGAAATATTAGGAAAAGGAAACAAGCAGAGAAATGTTTTGGCTGGCCAGAGACCATCACTCGGTCCTGTTAAAGCGGAAAAAGTTGTGTGAACTCCCAGGGAATTGTGAGGGCCCTGCCTGGACTCCGTTGCACATTTACTGACACCGTGGATGGTGAAAGGGAGCAGACACAGAAAATATTACTGGATTGCATCATGCAGGAAGCACCCCTGGGACCAGTCCAGACACCAGGACTGTAATTTCAAGGAATTTGACAAGCTGGAATTATGGTTTTGAGGAGATGTGCAGCATACTTGGGCACAGTTTCAAAATGGGAGCTGGCCAGGCAGCAAGTCTGTAACAGTGAAATATGAGCTAAACACACATCAACAGATTTGGAATAAATCAGAAAAGGCTTGTGCCTTAAATGAAATGAATTTTCTCTTGGAATGGAAGTTTACTGAAAAAGGTAGTTTAAAATCCTGTATTGATCTTCAAGAAGATAATTCAATTTTTGTCACATTTTTAGGAGTCAAGTTCAACTCCTCTCAGCTTCCAGACCATGCCTAAAAGATTATAAAACTATAGTATTCAAGAATCTTCAACAATCAATGTCACAATAAATACAGTTGTATATTTGAAGAATATTCTTTGGAATTATATGATTTCTTTTTGCCAGAGGAAATAAAGGAAAAAAGAAACTGTGCAATCACTTTTCTTCTTGTAAAGTTCATAATTCCCACTGGGATCAGTGGAAGTTTATGTGATTAGAACTGCTGGTCTGAACGTTGACAGTACAATTGCTGATTCCTGTGCCAAATTTTAATTCATACCAATCAAAGTGTTCTCAAAGAATGCTACCTTACATCTGTAACATCACTTACTGTTTTCTAGAGCTGTGCAGATTTAGAACTGATTGCTTTTAACACATATCTGAGTCTTTGAAATACTTTTCCCCTTGATATATGTGTTCCTTTATATTAGAATTAGAATCCTCCTACTAATACAAATTTTTAATTTTCAGAAATAGAAACAGAAAAGCACAGACACTAAACAGCCTCTTTTATATCCTCTGTGACTCTCAAAAAAAAAAAAAAAAAAAAAAAAAAAGAACTTTTTTTCCTATGATGCTCTTTAAGAAACAAAGAAAAGAGCAGAGAAAAAAAAATACTCACCTCTGCTTCCCCTCTTGTACATGTTCTGTTCTTTGGACTCCCCTATCCAGCTGTACTCAGTAGGCATTGAAACTGGCCTCAAATCTCCTGGAAACAAGGCAAGGAAAACCAGTGTAAATTCTGAAGGCCAGGAGTGGAAGACTGTAGGGTCAGTAATGCTGATAAATTCCAGGTGTGAACACAAACACTCAGAGCAGTCCATTATTAGAGCTGTGGCCTTCAGGGTCAGTGAAACATCCCAGAGCCTCCTCTTCATCACCCCGACCCCAAGGGAAGCACTACTGACTTTGGTGGAATTCCTTGTAAATATAAAGCAGACCACAAATTTAATTGAAAACTCTGCTCTGTGAAAACTTGCTCACTCATGAAACAGGTGTTGGGAATAAAGAAAGAAGATTTTAGGTGGATGAAAATGCTGTAGGATAATAGAGAGAGAAATAATAGAGATACAACAACACAGATCTGTCAGGACAACATAAAACCCCTCTGACCTGGGAAATCACATGGTGAGAAATGAGGGGATCTCATTTCAAGGAACATTAATTTCCACTGGCTCAGGAGGAAAACCTGGAGCACATTTTGGTGACAACAGCCAGCAGAGAAGATTCAGCCACTGGGGTTTTGATCAATGAGATTTTGTGGCACTTGGACCATCAGTGAGATCCTGATGTGCCCACACCATTCCCTACTCCAGCATCAGCAAACCAGAAACAACCCCAGATCTTCTGAAAATTGGTGGGGTGAGATTGGGAGTCCTGAGATTTCCCCATATTACACTTCTGTGCACACCATGAAATTCAGTGTATAAACAATCCTATGGCAAAATATGTAATTTCATTTTCTGCCTCACAGCTACCTTTAACCACAAATGTAGGATTCAACTCCTAATCCTTGGAAGAGCAATATCAATTAAGAAAAAAAACCCTCAATAAATTAAAAGAAAAGAATAATCACCAATATCAAAAGATAGAGAAACAAGATTATAAATTAAAAAAAGAAAAAATGAAAGAAAATAGGAAGGCACATTAGAAGCCAAGATCAACATAACCAAACTGAGCATTTTTTTCTGTAAAGAAAGGAAAGGTCAGAAGCTCTGAAATGATTTATACACAAATACAGATACCACAGCACAACAGACATCAAAAATAGAAATTTAGGACAGGAATCACACAAGGCAAATGAACAAGTGATTTTGTAAACTGCTTATTTCACTTCCAAGTCCTTTCCCAATGAAAAGTAACCTATAAATTGTTTTGACATTGCTGCCTGGATATTTTTCTGAGGAGCAAAAACTTGTTCGGTACAAGGGTACCAGAATAAAGTGAAGGAAAAACAATAATTATTTATGATGGTTTTGCCTCTAACACATAAATGGAAGAGGTTTGCTATGCATTGCCACAGGAGCTCTTTAGACCACAAAATAACAGAGTATAATGTTAAGTAAAACAAAAAATGCACTGTAATGTTGTTAAAAACAAGCTTAATTTTCAAAAATACTTTGAAAAAAATGGACTTTTGATTTGCCTTCTTGGATTTTACATGCACTATCAACACCCATCACCTGTCTGGGTATCCATCCAGCTACCAGATGCACAGGAGACTTATTTCTGTTAATGGCTGGAATCCTGGTAAATCTGAGGCTGGAATTTTGTAGCAGCAGTTTGTGTCAACCCAAGCAATAATGAAAGTGGCTGTTCGGCCATGAAAGGCTTCAGAAGTTTTCTTTTCATCTCTTTGCTCATGGCTCTGTGGTTCCAGCATCAGTTTATTGCAGCTGCCATAAATCCTCTCTTTTTACTGACAGACACATTGTCACTTTGATGATTTATGTCACCTCTCAGTCAGAAAGTACAAAACATTCCACTACAGTAGAACTTCATTTGCATGTCTGTTAATCAACAGATTGATTAAAGCTGTAGTTGAAAAAAAAAATCTGGTTTAGCAATCATTTTTGAGAGAAGGTGCGTTTCAGAGACTTTAAAACCAAGTTCCTTCTGGATTTCAATCAGATTTGTCCATCATAGACAAAAAAAAAATCTTGTTTACTCCTGGGATCAGGCAGAGAGCCCAATATTTTAAGTCAACATGCAGCAAGAATCTATGAAAGCAAGCCAAATACACCCATCTGGCTCCAATTTTAATCACAGTTAAGATTTCCCTTTATCTTTCCTTCTAATTTTGTTTTAAAATGATGTCACTTCACAAGGAGATAAAGAGTGAACATTACTGGTCCTGAGATGGAATCCTATTCTTCAGCGTCACGGCTCTTCCAAGCCTCAAACAGATGACTGAAGCAGTTACTAAAAATATCCTGTCTACAACGAAGATTTATTAAGATTTCCCACTCTGAAAATGTTCTGTGTGCATATACACACCATCAAGTCCATTTTTATTGCCATTTTTACCAGAAATCCAGCTGCAATCAGCAAATTACAACAGCAGGGGGGAAGTTCTGTGCAACTGATAAACACAAGATAAATACTAAGAGCGGGAGGCAGAGAAACTGCTTTTAGGAACTTCCCTGGTAGCAAACCCCACACCAGACTAAGCAGCAGCAGTGACTGCAGTGCTTTAAGAGTTTTCTTTTCTTCCCCCACTGTGCTCCCTTTCAGCTGCTGTTGGATCTCCCACCAGAACCTCTCCTGGGATTCTCTGCACTGAACTACAGCAGGATTTTAGCACCTGTGTTCTTCACAGACACATTTTCCTTTATTGCTCTGAACTTCTGAGAGGTTTTCCCTTCCTTCAACTTCAAAGACAAAAGCTTAGGAAGTTGTTGGGGCTATTTAAGAAAATGAGAGAAAGAAAGGTCTCAGAGTAGGTGAATAAAGTACTTATGGATGGCTTGCCATATATAAATAAATACCTCACAATAATAAATATCTCAAAAGATAGGAGCTACCCATAGAGATCACTACAGTCATTTCCTCCTCTCAGGTTCAGAAATAATGCCATTTTCAAAATCAGGTATAATTCCAGTTTTCCAAAGAAATCTCCTATCTGAAATCTGTAAGCTTTACAAAACTGTCCAACTGCCTTGAAAACAAAGCCACTGAAAATAGCTGGACCATACGCTGCTGTATTTCAGCAATATTTTTCTCAAATTCATTAAACACCAAGCATTAACAAACCAATTCAGTTTAAACAGAGAAGCAAAAAAATTTAGCAACATTAATTTAATTTTAACAATTTGATTAATTAATAATTTAATTTTCACAAAATATTTAATTTTCAGCAATACCTTTTGTATAGATCCATATACTCATGTACAAGCACATGTGATTGTACATTCAGTAGAGAATTATATTCACACAAAAATTTCTACAGAAAACCAGTTATTGCTTTAATAGTATTTTATATATTTAAGCAGTCTCCATCCTAAGATTTTGAAATACAGTTCAAGCACTAATGAGTGCATTGTAGGATACTCCTCATTCATTTAATGCACTGCTGAATTTTGGAGGGCCTTCCATCTTACAGACACTCTCATACCACAAGGCAGGCCCTTCACTGAAGTTTAACAGCCCAGAACATTGCAAGTGGAATAATCTCCAGGAGTTTGGGAGGGGAAATTGAATAAATCAAGATGCTGGCTATCCAAATAACACAAATTTAATTATCATTCCATGTTCCAGTATGAACTGCAAAATAACTGCACAAGCAACTTACTCCTGACCAGGAATATTAGCCTGTAATTTTTTCCAATTATTCCTTCATGTAAACTTCTGTTTATTGTTCAGAGCCAACAGGTCCAGCAGAGAATGTCAGATTTTGGGGGGGTTGCAGAGTTAACAGCACAGTTTGTAAATGTGGTCAGTTAGAAGAAGGTTGAGGAAATGCAGCCTACCATGAGTGGGGGTTTTTTCCCTTCTCCTCACACCTGCAGCTCTGCTCCTGTCGTACTCAGAGCCCCCGGGGTGGCCTTCCCCTTCAACCAGGGTGTAGTATTTCCCACTCTCCTGCTCCAGGAAATAGTTTGGAGACTCAGAGCCTTTCATCCCAGACTTTCCAAATTTGCTGATGTCATCACAAGACATTATCCCAATTTCATCCCTAGGAACAGAAGATGTTGGAGAAATGAACCACACAAGGTGAACTTCCAGCACGCAGCTGCTTTTCCCAAATGCTGCAATTAAAAAGTCTCCTAATTGAAATGCTGTGTGGGAGAACTTTATAACTGGGGCAATTCAACAGATGTAAATAACCAAAACCCTCATTAGGTGCCACTTTAATTGTGAGAGAAACATTCAGGAGTTTTCTAGGATCTAAAGGAGAACATAAGGAATTGTTTAAATATGAGCACACGAGGGTTTCCCTTGGAGAAACACTCGAGAATAACATAGATGTAGGCACATAAAAGTAAATCAAACTAACTGATTAAAGACTTCTTTAAATACTTCTTTGATTTAGGACTAAACCCAGGTTTTGCTCAGCTGAGTGAAAGTTAAGTCACTCAAAACAACAGTATGGTGCTTAATGTATTTTTAGCTCTTAATTTTATTAATTATTTAGCTTGGTGGTGAGCCTGCTGGTTTTGGTTTCGTAGTATTAATCTAATGAAATCAAAGTGTAAAATTTTATTTTTCAATACGCCAGATTCCTTAGGACATAAATACCTGGGGCCATAAAGTCCTGACATAGGGGAAAGAATGAAAACATCCTGGAGTGCAGAGTTGTCCATTTTTGAGGACATGCCCATTGTACTCGTTGGGGTTGTAGAGCTGCTTGTAGGGCTGGTTGGAATCACAGGCTGTAAAAAACAAAAGGGCACATGAAGAATAAATTAATGCTTTCTGTGCTACAAGAAACAGAAAAATCTGTGTGCATAATTTTAGGAATTTTGACCTCTTTTTTGGAATTTCTGAAGATTCTTCCAAAAAGCTGTCCAGTGAAACTCTAGACTTCAAGACTAGTTATGAAAGAAACTGATAAACGACCATTAAATTAATTTAAAAGCCACCTCAAGGGAAAATCTGAGACTCAATCAAAATATGATCTTTAATCAATGTAGAAAATCAATTATCTGAGGAGAAAGGACACACTGTATTAAATGCCATTAATACAGAAGTTAATTACAGAACTCTGGAATACTTGTACTGAAGGAAATGATCCTGTTGGTTCCAGTGGAAGATTTATTATCAGCAAAGACAGAATATCTTGATTTTTTTAAGAAAGCAGAATTCACTGTCCCTTGGCTTTATAGCCATGGTGATACAAATACATTTTCTACAGTAAATAGTAAAGAAATATAAATTAACCTAAACAATAAATAAATATCCTTTAAGATTTTTACTTTTTATACTTTTACATGACGTTGAACACAGTTTTTTGATTTAGATGTCATAGAGAAGCTCAAGTCAATGGTCTGTAGGGACTAGAAGGATGATAACCAAATATGCTCTGCAGGATACAGAGATATAAACAAAGAATATTTTTCAACCAAGGTACAGTCTGTGTTGATACTCAAGAAAGAGAAAATATTTTTATTTATAGAAGTTATGCTTAAATAGATACAACCAGTTTTCTACAGGTGAAAGGAGAACCCAGTGACTCAAAATTTGGATGAAAGCTATAAACACTAATCTTTTCCTAAATAAAAGGTTTTCTATCCTCTAGAGGTAAACACTGAAATATTTTTTATGTAGTTCAAAAAATAAAAGCAGTCCTAAATACCAAAAAATTATGTTTTTTCATAAGAATGTCAGTCTGCAAAGGGGTCAAAATTATATTAGCTTTCTATGTTTATTGTTAAACTAAATAATAAATGAGGTAATTGTTCTGCATCAATTACTTGTGACAGGAAGGATTATTCCAATTTGAAAAGCTGTCCAAATGAAAAGAAAACAGTGCAATAAATGTTGTATTTTATTTGAAGTTGTAGTGTGCAGAGCACTATTAACCATTGCAAATGAAAAAAAGCCCATTTTGTTCTAAGTGGGAAAATAATTAAAGAGTTTAAAAATTCAAATAATCTTCTACTATCACATAATGTCAGTCAGAGACAAAGGGGAAAATGGTGTCACAAATCTCACAGAAAGATAATGGAGCACAGAACTGGCAAATGAAAACTCTGCTGCTGCTAATTGAGCATCAAGGGAAACCCTCTAAAGCAAAAGAAACTACAACAAGGCCAAATAATAAATTTTATAAGTCCTCGCAGATTCTGTATCATCAATTATTCATAAATTACCTATGTGGTATAATTTTAAACTTAATTATTGTAGAAAAAAAATTAATAACCTCCTTAAGTGCCTTAAGCAACAATAGAAAACATGACAACTTTTAAATAAAACTTCCTGCTGTGCACCAACCTGAGGTAACAAATATGATTGGAAGTTCTTAAATACTGCTTCTTTTTTGCCTTCCCTAATTATGTACTGCTTTTGTTTTGGATGTTTTTTGGGGGTTTTTTTGGGTTTTTTTACCAGCACTAAATCAGAAGGGAAAAATTGCTCCATATGTGGACACATAAATGGATCTATGGGGTGCACCCTGAAAATAGCACGTGCAGAGAAATATGGATGGATCTGGACATGAAATACAGCATCCCCATATGTGTTATCCCCTTTTTGTAACTGCCTGGCTTTTGATGAACTGTCCCTCTCTCAATCTGCTTTCACTGAGGTATTTTCCTGCAGTTTTGTTGCTGTTTGGTCGTTCCTCACCCTACTTCTGATTTGGTGTAAACCCTCCTGTCTGTGCTGTGCTCTCTGCTTATCCCCAAAGCAAATTTAATCTGTGAGCAGCAGAAAACTCCAGAACAACAAACAAACCAACCAACCCAGAAATTCTCCTACCAATTCATCACATGGAGCTGCTCTAGAGCCCAAAATCTGCCAAAGCCAACGGAAGGAGAAGACACTGCAGCCAACAGGAGAGGGAAGTGAGCTCACTGCTTCCAGCAGCAACAAGCTGTTGTGTCAGCTGTCCAGGAAGCACAGGCTTCAGTGGCATCTTGAAATTTATTCAGGCTGCTTCCAAGTCATTACTGACAATAAGAAATAGTACCAGATCCAGGTGAGAGCTGCAGGAAACAGGCAAACCCAAAACCTGCGTGCTGAAACGGATCCAGCTCCTCACTCTCTGGCAGGAAGAATAAAAGATCTAAAATTGCTTTTCCACACCTCGTAACAGAATCTGCTCTTAAGAAGTAACCCTGGCAGGGCTGGGTTTGTTCTCCAAAGTGGTTTATATTTTTATTTCAATACCTCACCCCGTTGTTCTCTGATACAGAAGGAATACCCTGGGAAGGAGACACTTCAAGCACCCTTTGCTCCTCAGGGCCTCATCAGGAGAGGAGATATCACAAAACCAGAACTGCTGATAATTCCACAAAAGCAGCTTGGTGCACTTTCACTTTTCTGGTTACCATGACAAAGGCTGGCATTTTTGATGGCATATCCTGTGCCACATATGCAGAGTATCCAGCACACACTTTTCACTCTGACTCCAGAGCCAGTGCTGATTGTGCATTAAGATTCTTTAATGGACAGCTAAAAAGAGAGGATCTCTCTGGAAGCCCTGAGCAATTGCAATTTCCATTTTGCTGCCCCTGGAGGCTCCAGCTGAAGTTCACAAGTAGACACACGAGCATCTTGCCAGAGCAAAGAATGTTATTCCTGCAGCATTATGACAGAAAAATCCCCTCTGGGTGTCACAGGGCCCCGTTCCTCTCCCCCAGGGGCAGTCACAGAGAAAGAAAGGTGGCCCTAAATCCCACTGTCAGCATTCCTGGGCTGCCAGGATTACACAGACTCCTGAAGTGAAGCCACTGCGTAGGATTCAGGCACTCTGAGAAATGAAAGATTTAGAAAATGTCAGGCTGGGAGGAAATCTGCCTGGGTAAGCTTGAAGGGTTTGTTTTGTTTCAGTAATTTAAAAATCATTCAGAAACTTATTCATGTATTGTGTGAACCAAACAACATCTCTGAGAAGATTCCACTTTATAGAAGAGCATCAACTTCTTCCAGGATGTTAAATGGCATTAAAGACAACCATCAACAGTTACTAACTTACTGGCAAACCTTTCCTTTAAAAATGACATTTTGAGTTCAGTGTTTCAGCCAGTTTTTCCTTCTGTAGGAAGAAGCAGCTGTGATGTGTACAATTGTCTTTTTTTTTTCCTTTTTTTTTTTTTTTTTGCATCAGCAGGTTTTCAAGGAATGAGTACACACAAAACACCAGAGGTTCTATTATCACTGCTACCAAAAACTCCAACTGCATAAGAGGTGTGCAACACAGGCAGAGTTCTCCTGGAATTTAATGGATCTGACACACTTGATTACAAACAAGCAGTTGACAGACTGTGAAATAATGGAAACAGGGAGGCATTGCTGCCTCTGCCAGGCAGAGCAGCCACTGAACCTTGCTCTTCATAAAACTATCTGTAAAAGTTCTCTCCTTGGCTGAATTGCTGTGGCTCCCAAAGTCACTAAAACATGGAGAAAACAATCTGATCATTGCCACACTTAGTTATCTCAGCACTCTGCTTCAGAGGAGTTTGGGACAGGCTCCTGTTCCTTTTGCTGGAAGGTAAAATTCCAGTGTTTTCTCCCGAATAAAGGATTTACCATGACATTGCAGCATTGCAGCAGCCACCTTACCTGCAGTGCCAGAGGCTTCCACCTCACATTCTTCAGAAGGGCAGGAGCAGAAACCAGGGTATTCTGAGGACGTTTTTTCAAGGTTAAAATCACTCCATTTGGGTCTTCCCACAGTGCATTTACTAGGTTCTTTAACTGCCAGCCAACCTAAGGAAAAAGTCCATAATTGAATTTTGAAAGCTTTCCATTTAACTTGAAATGTGAAGGAAATGTTCTGTTAACCATCAAGGTCTATCACAACCTGCTCCTTGCAAACATAAGCAGTTTTTATAAACTCTGTTGGACTGAAATCATGCTGCTGCAGCTGGATTTTTGGTTTGTTTTTTTTTCTTTAGCCACGTTCCTGAACAAAATAAGGCAGAAGTGAATGTTGTTACCCTTCCAATAACTTGTGAGATCACTGAAGATCTAAACCAGGCTATTTAAACCAGAAGATGAGGTCTAGAAGTCATGAAATCATTTCTGTCTGGGCTCTGAGGTGTAACAGTGAGTGCTGAGGAGGAAGCCAGACTGGAACAACTTATGTAGCATGTATGTAAGAGCTGTGAGACCATGACTGGAGATAAATGATCTTTTATTGTTCATCTGTACAGCCCCTGGACACTGCTGAGTCTCCAAGTTACTGTAAATTGCAAACAGAGCCATAAAAAGGGACATCACTGGTTCTGTAAGGATGTGCCACTCAGAAAAAAAACTACTTAGAGACATTTCTTAATCATCAAGATTATTTAAATAGGAATTTATCATCAATTATTTATACACAAAACCTGAAAAGTTCTTTTTAGGGCTTTTCTGTTTCCCCTGCCTTTTCTGTCCCAGTCAGAGCAGATTTTTAGAGCAGCAGTTCATGGCCATGGCAAAGAGCTGTCACAAATGTTGTGACTGCCACAAATCTGAGCAGACCTGCACTGAGCAGGAAAAGGAATGCTGTGTCCATACAGCAATTCCCACACACAGCCTTCCCAAGGCAGCTGCAGCAGCCCTGAAAGGAACTTGGGAGAATGAAAATCTTGGTGAATCCCAGAACAGGAGCCATTCAAGCAGTAAATATTTTTATACTGGCCGTGTTTGACCTGTCGGAGTTCACCAATAACATTTTAATTATAATTTCTCTTCTGACCAAAGTGTGAATTCCCACTGCTGTTAAAACCCAGTAAAATAAATTATTTAGGTGCTCAGACACAGAAGAGTCTTCATTCACCCCCTTGTTATATCAGGTGGAGTTTATAACAACTTCCTCTTGGAGGAAGATAATATGATTACACAAAAAAAGTGAAGGGAAAATAAGAGAAAACAACCTCCAAGAGTTTTGAACAAAAATCCTCTTCTAAGGGCTGAAGAGAATTTGGGATACTGACTGTAAGGTTCCAAGCTGCCTCCACAGTGAGCCAAAACCAGGATCCCACTGTGAGCATCCACCTGGGGCAGAACTGCAAGATGTGTCGGAATTCCAGAGAGGATTTTGAAAGCTTTTAAAAGTTCTGTTCTATTTTTAATGCTGCTGTTCTATTGAAAACTTTCTAAAAATGCACTGGCCACAGGAAACCAGCAAACAGCAGTAATTGTAAATAGGTCATATCCAAACAAATGCAAGGATGGCAGCTTGCATCCCAAAAAAATTTCTCCAGTTTGGGCTGTGTTTGTAAAAGGACAGGGGCCATTTTTTTTTATTCTCTTTTACTCAGTAAAAGAAATCAAATGGAACTCTCTTTGATTTTTACAGATTGATGTAATTTTCAGATTGCCGAAATCCTTAGAGTTCCGTGGGCTCCTTTTAGAAAAGAATGATAAATAATTAAGTTAAAGATAAATTATTCCAGTGAGAACCTTAATGACAAAACCATTAAATACCAAATCTATCAGAGAACCGTCTGCAGTCATTACTACTGGGCAATGATAAAATGCTCTCAGGAATTTGGACAAGTTATTATAAATTGTATTACTAAAAATATCTTTGAAAAAAGAGAAGTCATTACAGTGGATTAAAAATCTGAGTTGAAAAGCAGTCCCTGAATCAGATTTTGACATTTACGCCTAAAGAATCAGTCTTTAAAGCAATTACTGACTTCTAGCTCTGGTAAGATGCTTTCTCCAGAAAAGTATTTTGCTCCTTTAAGATTTTTAGCACATACAGTCAAAATCAAATTCTACAGAATGGGTTAAGCTTTTTCAGCAAGCGAAGTGAAATTAAAATTAAAATAATGAAGAAATAAAAGACCAATGCAATACATTTCTTTTTCTCCATAAAGGAAAGTGGATGCTAATTTAGATGCAAGAAACCCAGAAGAATGCAAAAGAATTCACTCAAAATTGTCAGAGACAGGAAGATGTTTGAAATTTTCATAGTTTACACTTAAGATTGCCACAATCATTAATTGTTATTTGTTTGTACATCCTCAGTGTGGAAAGAAGAGCTCCAGCTAAAAAGAAATCTGTGGACTACAGTCTATTATATTTGATAGTTTTCTCATAGAAACCATGTGGTAGAAAATTAAGACTATAGCAACTTTCAAATTATAGCTCCAAAAAAATTAATTACTAAAATAATAAATTCCTTTACCAGGAAATTTCATAATGCTGAGGTAACTTTGTAGACCCAAAGCTGATAATTTTGTAGCTGGGACTGCCTAACTAATATGTTCAGAAAACATAACCCACTTTCTTTACAGCAAAGCAGTGTTTTTCAGTTCTCCAATATCTTCTTTAGACTCTCCTCATAACGACTTTGCTCCTTCTCATTCAGAAGATCTGAATTTGTATGAATGGGATTTGGAATGCATCCTACCAGCAGTAGGGATTTCAGCATCGTTATAAATCCAAACTCTGTTCCTGCTGGAAAACTCCTTTTCTCCCTTTTTAAAATAAAGCCTACCTGCCTGGGGATGACTCACTGCAAATCTGTATGAAAAATTCATACAAAAAATTCCTAATGCTACAGATGCACACAAAAAAATTAGAAATCAGTGTATTTTTGGGTGTCTGCAGGGGCATTAAGTGCATCAAAATTGATTTGTGTATCAAAAGGAGCTGAGAAAACAGCAGAGCTGTTGAACATGGTGGTGTTTATCAGAGGATTCCAGTGGTCTGAACCCCACAGCAGTTACTCACCTCCCTGCCAATTCCTTCCAAACACATTATACCTGTTTGTTGTGGTAGGAATTTAGGAGTAAAATTCAGCTCAGATGGTGGAACTGGGAGTGCAGAGGAAAGAGAGGCTTCTGTTCCTTCCTCTGCTTTCCCTGAAAATTCTGGGGACAGGGCAGGAATGGGGTTCCTCAGCTCCTGCACTGCCTTACCAAACCCTGTCAGGACTCTGAAAAATGGAGTTTTAAGAAACACAGTGAGTGCACCTCAGAGAAGGAAGGGAGTTTACACCTCAGTCTGCCTGGGGGACTTGTGCCTGTTCTGCTCACGGGATCACCTGCCAGCGTTGCTGGTACCTGGGTGGGGAGACACAGAGCAATAACTAACAGGAACTTAAAAGCTCCCTTGTCAGGCATTTGGTCTGGAAATCAGTTGTGCCAAATATTTTCTAAATATTTATATCCTACTCTATTGCACACCACCTGAAAACAAGTAATTCTGCTCTGACTGCAGTAACCCCTCACAGGAACCAGGACAGATGTTTCCCCTCATGACTCCTCAGATACATAAGCAAAGCCATCTGGATATTTACTTGAACCTGCAAAGTTTGACCTCTCTTCATATTTGCACTAAAAAAACCCAAACCAGCTTGTATAAACCCGACTTCTTTAAGGAAGCAGTCTATCATCTTTTCATATTTTAAGTAATCCACTTTGCTTCATTAGGGAATTAATCAAGGGAGCTGGTTTGATTAAGATGGAAATCAGAAATTATTATTAGACAAAAATGTGCTGGAAGATCATAAGACTGTGTTCTGTCACTGAATGGGAAGCTCGTCATTAACACCTGTAGCTGATTCACTCTCATTAATATTCAAGCTGCTCCTAACAATAATTGATGGTGGAAAACCAAATGTTCTCCCATTATCTTACATAGTTATTTTCATTAACTAATGGAGAAACACAGCAAGAATCCAAGAAGAAGCAAGATCTACTGCTGGAAGAGAGGCTTCACTGAGCCTTTCTGAAAGGCAGGATCTGGAGAATAAGTAACGTGTGGCACTTTGTTTGGAAACAGAAGGACATCTTTTGGGGAAAGAAGTTCAAACTCTCATGACACCTTTTGTCCTTTTCTTTTCCCCCTGCTTGCATTTCCCAACACAGAGTGTGCTGAAACACAGATGGTGTGACCTGGCACTACATTTTTACAGAATTACCTCCACCTAAAATGAGCTCTCATTAGGACTCATATTTACAATTCAGCAAACAGACACCGAGGGTATTAATTCAATGACTGTCTTCACACAAATAAATTAGTGCTGAAATGATTTCATTGTGCCAGGCACTTGACACACTTAATTTCAAGCATGTAATTTGACAATGAACAGTACGAAAGGGCATTAGGCTGCTGATCATGTACTTAGAATCAAAGTATATTTGGGGTTTGAAGGGACATTTAAAGGTCATTTAGTCCAGCCCCACTACCAGGAGCAGGGACATTCTCAAGTGGGTTGCTCAGAGCCCTGTTCAACCTGGTCTTGGACACTTCCAGAGATGAGGCAACCACAGCTTCTCTGGGAATCCTGTGCCTGTGTTTCACTGCAAAAAAAAATTCTTCCTTTTATCTGGTCAAATCTCTCCTCTTTCAGTATAAAGTCATTGCCGCTCTACAACAGACCCTTACTAAAAATCTCTCCCCATCTCTCTTCCATGCCCTTGAAAGCACAGAATCCATCATTCCAAAGAGCAGCCTCAAGTGTGAAAATGCAACTACTTTAGTTAAAACCAGCAGCTGTTTCAAGAGAATATAGGAAACATGTAACACAACAGATTTATTACAGATATTTCTGTGGCCTCTTGCTCTGGCATGGCAGTGTTTTATGCCTTAAGGAGTTGTTTCTCTTTCTGCCTCTGTCTTTATTGCCTCTGTCTGTGGAGAAAGAGGAATTCTGTCTCAGCCCCAGCTGGCTGAGTTAACCAAACTGAAATCCTTCAATAATTCCTCTTCCTATGAGACAGATGACACATTTTCCTTTTTGCCCATTACATTTCCTTAATGCTCCTCTCTAACTTAACACCTTTGATATCTGTAAGTAAATGACCTGAGGATCACACAGGATTTCAGACAAGATATTACTAATGACTAATGTCAAGACAATGGTATCCAAACTCGGTTTCTCCTGGAAACCTGTTCCTGATTAATTCCAAGTTCATCTTTGCCATTTTCAGTCACATCAGCTCTATGGTGCTCAGTTGGTTTGGGATTAATTACTACATTCTGACTCCTGGAGTCTTGCCAGGTGCTCCTGAGTAACACTGAGCTTTCAACAGGAATTACTAAAAGCCTTATTATTGTTCTCTGTCCTATGAAATAACCTTCAAATCCTAACCTCACCAAAAAAAAAAAAAAAAAAAGCAAAAAACAAAAACCCACAGAAAAATTCAGTTTTCCCTTGTTTACAAATCACTTCTCGAATCAGAAGTAAATAAAATATTTGAATATTTTGCAAGTAGTCAGGTAGATGAATCAATATTTGATTTCCTATATTTTCATTGTCCGAAAAACTATCCAAAAAGGAACATTAACACCATTTAATTATCATCATTTTATGCTGAGAAAGAATGGTAATGTAAAATCTACTATTTCAACTAAGCAGCAGAAAATACACCACCTAAGGAGTAATTGTTAATTTTGCAAACAAAGAAGTGCTACAGTGGCATCTTTAGTACTTCTGTATAATTTTATGGGAGAGGAAGTAAAAATCTACAAGGCACTTGCAGAATTGATGCCTGTTGTTATTGTAAGCAAAAATAAAGAGTTAGGGTGGCAGCAATTTAGAATATACAATTTATTCTTAAAGTTTCTTACACTGTTTTATTAAAATCTTACAAGCAAGAAGAACAAGCAGAAAAGCAAATAAGAAAATTGGATAATGATTAAATGATCTTAACAGCCAGTGGTGGATCGCCTGCTTTAATTAATTTCTTGCTTAAAGTGCTATTATTTCTTCTTTGATCTTTGTAATTGTATTACAGAGTGTTCCTTGGTTATACCAGATTCCATGTGGAAAGGCTTTTATTTCTCACTTTTTCAGTTGCTGCATTACACAATTTGGAAGCAGCTCTCCTTTAATACCTCCTGAACAATTCTGAACTCTCAACTCCATTGAAAAGCTATTGGAAAAGCAAAGTGAAATTGTAAAAAGTTGTGGCCATTCCTTGGGGAGTCTGTTCAGTGCCCAGCCACCCTCTGTGGTGTGGGGAGAACATTTCCCTGAAATCCAACCCAACCCTCCCCTGGAGCGGCCCCAGGCTCTGTAGTCTCATTTTCACTCGTTCAGCACCACAGTTCTGCCCATGAATGAATCCTTGTCCTGGACAGCTCCCTGTGAAAAACGCAGAGTGCTACAGCTGGGAATTTAGGGAGGATGCTGAGGAGGGTCATGCATTAGGATGACAAACTGGAAGTGCTCAAATTATCCACCTTACTAAAAAAAAAAAAAAAAAAAAAAAAAAAAAGGTGATGAGCTAATTTGATTGCATCCTGAAAATACCTAAAAGAGAAAACTGCTCTCCAATTTCAGAGATAAAAATACATCAAGATCAAAGGACTGGAAGCTTGTGCCAGACAAATATAGACTACAAATAAAATTACTTTTTTCCCCCCAGCAATGAGAATAATTAACTACCGGAGCAATTTATTACAGATTGTGGGAACATCAATGAAAGTTTTAAAACTCAAATGATCATATTAAATGAATATGAATTTATCTAGAAAATACACTGGCCCAGTTCAGTCAAAATCAGATTAAATGGTGCTGGTAGTCAGCTATAGGATTGGAATCTGCTAAAGGAGATCCAGACTTTCTCTGCTCAGGGAAGTATTTCCAACAGTGGCAGGACAAAATGACATTTTCTACTCATCTTCAGAACAGGTTCTTCCAAACACATTGCGTTGAAGGGGATTTATATTTGGTATAATATAAAAGATTGGTACCAAAATGCTACAGAAACATCAGTTTAAACAAATGTCTTGGTTAGGATAACACAGATAAAAGTCTTCTCTGGAAAACCTGTTGGAACACCAGAGATCTGCAAGTTCCCTGACTCCCCAGTCTTTAATTTCAAATGAGTTACACCCCTTTTTATGAGCTAATATTAGGATTTTGATTATGTGGAAGTTTAATGAGCTGTTCCAGTCCACTAATGGAAATAATGCTAATTATAAGCAAAGTATGCATCATCATAATGTGATAACTCGGGGCAAGAAGGAGCACTGCTGAGGGTGGTTTGCAGCAAGGAGTGCCAGAAGTGACTTAAAGGACACACTTGAAGATCTAAGGGATATTTAAAATATTAAAACTTCTAATCCATGAGGGGTGAGAGTTGGCCATGCAGACACTCTCACTGTCACTGCCTGATTTTCCAAACTGAAGACATAATGAGACTTTCCCAGCCATTTCAAAGCAAGAATAAATTTCCAAAAGAACCAGTACCCTTTATCTCTTTCCTTAGCTTATTAGAAACTTCAGAATGAATAATTAATATATTATGGTTTTTTTTTTAAGAAGAAAAGTCTTTTATGGCACTTGACTCAGCTGTTGGTCCTGTGCCCTCAGGTGGAAAGGGATTACAAGTATCAACCACCTTCAGCCTGCTGTAATAACAGACATGGAAAGAGTTGCTAAAAAAGCCAATTCTTGAGAAGCTGAATGGGGGATTTCACCCATGGGAGTAAAGATTAAATCAGATCTGTCACTTGAAGAGTGTGTTTGATGGAGAAAGCCAGTCTAATGCATATTTCAGCTTGTAACTATGACAACTCTCTAATACAGATAAGAGCTGTGTGTTGCATTAACATTTAAAGTGTAAATGAATAAGTTATACTTCTTTTCAAGAGAAAATATTTGCTCTCTAATCATAAGATTTTAATAGCCAGACTTTTATATTTCCACTTCACACAAGTGACAGACAGAAAGAGATTTCTTAATTTTGCAGCTGCTGTGTCTGGAGATGGGGTTCACCAGGACAAAGTGAAATAGCTAAATTAGAAGTTTCTTAGGAAGTTATCATTGTCCTTGTCACTATTCATGGCTAAGAAATAATAAATACCAGTGTTCCTTTCACCTGTAACTCCAGCAACACTGGAGGTATTTAAATTCTATTTAAATTACATACTGCAATACTGAGGTTCAGCATCCACGTGCTTATGGGTATCTGAAAAATAAATCTGCATCTGAGAATGCCCAAACCACAAACCTAGCAGATTTCTACCAACACTTTAATAATTTTTATGTCTTCCCCTCAACAGATTCAGAATACAGGGCTGTTACAGCACTTCTGCATTATTAATCTGGATCCTGCATTAAAAAGAATGCAAAATTCTGTTCAAGAGGAGAAATTAAACCAGCTGGCAAGTGCATAATGAGAAGTCTAAGAACTTCAAGGAAATGTTCTTGGATCTCCTTATATAAGAAGAGAATGATACTGAACAGCAGCTGTGCAAAATGTAAATTTGGCTTAATCCTTGTGGACTGGTTATGGACTCAATTTGGGCCTTTTCTTATTAAGAATAGTGAATATGATGTTTAAAAAGGCAGAAATGATAACAATAACAATAACAACAACAACAACAACAACAACAACAATAATAATAATAATAATAATAATATAGTTGGGCAAAGAAGAATTTTAGTACTTTTTACCACAGTCAAAGACTGAAGCACAGAATTTCCAAAATACTTACCACGGTTTGGTGGTTGACCTGGATCACCTCATCACCAGCATGGATTTTCTTACACTGGTCAGCAGGAGACTGAGGACAAGAGAGAAAAATTTACTTTACAGAGAGGAAAGAGCAGGAATTAAAACAATGAGTGTTGAAGGAGGTAAGAAAGCTGTGCCTAAAGAAGTCTTATTGCTGCCAAATTATTATAACTAGTCATATTCATAAGGAACGATTTTTTTTCTGATAACACCTGATGAAGCAATCTGGAATTCCATTTGCCATTCCAATCTAGAATTCCAAGTGCTATTTTTGGCCAGTTGAGCTATTCCACTGTGTTTAGCTGAGCAGTCACAACCTTGTTGGGAATCCCCTGGCTGAATCCATATGAAATTAAATCTGTTCCAGCACACCCCAGGACAGGGCTGGACCAGCCAGGTGTGGGGCAGAAATCAAGGCTCAATCCTCTACAGAGCAGCGTTACTGCTGAAGGGAACTGCAGATACTCTGCACACACAGGGTATTTAAACCTTCAAATACAGCCCCAGCACTTCCAAGACAGTCCTAAATGAACCATTTGAACACAGAATGTGGTATTGTACAAATGGATGTAAGGGACTTGCTCTTCAGGAGATTTTATTTACACAAACTATTCACATAATTTCATGATCCTGGAGCTGAAAGACTCTCTTATCCTAAATACAGCTTGTTCTGAGCACATGAAAATGGGTTAAAACCCATTGAGGAGCCACCCAAACATGGCCAACTACTATTTTACAAATAATTTTTAGATGCTTTGATGAATCTTAAATCTGTGAGAGAAATCAGGGGCAATCAGGAGGTCAGCAGGCTCAGAAGTGGAGAGCTGAGAATCCAAGGCAAGTTGTTTGCACTGTGCCCTGGCTGATGAGAGTGTTCCACTGACACAGAGCACACCAACCTGGCTTTCAGGAGAAAAAAAACCCACAAAGAACTAAAGAGCTGAGACATCCTTGGAAAATAAATCCCAGTGGAAATTGGCTGCTCAGCCAGGAGACAGACAAGGTGGGAAGTTTACTGGTGAGATACAGGGTCAGAGAGAGGAGAGGGCTGATTTTCCCTTGTCAAACAGTGCTGAAATTTTAAAGCAAAATAATCCTCCAGAAGCAGTTCAAGTTCCCTGCCAAGCAAACAGACTCCAGAGAGAGGCAGAAAAGGAGCCACTTGCAGCTGGAGGGAGTGGCCTGGCTCTAATCCTGCTGAAGAACTGCACAGAGAAACAGCTGCTACCAAAATGTAGCTGAGTTCCTGGATATCTCCTGGAGCCAGCCTAAACCAGGAATTGTTTAACACAATAAGCACAAGAGCCACGTGTCACACGGGCAGGAAGAAAGGATTTATCTGAACTGAAAGTGATGTATGGAGGTTCATGGTCATGACCTCACTGCAGGCAAGAGCTCCTCAGCTGCTCTGTCTTCAACTAAAATCCTGCTGGTTCCTCTGTGAATGGAGATTAAACACATGAGGTAAACAAATAAAAGGAACAAAGAGAAGCAGAGGCAATACAAGAAAAGTCCAAACTGCCACTGACAGGGAAATGACTGCAATTATTTCAGAACAAAATGCCAGAGAGACTCATCAGGACCAGATGGCCCCAAGGGTCAGCCCTGCTGCTGAGCCAGGCAGTGCTCACTGCTGAGAGCAGGGAATGGCATTGATCACCAATCAATCAATCAATCAGTAGGGCAAACAGGGAATGGCACTGATCACCTATCAGTGATCACTGGGAATGGCACTGATCACCAATCACTGATCTTTGGGAATGGCATTGATCAACAATCAGTGATCTTTGGGAATGGAACTGATCACCAATCAATCAATCAATCAATAGGGCAAACAGGGAGTGGCATTGATCACCAATCAGTGTTCATTGGGAATGGCACTGATCACCAATCAATCCATCAATCAATCAATCAGCCAATAGGGCAAACAGGCAATGGCATTGATCACCAATCCATCAATCAATCAATCAGCCAATAGGGCAAACAGCCAGCACTGGGCACGATGATTCCCAGTCTGGCTGGGCTATTCCGAGCACAGCTTTCACCTTCTGCCCATTGCTGGTTTTTCATTCCCAGCCCTTCTGTGCCCAACTCCTCATTCCTGATCTCTCCCAGGGCTTTGGGCTCTCCTGAGCTGGGATCTCCAGTTTTTTGCCAAGCTCTGGGCAGAGCAGTCAGGCCTCACCTCCTGCCCCTGAATCCTTCTGCACTACCCAAACCAGATTTTACCCCCATGCACCGTGTCATGCTGGTTCTGGCTCCAGAACCACTTCCTCCTTTTCCTAGAAACCTGCGGAATTTTGGCAGCCCAGGAGCAAACACGTAACAGAAATATTCCTGGAATTCAACTTGAACAAACTTTGGCTTTAAATGGGGCATGAGGGGTGAGCAGGAAACTGCAGCAAACACCATCATTCATAATGTTTGACTGCAGCTGATGTTACTGGGAAAAGCAAAGGCCTGGTTCTTTCCCTTTTTAGCTGCTTTCCTGAATCGGATGAGGCTGAGCTAATTAAACACTGGCTCTGGGGTCAATTATCCCTTCAAAAGGAATGAAAAATCAATTTGCTGAAACACCAGAAGTTAAAGGTCTTTGAAGCTAGTTTATCTGCATATGTGATTATACTTTCAGCAAAACCAAAAAAGCAACTTCTGCGGGTGGTGTTGCAGTAAAAAGTTTTGATAGTTAAAATAAAAAAATTAAAATTCTAGTGGCTGGCAATTTAGTGCCTCTTCCTGTGAATTTCAGTTGTAAATATGTCAATATTTCCCCTACAAACTGCATTATATTTCTGAAATGAATTAGAATTACAGTAAAAAAAGTGGATTAATTACAGCATGAGTAATTCAATCCATGAACATAATCTCTCCAACACAATCAAGATGGATCAGTTATAATTTTCAGGACCCAAGATACACATATAGTTATTTTTAGACTTCTAAATGCTGCCAATTGTGACAATATAAACAAACAAATTTTGAGTTTAATTTGCATTAGAATTGTCCTCCCAAATTGTGACATACAAATCATCATGGGTTTGCACTGACAAAACTCATATAAATACGACTGAGTGTACATAAATCAATTAAAACATCCCACATGGAGCTCACCCATATGGGCCAGCAGAGCACTGGCACTTGCCAGCCAGGATTTGCATCTCACAGAGCTCATTTGCTGTTCCTTGGGCATCAGCAATCCCTAATTTCAATGTCATCTGTATCAAATCTAAACTCGTCATTTGCCCAGCTCTGAGCTCTGAACAGAGCCCGGCCTGAATGGGAACAGTGTGACTAAAAAACAAGATGAAAACCAGAAGGGTCGTATTAGGAAGTCTGTCACAGTAATTAGATGGCAGCAGTTGAAGTCAATTTAATTATTTCAAATTTGTAATGATGAACTGCACGTTAAGGAGCAGGGAGGATGTTTAGAAGCTGTGCTGTTGCTCCTGTCACACCCGTCAGTGTCCCCAGGATCTCTCACACAGATCTTTGAGCTGCAAAACTGTGATTTTGGTTCAGCTTTCTAATACCTTTGGGGCTACAATGAAAATTATAATTGATCGTTTCTGTATATTTACTACAAATGATAGAAAACATAAAATATAATGTGTTTAATATAAAGGAAACCACTTCTGCCAGAGAGGAAACGTGTAAATGATAGAAAGGAGTATCTGAGGAATCACTGAGGGCAGAAGTTTGACAATTTCCTTTATTATAGTGTTAATTATTAATAATTTCTATGTCTTTTTTTAAGACTTTGAAGTCTTTGCAAAGGTTATATGATACATATACACAAAAAAAGAAAAAAATATATTAATAAAAAGTGGCTTGGATTAAAGCAAGCTTACATATTACAAAATGCACTGCAGAAACACAGAAAATAATTGCAAGCATGATGAAAGTATTTTAAAATAAAGAATCTTACATTTTCTGTTGTTCCTGTGATTACATGTAGTCCATCATATGTTGATTTGATATACATTCCCTGGAAAAAAAAGAGCAGAAAGGGCAATTAATATCTGTAGGAGACAAATGCAGGACATCTGCATGATAATTAAAATAATAGGTTTGCTCTAAGGACCATAACATTTGAACAGAGTGAAAGGAACTGTGGCCAATTTATATTTGCAAATCTAAATCAAGACTGCTAAAATAACTGAGTTTTCTCACTTAATGCTTCTTTTTATTCTAAAGTTTGTGAACAGAGTTCAACACTGAGCATCAGCACAAAAACTTGTGCCTATTCAGGATCTGAAATATTTCACATGATCTCTTGTTATTACAAGTGACATAAAAGAAGTGTTGAAATCCAAAGCAGGAGCAGGAGTAGTTTTAAAACTTAAATGTCCCATTTTCAAAGAGTTCCTGATTCAGTAAAAACGAAGCCAGAGCTTAACTCAGAAAAGACAGGAGCCAGTGCTCATCTTGCTAATTTATGGGGGGAAATGAGCTTAGTGAACTAACAGGAGCTTTGTAATTAGTCCATGAAGAATTTTGCTTCAAGGAGGCGACTGACAAGATGGGGAGAGACAACCAGAGCAGGGATCTGTGGAGCTGAGCACACTCAGAGCCCCAAATGTCAGGGAGGCTCAGTGGCTCCTGTGCTTCCCTCTCAGGAGCCAGGTCAGAGCTTCCCACCTCTTCACACAGCACAGTTATCCATCACATTTTGAAATCTAATTAATCTAATTGGTACATTGTGCTGCTGATTTATTATTCTTTCAATAGTTCTGCATTGTCACCTTCTGTGCTGTCAGTCCCAAAGTTTAGAGCCCCCAGCAATAACCTAGAACATTTTGTTCAGAGAAAGCAATTTCCAGCACCTCCCAAGCCCTCAAGAAAACCCCAAAACTTAAAAGTCCTATGAAATCAAGGTGATATTGCTCTCTTCAAATACCTAAACTGGAAGGTTAAGATGGGATGGAGCTAAACTCCTCTGGACAGTGGGAGGATGAGAAGCAAGATACAAGTTGGAATTCTGGTAAGGATTTTTTTTTTTTTTTCAGTTTTACCTTAAAGAAAATAAAGCTCTGTAACAGGCTGGCAAAACTGTGGAATCTCTGGTTTGGAGATGATCAATTTGTGACTGGACGAGGCCCTGAGTAACCTCCTCTAGCTGGGTCTGTTTGGATTTTTCATGAGGAAATGTAATTGTACCTTAATGTAAACTAATTCCATTTCAGCAACTTTTAAATTTATAGAAATTTTTTAAATAAAGATTGTCCAAACCTGATTGCTGGCCGGTTGCTTAACTCTGTTGTATAGAAAACCCTGCTTTAGATTTTACTCCCCATCTCAGTTGTTCTCTTAAATTAGTCTGCTTTATAAACTACTTCATTTGTAAAAACCAAGGATCCAGATTAAATCTTGCTAGTCTTGAAATCAGCTTCATAAAATGGGATTAGTTGGAAGAAAGAAGCTGCTAGTTAACCTTTCAGAATTTCCTTCTTTAGAGCTGTTTAATTTTGTCAGTGTTTGCTGTTCTGTTGTCTCTGTGGTTCCTTCAGCAGCTAAAACCAAAATTATCTTGGCCAACTCCAAGACACAAACAGAAGCAGTGGATTCTGGAAAACTGAAAGTTCCCATGGACAATGGGATGGTGAAGCTCCATTAAAAATCTGGAGCAGAAATTTTGCCCATCTAGTGTGAGTTATGCTGAATTTCCAAGGTGAACTTTTCACGAGAACATTACACAATCTTCCTGCTCTTTTAGCACTTGGTGAACTTCAGGAACACATTTCCAGCCACACTTTTATAGCAAATTTAATATCACAGTCCTAACATCCCCACTTGCTTTGACGAGATTCATTCCCCTCTCAAAAAACCCAAAAGATTAAAATCTTTAAGGCCACAAGAGGACAGGGTGCTAAACTTTTCACTGCATTTTACCATTTACTTCTTCTTGAAGTTCTTAGACTCTTGTTAATCTCTGTGTATTTTTGGAAAAAAAATCAAATTGTCATTTTATCTCTTAACAGATGCCATCAGAGAGACATAAAACCTGATTCACACAGAATTACCCTACATTTTGCTATCTGCTCTTACATTCTAGTTATTAAAATTTAAGAATATATAAAGAAATAAACAATTGCAGTGAATGACTCATAGCTTTTGAATTATCCTCCACAGAGCTTTCATCCTTGTTTTCCCAGAAGAAAAACAATGAGCTTGTTTCTTGTTGACTATTACAGGAGCAGAACAGCCCCTGGACATATCTCTTACCTGAAAAGCTGGAAAGATTATTCTATGTTAAAAAATAGGTAAGTTCTTATATTAATTTTTTACTTCATATGGTCCAGCTTAAGCAGTACTATCCAGAGAATTTTTTGTCACCTCTCAGTGCCCAGGTACGTGCACAGGTTTGGCCAATGTGACAGAGACCCTTCTGGAGTAGCACCTCCCTCTCACCTAGCACAGAGTCCTGCTCTGGAGGCTTCTCCTACCTTCTGGAATTTTTCCTTCCAGTTTTCTCTGCTGCCTTCTCAATTCAGGAGAGTCAACCTCAGGAATGTCCATTCCTGTCCTGCCAAGCCTTTCCTACCATGTCCTTCCCTATCTCAACTTACTGTGCTCTGTCCATCCAGTGCCTCAGTTCCCAACCTTCCTTCTGTTCCCTTACCAGTCTGTTTCCTGCCCTTAGAAGCAAAATATCACTGGAGGTCTTTTTCAATTTTTTTTTTTTCCCCCAAGAATGAGGTTTTAGTCTCTCTGGTTTATTCTTGCATGTCAACAACGATCTCAGAGAAAAGAACAACAAGCTGTACCCCTTATCTGGAGATAAGGCAAGAATCAAGGATTGTCACCCTGTGAAGATGGCTCAGACTGGTCAACATTTAGAAATGAGGAGTTGCTCTTTAAGACCTGATGTGTCAGACATAAACTCTGAAGAATGACACTGACCTATGTTAGAGAGCAAGGAAAGGTTTCTCAGGCATCAAATCAAGAAACCTGGCTGTTTCTGAGTAACTCTGCCACTGTCCCCTAGAGATAAAGTGAATTAAAGGTTTTTAATTAAAATCTGACCTTTGAAAACATATGGGAAGGCATCAGCCATTTAAAATCCCATTTTGAAGAGACTTTTTCCCAGAAAACAGCATATCCAGTTGTCAGGGGAATTTCCTTGAAAATTTTCTTGCAGAATCATCTGGCTAATTAACCAGGATGGAATGACAGCAGTGTGTTTTTAAGTGTCAACAATTATTCCAGCACAGGGAAGCAGTGACATCAAAGATGCAGATTTTTAAAGCCACAAGCCACCAGGGAACTCCTACACCCCTTGATCTTTTGCCCCATAAAAAAATGGTTCTTTAATCTAATTTCAGCTATCAAAGTTACACAGATGCTTTTAAACAAATGCCATGATAGTGCTTTGAGAAGGTGATGGAGTGTTTTGTTTAAATTTCATAATAATTAAAAAGTCCTTCTCAAAATTTTTATTCTGACTTGTATGTTGCAGTTCTTTGAGTCCTTTGCCCAAATTCAAACACCTCTACTTTCCTTCCTGCAAGACAACTTCCACTTCTCAAAATACTTTAGATAATAACTTCTTTTATTCTTCTGTATAAGCAGATTTGGGTTTGTTTTGTCTTTTAGGCTATGAGAACCTTTATGTGTCAAGCATGATGGAAATTTGTCAAGTTTTTGTAAGCCTTTAAAAGTAATTCTAAATAATTAGATGAACACCCTGACAGTTTTAGGCCAGGCGTATTCCCACAAAAAAACTGCCTTCATATTCTACTTTTTCTTCTTGCCTTCCTTGCAATTTCTTTCTTGTGAAAATGGGAAAGATTGGCTTCCATCACCTTAAATTACAAATGCCACAGAAAGAGAAGCACTATTTGAAAGGGTAGCTGGACCCTGGATAGGTGAATAATCCTTCATAAAGGAAGTTCTGTGCATGTGACAGCTTGGCTGTTTGTTCAGCTTTTCTGTTTTTCCAACATTACACAGCTGGTTTCATAAGAATTTTTATTCCTACAATCTTTGCTCTCCTTAAATTCTTAGATTGAAACAGGAAAAGTTCCCTCTGCAGAAAAATTAAGGCGGCTCTGGATATTAGCAGTGTATATCTTAATTAAACTGTGTCAGATTACATTGTTTTTGTCAGCAGGGGGAAGCTCAGACAACTGAGAGAAAAAAAATAAAAAAGTGAAAGGAAGGGGGATAAAAGTCCTCCTTTATTCCAGAAGGAAAGAAGAAAACATTCCACAGACATCAGAAGATAAAAACCCAAACAATAAAACCCCAACTGCCTCCCCGTTTAGAATCTCCTGCTTAAGAGGAATCATTAATCTCATCAAATAAGATTAAAGCTGCATGTTACACAGAAGTATCTCTGGATATATGAGCTGGACATCAAGTTCAGAAGATTAAAAAATAAAAAAAAGTTTCATCTGAAATAATACTGGCTGCAATAATCTCTCGCTATGAACAATCCCAAATCATCCAAGAGCAGGAAGGTGGAAAAAAAAGCCTCAAACCTCAGAAACCATTCTATGATCCCATTCTATATCTCTCTATCCAACATCTCCAATAAAATGCTGCCTGTTTATGTGACAGAAAAGCTGGCTCTGGGCATAGAAGAAGGTAAATCATAGCAGGGTTCTCCCAGCCTTTCATCAACCCTCGTCCCCAAGGATTTAGCAGGAGCTGCCAAAAGCAACCCAAACTCCTGGCTCAAGAGCTTATTGTGAATCCATCAAGCTGAAGCATTTAAAGTGAGGAGGCAATTTTCTTAAATCACAAAGTTATTTTATTCTATTCGATTACCTGAAAATCTATGTGTGCATGTTCGGCCAGAGCTAATGGTGATTCTCACAATTTAATACTTTTTTAGTGCAGGAATTTATTTGAAGTTTGTCAGATTGATTGTTTGAAACAAAGCTTTGCCTTCCAGACATCTTGTTTGTGCTGATTATGCCGTGCACTTCTGATATTGATGGTATTACCATACCCAGTACTGCAGTTCAGGAGAAAAAGTGCTTTACGATCCTTAAAGTTACTTCAAAATGAAATAGAAAATACATGGAAGGTGTTTCAGTACTTGCCACTGAAAAATTAGGGAAAAGGAGGAACCAATTTGACCAGTGAAGCTGGGGAAGGGGTGGAAAAAGAGAGGAAAAAGCCCAATATGTTTCTGGAGGCCAACAAACACCAGCAGAGATCAGGATGTAGAGTCCCCAGGATCTGGAACAGAACCCAAACTGAGTGTTCCCAATGCAAATTCCTTTGCCCAACAAACTGCCAGGAAATCACAGCACACAGAGTGTCCTGGGGAGGCTGGAGATAAGGACACTTTTTAATAAAGCTGAATGCAAAAGAAGGTATTTTAGAGAGGGGGGAAAAAAAAAAGGGTGACTATAAAGCTCATAAAAAGAGATGGAAAGTTAGAAAATGTATGAAGAAGATGCACATTCCAAATACTTCGAGTCCCTTTGTGAAAATGCTTTATGATCCAGAATTTATTTACACAATTAAACACACAGACACTGCTCTGCAGGAGTTCTGACTCCGTGCAGCAACTGGACCTGGAAATTAATTCTGTTTGTGTGTGAGCTTATGCAATGTCAATAGGACTCCTGGCTCATTTGGGGAAGAGATTAGAAAACATGTAGTAAAAATTTTGCAAATGGAGTTTTGAAATTTTGGGAAGACTCGTCATTTAGTCAGCTGAATATCATTCCAGATAACTGAATTCTTTCATGAAACCGAGTCATTTACAACACACTTTTCTCCAATGGCAAATAATTGTGTTTGTTTTCTAGGTGCCAACCCTGGATGAACTCTGTTCTCAGGAGCTCTGAAAATCACAGCTATGCTTAAACCCAAGAGAGGCTGTGTTTTAAGTTTATGCTATAAGGGTAACAAGTGTTCTGAAAAATTGTACAGTAAGCTGCTCTTGAAAAGCACATTTTTGGTGATTTTGACACCAACTGCTGTGCATTAGCTTCCTACCTCTAAAACTAAAATTACAGTATCCTTTTCACAAGTGTGTTGTCAGGATGAATTAATTAGTGTCTGTGAAGCACTCAGTAAGGCCATATAAAAAATAAATAAACCAACTCACAATGAAATTAGTAACTCTAGGGACTGCAGAGCTTAGAAGTGTGGTAAATCAGGCCTCAACCCCTACACTGAATGATAAGGATAAAAATGGAACTCTGAATACTTTCCATTCACTGAATAGTGCTCATTTTTCTCTTGAATGGAGCAGATATCCTGTGGAAAAAATCTGCTATACAATCATGAGAAAGCCATTTGTAATTCATTACTCTGGTCTATATTTGATTCTGATTAATGTTTTCTTTTCCTTTTCACATGATTTTTCTTTTATTCCCATTTATAGTCCTTTTTCATATTTTCTTCTAAACAGAGCACAGCGTCAGCAAAATTGATTACAAGGAACTTTCCAACCTAACACGTTACAGCGCCTTCACAATTAGGCACAGAAAACTCACTCATTCACTGTGATTTCACTTTTTCTAAGGGAAAAAAGGGGGAAAAGAAGGAGAAATTGCCAGGCAATTTTGATTGCAGTATTTGTCTCATGTCCTCTGTCAGCAGTGCCCACTCACTGCTCTTTTGTTGGCTCTTAGCTTGTGGGCACGTTGTGGATGGAGAACCACACGGGGTTTCTTCCAGCCCTGGCCAGCCAGCCAGGATCATTCCAGCACAGCTCCTGGCTGCCTCAAGTTCTACCAGGGAAAAATGGGAATATGAACCATGCCAAAGGCCCCAACATCTCAGCCAACAGCTCTCACCTTGGTCACTCCAGAGCTTAAATCACACTGCAGCACTTCAGGGGCAGTTCCTGCCAGGAGCTCCTGACAGACACCTGCCTCAGCCTGCACACCAGGAAATCTGTTCCACAAAGGAAATGCTGATTTTGGGGTAGATTCACTCTTGTCCTCCACCAGTCTACCCCCTGTCCTAGATCCAGAGCTATCACTGCATGGAAAGCCTCAGTCACACCAAGCCCTGCTTACTGTGCTCCATCATCTCTGAGGAAAATGCATCTCTGAGTTCACCTTCTCTGCAGCACTGACAATGAACTTTCCCCGAGTTAAACCAGCAGAAACACATCCCATTTCTGCACAGAGAGGCAAGCCATGCAGAGTGTTGGCCTGCAGGGTGTAGTAATCCTAATGCAAGTCAAAAGCACTGGGACACTCACAGCCTATCTCCTGCAAATGTACTGACCTGTATTTCCTGGGTACCCTGCACTAACCCAGAAATCAGACCTAGAGGGGAAACTGGGCCATAAAGGGAACATGTTTGGCCATAAGGATGCAGCAGCACAGCAAGGAAATTGTATCTGTGCTCAGGATTACACACTGGGCTGAGCATCTGCGATGGCACGGAATTAAAATTAAATGTAGTTTATGCTGTGGTAATGTTCTTTGTTGACTAAATCAGCCTAAGAATAAAGTAAACTTGTGCAGTCACACAACACCCCCTCATGTTATTAAAATATGTCATTCTCAGATTAATATGCATACCTCAGAGTAATTATGCCCTTGTAACTCTGACAGTATTTGCATATGACGTTCGTCGCTATTCAATGTCAGAACAAAGAGGAAGATGTTGAAATAATACAAAGTGTCTCAACTAACAGAAACTTAAAATCTGTAAATCACGCTGAATTACAAACAGGAAACATGTCACAAGGTGTAGAGTAGCACTCAAATGGATTTTGATTTGTCGGTTTGGGGATTTTCTGTGGATAAACCTCATGGCTGCCAATTTCACTCCCCACTTCCCCCTTTTTTTCCTCCTACAACTACTTCCTTCAACCCACCCACAAGCAACATTCCTGAATTACTCTTCTTATAGGGAGAAAATAAAAACAATTCTGAGAAGGCAGCTGAAGGCTGTGCTGGGAAAATCAGCCTGGCCCTTGAGGAGCGTGAGTGAGAATATTCCAGTGCCTGTAGTGCCACCTTCCACTCCAGCTTTTATTGGGATCTTAGGGTCCCAAGCACAATCCTCATGTTCCTACAGCCCACCAATATCAAATGGTTGCAAAGTAAGGGACTGCAAAGGGGAGGCAGAAATCTTTACCCACCAATCACTACAATGTCACAAAAATACAATATCCAAAAAACCCCATATAATTCACATTAATATTTAAAAGCTGTAGCCAAATAATTCTGAAACTGTCTCTGCAGAACATTTCACTGCTGTGACCCACCACTAATGCAGAGCAGCTGGGATGTCCAGAGCCATCCAACCAGACTGCTCAGTGAGCAACAATTTACAAATAAAAGAGATTTATTTTGTTCCTGGGATGATACTTCTGCAAGTTTTATTTGAACTGATCATCAGGGAGGCATGTAAGTCCGTTTATGCAAATCCAAGACACAGACCTTCCACTAATCATTTTGAAAGCCCATTAATGACATTAGATAATTTCATTTGTATGTGTTTGCATTTGGGGAATATTTCAGTGCATTCCAAAAGCTGCAATCTGGCTATCAAGGGATCATAGATTAGCTACTCATACAGTTACAAGTGAAGACCTAGGTAAAACAGGTTTTAATCTTAAAAAACCCAAACCAACCCCTTTGTTTAGATAAATGCCAATTAAACCACCTCCAGAAATCTGGTTTCGTTTGCCAAGAAAATCAGGACGTTGCATGAAAATACATTTTGATTTCTTGATAAATTCAAAACCAAATCACCTCAAAGAACTGAGGCTTGGGCTGGGCATTGGAAGAGTTAAACTTGGCACTGCTTTGCTACTTACCAGCCCCTCACTGGGCATGATGCTGGTGAGATGAACCACCTCGAGGTGTGCTGACTGGGACACCAGAGAGTCAGAGGAGAGGGAAATGATGTGGTCACAAATCCCAGACAAGGTTTTACACTACAAAGAAAAACAAGTCAATAGAATCCCTCATTTCAGATTGGAACTACAAGAGAAGTCATTCTTAAAATAAGAACTAACCAAGAATAAACAGATGATTTTGATTCTTAGTGCTGTAAAAACTCCAGGTGTATGAAAGTCAAGAGAAATGTGGTTAAGGGAAGAGAAAATATCCATAAATGTCAAGAAAATATACATGTAAGGACAGTTCTTCTGTAGTAGAATAGCTGTCTCTCTAAACTGTCTTCTCCAGACCATGTGCGCTTTAAAAACAAAACAACAAACCAAATGAAATTTATCCTTATGATTATAAGTACAATGGAAGTTGAGTGAAATATGCAAAAATAAATGTCTTATGCAACTGAACAACCTATTTTGGCTACCAAATGATGACATCATCCCTACCAACTGTGATAATTAGGTGAATTCTGCTCCTCAACTTGGAAAATTTCCTTTGTTAAAAATTGCCCTGGCAGAGAAGTGCCTTAGTTAACCTATTTCCTGAAGTAAAATTCTTATGCATCTTTGAACACATCCTTTAACTGATATTCTACATCACTAAAACTGTGCAATGATTTTGTTTTCCTGCCTTCCAGCTAAAGATCTCAAAATCTTAATGCAAATCCACAGAAACACCTTCAAAGCAGGAGCCCCATTGCATGGACAGTAGCAGTGAGTCTGACAAATTAAACCCATCTGTCAAAGCAAAGTCTGTAGGTCAGAGAGAAGCTGAGCTGAACTCCCAGACAGCATTCATGTGGAAAGATTTATTCCCAAATTTCTGTGTGTTGCTTAAAGCACACTCCTTCAAATAGTCTATGCCTAAAAATGTTTGAACCCATGTGAAAGAATTCATTTAACAGAATTTCAGGACGGGTTTCTGGTCGAGGCCGTGCTGTGTGAATCTATTTTGCTTTGGGGACTGTACTCTCATTTTCCCTAATTATAGCAAATTCCAGTGAAATCCCTTCAGGGAAGTTTTGTTTCAGGCATTTGCAAGAGCAAGAGGCTTCCTAATATCTCATTTGACACTATCCACAGAAGTTAAACAAATAAAGTTGTCACAATGAATAAGTTAACTGCCTAAATTTATAGGTTGTATTTCCATTCACTGTGCAGTTACTCATCTGGAAATCCAAGGACAGCTCTGGAGCCCTGGCTGTGGCAGCTGGATTTTGTATCAGCTGCAAGATGTAAAGCATCCCACTGAGGTGTGTGTGACTGCAGCTAAAGGTCACCATTTCCACAAATATTTCAAGCAGTTTCAGCACAATTTGGGTCTCATCTTCTCCGAGCAGAGATGGAGAAACTCAAAAAATCCCCAATGTAGTGAGGCCCCTGTGTGTGAGTACAGTCTTCATCCAGCTTTTGAACCACTGGCATATCAAGATATTACCATAACCTCCAACTGAAAACCTCCTTATGGCTCAAAATTTGAGAGCATTTGCCCAGATTAGATGCAGACTAAATCCCAGAGAGTACAACACTTTCTACTTTCTACTGTGATGCTTTAACCTTCGAGTTGCCTCAGAAAAATAATTTATTTTTTTTTTTTAAGTAAAATAACAAAGAAGTTTTCCATCAAATCTACCTGGTCTATAGAAGGTGTCCCTGACACAGTTAGAATTGTGGGCTAAAAGGTGTAAATATATATATGTATATATATGTACACACACACACTTATATATATATGTGTGTGTGTGTGTGTGTTTGTGAGTGTGTGTATGCACATACCTCAAATCCCA
Source organism: Certhia americana (assembly GCA_018697195.1). Taxonomy (NCBI): domain Eukaryota; kingdom Metazoa; phylum Chordata; class Aves; order Passeriformes; family Certhiidae; genus Certhia; species Certhia americana. The sequence goes on along the minus strand of CM031880.1, from coordinate 7,204,088 downwards.
GAAGGTATCAGGTGCTTTTAAAAGTTCTATTCATAACCAGGTTTGCAATAGTAAGCTTTTTTTTTTTTTTTTCTCTCTCTAAAAGTCACTGCACGCTTTCTAAATATAACAGCACATCAATGTTTTATGACAGATTTTAATCCCTGCTGGAAGCAGAGTATGTGCAAAAGGCTTTAAAAAAAAAAAGAACAAAAAAAGAGTCAGGCACTTGGGCAGAGCTTGTCAGAAGCTTATCTGAACTTGCAAATCCTTTGAGAGTTCCCTTTCACCACAGGCTTTAACTCTATCTCAGTGTCAGTACAGGTTTTCAATGCTGGTACCAGGGAAATATAAAGTATTTGAACTTAAAGGCAAATATCTAATCAATAATCTTGAATAAGATACTTCCACTCCGTTTTGTCATCAGATTTTTTTTGAGTTCTGAAGGCACAGAACGCTCAGTCTGACAGGCAGTCATGCACCAGGTCTATGGATCTGACCAGCCATTCTGGTAGGAAAATTAAATATACAGAATATTTTTCTGGTAGGAAAACAAACTATACAGCTTCTACATCTAAAACAATGATTTTGTATTTGTAATTAAATGTAGCTATAACAAAGAGCATTACTGCAGGGAACTTTAATTCTTAGCAACTGATAGAATTCATCAGAAATTATGCCAAAGAGGAAGGAACTTCATTTTCCTATAGCAGCCTTATTTTTTGAAAAAATAATTTCTGTGTGTGGGGTAAAAATAGAGAATACCAAAACAGAATTACTTACCACATGAAGAATTTTATTTTCTGTTTCATACACGGTACAATCCTGTGGTAAAACAGAACAAAACCAATTACATGAACATGACATTAAGTTTCCTATTAAAAAATAGGAAAAAGGTTAGAAAGAAGGTTTTATGCTATTGACAATTTCTTACATATTCTTGATGAACCTTAAGACTTGTTACTTTTGGAGTAGCCATTTTCCTATTTTAGCTCTCATTTTAAGAACAATCAATCTTACACTCCGTAATTTCGGTGTCACCCTTACCTTGCTTTTTGCTTTAGTGCTATTACAGGGGTTAAAATATTGTTTTTCTTTCATGAAACAAACCATACAAATTGCTAAAAGGGATCTACTGCCTCTATTAAGATTAATGTTTGAAAGTTCCCTCGGTGTGACCCTCTGGGAATTGGGACACAGCCACAGCCAAGGGATCTGAACCATTCCCTGCAGCTCTGCCCCACCTCCTCCTGCCACTCCAAATCTCAGGTTATATTCTAAAACAAAAAATACAAAGGAAAACACAGAAAATATCTCCTCCAAGCAGAGTTAGATTAGAACAGGGTCTCCACAAGTCTTGGTTCCCTCTGAGGCCAGCCCTGACCAGGGCTTCCTCTCCCCTTATTATGGCAGGAAATTGTTGAATCCTTCTCCAAGTGCTATTCCACATTGGAAAAGGCTTTCTACAGAGCAAGATATGGTATAATTTTAAAAATCTGTCTTCTTCATTTAGTTTTTTTTCCTTGAATAACATTTCAAGTAAATTTTAATTTGCTGATAATACCTGAAAAGTCCCTTCAAGTAACTTAAGATTCCCTCAGCTGGTCGGAGCCTGGTGTTGGCAAGAGCAAGGCTGATGGTTTTATCCCTGTATGGCCTTAAGAGTTGGACTTGACATGTGGGTCCCTTCCAATTCAGAATATTCTGTGATATCCCTTCAAGGAGATTAAGATTCCCTGTGGCTCTCAAGATTTCCTCTTTTTACTGGATTTTAATATATTAGCAGTAAGAGTTAATTGCTTCAGATCTCCCAGGTAACAACTCCAGCCCCTCCTTCCCTGTGCCCTGAACACTCAGTTTGGGCTGGGACATCCTCTGGAGGTCTCTGCTCCCCTTTTCCAGCAGCCCAAACCTTGGCTGTTCCCATCCAGCTCCCAAACCTTGTCCTTTGGGTGGCCCTTCCAGGATTTTTTTTCCCTGAGCCTGTCTGAAGCAGCTGCTCCAAACCCTCAGCCCAAGGAACTGCCCCTCCCTCAACTCTGAAGGTCAATATTAATTTTGGAGGATTGCTGCTCCTGTGGAGAAATTAATTTCTAAGTGACTACAGTTTAAAGAATATTGCTACAGAATAAGAAAGCCAAAATCAGAAAATTGGGAGCGCCAAGCAACACAGAAGAATTTATATTAGCATTTCATGGTCAAGTATCCCTTTGATGTTTCCTCTGTATTCATACTGTTATTTTCTAGAGCACAAAAAAGAATTCAATTAGTCAGTTTGGCTGGCAATGCCCAAGGCAGTTTTTCCTACAAGTTTTGCACACTTCAAACAGCTCATCCACCATCTCCTTTTAACCCTCCACGTACCAAGAGAACAAAATGATCACAGCAGGGCTTCCAGCTTGACTTCAGAGCTAATGTTCCTGTCTAAATTATTCCTTTAATTTCTGTGCTAGAAATACAATATGAACCTCCCTCTGAACAAACTTAATTACTTCAGGTCAAAGAATAGAAGACTTATGTATAGTAAAACTGAAATTTTACTGTTTTGTAGAGCAGAATTAATGTTAGCTGTACTTATGTTGCACATTCAAGATTACATTAGCATGAAAAATGTTAATGGCTTTGGGATTCCTTCCAAAATAGATTCATATTGACTTTTTTTAAAATACATCAGACTAGTTTAACTGAGAGGTTAAAAGCACTTGCAGTGTTATACTAAAATATTAAGATATGTAGGTCACAATATTCCTCTGATTTATTTTTCTCTGATATATAGCAATGCACTAGGGATCTCATTAAAAAAATAATCTTCCAGGACTACCATTTATAGGATGTTGATCTATTTTTCTTAGAAAATAAATAAAGTTATAGTCACATTCTTTCTACGTTCTCCAGTAGCAAAATGACATGATAAAAATATTTGTTCTTAGAGTTTAAAATAACCTTTAAATTAGTAGCTGTGTTCTATTTCCCCTCTGAAAAAGGACAAAGCCCAGGAATTACAAAACCAGTTGCAGCAGCAGGGTTGCAAACCAGGCAAGGACTGCACTGTCCTGAACATAAATTGAAAGGTGAAGCACACCTTGGTCTTTGATAAAGTGAAACTGTTCCTCTGCATATTCATAGAGAGAAAAGGTCAGTGGGACTTGTGCTCAGCCACACTCTTGTCAGAATTTCAGTTTCTAATTCTGAAAGGAGGAAAAAATGCAAGTACCACAAAACTTTGCAGATACCATAAAGAATGTTTTATGGCAAGTTCTTGGGGACAGTTCTCTAGCACAATAAAAAATGTAAAATATTTAGTTCATTAACTTAGTTCCCTAAAATAGTGTGAGTTAAGTCAACTACTGGAAAGAAACTGAGACCCTGTAAAGGAGCATTTCCCACCACAGGGAAGTTCTACAGCAGTCTTTGAGTGGTGGATATGACAAAGTGATATTGCAAAATACATTGCTGGCATGTAGAAAATAAATACTTGTGAAATTCAGGCATTTAAAAGAAAGAGATCACTCTGGAATGAGGCAAATATACAATGGCAAATGCCCAGAACTGACTCATTTTACTTGGTTCAAAGGTAGACTTGATCAGAGAATATTTTTAGAAAAGAGTGAACAGATGTTTGATGAAATGTTCTTTAGCAAATGCAAGCAAAATAAGATGGAGGAGCTGAAAGCTGAAGTCTGCAAAGTTCAAACTGAAAATAACACCCAAGTTTTGCATGGCAGCTGCTGAATCACAGGATAATTCAGGTGGAAGTGGCCTCTGGAGGTTATCTGGTCCGTCCACCATCTCAGGAGAGGCTAATTCATAATTTACACCAGGTACAGAAGTTACTAAGAAACAACAATTCCTATCAGTTGCAGTCCAAACTAGATGGTTTTAAAAACCAGAAAAGCTATGCTTCACCCTAAACAGAATATTTGGCTAAAAATAGGGCAAAAATCCATTATAAGGTGTCTGAATTTATCTCAGTGAGGTTAATTAGACACTAATAAAGGGGAGAACAAGCAGAATTTTGTTTGGGTTTTGCTGGAAAAAGTTAGGCTGAATTTTGCTGACATCCTTTGGTAAGACAGACACTTTTTGTTGAGAGAAAGTTTGTTCTTGCAGGTCAGTGAGTGCATCAAAAGCATCTACCTCAGATTTAAACATCTTTGACACAGCGAGGAAAAATTATAATGCCAGCTGCCACTAGGACTGGTAAACTCTTTATACTCAATGAAAAATTAACCAATGGCTTCATTTTATGAACAAAATACCAAACCCATTCTTCCCCAGTTCCTCCAGTTGTCTTTCTCTCTGGGCAGTCTTGGTGCTAAAGCATAAGCAAACCTAAATTTAGTTCAGTTGTTCTGGTGGATTCCATTTCAGAGCAGGCAGGAGAGTGAGTGCAGCCTGAAACTGAGCTGTACCCCAAAGAGAAGTCAGCAGAGAGCTCAAACATCTCAATGCCCTGCTCTAATGTACTTTTTTTTGCATATTGTTATAAACACATTTTGATGGAACATTGCACCTCAAAATCCAGATTTTTCTGCAGCTCTGTGCATAGCAATTCTCTTCCAATAGCTTAGGAAAGGTGATCAAAAGAGTTAAGAAAACCGAGCAGAATAAAGTACATTTCAAACCAGAAATGGACAGCTGTAAAACTCCTCTAAAATTAGAGAATCGGGTTTTCTTTTAAGCAGCATGAGCAGACGCTGTTAAAAGTTAAAGAAGTGACTATTCATCACAGCATTTGCATGGTATGTAAATAGGAATAAGAAATATATTTATTTTATTAAAATAAATTTGATCTAGGGTTACGTCACTCAGAGCACAGAGAAAATCTGAGCATGAAGATTCATAAACACTTTCTATATTAAACAAAGGTTACAGGGTAATGTCCCCTGTTAAGAAAATTCACCTGGAGTGGCAGCTGCAAGTTGTGCACACAAAACGTGTTCAATTTGCACAAAATGTCAAAGACATTCCTTCCTTAATGTGCCAAATCTGTACCCTTGACTGCTGCTTTCACACTGGCTAAATGAGGTATTTAAAATGTATATAATTCATAAAACAAGGAGGATCTGAAAGGATCTGAGACCCAGGTTTCTATTAGTTATGCCTTTCAATTCATATTCCAGCCTACAGCTGAGCCTGCAGTTCTGGTTTAGGTGAGACATTTCTGCTTTCACACATTAAGGTCAATTTTCCTCAGATTTAGTGACAGCAAAGCTGTCTCTCTATGACTGATTTGGATTTATCTGCTTCTTCTGGTGCTAAGTTTAATATAACATAAAAAGATCTTAATAGACAACCATCAAACAAGCCAGATCTGACTATACCGTAAAGAAAAGACAAAACTTGATTTGTAACCTGAAAAACTAACTAAGCATTTTTCATCTTGGAATGACTTGGAGTTTATGCTAAAAGATTGTTTTTAAGTTGTCAAAAAGCAGACAGCTTTGGGACTGGAGCTGAAGAACTGGAAAAAATCAAGAACCAAACTATTGCTGGCAGAGGAGAAGAGAATTTCATCTGCCAAAAGCTGGGACATGAACGACAGAAGTGGAGACAGCAATTCAAAATTACTCTATTTTCACCTGGACCACAGGGAAAAATCAAACTCACACAAACAGAGTGCAATATCAGCTGAAGGACAGAATCAGAATCTGGACTGTTTATACTGTAGAGAAGTTCATTTTGCTTAGTCTGTAAATCAAAAATAACCTAGTGCTATAAGCACCTTGTAAGAGAAAGCTTAATAAAGATACATAAATAATTAAATGCCGACATAGGAATTTCTAAACTAAGAAAAGAGAAAAAAGATCTTTGTTTTCTGCTGCAAAAATGCATAAAGGACAAGATTTCCAAGAGGAATAAAGCTGAATATTATAAATTAAGGATAATAGTGTAAAATACAATGATAAATTTATCACCCTTTTGCTCCATGAACTGAAATAAAATTGAAGCGGAGGGAAAAAAAAAAAGTTTTCAGAACTACTACTCCATTAGTGCTCCAAAAAGCATTTGAAATTGAGTTCTGCGACTGATCTGCTGGGAGGGTTCATGGGATCTGTGGCAGCACAGAACAGAGGCAGGCAGGGGAGCTCTGCACTGGAGACAGGCCCAGCCTAAAGTACCTGCAAATCTGGAGTTTAAGCTAAGCTTTGTGCCTGCTTTCCCTCCTTCAGCCTTCTCCTTTTCTTCATTCCCAGACAGCCCTGCCTGCTCTCTGACCTCTCCACATATTCCAGTAACACTTTTTTGTCTCATCAATGTTTTACCTGCTCCCAGGGGGAGTGGCTCATTGTAAATATTTGTGAATATCAGTTTTTCAGTGTCTGTGTCACCTCTTGTCACACTTCAGGGGCAGACACTGTCAGAGACTGTCACTATGTTATCATATTAAATTGTTATAGGGGTCACAACTCCAAGCCTGACTTCAAGGAGTGTTTGGACAATGGTCTCAGGCACAGGATGGGATTTTTGGGGTGTCTGTGCAGGGCCAGGAGTTGGCCTTGATGATTCTGGTGGTCCCTTCCAACTCAGGATATTCAATGATTCTATATATCATGTAGAACTAAAGACCAGATAAATTATTTTTATGTCCTTGTGGACTGTACCATACTACAATTAACTAATGAGTGTCAGTGATGATAAAACTGCTACCATTATCTGTTATGAATATTTTGTGTTCATCCCTAAAAACCTTCCATGTTACTGGCTCTCCTTTCAGTGAAGAAGCTACAGTGCAGGTTCTGGATGTATTTGGCTGTATTTATATGTATTTTAAGAATTTGTCCCCTAAACATTTTGGATCATTTGTATTTTAATGTGGAATAACCTGCTAGCAGTAGTTAAGCTGTTTCCCACTTTGTGGCTTTGTTCTTCTGTTTAACACTTGCATGGTGCTAAATCACCTGACATGAAATTGGCTACTCAAGAGCAAAATGGATTATTTTTAACTTCACACCATCCTTCAATCTATCCAGGAGGATCCCCAAAGTCCAAAAATCTTCCTGACACCCCCAAAAAATGAGAGTATGGAAAGAACAGGGAGGTAATGCTGTAACAACTTTCCTGGTGGTGTAAAAGCTGTAGTTATTTTTACTACTGCAGTTTTTAAGCAGCGATGTGAAAGGACTCAGAGCAGAGAGCCACTCCTACCTGTTGCACAATGGTTGTTAGTTCCAGGCACAGTTGAACAATGTTGTTTTTCAGCAGTGAATACTCTGTCACGCTGACAAACGGAGACCTGGGACAGGGGAAGGACAGGTTTATGCAGTTAGGGACCACAATGTACACTACAGGCAGATATATGTAATACAGGGATCAGTTCTACAGCACAGAAATGCCAAATCATTTTAACCTCCAGCAGCAAGTTGCACAACTTTTGTAATACACACCTTTGAAACCAGAAAAAATGCAGGCAGGATGTAAACTGGAATTTGGCCAGAACATCAGAAGTTCTTGTTATTAAGGAGAGTAGATATAGCAGCTTTCAAATAGCCATAAGCAGCCCAGATGTTTTTGGTACTGCTGATTAAAAAGGTGGCATTTCTGGTATGACATCACTCCTCAACAGCAACCAGCACCTTAATTCAGGGAGCACAGTAATGCTTCCTTAGTCACAGCTTCCTGCACACTCAGATTTTCTTCAGGCTTTCCAAATTCTGGCTGAATCTGACCCCGTTTGAATTTATAAGAACTGACAAGGTCATAGCCTGAGAGAATATGACTGCTGGCATTAGGTTAGGAAGATGTCACCAGGATTATACAAATCCTGTGAAGGAGGGTGATTCACTCTCACTGTGATTTCTAAGGTGCCATTTATACATTCCAGAGCATCCTGACTCCAGATGAAGCTATTTGCTGCTATAGCTACAAAGAAAAACAAACCAATGTTTGTTTTTTCCAAACAAGAAAAATGCTGTTTTATGTTTTGGTTTCTGTCTTGCCACAGTCACAGAGATACTTTTTAGTCAAATTCTCAGTTCATAAATGTAAAACACGAGTGGCTGGTTGTTGAGCATTAACCATCACACCTGTACCTATCACATCCAGCCTACTCCTGGTAAATAAAAACATTTAGTTTTCAAACTAAGCAAGTGTTATCATTTATTTTGAACATTCTTAATTGATTTGCTCCACTCCCATTTTTCTGTCTTTTTGATGGCTGAAAAACAGCTCAAACTCCACAAGCTTTCCTTCCTTGCCTTCCTTCTGAGATTCCTGATGATGTTACCAGTTGTGCTAGTGAGAATAGCACAGAAATATTCATTTCACACAAAATCCAACTGAAAGGATCTCTAAAGGTATCTAGAGGAAATTTTAACACTCTCCTCAAGGAGAAGCGTACTAGATTTCGCTTCCAATATTTCACAAATTCCTAAAAAATCCGAGATACAATTCCAGACCTGTCATCGTAATATTAGAATAAAAGAATACAAGAGGAAAAGAAAGAACAAACACAAAACTCCCCCAAGAATTATTCTCATGCACAAGGGATTGAGGAGCAGTTAATTACCTGTCCAGCCAGGCGAGTAAGTTCTTGGCAGCACCAATCAGGTCAACTACAGAGGTAAGAAAATCATTTGGCAGTCGTCTGGAGGCCCTGCCATCATAATGGCCACTCCTCCTCCTACCCGTTATAAAGTTCTGAAGATTTTTGGCTGAGGCATTCAGCTTGTGAGACAGAGTTCTCAGGTTTTCAGTCTCCAAACCATAATTCTGAGGGAAAGAAGAAAATTGATAAAGGGTGTATTCAGCTACATCCTTACCTTCATCCCATCAACCACCTCTGACCCCCAAAAAGTACTGCTGGAAAACTAATAAAACAATTAGCATACAAAGCAAGGCTACACAAAACTAAAAAATAAATATTCATTAATATATTGCAAAACTTAATGCATATATAATGCTTTCAAGAATATATGTAAAAACAAAAAAGCAATTAGCACACATGGCTTTAAAAGAGTTATCCTCCCTATGTCTTCAATGCTAAAAATGAAAATACATAGTAAACTTCACCACTTTTGCGAGTTGTAAAATTAGGGATTTTTCTGCAAAGCAAACCCAACTGTGGGGAGAAACATCCTGGATTGCCTTGGCTGTGAGTGCCTGGATTGAGGTTAAATGGGAATATTTGGGTTGGGACACACGGGATGCACCCGGCCTGGGACACAGCCTCTGCTGTCCCAGCACAGCTCACATGGGCACAGCCATGTCCCTGAGGGCACAAAGGGTCCCAAGGCTGAGCCTCCAGGTCTGTCCCATGCTCAGGAGTGCACTGTCCCCTCTCTGCTGTGGCCCACGGGTGTCTGTCACCTGGGTCTGGGGCAGCCCCACTGCACTGGGTCCCAGCACCTGGAATTCCTTCACCTGAGCAGAACATTCCCCTGCCCTGTGACTGAGGAATAAAGAACATTGCCTGTGCTGAGACCTTTCACAGGAACAGCCTCTCCTGAGTCCCTGGAGAGCAGCTGTGCCACCTGGGCAGGAGCATGGGAACACCAAAGCAGGGCAGAGCAAAGGTGTGCTGCTCCTGCCCTGATCAGGGAAGAGTCTGAGCAGAGAACACACAGGAACAGCTGCTCCTGGCTCAGAGACTCCAGCCACTGTCAGGGTGTCATATTTAAGAGTCCTGAGTTGTCAGCCCACCTTTGAATGTTTTTCATATCCTTCTAATGTTTTGCATTTTTGTAGTGGAGTTTCTCACACACTTTCATGTAAACAAGGAATGTTTTGCATTCCTTTCTAAAAGAAGCAAGAATTGATGTACTCTTGGTTTGATCAGTGTGGTTGGAGAGGTGACAACTTCACCCTCCAATCCCTGGTCACTTTTAGAATGGTATATATATCAAAGTCATATAATAAACTTCCTTTTTTCCTCTTTTCTCTGTGAAGAGAGTCATAGTAAGTGCATGTGTTCATTCATGTTTTAGTATGACACTGAGTGGATTCTTGTCCATTGTTTTAATTCTGATGGCAGGAGAAGGGTTGAATCTAATTGAAGGTTTCCAAACACAAGTCCCTTTTCCCTTTATCCACATTCCCTCATCCATGTCTCAGGCCTTTTATCACCAGGTCTATTCCTCACTTAGACCCAGATAACAAGCACAAAGGTAGTTCATATCCATTAAATAATTCAAATTCACACAGAAAGACTCAAACACGCTGAATTGAACCCAGGTTTCTTGCAGCCTCCACAGGATGTAGGACATTTAGAAAGAATTTAATGAGCTGAACAAAATAATCTCTCAGAGTCTGAATTGTTTGCCCCACTGTTAATTTCAACTATGTTTACATTACAGAGGACAACTGATCATGAATATCACACACTAATATTTTTTCCTAAACTTCTTCCTCAAAGCAGAGAGTAAAGAATTGAAAAGAATACACTTCTTGGCAGATGCTAATGTGGATATTTGTACTCGAAATAATAATTTTCAACTTCAGAAAAGGGAAACATACTGGCCAATAACAAGATTATAAACTGGGTTATATGGAAAGCAAACAAAGCACAAACAAACACTTGTGTTTGTGGTTTGGACCTCTGCCAGCTGGCACTGGGGACAGTGCCTTCCCTGCCAGCCATTCTCCCTGTCAAAGTTCACTCAGAGAAATAAATCAAGGCCTTGCCTTCAGCTTGGAGGAAAATCTGTGAGAAATGAAACACTTTGCTACCTCAGCTGACTGCAAAGAATTAGATTCAAACACCAGGGAGAGAATTAATTTCTTTGTTAGACACTGTGGTAGGGGCCGGACCATCCAGTTCAAGACTAAATTGTGACAGATGAGAAAAAACTCTCTTCAGCTTTTTTCCCAGAACAAATCTGGCACAGCTAGCAACAGTTCCACCAAAGAAAGTCATTCTCTCTTTGGAAAAGTTTAAAGAGCATGCTGTATGTGATATTAGTGTGTCATCTGTTTAATATCACATCTAATCTATTTTTTATTAAAGCACTGAAGGAATTCCCTCCCCTGCTTGATTTTCCTCTCGGCTTCCACTCATGCCAAAATGATGACTAAGTGGATGCACTGGGATGCCTTTTCCAAGCTCTCAACCAGCTGGGCAGGGCCTGGTTTCCCTGAAAGAACAGGTTTCATTCTGCACACTCAGCAACACATTACAAGGATGATAAACTAGATCCTCCTAGTTGCTTATTCCCGTGGATACAAGCAGAAAAAAACCCCTCTCCCAGTAACTTGTTATTGCATAAAAGCTCTGAAAACCTGTCACTTTGCTTTTAAGAGGAGTTAAACAGGAAAGGACACAGTTTGATCATGGAATCTATAAATAGCAGAGGGTATTTTAGATCCCAGCCAAGTGTAATCAGCTGGAGAGATCTTCTCCAGTCACTGGAAAACACAGAGGACTGAGCAGGAAATGTGTGTGAGGAAATCCACCTAGTGAACAAGCTCTTTGCTTTACCTTGAAGTTTCTTGCTTACATGCCAATGACAACCTCAATTAGCGTCAACATAAAACTTAAAATACAGCAAAACTGAGATTAAATATATCCATAAAGATAATCAGAAGATGAAAGGAAATTTTTCAGCACAGTAGAAGTGCTGATGCAAGCTAGTGGTTTACCTGAGACTGAGAGTGGGGCACAATAAAGGGGAAAATATAAAACTATCATACAAGTGACAGTAAATCAATGCCTTTGTGGAAGACAGAGACATTGGGTTGTTCTAGATTTAAGTGTGTCTAAATCCAAGATTTTAATTTTTAAATGAAACAACTGTAGCCAACTACAAAATAGGAAGAATATGCTTACAGATAAAGCTTGAATAAGGTTTATTTAAATATAAATATATTTATAATATAAATACATTTATAAACATAAATATATATATATATATATATATATTTATATATAAACCTGAAGCTATGATGCCACCAAAGCCCACTGTGGCAGGATATTGAGAGGGAGAGGATTGAAGGAAGCTGTGGCTTCTGGGCTTCCAGAGTCAGCAACCAAAGTGATGGGGAATGGAGGAGATCGTTCAGAGAGAAAAGAGCCAGGAAGTGGCTCTTCAAATTTCAACTGCATCAATTATAATTCAGTGGACATGTTTGAAAACAAAGAATTGTAGTTTCTGGCAGTGATTAAGCAGGTGAGGAGCCTTGTGGATGGCACTGCCAGTACCCAGATCTCCTCTAATTCCTGTAGGCACCTCATCTCCATGGTGTAACTGAGAGAGTCTCAGAGCTGCCAGACTAAATCATTATCACAGCTGCCAGGCCAGACTTCAGCTTTCCCAGCCACACATTCTGCTCCCCTGTGTTAAATATGTGCTGCTCTTGTGAGCCATGCCATGAAAATGATGCTCCTGAGCCTGGAAAATTCTGTCTCCTGGCAGGAGATTCAGGTGATTTCTTTCTTGCGCTGTAAATCCTAGAAATAATTTCTGGTTTAAAAAGAGAGAGAGAAAAAGTAAAGAGAAAACCTCTAAAAGGGACAAGTGGGTGCCATTAGCATAGGCAGGATTATTTTTCATCCCAAGTGCAGGGAAAAATAAATAAGAAAGGGTTGCTCCATTCCGTAGTTTTGTTTCATGATGCTTCAGGTTGTTCCATCATCAAATGACTCAATTAGTGGAAATGGATACACAAAGTTTAGAGAATGAATCCTGACTATGAAAACAACCCCAGCTGTTGCCTCTCTAGAACAGCACAGCCACGTAATTTGTGGAATTATCCTGAAATCTGCTTCAGGAATCTGCTTAATGAAAATAGAAATTTGCCTAAAGTCACCAATGTTCTGTTTCCAGAAAAAGGAACCTGGACACCTTGAACACAGAAAGAGATGACTGGAAAATCTGTTAAACGTTGAAGTTATTTCATATAAAAGCACAGATCAAACAGTAAGAACTCCTGTATCGCCACTGACAGCATTATTAGCTGTACACATTCAAAAGAGCTACCCAGATAATCTGATTTGTTCAGAGACTGATCCTGTGTTTCAGACTGGAGCTCAGCAATTCCTGATGCTCCATGCCATGCCAGGAGCTGGAAGGAAGGATTTCAGGAGGCAGAAATTAAACACCAGTGTGAGCTCAGAGGCAGGGAGCTCATTATGGAAGAATGTCATTAGCAAACAGCCAGGATGAGGCTGTGCTTACAGGGACACTCATCCCTGAGGTGTGCAGCTGATTTGGGTGAGGGACATCTCTTAAATTCAGCTGTTTCCCCTCTAATTCTCCCATTTCCAGACTCTCTGTCCTAGCTCTCCCCTCCTGTAGGGTCTGAGCTGGGGTTATTGGAGGTATTGAGGGAACAGATCCCCCCAGGGCTTTCACATCTGACTGGCTTTTTTGAAGTACAGAAAACAGGTGGCTGTTGTCAGAAACGGTAGAATTCAGATGACAGGAGAAAATGCCATTTTTTTTTTCTGAGCAACCTGAAGCAGACTCTTGTTTTACTTAATGCAGAGAAGAGAGAAGTTGTTGAGTACTCCCTATAGTTAAAATCGGAATTTTAGAAACAGCAATATATGAAATCTGCCCCCCAAACAGATATTTCCTCTTTTTAATGTCATAAATCCAAAATGCAGAAATAGCTAAGCACATATTTACCATAAATCTTTCTGCCCTGTGCCACAATTCCAGCTAAAAACTCTGCCTGTTTTGTACATTCTGGTCTGAAGTTCCATTTTTAAATAATTGAGCAAATTCTGTATCCATCTCACAATATAAGATCTGAGCTTTTTACATATTCAAAGAAGTGGAATGAAAAAAAATCTTCAGCTGTGGCTTCAGGTGTTCTCATACCTTACTGCAGGTGAGCAATAACATCACAAAGGAGGATTTTATGCTAATAAAGCAATCTGGGAGAATTTTAGCTACTGAGATAAAATAGGCCAAATTATTGTAACAAACATCAAGATAAAAAATAATGAATATAATGGGGAAAAGGCCAAGTGCAAATCAGCTTTTTGTACAGCACCCGAAGAGCAAAAGCCAAGCATGAAATACCTACAATATATAAAGAATTTATTTATTCTGTGAAACCACCCCCCAGCATTTTTTCTTACAGGTAGAGCTATAATGAAATTGTTTTGCTGTAATGTGACATACAGAGATAGAAATAATGTATGCACATTGAAATTTAATAGGCACAGGATGTAATTTTAGCTAAACAGTTTATATTGCATAAGTGATGACTTTAACTTACCTTAAAAACAGATTTCTTTCTAATTATAGTAGATTTTCTTCGTGTTGTCATTCATGTGAGTAGTCAGTGTAATATATATGTATAAATATATAAACACATGGGTGCATACACAGCTTTTTCTGTAGGTGATACTTTGAGACTGTTACAATTTTCACTGAATATAAAAGAGAAATAAAAGGGGAGAACAGGAGATCTGACTGAGGAGGTGAAAGGAAACAACACTGACTGAAATTCAAGCACCTTTCATGGAATTTGCCGCATTCAAGGCATTTAAAACACCACAGCCTAAATACCGAGCTGCAATCCCATTTCTATATTTCATGCCAAAACTTTAAGAAAGCTCTAAATTATTGGGAATTTAAAGGCTCCATCTCCAGACACTTCTCCCCCAGTTCAGCCTGGTTTCCAGCCCACTCTCAGATCACCCATAAATGGATTTTTGTGCAGCCCCTCAGCAGCTCTGTGGGGATGCTCTGCTCCCCTCCCTGGTCCCTTCCAGGCTGCCCCTGGTCCCCAGGGCCTGGAGGTGCCACAGGTACTTCTGTCCCACCTGGGGCTCCATCACAGCTCTGAGACCACTGGGGAAGAATCCCAAAGGAGCTCTGGGCTCTGGGATTCTCCTCTGGGATCCCATGGAATACCAGATGGGATCCTGCACCTCCCTGCTGCAGCAGGGCTCTGGCTGCTGCTCCAGCTTTGCCATAAAAATCAGTTTTTGGGATAGCACTGAGCCAGCTAGCTCTTAATAAAATCTTAATAAAATCAAAAATAGCCTGTTTGATAATAAAAGCAAAAGTCACAATTTATCATACGCTCTGATTTTAGCAGAAATACTCCTGGCACAATCATAGAATGAAAACTGTCAAAACACATTTTTTTCTTTTTTTGTAAAATTTCCTTTCTGGAGGGATGTTTTTAAAGGTTAGGAGCCTTTGAAACAGTGGAAACCTGATTCTGAAAAACTTCTCTCTGTAAGCACTTCTTTGATTTCACTAAAATGTTGTGATGATGTTTTTATGATACAACTTCAAATTGAAGATATTGAATAAAGTCCAGGTGGGTGAGGCAGTGCATTTCCACCAGGTGTGTCTGGTTTTCCTCTTGAAAAATAATTTACAGGCTGAATAGCTTATATAGACTAGAAATAGAATTTACTTTATCTGAATAGCAATTGGATAAAAGGCCAAATAAATTTTTCATTAGTGCACAAGTTCAGGTCTAGGAACTGGAATTTAAAACTTAAAATTTCCTGAATGGTAAAAAAGGGACAATTATTATAATCAGATGCAAGTTATGACACCACTTGATAAAAATTTAAAATAAATCAAAGAAACTGTAAGTTTTTTTAAGGAGAATGTGTTAGACGTAGTTCACACAATTTATACACTGACATCTTCAATTATTTATGTATTTTATATGTATATAAAAAATCCCAGCACTGTTGTTCTGAAAACTATAAATGTATTAGGAAAATAATTTCCATTCATGGCTGGGGGAAGCAGTTCCAGTAAAATATGGCCCAAAATTGGTTCATCTTTTTCTTCAAAAGCTTTTCTCCTTCTAAATCAGTAAATTAGCATAATAACATATAATAAATATATAATAAACCCAATCCTGCCTCTCTTTAACAACATTTGCCTATCATTTCAGTTAAACTGCAGTATCATAGCTCAGTTTATGTGCACAGAACGTGACATTTCATCAAAATAGAAGTATGGAGTTCATTAATAACTATGGTAATACTATGCAAATATGCAACATCATAATACAAATTAGAGTCTATTATTTGAAACACCTCGATGTTTTTTTATGTGCAGCTTCCCTCCCCCTTGTTCTCCCTTCCATTATAATTATCCCACCTTGCTGGAGCAAATTGTGTCACAATTCTTTGTCTCCTGAGTCTATAATTTGGAACTTGTCACAGTGCTTCTAAGCACTCCATACCCCTTCCTATTATCTTGTAAATAGATAAATTAAGTAGATCTGGAAATAAGATTAAATATATTAACCTATTTAAAAAATTAAAATCTGCATTATATTTTTTTTTTGTCTTCAGAAGAAGCTTTAGTGTTTGCACTGCAATTGATATCTGTATCATCTATATCTGTTTCATTTATATATCTAAACTATAGCTATATAGATAGATATCTAGATAGATATCTAGATAGATATATATTTATGTCATCAGGCATAATTAAGGTGCCCTGGAAATGTTTTTTTCTTTTAGCAAAAATGATTTTATTTCAGATAAGAATTAGAACTTGGTAGCCTTTCCTTAAAAATTGAATTCAAAAAGAGTGTAAAGTAAGCCATTGAAACAATTTTTTTTTTTTCAGAATAAGGTTTTTAAATAAATTGTTAGCTTCATGTTTAAGACTTCAGAGTCAGATGATTTGGCTCCTGGTGAGTGCAAGCAGCAGATGAAGTCAGAGATGGAGATGAAGATTTATTGTTTAAGGATCTCAGGTTATGTAAGGCTTGCCCCACTCTAGGCCAGCCTAAAGCTGCACAGTGCACCAGTTCCTGCCCTGGGCTGATTAAGATGAGCAGGAATTAACAGGATCCTTGATCTCCTGCCTAAACATTTTGTAAGGAGCTTTCACCTGGCAGCTCTTGCCACAGATCTCTGAGCAAACTGAACAAAGCCTCCTTGGTCTGCCTAATCCTGATGAAACACCGTGATTTCTCTTGAGGAATAAACAAATTCTCCCCCTAACTGGAATTAACTGGAACATCTCCTGCTTTGGTCATCAGGGATCTGTGGAGAGAGTGACAGAGAGGAGCTACTGCTGTGGGCAAGTGCCTAAACTACAAAAAGGTGTGAGGAAAGCAAACTCCTTACACACAGAATAGACTTTAAAAATGTCCTATGGAATTAAACCAGTCTAATCCACTGAGCAGCCTGGCAGAGATGTTTGTGGGATTGGTGTGCATATTCTGAAAATGCATTTGGAAGTTCTCTCTCACTGTGGTTGCACAATGAGATCCAACACACTGTGACACGTCACCAACAACATTTTTGGGTAAGGTCTGTGAAAATGTGGGATCTGCTATTCAGTTATGCAGACTCCTGACTGACATAATGGCATGAAGTATAAAGAAAGTGCATATATTTTTAAAGTTCATGCCACTAAGAGTCTGCTGACTCAAGGAATCCTTTAATTACATTTTTTCCCATGTATACTTTGGCTGTTTTCCCTTTTCCCCTCACCCTTGAAAAAATTTTAATTAACATCTAAAACCTCCTTATGTTTTTCATCGTTTTTAGATTACTCATTCACCAAGCCCTTGAATTTTATTCTGTTTGTAAATAATCTAAACACCTAAACACGAACCCATTGGTAATTTGGCTATTTAGTGCCCATTCTCACCACAGCTTTAAGAAAGGAAAAAATTAAGAGAAGAGAGGAGAGCTCAGATCACACTTCAGTCGTTAAGTGTAATAAATGATTATTTACATATCTGAACCACTAGTAGTTATTTCTGCAGAGGTGATGAACCATCAGATTCAGAAAGAACCAGATTCAGAAAGAATTCAGGAGAGATTGATCCAAACCTGTGATCTAATTTCTCTGAGAGAACACTTTTCCTGCTTTCCTCCTTTTCATAACCTCAGCAGCATCCCTTGGAGCTGCTCCTGACTGCTCTCCCACTCTGCTTCAAATTCACATTTTCTGCTCAGCTCTGACTTCACCAAGAATTTAGATCCAAAATCCCTGGAAGCAAATCTGCATTTTTTTAAAAAATTTTTTGTTTCTAAACTTATTTAATGCTTTATCTTTTTTCTTTTGAGCAAAACCTTAATATCCCAGCAGCACGAAAAAACAAAACCTTCTCATGACCATAACAACCTTCTCATGACCAAAACAACCTTCTGAGCACCCAGCTGACAAATGGTGGGTGCATTTCAGCATCCACTCAGCATTTGGCCTGTGCCAAGCTGACATCTGGACACATTTAACATCTCAGTGTCAAATCCCAGGAAAATACCAGTGGGGAAATGGAGCTGTAGCAGCATTTCCTTTCTGATGGGCACAAAAGCCAGAGCCAGGAGGATGGAGGGTGTTCGGGTGTTTTGTGGCTTCTTTCCACATCTCAAGGATTATTGTTTCCAATATTTTATTTCAGTATTAAGGATGGCCTGATCTGCATATGGCTTCAATTACAAAACATATGCAAGCCAGACAGCCAGGGTGGATTGGCCTCTTCCATATGTGTAGGAAAACAAGCTCTGAGCAATCTGCTGACTGGGGATACTGTGATAAACAAACAGAGCAAAAGATGGCAGGAGGTATTTCCTCCAAAACAGAACTGAACAATGATCTGCTGACTTCTGAAGATGACTAGCAATTCCTGCCTGCATCAGTCATTTGCAACCTGCTGCTGTTACTCCCCAGTGTGCACCGTGCTACTGTTGATATGTCCTGTCTCAGAAATTCCTAAATCACACCCAAATTCTTCTTTGCATTCCCAGTTACCAATCCAGGGAACTCCACTGGCAAGGATGAAACATCTCAGTCGTTTGCTGTACATTTTAGTGCTCTTTATTCACCTTTTTCTGAAGTATCTAAGGGAGCTGTACATGTGTAATGCACTCTTCAATAACCATAAACTTTTATTACTCATTACTAAAAGCCTTGTGATCAACTAAACTTTGCTATTTATTTCATAACAGCTTTGTATAAGACTCAACCATCCGATCCTAGAAAGACTAATTTTTTTAAGTACCTCTCAAAATGAATTATCAGGCAGAAATGCAAGATTGCAGAGAAAAAGACATTAAGTACACAACACAAAATTAGAATTCGAATGGATGGTGAATTATAACAAGTTCAGGGAAGAAATGGTAAGCTGGTCTTGGAAATATTACATCAACACTGACCATTTCACTTGGGTCAGACATTTAACTTAGAGTTGTTAGTGCCACATAAAAACCATACCAATTCTGCAGAAATGTTCCACATATTCATAACAATTCAGAGCAGCATATAGAAATTAAATTAGCAACAAGATTCGTTTGAATGGGCATTAATGAGAGTACGAAAAAAGTTCATTTATCTATTTGGATTGTGAATTTGCTGAAGGCTGCTCAAGCAACTCAGTCAACAACAGTGATATGAATATGCATGTGCATGCTCAGATATTTGCATGCAGATGAATTTGTCCCTGACAATAACTGATCACAGATAATTACTCAGGAATTCAGGCAGCTCATAGACACTGATAATGTAACACAGTGCAAATTAGAAAAGCGATTTTTTTGGGGTAGGGAAAATGTCCTTTTTTTGAACTTTCACTGAGCTACTCCCTGTATTTCCTTGGCACAGAGATTCTCCATGGTATAGTGCTTGCTACCGTGGATTGCATGGGACAGATTTCAGATCAGATTTGAAAAAGGAAAAAGGGAACTGTTGCTTTCAGCAAGGGAAAGAAGATTTTGCAAATGAAACACACAATGAATAAAGGCAATATAGTCCTCTCCAGTGGGGAAAAAACAAACAAACAAACAAAAAGCTGATTTTAAATGTTCGTAATATTGTTTATACCTAAGTATTTGAAATACCATTTAAGAAATTGCGCTATTATTTTTCATTAAAAGACTAAGAATTACCAGTGTATTTCATGTGAATTGTTAGAGAGAACATTTCTTTGATGGTTAAGACTTTCAGCACCTGAACAAACCAAGAAAATATCTGTACATCACCGAGTTCTCGGATTATCTTAAAGAAATTTAAATTTTATGTTAGTGTAATAACACTTTTTCCGTTTAAAGGGGAGAAGTTTATCTCTTCCTGCACTAGTATGTATTATTCTTCCTTTTTGTTCTAAAAATAGACTCCTCTCTCCTCTATAATCTAATATCCCCTCTATTTAACATAATTACCTAGGGCTGAATCAATATTCCATTAGCTGGATGCAGTCAATGGGCTGTCCCTCAGTGCCTGGAGCATCCCAAGGATTCAGGCACAGATCTCCATCCAAAGCTGCTTTAGCATCCTCTGGAAGGAGCAACAATCACTTTGGGGGAGCAGTGGCACTAAAAAGGATTCATTTTCCAGGATCTGCATCCTCTTCATTCCCACATCCCTTCCTCCTCCTGGCTCCCAGGACACCTGCACAGCTCTGAGGGCAGGGACAGCCCCTGTGGCTGCTGCCTCTCCCTGAGGATGAGGAGAATTTTCCTCCAAAATGTCACTCTGGGACCCTCTCAGCACTGGCAGGAATCCATGTGGACTCCCAGTTCCAGTGAGTTTGGCTGGGATTAAACAAAACTCTAAAAACTTAGAGGTGCTGTGGGGATGGACTGGACAGCACAGCCACAGGAAACCTCACCTGCCTTGAGAATTCCTCCCCTTGGGATGGTTCTCACACCCAAATAAATACTGGAATTCACTCAGCTTTGGTAAAGACCTCTCATAAAGCTGCCAAGATTATCAACCTCAGCTGGCTAATGGATTTAAATTCTGTATTCAAATGTTTTATGCAGCAGTGTACAAATAAGTGTTGCTATGATGCAATAAACCCAAATCCTCTGCTGGTTAAGTTTAGAAAACCAATATTTTCCTTTCATATGCCCTGCTTGAAGTCTTATTTCTGTGTTTGCAATAAAAGATCAGAGTGAAAGAGTTACCACTGGGCACTCCAGAATTTAGAATTTGAAATTACTCAGCTTAACTCCTCCATGAAAGATTGGTGTTTTAGAGGCATTTTTATGAAACCGAAACAAACTTTGAAACATCTGGATTTTTATGCTTTACTTGGAAAATTTTTGGTAAGATTTGCATGTATTTGATTAAAAGAAATGTAGAAATCCAGCAAAATATTTTATCATGAGCAGGAGATGACACAGTATGAAAATATTACAAGCATCCTTTTCTCTAATTCCTTTGGTGTAGAAAGAAAATGATGGAAAAGAAAATGTGAATGCTCTGGTGCACAATTTGTTCATGTGTCACTGCAAGGCTGTTCCATGCACTTCAGATTGAGATTCTAGAAAAGCAATAATTCATATAAATTAATTGGATATGTCAATTCTAATTGTTCCACAAAGGCTGGGTGAGCATCCTTAGGAGACCACAGGGGATCTCCACATTGCTGCAGCCAAATCAAGTGTCCAAATCTTGGCTAGTCTGAGGTTGGGGACACAGGAGAGCTTACACAGAGCAGTTTAGGCTAAAATTAAGGTTAAAACATTAAAGCTGGCATTCCTGCTTTCTGCTCTCCACAGGTATTGGCAGACTGGATTATTGTGCAGGTAAGGATGCCTGTGAAACCCAGAGAAACCAAAGCAAAAAAAGCAATAAACAGTCCCTTAACACTGCACATGCCATGCTGGGGCAGCCAACAGAAACACCATGGAATGGAACAGGGTGTTGCTAGAAAGATTTTTCTTTTATCCCTGTGATAATGTCCATTTCTTTATCCCCAGCAGCGACTGGGATCACCACCATCAGCCTTGGAGAAACCAGACCCCCAGAAGGGCTGAAATCACAAACACAAGCCCTGACTTCCAGCTCCAAACCTCAAGAGAAATCAAAATTATCTCAGAAATGAGTGTTCCATTAAATTCCCTTAAACCACGGAGAGAAGAATATACAGAAATTATAATATAATACATATTATATCATCCCAACACTAGTTGAAGTGAATTTCAGCCCTCCTGCCCTGCCCTACAGGGTGGGACACACATGGGTTTTAACCCCAGCTCATTACCTACCTATTCATTTGCATAAATTTCTCCTCCTGCATTGGCCTAATAAGTAGCAATACAATTTAATTGCAATTATTATGGGGGGCTGTTCTCTGCCAGTGAGTGACAGGAACTCACGGTGTGAAAAGGAACGTCCAGGATCAGAATACCACTGAGCTTACCCAGACACAGAACCAACATGAAATACAGCAGTGGATTATTATAAACGGATTCTTTCATAAATTTCTAAATGGAAATAAGTACATTTATTTCTCAGAAGCATGCAGGAGCTCCTGTAGAAGCCTATTCACCAGCCAAGCCTGCCCATGGATTAGGATCCTCATTCTCACTGGTACTTAAACAGATGCATTTTCAGAAGAAAATTACAAGCTTTGGAACAGGTTTAACAGTTTGAATAGAACATGTTCCTCCCTATTTTGTGAGAAAGAATTATTGTGTGACAAGAGGAAATCTCTCAACTATGTCAAAAGACAGGAAAAACAGAAGTCTCTTACCTCTCATTTGCCTGTTAAGATTATCTTGCTCCAGAGGCAAATGATGTGCATAAATTCAAGGAATTAGCAGCAGTCAAGACAGCAAAACTGTATTTTTCCTGTTTTGGTTTTTGGGGTTTTTTTTTTTTGTTTGTTTGGGGTTTTTTTGGGTTTTTTTTTTTTTTTTTTTTGGTTGTTGTTTTGGTTTGGTTTTTTTGGTTTTTTTAACATAAACAATACCCTAAGTCGGAAGAATACAGAAATAGCCTGAAGTAATTTATCTGAATCTTGATAACCCAATATTGTTGTTTGTGGGCAAGAATTAGAGGTGATCTCCTGGATTTCAGCTGCCCTGCATTCCCCTTTGGACTGTGTGCAGGAGCTGAAATTTGAATAAAACGCAGCCAGCTTCCTTTCTCATATTTCCACTTTATGCACCTTGTATTATGGCAAGGGATGACATTCTCACTGGAATACCTGAATAGGATCATTTCCAGCCTGTGCCTGTCTACAGGATGTACACACATCCCATAACCAGAGGGACCTGTGCCCTCTCCAGAGGCTGTGTGCCCATGGCTGCTCTACAGGAAGGACAAATTCAGAGAGCATAAAGCTCTCTAGAGAGTCCAAGCCAAAGTTTCTAATGTATATAACACACAAACAAAAATCCAAAAGTCTCTTCTTGTCCTAAATTCCTTTTGTAACAGCACTGTGCTTGTTTACCTCGGAAAGTTTTGCTTGCTGCACTTATGTACCACCACTGCTGGTGCTGCTGCAGTACCCAAAATATTCCTGCTGTGTGTTACTGTGAGACAACTGGTGTGGAATCAGTGGTCCTTGAAAAGAACACTGAGAAGACATCAAGAAATATCCCACTTCACTTTGTTCTTTGTTTAGATCAATTCCCAGAGCTGCCTTTGGCATGCTGATTTTAGAAAGGATTTCATTTTGGTGGTCACTCCACACCAATAATGTGCAATTACATCCAAATATTTCCGGCACACCTTAGCAAAACCATGAAATTTTTACCTCTACCAAGTAAGACAAAAGTCATGCACACACCTGTAGAAACCAAGGACTTTAGACTACTCTGAATTGTTTGTACAAACTTAATTATCTTCCTTCAGTGTCCTCATCTTAAGACAAATCTGAAAATGCCAAAACTGTCAAAAGGCTTTTAAAAGACAGAAAAACCCCCCAAACAAACCCAAACCCAGACAATCCTTAAAATCAGTTATTTTTCCAAGTTTTGTGATTTGAAAGGCTAAGAAAGAATGAAGCTGCTAATTAGACTGATCAAAAAACATGATACACATGTTCTAATATGTGCAATAATGAACCCACTCGATTCAATAGTATTAATTCAATGTTTTGGCACAGCATAATAAATAGCACTGGACTGCCAAAAGCTGAACTTCTTTTCTTTTATAGAAGTTAATAAAGCTCTCTGGATGCATATACATTTGTGGAGACAAAAATAATGTCTGTGCCAGGTTCCTCATTCCACTGAGGAGATGGAATGTCTCTTCATCTCTCACTTAGAGGGATGGCATTCCACTCCAAAGAAACAAGATTTATTTCCATCTACTCAAGCATCAATATATACATAAAATGAAGATTTAAGTCTAGAATCATTACCTTTGAATAACCCCTGAAATATGGGTGGAAAAGAAGTATTTGACACATGGAATGACTTGTTAAAACTGAAACTTGTTTACAAATCAGGTAAAGCAAGAAGATTTACTTCCTAATATACTTTCAAAATTGACAAATCAGAACGTGTATGAGCAGAACGAAAAAAGTGAAAGGATCTCAAGAAAGATCACTGCAGGCGTGGCCACTAAAATAGTATTAATTTGGGAAAAACTTCAATAATTGTAATTCAGAACAACAATATTGTCAATAAATACAGAGGCAGCCATGAAAAACATCACCTTCACCATGGTGTGCTTCAAAATAAATCACTGCAAACTTATTCCCACCTGACCAACATATTCCTATTGCTGCTGTAATTTTCTTAGGGAGATGCCTAATAAAGGAATATGTTAGAAAAATTCTAGGGGGAAAAAAAAATATTTTGTTTGGTAACTGTCCCATACATTATTTAAAAAAACCCCAAAACAACAAAATATAAAAATAAATAAAATTCCTGCAGTTTTTGTAAATGTGTTGCCCATGGGTGATTTTATTGTGTCTTCTGGTGGAAAACCCACCCTGCCTGGACTGTGGCTTTGCAGAAACTGCAGACAAAGTTTCTAATCTTTATTTCTCCTTGAAATTTCTCCACAGCACAAGGCCTTATTTCACAAGTTGAATGCCTGTGAATTAACAGTACTTTTAATTACTTGAGATACAATCTCTGATGGAGCATTCTTTTCATTTCCCATTCATTTTTCATCCTTTCATTATCTGCCTTTTTTCCCCACTAGACTGTTTATATTTTAATTCGTGCAGGCTTTAACAATATACTGATTCCAATATTGTCCTAATTAAATTAAATTTACTTGCAGATTTGAACAGCAACCCACACTGACCTCAAAAATATTTCTTTTTCTTGCTTCTTATTCTCTATCAAAAAGTTCTTTTCCCCAGACCCTGCTACTTCTGCAGATTCAGCCTCTGCAACAAGTCCTCCAATAGATATTCCAATTAATATTTCAGTTTTAATAAAGTTACAGTCTGAATCCAAGTGGCCCACTCTTTTTAGTCCCTAAATGTTATTTAGGTCACTTCAAATAAATAATGGCAGAGCAGTTTCTGACCACCCTAGCAAGAAAGGAATTTGATGTTCCAGACTGGATTTTTTCCCCACAGCCATCATTCCTAATTTTCTTCATAATTAAAGCACAACTCAAAAATGTCTTTCCAGAATGGTCAAAGAACTGAAGCTGAAAGTAAAGCTCACCTGTGACTTTGCATTTCAGAGCACACAAATTCACCCCTCAGCAAACTCAAGACACTGCCTGTTCTTTCTTCCCTACAGAGAAAGTTCCTCTCACCTTTTGCACTCTGATTTTACCCTTTCATGAAGGAGATAATTTGAAATTTTTAAATTTCAGGTAAAATATATACACTTCTATATCACCATATTGCATGGGAGTATTGAATACTCTTATTATTCCCTTCTCACGTTTCTTGCATTTTCTTCTTTCCTACTGTAAGTCATCATCCAGTGTGGAATCTTTTCTAGCCAGGTTTCTCATATGAATTTCCCATTTAAATTCAGCTTGCTTTCAAAAGAAAAGTGGATGTAAAAATCATGTCAAGGGCTGATGCATAACATAGCAAACCCTTTAATAATTTGCATTGGAATCTGGCTAATAGGAATGGGGATAAAAACCTGGAGTTTCCTCATTTAGTTTTAGTTTCTTCTTGCACTTAGAAACTTCTTTACAGGCCAGCATTTGGTCTGGGGGATTCTCCAGTGTGTGCATCCCTGGAACAGCAGCCAAGGCACCATTCTTGGTGTAACCCCACTAAAACCCATCCCACAAAAGCCAGTGACCCTTACACCCTTGGGAAAGGCACATTCCAACGTGTCCCAAGGGCTGCAGCTCAGACAGTCACATTTCCCTGGGTTTTCTGGAGCACCAGAGCTGTGCTGCAGGTAAACCCCTGCCCAGTGTGAATTCCTGACCACCCCTGAGCTTTCCTGGGAGGTTTCTGGAGCTGCTCCTGTTGCCAGCATTGCACAGCCCACCCTGCTGGGATGGACTGCAGATCCTGCTGCTGCTGCCTGGGAGAAATGGGTCATGGAATTGGGCACTGCCCACTGCCAACCAGAAATCAATCCAGAAACCCAAGCACAGGAAAAACATCTGTGTTCATTGACAGGACCCAGCCAGGGCAGGGCAAAAGCAGGGCAGGGATGTGGGCAGGGGCAGAGCTATGCCAGATCCAGATCCCTCCTGGGTGCTCGGGGCTGGCAGCACACCAGGGTGAACAGAGGGAGGGGCAGAGCAAACTGCTGATGGGGATGCCTTAAGTTTTAACTTTTATATTTTTCAGATTCTGTGCTGCTTTGGTGGGTAGTTTTAGGTTTCATATTAAGTGCTACTGAATTCTCTTCACAGGGTAGGTAGGGAAACAAAACAATTCCTTCTCTAGTTTGATACAAGGACAACTTTCGGGCCCAAGAATGAAAAAAATGGTGAAGTGAGAAGAAAAAACAAGGAGGATGGAGCTTCATAACCTGAAGTGATAATTGGACAATTAACTCCAATGTGCTGATGGACCAAAACTTACAAAAGTGTGAGACCTCATGACCAGTTGTCCATTTTGTGCCCATTTTGGGTCACCTTGGGTGTGTCCCAGCCGGGCTCTTGTGCTGCCCAGGTGTGCCCAGTGAGGCCTTTTAATAAATCCCTGCTTTATCCTTTTGCTCTGGCTGGGGTCTGCTCCAGGTCAGCCTGCAGAAGGCATCAATGGTGCCTCTCCTCCAGGGGTGGGATTTTAAGACCAGACTGTTGGAATTGGGGCGTCCCCACTCTTTTTTCCATAAAAAAAATATTGAAAATATAATTCAAATATTTATATTTATACAGCTACAAACAGAGCTTGTGCTCTGCATCCTGCCCATACTTCCAACACACACAGAGTGCATTAAAGGATTGATTCCTGACTGCCTGGGGCTCTGTTTTACCTGCCCATGAACTGTATTAAATTTGTTTGTAATGCAGTCTGGGGAATCGGGCAAAATTATGTGTTCCTTAAGACATTCTGATTTCAATAATTTCCTATATGTTAACTCCTGTTTACTGGCATTTACAAAATAGAGATACCCTATAGCCCCTTTAGAAGCTGCATTTAAAATAAAATATTTCTTTGGATTTTTTTAAACTAGCTGTTCTAAAAATCCATATCATTGAGCAATTTCAAGTCACTATTTTTTCTGGTCACTTGGTGGGCAGTCAGAGGTTAGTGCAACAATCTATTAATTTTTCAA
The DNA here is from genome assembly GCA_018697195.1 of Certhia americana. Taxonomy (NCBI): domain Eukaryota; kingdom Metazoa; phylum Chordata; class Aves; order Passeriformes; family Certhiidae; genus Certhia; species Certhia americana. Next base: position 7,176,817 of record CM031880.1, on the reverse strand, counting down.
GAGTTAGCCCAGAAAAAGAGTACAGTTATGATATTTTAGAAATGTATTTCAGCTCATAGAGGTAGCATCAGCTCTTCTCTCATTCATTTATTGTCGTTATTTAAAACAATTGAAGTGAGATTCTTAACAAGGCTTTTTGATTCCATGGATCTAAATCCTAATAAATAAGTATAGATTTAAAGGAGATATTATACTGAGTCTGGTAAAACTTTTCAGTGATCCTGCAAGAATTGAAGAAGATGATGGAGAGCCAAGGAAGAATGTCAGAACAGGAGAACACCCCCAGGAGCAGAGCTGCAGGCAGCAGAGTCTCAGCAGAAAGCACACAGAACAGGCAGGGAGAGAAACATTTAGAAGCAGGAAAAAAAAAGAAAAAGGCATTTTAGAGTCAGAGTGAGAAAGGAAGGGAAAGGGCTGAAAGGCAGGAGGCAAAATAAATCATACCAGGAGCTGGAAAATCCCCATGCTGCTCCAAAAGGAAAAGTAAGGTCATGAGATAGCACAGCAAGAGCTGCACCATTGACCAGCAGCAGGAGGCACATTTTCTGTGCTTAAAAAAGAAAAAAAATCACAATGAAAGAGTCAGCAGGGTCCTCCTCAGGGACACACTTGACTGAAGGGAGACGTTTTTCCAGAGGAAACTTCTGGGGCTGCTGTTCCCGAGATGTGACTGGGCACAGACGCTGTGTGGGTGACACAGGGTGACATTGGGGCTGTGCTGGCTCCCTTGGTGTGGAACACCAGGCTTCCAGGGAAAACTCAGGAGTTTGTGCTGCCTAAAGAGAATCCCCAGAACAGAAGCTGGACAGTATTAAAGGAATAAAGCAGGGATTTATTAAAAGATCTTCAAAGGTTTCACCTTGGGCAGTACAAGAGCCTGGCCAGGGTTACACCCAAGATGGACCCTGGGTCAGGAGTTCTCACCCTTTGATCAGTTCTGCTCCATTTCCAGGTTGGGGTTCATTGTCCCATTGCAGCCCCAGGTTCTGCAGTCCCACCCTCCCAGGTTCTCTCCTCAGTTCTCTGCTGGTTGCACTTTTTGGGGCTGAGGCTGCAGCTTTGGTGTCCTTGGTTGTGCGGCTGGGGAAGGATTGTTGTGTGTGCCTGAGCTGTGAGCAGAGCTCGCTGACACTTTGGATGGAGTTCAGAGTTATTTATTAATGCAGGGCAGAGTCTGGGAAATATGAAAACTAAAACTGAAGGCATCATTTGGGTTCAGGTGTTTCCAAAAGGCCCTGGTTGTTGGGTTCTGCAGCACACACCTGCCCCTAAAGCATTTCCCTGCTGCCAAAGTTGTTTTATTTGGAGAGGCAGATCTCAAGGCACACTGAGGGTATTTTATCATTCAAGGTACAGGAAAAAAATTAATAATAAGAGGTACTTTAATATGTTTATTTTTTTCCCCAGTGCATTTTACTCCACTTGTTTTCCATCTGCCAGTTTCTCTCTTGGAAACATTTTCTCTTTTCGAATTCCCACAGAAAAAACCCAGTTATTCAGAAACAGAACTCCTGATAAAGAACTAAAATACCATGATTGTCATGTGTAATTTACCGATGCAATTTACTATTTTGTGTTTTAATATTTTCAATATTCTTTCACCTGTCCACCTACATGAACAGAAGTTATTTTGCCTTTAGAATTAAGTTAATACATCACATTTGATTAGCTGGTAGGAATAAAATAGCAGAGGAAGAAAGAATTTTTTGATATTAAATACCTTGTTAAGAGGCTAACTGAACTAGCAACCTAGAAATTAATAATATGAACAAAAAATGTCCTTCCAAATGCCTGCAGGTTGCTAAAAAACCCCAAACCCAGCTTTTTAGTCGACACACGTGTCTGTAGTTTAGATGAAGTCAATTTTACCACTTCAGTCTCATCTTAAAGCTCATTTTAAACCATCTTCCAGTCTAATTAGCATTACTTCCTGGCTGTGTGGTACCATCCTTTTGAATGCTGGCATGGTTAAACAGCTCAGGTCGACTTGGTTCAGCTCAGTGTGGCAAATGTCAGAGAAATTCGAGGGCATATGGCACCTAATTACAGAACCATATGGATGCCAGGAGTGATAGTCAACAGCATTTGAATGCAGGACCAAGAAATTCAGAGGAAAAGCAATCAAAGACCATCACACATAATCATTAAATGGATAAATATAGTTCCTGTGCAGCTGAGAGAAGCAATGACATGTCTGGCCTTGATTGAAGCGAAGACACGGCAGCTGTTGGAGCGTGTGGCCACAGAGGAACCTCCACATCATTTTTAGGTTGGTTTGTAAATTTCTAAAGTGCAGCTGAAAGAGGTGAGTGGTGCAAGGAATCACTTACCAGTGCACAGAGCAGATCAACTGCTTCCAGGATCAGCTCCTGGTGGCCAATGCGAGTCACTCCCAGCTCCTCCAGCTCCTGGTGAGTGATGTGCAGCAGCTGCTCCCCATTGATCTTCTCCCTCTCAAAGTTTTTGATGTATTGTTGGAGGCAATCATCGAGGCCTGGTTAGAAAAGCCAACAGCACAGATTCAGAGAGCGGAGAAAAACGCTCATAAATTTATGAGCTCTGTAGCTCATAAATGCAGAAATTTCTTGGGAATGCAAGCATATTTCCTTGTTTGGAGCTATTATGGAAAATGTGCAATGAAAATTATAATTTAACTTACATAATACTTGCTGCTAAAGAGAGGAGTTTATATTACTGACATTATTTTCAACATTCTTAAACATTTTAATAGCAATTCTATACCTTCATGGACACGAGGGAAGGACAGAGAGTGACATTTTAAAAAATCTTTTTCTCATGATGTCACAAAGACCTAAATATAAGTTTATCTTATGATTAGGAACAAATTCTTCCTGTAACTCTTCCAGGCCTTTTCAAGGTCATAGAGTTTGGCTGTCCCTGATCAGGAAGAGTTTTTCAGGCTCAGTAACCACCCACACTAACTCTGCTACACCCACTGCCAATTCTCACCCCAGATTATCCAGATTTCTGAATCCAAACAACACAAAAATGGTTTCGTTTCAACACCTCCAACTAAGAATACAATTTTACCCATGCACAAGGAATTGTTCCATTTCACCCTGAAACTTGATAGGGGGAGAATAACAGATTATTTTTTTGTTTCCCAGAGCAGAGAAGAAACTGATTAACAACGCTGAAGGATTTTTCTGTCCTCCAAATCTGTTTCTGAGCCACACATGCCTTGAATTTCCAGCCAGAACAATGAGTTGAACACAGGGATCTACTACTGAAAGCTACATGAGGTCTCTCAGAGATCCCTCAAGGGCTGTCAGATCCAACAGAAACCTGATGTGCACATAATTTTCTAAGAGACCTAGAAAATGCACCTTCCAAAACTCCATCTACCAAGTAAAGTAAAACACTGAATCTCAGTTATTTGCCCTGCAGTGATGCAAGTAAATCCAAGATCCATAAAGTTACAGAAACCACAGAAATAACCAACTTGGGCATTTATGACAGAGCTTTGAGATATAATTTCTGCACACAGCCATTATCAAACAGACATCACGCTTGCAGAGCGTCTGAGAAAAAGAGTTCTGACACCTTCTCTGGGTGTCACCACTTTACACCCCAGTTAATTCAGTTGGGGATGAAGGGCTGTGATGACATGAGAATGGAATGAAACAAACCAATGTGTTTGTCCTCAGTCCCTAACTACAAGGGGATAGTTTACAGTTTCATTTAATTAACTCTGCTTTTAACAGGATCCAATTATGTACTCTGTAAACTGATAGTCCTAAATTATGTTATAGATAAAGCTCATTTACCCAGTAAAGGGCTCAGCTTTACATCCACTTACACCTATGTACCACACAAAGCTAGTAGAGTGATAAAACTGTCATATTTTATGGTGTAATTCAAAAGTATGAGGTAGTTTGGGGGATTTTTAAAGCTCAAATCAGCAGTCTGTAACTAATACCTAAACCTTTTCTCTATTCTAGAATGGTCTACAAATAGGAAACAACTTCTCTGTGTCTGTTCATTATTTTTAATGATCTCATGAATGGTTTTACATAAGTATAATTCAGTTCAATTGGCTGAGAACTGGTCACTGCAAATTCTCTGTATATTATTTAACATTTTAAACCCCAAGCTGTTGCACATTTCTGTTCCTGCTTGCTCAAGATCAATTCTTAAAACCATTTTAGAGCAAGAATTCCAAATCCCACACCTCCCAGACTTGTTTTTTATTGGACATTGCCCCAAAAAACTCAGAAAAAGTCACAAAATTTCTACTAGATATTAGATTATTTTCAACAGAAGCAAATTAATTAAAAAATTTAGAATCAGTAGCCACGACAAGCAGTTGTAGCATTAAGAGATATTTAGGAGAACCCAACTGCTGTGAGAAGTGTGCAGTCAGATGTATTAAACCTGCCTTTGTGCCAGGGAGAATGTATGACAGCAGAGCAAAATATCAAATTCGTATTATTTGTGCTGCTCTGTAATAGCTCCCCAGGGCACCTTTACAAGGCATTTACTTACTGGTGCAAACAGTGTGGCAGTTGACAAGAGAATATAGAAATATATCATTAAAGGGCCAGGCTGTCTCACAGAATGACAGCACTTAATAAATACACACCAAAAAAGAGAGATTTGCCCATTGCTCTCTGCTTTTCTGTCTCTCTGGGTGCCAGGTACTGAAATGTGAAACATTCCAAAGCAGGAATTCCCCATCAGGAGCATCTTTATTGTTCTTACATGAGAATATCCAAGGTGAAATTTGAAAGGGTACAGAACGAGCTCATGTTGACTCACCCGAAACAAATGAAATATTTATTTCCTCAAGCCACTCAGGTCTCATTAGTGCTCTTCATGCATTTTCCCCCAATATAATTTCTGTTTACAGATAAGCATTAAAGCAGTTTGGATTCATAACTACAAAGAAGGAGGGGGCCTTAGCCCTGCTTAGATGTAGGTAAATAAAATTAACCTACTATATTTCCCAAGATGCACAACATCAGTGTCAGGCAAGAAACACAGAAATTTGCCTGTTTGAACCTCTCCTTCAGAGTGCAATAAAATGATTGAAGAAAAATTGTTTAAACATGGATGTTTTACTCTAAATCCAAGGCTTAACGCCCATGATGAGAAAATTATGGTTGGGGGTTGGAGAATTTTTATTTTTCCAACCCAGCTGGGCTCAAGGAGTTAACTCACTTTAACAGAAAATCAATGAGGGCTGAAGACATGTACTAATCTCTCAGTGTTATTTGAGAGGACAACCCAAGGAAAAGGAGTTATCCATCAGCCCAAGTGCTGAGTGAGTCAGCTGGGAAGCAGCTCTGGCTGGACATTGTATTAAAAGCTGAATAAACCCTTGTGCTCAGAAAATAGCCTTGTGGAGGGAAATCAGGGGAACATCCCATAAACCACATCCACCTAAAAACTCTGACATTTTCCTGGTGTATGATTGGACTCCATGATCTCAAAGGTCTTTTCCAACCTAAATAGTCTATGATCCCATATTCTCTCTTTCCATTTTTAAGTTTTAAAAAAAAAAAAAACACATTGAATCCACATGGACTAGGAAAACTTTATCTCCATATTCAAAGAGCAGAGGAAGCAACCCTGATACATTGACTGCAAACTGTGATTTTGCAAATGGAGCCTCTAAAGTCAAAGACAAGGAAACATGAATAAAAAGGAAGTAGAAAATAGAAAATTGTTAGGGAGAAAGGGCAGGGTCAGCTTGAAAATGTCTATTTTTAGAAATGCATAATTAAGAAGAAAAAAAATAATTGAAACAGCAAAACAAAGCAAAATTTTAACAATAGCTCTAAATCAGGTTTAAGTAGTAACTCAGAGCAAATATTACAAAAGAGATGTCACATATCGTGGGCAATAAGGTTCAGTGGGATTAAAATGAATAGATTAAAATGATTCTTCCCGTCCATGTCAACAAATGGCAGGTTTGTTTTCCATTAAAAGCACAAACATTGTTACCATGTTATGTAAATATTTATCCCTTCCCCTCTGCCACTGGGCAGAGATATTGGAAATCTCACCATTATTGAAAAAATGACAATAAAATGAATGAAGGGAAAGCCCAAGGTGTTGCGTTTTTGGCAGAAATGGTGCAGCCAAGGCAGCTCCCACAGGAGAACTGCAGGAGCAATGACTCTGCCAAGTGTGATCCATCCCAGAAGGAATTCCTAAGTTTAAAATCTGCAATTTCCAGTTTTTCATTGATCTCTCCATCACTTACATGCATTTATTCCCTGTCACACTAGGACATGAAATAAACACACACACTCACTACAACTCTCCGCAAAGAAAGGAGGAAAAAGAGGAAGTTTATTGTATGACCTCGATATATATATAATTCCAAAGGAGACCAGGGATTGCAGAGTGAAATTGCCACCTCTCCAACCACACTGGTCAAACCAAGAGTCCACTAATTTTGTCTTCCTCTAGGAAGGAATGCAAAACAATCATTGTTTACATGAAAGTGCATGAGAACTCCACTACAAAAACGCAAAACATCAGAAGGCTAAGAAAAACTTCCAAAGATCAGGGTGACAAATTCCCTTCTCCTTTTTCCCCACATTTTAACGGATTTTTGCTGCTTACTGAAAACTACACTGGTTTTGTAATCTCTCCTAAAAAAATGATGGGCTTGTTGCTGCTCCATGAGAATTCCCAGGGGGAAAGCCAGCAGCTGGTTCACAGCAAGTCCTGGCTGTGAGCAGCAGGGGCAGGGGCAGGGCAGGTCCCTGCCTGGCACAGACACAGCAGTTCCCACAGGGGCATTCCCTGACAGGGGAGGGGATGAAAACCAGCACCTCTGCTAGGGAAATGCAGCGTTGCTTTCAGGTTTTAGGGTGAAAAAGAAGGAAATCAGCTCGGTGGGAATGCACTGACCACTTCTGGCTTCAGCACAGCTGGGAGAGGGGTGAGAGCCTGCTGGTGAAATCTCTCTGATTGAGGGTCTGACAAAGCATTCAGTGTTTTTCCTGATTAAAACCATCTTTAGAAATTAAAAGCACACAGCACAACACTAAACTCCCAAGCTGCACACAGGCCTCCACACAATAAAGAATCTGAGGCAGAAGTGTCCGTGGGACCTGGTTCCAAAAGACAAAAAGCTGAAAGTCGATGGGATGGGCTGTTTGCTCAGAAGAATTACATTTTGGCCTGCCAAGACAAATTAATAACCTATTGATGTGCCTCATTTGACTAATAAAAGCTGTAAAACAACACTACCTCTGCTCTTGGAGATTGGTGACTTGTGAAAAATCCACAGATTGAAGTGAAAGAGGGACAAATGTCAATTTTCAAATGTTATTGTGCTGTTGTGTCTGATCTCGTAAGTCCAGAAAATCAGCTCTTCACTGATGGGAAATATAAAATCTCTCCCTACTGTGCTGGAAATTCTCTGATTAATTGGGGAAGGCAGCATGAACTTCTGCTCCTGTCACAACCTACAGTTTATATATGAAGATCTGCTTAAATACATCCAGCATTTAACAGCATCCACAGGCCCAGTCTGAGTGTAATTTTTACAGAAAGCAAAAAAAAAGTTGGGTTTAGTGGGTTTTTTTAAATAACAAGGCATATTTGCCATATAAAACAATATTTAGCAGCTAGCTAGAAAGATCTGGAAGGAATTGACGAGACTGAGAGACTGGAGAGAATTCATGCCTTTTCCTAAATGCAACTTTATTGAATACACACATCAATTCAACCGTGTTCTTGATCAAAACCCCTTTGATTTATTACCCTGGGCTCAGGCACAGTGGAGCCTTTCCAATTCTTATGTAACTTGTAACAAGGAAAATCATCAGGTGGGTATTTTTGCCAGTGACGTTCAAAAGCTTTTTGAGAATTATTCAGTCCAAATAAAGAAAAGGCATAATCCTCGAGGCCATGTTCACACTAAGCTGACTCTCAAATACCAGATATTTGTTCTTAAGCTCTTCAGGAGGAAAAATCAAAACTATTTAGAGCGTCAAGAAAAAAGGATCTTCATACCACCACAATTCAGAAAGAGACAGATGGAACGTGTTTGGAAACACTGTAAAGCATCAAGCTGGGAATATTTCAGGCCTCAATTTTCCTAAACTTCAGAATATATTCAAAATCTAAGGTTTGCAGTATTTTGTATCTTTAAGCCTACAAGCCACAAACCCGACCTAGAGAAATATGGTAGAATTTCACAGAAAGAAATTCACAAATTTCACAAAAAGAAATTTAAAATTGCAAGATACGGCAGAAATTCACAAACACAGAAAAGGGGAAAAAAAAGAAATCCCAATTATTCTGACAAAAAAAGAATCCCTCAATTCTAGCTTTATCTGACCTTTGAATGCTTGACTGTGCAAGTAGAATGTGTTTAAATGTTGCTTCCCGGCTGAGTTTCCTCTGCGTCACTGCGATATTCACAGGGATACAGATGGATGTTTTAGATGCAAATACAGGCAGGCTTGTGCTGCTTGAATTTACAGATCCTCATCTGCATGAACAGGAACTGGGGCGGGATGAGCACTCTGAATTAATGCTTCCCAGGCACAAACTGACACCAGAAATGTTGGCTTCCATTCCAGGCTGCAGCGTGGGTGGAACCACACTGGGCATAAACTCTTCCACTGGTGTCAGGCCACTGCTGAAGGCTGGGCAGTCCATGAGGTACTTCCCTTATTCCATTCCTCTCTCCTGAAGTGTCAGGAGCATGGGACCTGCCCTGTCCAAGCCCTCTGCAGACACTTTCAGCTCCAGGATCCAGCTGGGCTCTCCACAGCTGGAGCAGTTCTGTATTTCTGGCCTCTCATTCCAAGGGCTCCCTGCTCCTCATCCTCATCCTGCAGCTGTCCCTGCCTCAACAGTGCCAGCCATGAAAACTCTCTCCTCCTCTTAGCACAAAATTCTGGGGATTTTTCCCCTAAAAAAAAGCCCTGTATATCTTCAAGTCCCTTCATTCACTTCCATTTCCCCATATCCCACTTTTTCTCCTTCCATGCTGCCTCTATTCTTTTATTTCCTCTGTGTGAAAAACTAAGAGCTTGTCAGCTCTGCCTCCTCTGTAAACAGCAGGGAAGCAGATCTGGGAGAGCACGAGCTGGAAACTTCCAACCTTGCTCCTCTTCTCTCCCCAGAACAGGTCAGAGCTTCACTCACAGATTCCACTCACAAAGGGACAAACTCCTCAGGGAACAGAAAAATCCATGGCAAGTTCCTAAGTGCCCTTGTTATTCCCCTCCAAATCAGGACAAACACCACTATCCCCTCAGCACAGTGCACGTCAGAGGCACAGAAATCCAGCCTCCCAAATTCTACCCCGTAAGCAAAACCAGCAAAACCAAAACTACTTCACCACTGTAACTGCATTATTTTATTTTTAGTATGGTTAAAGCAAGGGACTTTCCCATAATCTCAGTGCCTATAAGTCCAAGATCTTTCCAGCAGCAATTTTCCAAGATAACTGTATTATTGAGACAAAAGCTGGGCTCAAATTATCAATATTTTAAGAGTTCACAGCAGCTGAGAAGGTCTGTAAGGGGATGTGTCAAGCAATATTAATAGCAAAGGAACAAACTGCTGAACTAATAAAATTTGATTTAATGATATGCCATCACCCTTAAATTGACATTCATATATATGAAGTAAATGACTTAATATAGCTCTGCCTTCATTACCTATGAATGAATAATAGGAAGTGAAGCCATTCTAACTTTGTCCTCAACATTTGACAGGTGTCATGGAGCTGTGGGAATACCATGGAAGTAATAAACAGCATTTTCAGGAAGCTTGCTGGAACTAGACCTGACCACAAAGAGGTCTCTGGAAGAGAATTGGCATGCAGAGACAATGGATCCCATTTTCAGACCCAAGTGAGTGCTCCTTGCTGCCACGTTTGCCAACAATTTAACCTCGAGATATGTCACTGATGCTGTTACTGACGAACTTCCCATAAAAGTGACAAACCCCAGAAGCATCTTAATTAGCTCTGTGTGCTAATGAAGATCTACATCTTCCCTTAGCCTCATTAATTTTCTCCTTGATGAAGATACAGCCCCAGTCCCAGTCATTCCTGAAGCAGCATGGCTGAGGGATGACCTGGAAGTGCTCACAAGCCTCCAAAGCCTCCAGGTTCAGACCTTCCATGCAATTGATGAAATTTTTCCACATTTCAGAGTGTCTGAGATGAGGACACTGGGACCCTGAATTTGTTAAACTTATTTTAAAAGAGATTTATCCAGTGCAAGACAAGTGCTTCTATTTCCTGCACTGGACTATGTAAACACAGCTTTATTTCTTTGAGACAGAGTTTGATGGGAGCTCATCCTGACAGAAGCACTGGTTCCAGCACAGATATCCTGGAATACACATCAAAATTTAACAAAACTTTTAGAACCAACTAAAAAGACAACACAACATATCTTTGGCCTTGTGAATCTATCTAGAAGAAACTTCATGACTTGAGACTTAGTCTCAAAACAAAATGCAGAATTATCACAATTAAATTCCTAAATCTCTTTGTGCAGTCACAGAAGATCTCTGTGTTGGAATAATTGATAACAAACATCTCTGGGATCAGTAAGAACCCTGAGAGGAAATAACATCCACCCTTTATACATGAGGGATAACTGGAGAATGGATGTGATCAGGGTTCATATTCCTCCTTTTTGCAGCAAGTGCCAAAGGTTGTGTTTTCATCTGCCTGGGTTGGAGGGCAGGGGAAGAGAATTTTCCAGTTCTCTACTTCCCAGACAGTGTTTTTGCTGTAACCATTAACTTGCTGCCAAAGGTGGCAGGGGGGAAAAACCTCCCACTGTAAAAAAACCAACAAAAACCCCAAAACCACCAGGTAAAAGGAACAATTCTTAGGCAGAAAGTAGAGCATGAGGGAATCAATATTTCCTTCACTAGAGCCTGAGCACATTGAGGTGAGTTTATTTCAGACAGTTTCCATCTCAGAAAGGTTAACAAGTCTAATAAGGAAGGAGCAGTGTTAACCATGTTTCATCTACAAGTACAGATCTTAAAAGCAAAAGTACAAGAACAAATAAATATAACTGAAAGCTCCTTCCTCCACGCTTCTGAGGATTTATCTGCCTTGTACTCTGCACAGGAAAGTCTTAATCACAGATTGACCTTCAAAATACTACCTAGGTATCACACAAAATCAAACAAAACCCTCACGCCAAGGAAGTTCTTGTACGAGTGCTACAGGGAAATGTCCCATTTGTCCCTGTCTTAAAAGTGAAGAAAAAAATTACTGAAGAGTGAGATAACAAGCCTGTCTGAGCTAATCAATAGAGAGGAAGTAACTTGTCAGACAAAATTCATGTAATAGCAAGACAGACATTTAAAGTTCTGTGAAATGAGTCCTGCCCTAAAAGTATCTCTGATCACCGTGCAATAGGGCTGCACATTAAATTCAGTTCATCATCATATCAAACCCCATCCAGGAACAGTGTCACAGATGCCTCAGAACAGTGACTTCCCAGCCAGACTATGTCTAAGAAACTGAAATTTCCTGAGCCACATCCACAGCTGCAGAATGTTCTCCATCAGCCAAACTGGTGTGGGACAGGCAGAATGCCCCGGTCACATCCTGCCCCAACAAGTGCTAAACCTTGCAAAGCTGAGGGGGATAAAGAGCTGAGAGAGGAGAATCAAACAAAAAGTGCTGCAGATGTTTCAGTGCCAAAATACATTAATTCTTGTTTCGACTTCACTGACATATTTTACTAAAAATCCCAGATCTCAAAAGAACAGCCAAATCCAGTGTAGGCGTTTGGAGTGAAAAGCCCAAACAAATCAGATTTCTGCTCAACCCAATTTCTCCAGCAGCTATGAGTCCATGACCTAATTCATGAGTCAGAGTTTAGACACCTGCAAGATGCAAATTCCCAAAGTAGAAGGTGGCTTTGGCAACTCCTCGCACAGTTCTTCACAGAGAGGCCAAAAATCAGATTGCTGCAAGAAATAAAGCAAAGGGGGAGCTTTTGGTCTGTCCTCAGGGACATCCAGAAGCTTTGGTGATGGCTTCTGTTGGAAAGCACTCAGCAAAGGCTGTGGATCAGTCGATCTGAGGCTTCACCCACATCTCTCCCGTTCCTTTTTTTTCCAAGGATGTCAAGCACAGCACTGCAGCTCTTGTTCAGTCACCCTGTTGACTCTGTAAATCTGAATGATCTTAAAAGGGGCTCTTTCCTTCAGCAGTTTGGAGGAATTAGCTCCAGCAGTCAGTGGGGAGCTCAGTTAAAAGTCAGGTGGTTGGCAGGAATTGTCAATTAAGGCAATTCCCAAACTAGGAATCCATATTTTTATCAATACAAACTACAGGAAACTAACAAAAGTAGGCAAATGGGAAGAAATCACAGAAGAAAGACTCATCAGTCTGCAAATCCTCCTGAGGAAGCTTTTCCCTTTCCTTACATTTCCCCATTTTTATTTCATGTTTCTGTTCCATGTTGATACCAGACAAATTTATTATGGTTGTTATTGAACAAAATGAGAGCTAGAAATTTTTATTCACTACTACTTTTCATGCAGTGCCAGATTAAGATAGATTAAGTCTCTGGATTCAACTACATGATGAAAGATATTACTGCATCTTAAATCACTATTATTTTGTGTTTTAATTCTGAATTCTAATGTTTTGCTATTTGATCTGGACATAGTTTATCCAAGATTAAATAGTTCTGTGAAGTAACATGAAACAAGCAAGAATCTTATCATATCTAAAGAATTATACAGCCTAAAGTCCATGAATAAAATATGATTACAACTCAATGTATAAGAAAAATCCATCCAGCAAAGTAATAATTTGGTACAAAAAAAAAAAAAAAAGGTAAAATCAAGTGATTACAAAACATTTCAAAGCCATAGGATGTCACTCACTCATAGGTTTGAAATAAGACTTTTTAAAATGCCTAAGATGATTAAATCTTTGACATAGCAGTGTGCAAAAAAGGGATATAGGGCAGGCCTAGTGTTTGAATTTTAATCTCTCTGACAAGGAAGCACCAGGCTGGAAGAATTGCAGAGTTCCCAGCTACCAGCCCCAGTTATTTTTATGCTCTGCACAGGTAAATAGTTAAAGCTTTTCTTTCAAATCATCAGACAAGGAGTAAGAGATAGCCAATAGTAACATGTCAGCGTACACACTGTCCATAAACCCTCTAAATAGAGCTGCTGGTGAAAAGGTAAATGTAATAACTGCAAAAATACTTTATTGAGCAGGCTAAATCAATTCTGTGTCAGCAAAAGTAGCACAATATGAAATAATGTTTCTGGGGACATTCCCCATGATTCTTTTGCACTTCCCTTGCAGCCATTCCCAGTAAAACCTCAAAAAAGGAAATTCTCCTCCGGTTTATTTTTTCATACGAGCCAGAGAACAGAATATGAAGGACAGGAGAGGTGAGCTGGCTCCTTAAGCTCACTGGGCAAGTGGTTTGCTCTAATAGGATCAAGCAAAGTGTAACAATGAGTTACTGGGAAAGACGAGTATACAAACTACAGGGTCTGGTACAAAAGAGCTGGGATGAGAAAAAAGCAGGAAAATCAAGACTGAGATAGTCCAAAAAGGTCAGAAGCATCACTTTCATATTTATGAAACATTTTTTCTTGAAATCGTTGCATGATTAGCTTTTTCTGAGTTGCCATTTTCCTGAACTTTTAGAAATAGCACATGAAACAAAGACAACTTCATCCTGAGAAATTAAGATATTATTAATTTCTCCATTAAAATGCATTGTGCCACCTATTGCTGCAATTTCTTCTTCCTGGAACACTACTTGGTAAATTAAAATGTAAATCTGGCCACTTCAATCACTCTCAGCACATATGGAAGCACTCAGTGCATCCAGGATCCATGAGGATTTCTATCCAACATTTAAATATTAGGAAAAGCAAAAATGAAACTTGGAAAAGAAAAAAACCTTGATAAGTTCTGTGAGGGTTGTAGCAGTTATAATTTCTAAAGGAAGTGTTGCCATTTGTAGCCCAGGGCTCCATCCCACAGCGCTCAGCAGTACAGGGGTGTCCTGGGTGTCAGTGCAAAATGTCACCAAAACTGTGGATTCTGTCACCATCTGATGAAACTGGGGTGAGGTAATTGTCTGTCAATGGCCAACTGTTAAAACCCTGCTGGGGCAGTTTTCTGATCACCTCACAACCCATTCTCCCTCCAGGCAGAAATCTTCTGCTGATGGGCCAGGGATTGTCACTGAGAGAATTCCATCAGCCACTGGGAAATGCTCCAGCAAGGGGAGGAGACAAACATTCCTACCTGGATAAAAATCTGGGATTGAGAACACCAAGCATTCCTACCTGAATAAAAATCTGGGAGTTGGAACACCAAGCATTCCTACCTGGATAAAAATCTGGGATTGGAACACCAAGCAGCCTTCCCACTGGATTCCCAGAGGAACACCAGCCCCATCTCTCCCCACTGCACCTTCAGTGACAAACTCCACTTTTCTCCAGGAGCATCACTGCACCAGAGCCACATCTGGGACTGCAGCCACCATGGGATGGCACTGTCACCAACCCCGACACCCAGGGAATAGCTGGGATCATGACTCTGTCAGAGGGGTTTGTTTGTTTTTTGCAATACTGTATGTGTTTTGGTTTTGTTTTTTTTTTTCTAATTTTAGTTCTCTTAATAAAGAACTGTTATTCCTATCCCTACATCTTCACCTGACAGCCCCTTAATTTCAAAGTTATAACAATTCAGAGGGAAGGGGTTTAAATTCTCCATTCCAAGGGAGGCTCCTGCCTTCCTTAGCACACTCCTGTCGTTCTAGCCATGACAAGGGGCTGCACCCTGAACAGCTCTGGAGGAGGTGGGCTCCTGCCTGGGACTCTCTGCACTGACCCACCCCAAGAACAGCAAGGAGCAAAGGTAGCTGGGCTGCTGATCCCACAGACACAGCACAATTCTGGCCTCTCCTGATGCCTGAAGAGTTCAGCTTTTATATTTTTCATATATTTGCAATCCTGCAGTTCTTTAGTGTGTAACTCCAAACTCCATACACAGTGTGAGCTGCTGCTCTCCCATTTGGGTCAGACACAACAATTCCTCTCCAGACCTGGGAATCAAGGACACCTCACTGCCTCAGACCCCCAGAGATGTGAACAAAAGTGAGTTTGGGGGAGCAAACTTGGGGTAAATTACTTCATTCCCTGCAGCTGTAATTGGGAGAGTAAACCCCCAATATGCAAATAGACCAAGTGTGAAAATCCATGACCCATTTTTGGGTGTAGCCCCTGGGTGAGCTCCATCTAAATGTGGACCCTTCAATAAATAGAACTGCTCTTTATTCCCTGAATTCTGCCTGGCCTCTGGTGTTAGGTAGCCTCACAAGGATCACCCCAGCACTGGGAGGATTTTGGGAGTGCTCCCACCTGGCCAGGGCACACCTGGACTAAGGAGCTGGGCAGGTGGAGGTGACACAGCCAGCCCTGGGCAGGGATGGTTTTACGGCATAAGAGGATTTCACTCCTGGCTCCAGGTCCTGCTGGAATCCTGTGGGTTTCCAGCATGGCTCAGGGGGATCTGGGAGCCAGACACCCCAATCCCAGCCCCAGGCATTCCCAACCTCAGTCCAGAATGCAAAACCACAGGGAAAGAATTATGGAGATGGATTCACTAGTGTGAAATCATTTCAGGTTGCATTAATCACATTGCACAGTCTTAATTGGTCTCTTTTAAAAATTAAAGGTTAAGTACATTATTTCCCTGAAGTGAGCACGAACTATTGATTACCTTCAATCTGAAAATTAATTCAGTTATTTTATATATTTTACATATATTAAGATTCTCCCTTTTAAAAGCTTTGAAAAGATCTACTTTAGATAAGGCATCTCTACCATCATATCCCTCCCTAGTTCACAGCTTCTGTAATTAAGAATTTAAAGTCCTTCAGAAACAAAAAGTTGTCAATTTTTTCTCAAACACAGCAGCTGTTTAAGACTGAATTTGGACTTTTCCTTTACTATCCTTTTGTCAATAACAAGTTACAATCTCAAATGAATTGACAATACTATTCAGTGTTTCTTTTCCTTGAAAATATATCAATGGGACTGGAAAAATTCAAATTATTACCTTTAACACACATCTAACTTTGTTCACTCTCTGTCAGCAATTTGCAGATTCTAACTTAAAAGTAAAAAAAAAAAAAAAATCAGGTGCTTGCAAATATGCTAAAAGTCATTTACAAAACTTGAACGTCCTTGACTTACTTTAGTCATTTTCAGGGACAGAATGAAAAATGAGTATTTCCTCTAGAGGGCTTCAGGATCTGTATTATTTCCCAAGTCAGAGCTGTACTGCACTGAGTGGCTGCACTGGTGAGGGTCAGAGAGGCTCCTTGCTGTTCTGGTTCCCTCTGCTTTGGGCACAAATCCTCACAATTAGTGGTGTGCAGAGCTCAGACCCTGATGGTCCTGCCAAGATTTGTGTCCTCACTTCCCAAAGCTGCTGTGAGAGTCCAGAACTGATGGTTATGTGATTATTTTTTACTAAAAATGCTGCAGTTAATCGATTTGCACTTTCTTTTCTTGCAATTTTGCTCCTTATGAGAACCAGTACTTTCTTTAAAGTCTTAGTGCCATACTAATATGAATTCAAAATTCAACAGAACTATCCAAAGCAATGCAAATATGAAAACTCATACATCAAACAAATGTTGATGATATTATTACTTTTTTCTCTAAGATGGTACTGCATATAATATACAATAATAATAATAATAATCCTGCTAACCAAGTTTCTGATGCAGAATTTATATGCTAAAATAAAACTTAATTGAAATTCAGGACTTCATATGTAATCACTTTAGTATCTCCATATCTACCACCAGAAATCCTAGGCTTCATCAGCCAAGATACTTTGCTCTACAATTCTGTCGTTTTCCTCTGTTTTTGTGCAAAACTTTGTACTTTCTATGTCTACTTTACTCCTGAGCCATTGTTA
Organism: Certhia americana; assembly: GCA_018697195.1. Taxonomy (NCBI): domain Eukaryota; kingdom Metazoa; phylum Chordata; class Aves; order Passeriformes; family Certhiidae; genus Certhia; species Certhia americana. The sequence continues at coordinate 7,159,866 of CM031880.1, read as the reverse complement.
CTCACTACCTCTCAGCAGCTCCTACTTTTCAGATGAAATCCTTGACAGTTACAGGAAATCTTTTGGAAATGCATCTCAAGAAGTGCTTGGACACTGCTCTCAGGCACATGGGGGGGATTTTTGGGGATGGTCCTGTGCAGGGCCAGAAGCTAATCCTGGTGGGTCCCTTCCAACTTGGCACATTCTGTGATTGTTTAATTTCATAACTGAAACAGCTGCCAGGCCTGTACAACTCTCCAAACCAAGCACAATTGCTATTAAAATAGAAGGTTAATTAGATTTATCTCCCATTCAGTGTTTGTCAGATAATTGGAATCCGTGGAAATCATTACTGGAACAAAAGTTCCCACCCAAAAATCTCCCCTTCAATGGAAAAGACTACTGGACACAAAGACACCTGAAAAAATACTTTTTGTTATGAATTCTGGTGTGATTGTGGAGGGTCCCATCCTTGGTCCCAGGCATTATTTAATACAGGAGCCACTGCAGTGATGATTTGTGAGAGTGAGGCCTTGATTCAGCCAAGAACTTAAGTGCCTGCCTCACTCCCCTGTAAAATGCTAATTGATTTCACGGGAATATTCACGATTCAAATCAAACTTAAGTGCTCTGCTGGAGCCTGGCCAGAGCAGGCTGGGCAGTGCAGGGCTGAGCCCACGCTGGCCAAAGCTTTGGAGATGGTCCCATCCAATTTCACAGATCGAAATTCGTGTCTCGGGGAGCCCATCCCACTGAAAATTTATACCTCACTTAGAGCCTCCTCCATTTTGAAAAATCCCCTGCAGGCATTAATGGCTCCCCTGATATTTCCTGGTACACATGAATGCCAATTTCCTCAGTAAAGATGATTTTTGGTGGCATATTTACATCTCCCAGAACTGACCAGTGTAGCCCTCTCAAAGTTTTTCCACTCCAGGAACTTGATGTGCTGTGACTTAACACCTGATTGTAAAGAAACCACATTCCTTGCAATTCTGGTAGGCTGCTGGTTGAATAAAGGCAAACACTAAAGAAAATTTCATATTCCATCTCATAGTCTATTCATTGTCATAACCTTTGGATAGTACTTTGAGAAATTTTTTACAAAACCCTTGAAAATTGTCCATAAATATTAGTATGCTCAGAAAAATACTGCATAACCTTTTAGGGACTCACAGTCATGGCTTTTCAGTGGACTGAGGGAAAATAAAAAAATCACCAGGGGATGAAAATATGGGAACAGTGGTCACATTTCAAAGTGAAGTTACTCACCACAAAGAGATGATGAGAAAAAAATCCTCCAGACCATGACTGATGGTTGGGTCAGTCCTGGAGACCTGGAGCCAGTGAGGAGCCAAGAGAGGTGGAAGTGTCCTGCTGGGCACTTTTCAGCCCAGGGACAGGAATGTCAGACAGAGACATGAAAAAAACTCCTATTTCCATTTTTCCTGGACAAGTCTGTCTCAGCAAGGTCAGGTTGGTAAAAACACTGAGCCTGAACTGAAATCAAAGAGATTTGGCTGTACATACGGAAAAACAAAAGGTCAAAACAAGTCTCTCTTTCCAGCATTGGAGGAAAAATCCTTGGAGACCTGACTGATAACAGATGGTACCTCAATGGATGTTCTTTTAATCAGTTTTATTATTAAACACCTTCAAAAAATGCTCAGCTACCTGCACCTCCCTTTTTTAGAGCCAGGAGGAGACCATTCCATAAATTCCAGTGGTTCCCAAATGAAGTGATCACCCTTACTTGAACGAGCAGTCCAGAGCTCATCAGGGAACAAGTTAAGGCATTTCCCCTCCCTTTCTGCAGCTATAAATGCCCAATCAAACTCTAAATTTTATTGTAATGGTCTCTCTCTCTGCCACTCCAGTTCTATTACAAAAATACCTTTTAAAAAGGGTGCTAACCAGGCTGAAAACAACTTGTGATGAGTTTATTTTGCATGTTGGGAAAATTTCACGTTTCTTTATCAAACAGGTTGTTACGTCTTGCTACTACAAAGTTGGCAATTGTGCCATATTTTGGATATACTGTGAACACATTTTGATTGGGTTCTGGCAGGCTCCCAGTTAAGCTGAATTACAATGAATGCCAACAACACATTACAATTTCTCTCAGTAAACACGAGGCACAGTTCTCAGGCAAGCAGCCATATGCCATGTTCTCACACACTTCTTTTTCAACCCCAAGAGCTGAATTTAGCTGCTGCTTACGAAAGGAAAAAAAAGAAAAAAAAAGAAAAAAAGAAAAAAGACAGTCAATGGATCTCCTCTTATAAGTAAAGAAAAGCTGAATTTGTCTCAGTGTTCAAATTCACTGACAGATAGTCAGAGAAGATTCTGGATGAAAAGGCTCCTGGAGAAAGGTAATTCTATTGCCAGGGGACAGCAGGGATGTGGTGTTGGCTGGAGCACGGGGGTTTGGCTTCCATGGCCATGCACATATTCCAAAGCTGCTGCAAACACCACCAAATCCTTCTGGAGACATCAAGCCTGCCAGTCTGAGGCATGTTTGAGAACATGGAAATTTGTTTTAGAGAGAACTTTATAATTTTAGTTAAAAATGCACAAAGAAAGGCTGGGCTGGGAAGAGGCACAGTCAGAATTCAGAGTTCAGCCCTTGGTAAAGATCTCATTTCTCACAATGAATATTGATGTTGCTAATCTTTTTAAACCTCAGAGAAATGACAGCTCTCTTCTTTGAAGCCTGTCCAACAGAGGAAACACAGTGGGAGAGATAAAATTCACCTAAAAAAATTAAAATAGGAGGGAATATTTTCCAGACTGGAGCACCTTCCACAGGTGCAATCACCCTCCTGCTGGACAGGGTGGTGGTGCTGCTCTCCAGCTCTTGCCTGCACATTCTGATGCACTTTCTTTGCTAGCAAAGCTCAGATCTCATTATAATTCCCTGTTTCACAGGTAGGCAAACTGAACCAAAGAGATGTAAAGCAATTTTCATCGAATCAGCAGGAGAACTGAAAACAGGCCCTGTGTCTGTTCACAGCTTTCATGTATGGGCTTAATTAACTGGGAAAAATTAGAAACTTCCCTAACCAGAAGTGAAAGGGAGCTCACACACTACCTGATCCTCCACCAAAATATTAATGGGCTCTGAGAGAATAAAGGGAAATTTATGACATGCACTTTGCCCTTTGTTTTCAGAAAACAATCTCTCAATATTTGCAATAAGCACTGTTCAAGCCACATTTTCCTCTAGTGCATTTTAGTTTGCAAGTGTTCATAATCAAAATAAATTCCAAGTACTGCAAATGAGACATGGAAAATTACATCCACTTGGTCTACCACATCTTTATCACATTCTTCAAGCCAAAAAATTCAAATTACTCTGTATTATGTATTCACACATTCTGTCGCTCGCTCTTTAACTCCCCTTGTTTTCCCACATATCTCTTGTTCATTTTGCAAATGCTATCTTGTCTTTTTCAGTTTAATCCTCTGTACTCCCATTTCTTTATCTCAGTACCTCTGTTTGGAGAGCGACCCTTCTGTTTCTCCCATTTGCATCCTGCAACCTCAGCTCCAGCTCCTCCTTCCTAACCTGCAATTTGTGGTGCCATTGCTGCTGAGGCTCAGCTGAGGGCACAGTAATGATGCAGGCAAGGTTCAATTTGCAGTCCATCCCTCTGTGCAGTCCACTCCATCCATTTCTAAACAATTTTAATTCCACTCCAAGCATATGCTGTTGCCATTTTTCTCTCCTCCCAAACAGCATCAAAATTCACTCCCTTCACAGGATTTATTACCAGGCTGATAAACCAAAACCATATTTTACTCTGTATTTCTCTAAAATTTAGATGTGCACTAGCACAAGATTTTCCCCAGTCCTTGTTTTTCAATTACTTCAGCCCAAAGGGTTCTCAGAACTTTCCTACAACCTTTCCTCCCACTGCAGTGGGAACCCAGGGTTCTGTGTCTCCACAGCCTCAATCTCTGAGTGGTCCAACTTCCAACTGCAGTAAGAATAAAATCTGAAACACTTCAGAAAGATGTATAACTACAACATCTCATAAATGCACAAAGCTCAACATTGTTTCCATAACTGAAAGCTGTCAAGGACTACACTGTGAGGAATTCTGATTTCTGTCTCATTCCACAGGCAAGGTGGGGATAAGGTGTTCCTGCAGCTGCAGTAGCTCTGAACCATCCACCTGGATGAAAAACAGCACAAATTTTCACCCCCAGCTCCAGTGCAAGTCCTGCCTTTTCAGAAGCACAGACAAGAACGTGGCTGTTGATGTGAAACACCACTCTGCAGTGTCTCAGAGCATCAGAGCTCAGCTGAAAGACTCCTCATTCCAGGGGCATCCTCCAGAAAAAGTCCTGTGATTTCACTCTGCTCACCTCAAGGACACCAACTGCTGAAGATGTGAGCAAGGCCCACTTGGACTTTAAAGTATTTTCTTTGTTTGCTGCTGGATTTGTTCTATACCTTGAACTTAAAGGTAGAAACTGATTAAAAGTTTTCTCAAATTTACACTTGTCTACCAGTTCCATTTTGTGAAGCCTCTCACACACAAATAACTTTCCTCTTTCAGTTCCACTCTCCTTATCCTTTAATTACTCAGTCCTTTCTCATCTTAAGCAGCCTTTGCTTCCCTCTCTCTTGCAAAACATCAAATCTCTCTGGGAATCCACCTCCAAACTCTTTATAGCTCCTCCACCACTTCACCTTCCAAGTCTCATGATGTTATTTTCCCTTTTCCCTGCCTTTTAAAAATTGGCTTCTTTCACATTCCACCCAAACTGCTCCCTTTCATTTCCATAGCCATAGCAGTCAGGGTGTGCTCATGAAACACATTAACAAGAAACTTAAAAGGCTGTATCAATAAAAAAGGCTGAAATATTGTCTGAAGAGATCTGTGTGACTGAGAACTAGACCAGTAGGAAATGAATGAAATACAGAAATACAACAGGCCGTGCCATCTGGGGACTATTAACAGATTACTGCTACTGTGACGAGAGTCATCAGCTCAGGGAAAAAAGATAAAGCATAAAAAGGAGGAGTGGAAAAGGGAAGAACCTGAGAACTCCAAGAGCACTCCTGGCAGTGCTAAAAGGGGCTGGAAGGAACAGAAATACAAAGCTTGTGTGAATTGGGAGATAAATTTTTCATATTTTAATTTATTCATACTAAAATTAATTAAAAATCTGTGGTGATTTCCTCCTTTTCCATTATAAATCTGTCAAAGTTTCCTTCATAATGTTTTATGGCTGCTAAGCAAAACCATTCTGCTCAGTTTTTGCCATGTATAAGTGATTTGAGTCACATCCTACAAGCTGATTATATTAATTATTTTATATTTTGAAAGTCTGTAATGCCATACTAGATTGTCTTTTAACCTTGACCTACAAGGGGTGTTACCTGTCTACATGTTTCACCCCTAATCCAGCTCTTCCTTCCCTAAAAACCACTACACCTAAAGTGGCCAAAACAGAGGGAAAGATTCATCTTCTTCTCCCACCCACTGACACAAAAATTAGCTGCAGACTCATCTTGCCTAATTAATTTTGTAAAAGGATGCAAAATTTCAAATAAGATCTTAAAGGTCACAATCAAATCAGCAGAGCAGCCTTCTCTCAGCACCACTCAGAAAAATTAGTTCCCACTTCCAGGTGTTTTATGCAAGGCATCCTGCTCCATCAGCACTTCTCAGCCCCTCATTTCCCAGAAAAAAAAAATGTAAATCACAAGATTTAGATGATTACATTGAGGGTGCTCTGATTTTCTGCTCAGCTCACTGCAATTCTGATTTCAAGATTTATCACAAATCAGTGGGTTTACATCAAGGAAACTTCCTTGGGAAAAAAACCAAGGAGGAGGAAGAATAGCAGTGATGGCAGAACCTCGAGTGTGAGTGATCAACAGATCTTTCTTTATGACAGACTTACACACAAGGAAAATAATAAAGTGGAGCCGTATATAACAAGTGAGGTATCCCATAGGGACAGTTCTCTTTCCCTGCTACATCTGCTCCTACAAGCTTTCAGAAGAATTATCCTCTGCCTCGTCAGGTTTCGAGTGCCTTAGGAGATATTTAATTCACTGCCACTGAATTTAGCAGCTATGCAGCTACCAGTGTAAGTTGCCAGCATAATTTCTGGGTTAACCAGGCACTTTTTCACATCACATTATATTAATACAGTGTAAAATTGGGTATTGTCACATTTATCAATTTATCAGATTACCAAAGTTATCACATTTTTCTAGCACGCTTGCAGTGCTTGTTATATAACACAGAATGATTTGCTATTAGCTCAGACTTTATTTAACTTCCACGTAAGTTTGTTCAGGCCTGTGAAACTTTATTCACAACCAGTGAGGCTAAAAATATCACAAATGCACTAACAAAGGTAGATCTGAAGGCAAAATGATTTGCACAAAAGGGCAGTTTTTCCATGGAAGGATAAACACACCAAGGTCTCTGTGTGTAAAGAACAGGAATTGGAGGAAGTAAACAATAATTAGAAGGGGTTGTTTTATTGTTGTTGAAAAAAGCTTGGAGCTATGTAAAAGTTATTTCAAAATTTAGTTGTTGTTTTTTTTCAAAAATTCACTGATCCTTAGGTCTTACACAAAAAACAAGCAGTACATAAATTTCTCCCTCCAATGCACACAATTTGCAGCCACGAGGTTACACATTACAATTCCAAACACACAAATACTTCAAGGAGTAAAGGCTGAACACTAGTTTTAGTGTAACACTTAGAACTCCTCCAGCTGGAAGCAGTAAAAGATGGGAAATACAAAATTAAAATTTCAGATTCCTTTTTCAAGGGAAAGAGTCTCCTTTTGCTGTTCTCATGAATGAGGCTGGGGAAAATTAAACCCTTATTTAGTGAATTCTAACAGCATTCAGCTGCAACTAAACTTGGTGTATAAAAATTAAGGGAATCTCACTGAGCTAAGACAAGAATTGACTATCACATCATACTTAGCTGTGAAATACCATCAGCTGATCAAGGACTCACAAATCCCACCAAGAATTCTGATTTAGAAGGCAATGAACCCATTTAGAAAAGCCTGATTGATTCTTCCCAATGTATCATATTTTTTCATGTAAATCTTAATTCTTAACAGCAGTTCCTTCCAAACTTGTCCAGCAGGGAAATCAGATTTATTTCCCCATAATACCTTGGTCACATGATAATCCCTTTTAAAGATTTTTTAAAATTTTTTTTCTCATTTACAGTCCTTTGTCCCTCTGGTATTGAGACAAACAAACAATTATATATCTGTTATCTCACATTGAGGCTTTGTTGCATTTTGTTTGGTTTAGTTTTAGAACTTCTAGAATTACTTCAGTAGAACAGGTTGTCCCAAACTCTTATTGTCCCCCAATTTATTACATCAGCTGGCTGCTGACACTTCCATTGGAGACAATGATCCAGGCACATTTCCTGTATAAAGTATCTTCCTGATCTCCTCCAGCAAGGAGTTATTTGTTTTACATTGTATTTTCAACTCAGCAGACGAGAGACAAATGCTGCTGTGTGTAATATGGTTTAACAAAAGAACGTAAAATGCTCAAATTAGGCAATTATTTGTAAAACAGCCCTGATGAATATTGTGCTTAAACTCAATCAGGTTCTTTTCCCAACATTTTTCCTCTACTGTGTACAGGCTTCAGCTCTCTAATAGATGTAGATATCCAAATATAGAAATGAATCATTAGCAGACAAATTAAACTTCTTATCAGAATGGAACTCTATTGTTAACAGATGAAAAATGTGTGGATCAAATGGCTGCACAAAGAAAATCCAATAAGGGCTCATCTGCACCCCATCAGCTCCTGCCACAGCACTTAATTCACAGTAACTCACTCTCACCAATTATTTCATACCTGCATGGATTTTCCTCCCTCTAAAGTAATTCCAGGGTTCAGCTATGCAACATAATTTCTGAATTAGTGGTTTCCAGGGAATGTGTTAGCAGAGTAATAGGCTGAGGAGAATGAAGGGGGGGAAACAGAAGCTGGGAGCCTTCTTGGAAAACAGCAAGGAAAATACTCGGAAAAGAGTAAGAACCTGAAATGATAGGGAATCAAGAAGAGGCTAAATTTCACATACAGAGGCTGGAGGTTGAGCTTGTCCTGTAATTGTTTGTTCCAGTGGCAGAACAAGGGGGAGGAGGGAGGCAGAGGGTCCAAGCTGAGAGCACATGAGTGTGTTCTCACACATGTGACCTGTCCCAGCTGTTGGAAGGTTTCCAAGTTTTGCCTTAAATACCAAGAGACCTGTGCAGGTCACAGCAATCCCTGGGAAGGAGCAAATCAATCTGCAGGGAACACAGAGAGTAATGACTCTGCTAACAGGGTCCTGCTCTCCAGCAGGAGAAATTGAAAAAAATCTCTTGAAATTTGAGTTTTGCAGCAAGCAAGGAGAGAACCCTGCATTTAAGCAGAAATTCTGCAAACCAAAGCGTTGAGCTTTTCTGCCCTCAGAGGTTTTACAGGAAATATTTTGTAATGTGGGATGTAACAGGACCTGGAAGCTGCAAATTGAAGGGTGAAGGTGGGACACAACTACTGCAAAGAGGCTTCAGGGCTTTGGGAAGTGGTTTCTCTGTGAGCCTGGTTAATACCAGAGAAGGGGAGGTCTGTACAGCTGGGAAAAGCCTCAGAACCCTCAGGTGTTGGAAGCTGCCCTCACTACAGGATCAGGACCATTAAATCTCTGTATAACTTTTTATTTATGTGCCCTGATGTCCCACACAGGCTGCCCAGCTCCTCTGAGCCAGCTCTTGGAGTACTCATGTTCTTCCCTTTTCTGCTCCTCTTTTTTTTGGCTGTATCTTTTTTTCCCTGAGCTGATGACTCTCCTCATAATCTAGCATCTTTATTTACAGGCAGAGGGATGGGGACAGCCCAGCTCCAGATCACAGGCTGGGAGAACTGCAGCAGGTGCTCAGAAAGAAGGAAAAAGAAATCCTGCTCCCCCCCAGCAAGATCATTTCTTCCCTAAAGTAAACAGGGAGGCTAAACAATGCAGGAGGCACCACAACAAAGGGGAACTTTTGAGGGAACAGTCTGCTGCTGCTGTGAACCTGGGATAAGCCTCAAAATGTTGGTTTAAAAAGAAAATGTGTTTCTAAAAGGGAGAAAGCACCTCTTAGCTCTTGACTGGTGCTGAAATGAATGGCAGCACTCTGAAGAAAACATGGATTTGTCAGCTGTAGTCAGCACTTTCCTGCCACGTTGTGATGACTTTAAATGGCTCATCTGGAATATCAGTCATTCTGTAATTCCCAGCCTTTAAACTGAAGCTGCAGGAATGCTACAGCCCCACAGCTTCTTCCTGACTCTGACCTGAGCTTCAGTGGAACCTTTCCTTAGCCTGGCAAAACCTAATTAGGAAAGTGCAAATTCCTGCTGCCATCATTGCCTTCTTTGAAAACAAATATATGGACACAAAAAGAATTTATGATAAAACACTAATAAACATCACTTTGTTGAACCACAGCTGATCTATAAAAGGAATTAACTGAAAAAAATTGAAAGGTAGTCACCACATAGTGGAAAGTAAAATATACAGGCACCAGTGGGTTAATATATACTCTGATAGCATCTAGGAGAGCCCCATAGCCACCACACCAGTATTCAAAGTATTATTAATGTGAGTGAAATCTTCATAGGAAGATTCTCTTTATCTGCCTGTAAAATCCATGGCTTTCTGTGAGGAAAGCACCAAAGGCTCCCATGCTCAGCTTTCCATCACAATCTCCTGTTGGGAACTCCTGGAAGTCAGCCATCCAGGAGTCTGAAAAGGCTTTTGCTTGAGCTTTCTCAGATGGAAAAAAAAAAAATAAAAAATCTGTTTTTTCACGCCTGGTTCACTTCAACCCTGAATTTTCTCATTTTCATGAAAGGCAAAATACATGAGTCAAAAAGCAATGCTTGGCTCAGTAGGAGAGGGAATGAACACCGTCATGTTCAGATCTTTAAAAGGCATGTCCTTCACTTTTACAAATATTTCAAACCAATTTCTGCCATCTGTGATATTATAAAGCACTTACAGCTCCACAGTGTTTTCAATTCAGTGAATTTATTTTCATATTTTCCCAAAAAATTCTCTCCCACATACAGGTCCTGGAGTCCCTGTCTCCAAAAAAAACCCCTCAGCTGAAAACATGGCAGAGCATGAAGGCCACCACTTCTTTGTGTATATTATTTTCATAATGTTATTTTAAGCAAAGTATTTCTTAAAATTACATTTCACAGCTTAAAAATTTACCAGCCAGTAATTGCTTTTAGCAACAGACAGAGAAGCCATTAGGATGATTTCAGTGCTGTAATCAACACACACTCTCAGCCACACAATTCTGTCTGACTCATTCCCTGCACAGACTCTAATTAACTTCCAAAGGAAAGCCAGGGGATTCCTGGTGGAGTAATAATGCTGCGGAGACATTATGCAAAACTTCACCTCTAGGAAATGATCTGGGCTCGTGTGATTGCATCCCAAAAACCTCACAGAAAGCTCTGATTGCATTCCCTTCCCCACCAAATCCATTTATTAACCAGAGCGAGGGGAGAGTTTTTGGGGTTTTTGCTTTTATAATGAAAGCATGTCTGAAAAAAAAAAAAAATCACTGCTGAGGACAGAACCATAGATAAAGCTGGATCCTGTAAGTTTGGAATCCATAAAATGTTTTGTATGGGATTCAGATGTCAAAATAGGAGCTCAGTGACTTCACACTGAGGTTCTGAGGCTCAGCACTGCCAACAGATCCCTCCATGGACAGAGGGGAAAAGAGCCAGGAAATCTTGCTTGACTCACACCACATGATGGAAACAGCATGGCTGGAAAACACAGCTGGAAAATCCAACAGCTTTGATCCCTGGAGAAGTTCTGGGGGTTTTCTCAGTGTATTTTAAATTTATAAAGAAAAATATACTGACCGGACACTGAAATTGATCTTTAAAAGAGAGAAGCAGGCCAAAGAGGGACTAATTTCAGTTATTTGTCCTGGTTTTTTTTCTCTTTTAACCACATAAGAGACCCTGTAATGTCTTCTCCTTTCCCTGTTGGAACTGCATAGGAAATTTAAAGTATTCACACCTTGTCTTCTTCTGCAACTAAGTAAAAATTCTCATTTTCACCTTGCAAGCATCTTTAACCCCAGTTAATTCTTTTCATGCATTATTATAATCTTATCAATCTTTTTTTTTTCGCCATTGCTCCCTTTGAACCAAGTTTTTCTTTATTATTCTTTTCATTATTTCCATCCATTGGCAGGTGATTCATTTTTGACGTGCAATTACCACAATTTCTTTTTGCCCTTCATTAAAAGTTTCAGCAGGTATTAAACATCAGACCACTGCAAATAAAATGGGCAGATTCCAGCAAGAAAGATGAAAACATAAAGGTAAATCATGATGGTGTTAGGACAATTATCCAGCACAGTCTGGATACAGTTTGGTGGGTTTGAACTTCTCAAAGAAGTCTATTATTTAAGTGGCCAAGCCCATTTTGCACATTCAGGACTGAGGGCACACTTGGAGAATGGGGGAAATTTAATACTCTGGGAAAGACTTGAGATGGTCCAGTAAGTTAATCTGAGCCTCAGGATAAAATGTCATGGAGAAAAACTCCACTTGAGCGTAGATAAATATGTAAAAATACACTGACTGAAACAAGGGAGGGATTTTACCTCTGGATGCACCACAGGTGAAGTTGTGCTTAAATTCTACACCCAGTTTAGACTCCTACAACTTTAGGATGTTAAAAAAAAAAAAAAAAAAGAAAAAAATGAATAAAAGTGGTACAGGATTTAGAGGAACATCATTAGTTCATCTCCTCACTTCATTCAGCTTATAAAAAATAAGACTTGAGTGATCCAGCTCCAATTTATTTGTACCTGTTCAAAGAAAGAAAATACCAGGAACTAGGCACTTCCATTTCAGCAGTGAAGGACTGGCTGAAGATTAAAGCCAGACAAAAAGATGGAAATGAGCTGCTTCAGAAAACAAACAAACAACAGAATACTGGAAACCACTCAGCAAATGCTCTTTAACAGAAGTAGCACCCCAGAGAAGGGATGGAAATTCTAGTTCTCAATATTTTCAAATGTATCTCTGGAAAATTCTGCTTTAGTGAAAGAGTATTTTTGGCCCAGTGCTTTGTAAATGGTAGCACAAAAACCTGATCCTCTGCGAATACCCTAACTGGAGTTGTGGTTCCATCACCTCTACAGTTCATAAGGTATTGATCACATTATTTATTATCAATATTTAATATCTAGAAATGTGTACTTAAATGCTATGGCTAGCTGACAGTTTTAGTTCTCACTGCAGACCTGCAAGAAGATCAGGTTGACTGCTGCAAGCCTTAGGAGAAAACTTTTGAAAAGCAAAAGTGGGAAAAACTCAAGGAATATGGAGAATACGTCAGGCATAGAAGAGCCAAACAACTGCTGTGCTTTCACCAGTGCTCTACAGATTCTGATTTTATTTTTACAAGCATCACCTTGCTCAATCAAGAATCCTTTTTTTTTTTTTTTTTTTCCCTTCCCTGACTGGGATTATTCTTGGTTGATCCTAATCTACACTTCCAGGAAAGCTGTTCCATGTAAATAAAATCTGACCTCAAGCTGCAAAGTTCTGAACTGTGCAGAACACAGATCTGAGGTACTTGGGGGTGAATCCTGCAGGAGCTTTAATGTGAAAAAGCAGCTTTCTCTGGCCAGGAAAGGGAGCATTAGAGGGGCTGTGTTAGTGAACTGCATTGATCACTATCCATTCAATTTCCAAATCCCAGAATAGGTATCTGGGCTTTCAGCAAGGTTTCCATACAGGCTCTGGGATTTTGGTGTCCATGTGCTCCCATTTAGCCTCTTTTATAATTAGATGGATAAAGAAGCTGAACAATCTGGCTGCTCTTCAATATCTCTGTGACTTTTGAAGAAAGGATTGGAGGAGGGAAATGCAAAAATAATAACAGAGCAAGATTTTAGAAATTATCATAGTGCTGAAGTGTGTGTGTGTAGTTCAGGTTATCTGAGAATTACAATAATGCTCTCTACATTGCCTTCCAATATAGTCTGGATTTATTCTAAGTCCCTTGGAACATTTTTGTTCTCCCACTTTCAAACAAGAGCAAAATGACAAATAACAGTTTCAAGAATCCAGAACAGCAGAACACAGATTTTTGGGGTGAAGGAGTTGGCTTTGGGATTTGTTTACTTCTTTGTTTCTGGGGTTGGGTTTTTTGTTTTTGGTTTTTTGAATGGAGATTATGATAAATCCAATATTTGCTTAGAGTGATGCAGCTTTAGGGCCCTTTTCCTATCACGTTAGGGCTGGAGCTTGATTTTTAAAGACAGACTGTGACTTGAATTTTCACTTGCTGACACAGCAGAAAATCTTACAGAATTCAGAGTTCTTAAGAGCATGTTGGCTTTGCTGTAATTAGGACTGCAGAAATCAGGCTGACAAGCAGAACCAGGCAAGGCAAGTCACATCTCTGGCAAAAAGAGATTCTATGCAACTTTTTCCCCTTCATCAGCAAAACCACTCAGAGAGGTCTCTGCCCTCCTTGCAGGGTTCCTGACCCATCTGAGCACGCCTGGAACTGTGTTATAAACAGGATTAATGACATGATCCTGCTTCAAATTGACCCAGCAGAAAGAAAAGGAGGGGGAAGAGGCATTTGCAGCAGTGATTCTTCTCACAGCCAACCCTCCATTTGGTTGTTACCACCACAGTCAGGGAAATGGGGACCTATTGAATTGGATTAAACTGAATTTAATTAATCTCTCTTCAATTAGATTTATCTAAGTGTATATTAAACGCTGTGTGTTCATCGAGTGGAAAAATGATAATCTTTGCTCTTCAGCAGAGATTTTCGTGTGAATGCTGAAAATCTCTGCATTAAAGTGAGTAGTAAATATGACAAAAATGGAATATTGCTGCACTCTGGTCCAACAGCTAAACTCTGAGTTTGAATTATGGAACTAATTAGTCAATTGAATTAAATAATACCTATTAAGTTTACTACCTTGTGAAAGCAACTAACTCTTTGTATGTGAGACAGGCATTTACTACTCAAGCTCCTTAATTAAAGCATCAATAACCATAATCTCCACCTGAAATCTCCTCATCTGTGGAAGTCACCCCTATGTCATAACCAAGGAGCAGAAAAACATATAAAAACAAGCAATGGTTCCTTTATGCATGTTGTAATAAAATAAAATTAAAACTAACCCAAATCCAAACTTCATAGGCGGAGATTATTTGAAATAAATCCATAATGTCCAAAAAAGATAAAAAATTGGAGAGAGTGCTCATTTATTACCTTTTAATGAATTCTTTGACCACTCCCAATTATAATTTTAATCTCAAAGTCTCATTGCTGCAGCTTCTCTCTACTCTAATTTCAAATGCATGGACTTGGTGCTAAGGGCATCCATTTTTCACATTTGCCAACAAGATAAAAACGAAACAATGAATAGGAACCCCCCCCCAAACCCCAAAGTACACATCTGCAGGCAGTTTTGTTTGGGATTGAATAGTCTAACATCTTTATTTGCTGTGTTTGGCCCCATTGAGTATATAAGGTAAATTTCCCAGCTAAAACAAGCTCAGAAGGAGGTGAGACTTTCAGAGAGTTTTTTAAACATAATCACAGGTAAAGACTTGAGTTTGATGAATTACCAGCAGAACCAGCAAGCCCAGTTTTAGGGATAGAGTCCAGATGCCTCAGGATCAGCAAAAGATCATTTTGGCCAGTGATGCTCAGCACAGGCTGTGGGGATGTTGGTATTGGGATCCAGACTTCCCAAAGAACGAGGTGAGGGAGGGGCTGGGGTGTCCCAGAGACTTCAGGGGGTTGTGGAGGTGTTTACAGCTGACCTTTCATGGAGCACAGCAATAAATCAGAGCTTCAATCCCTTTCCCTCCATGCACACAAAACCCAAGATTAATCCAAAACACGAGAGCAAAGTTTTACGATAAAACTTCCGTCATGGAACGCAAAATAATAGTGGCAAATACCTGAGAAGGGGAGTAGCCAAGTATTTCACAGAGCAACCAAAATTTACTAAGCACTTTCTTACTACTAACTCTGATAGGAGCCAAAAAAACTTTCCAGGGAGTGCCTTAAGGGAAAAGAAAACCCAAACCAAACACACCCCAACACAGCTCGGGGGTGAAAAGGTCTTCTAGGGCAGGCATAGAGAGCCCAGGGTGAAATGAAATCACTATTTCTCATTAAAGCAACAGTCAGTCTGTTTGGAAACGTGGCATTTTCAACAAAATTTACATTTCCAGAGTTGCTATTTAAAGTATATTCCCTGAAACCTCTGGGTTTCAGTAGCATCAGAGTAGTCACGCATGATCAAAAGAAGGGACCTCGCAAATCCATGTTCAGCTCATTAATTGAAGTCACACTGGCACTGAAGCACATACCAGAGAGAAGTTTCTTTGGACAGAGAAGAAAGTTTAGGAATTTTTAGAATTGTGATACTGAATTATTTTCTGCATTGTTAAGGCTTGTTTCTTCTTTGAGGATAACACATAGACAATTAACATACAGCTGCTTAAACCACAGTGACCAGGAGCTTTTACCCATTTCACACCTCAGAAATTATGGAACAGACTCCTCTGCAGTGGCTTATGCTATGGCAGAAATAGGTAGAATTACAGACATTGAAAAAACTTTTATAACTGAAGGGGTAGAAAATAATCATAAAGAAGAATAATTTATATATTTTTGTATGCATTAAAATGGCTCGTCTCCATCCAGACCCTATAGAAGAACATAGCTCTGATGTGGGAGGCAAAAATAATCTGACATTTTCATTGTTTATCCAAAATATTCCTGAGTTACTTTGTCTTGGTTTGATAGCTGGGAGTATCAAATGTGCCTGAAAGCAATTGAAATAGAAAAATCCAGTGAATATTGCATGCAACTCTTGACACAACATACCTGTTTTCCTCTTTGAAACATCACAAGAACCAAATTCCTGTTTGTGAGCCCAGCTGAGCATCCACAGAAAACAAAACACTTTCCCCAGTGGTCCCAAACTCACTGGCACAGTTTTTATGATCATGCACATGCTGTGCTCTACAGGAACAAAAAAGGACTTTTTAAAAGTATTACTTTAAAAAAAAATTCTGGAACTGCTTTACAAATATCCTCATCAACACCAGAAGCAGCCTTATGCTTAAAAACTAAAATTTCTACAATATCAACCTTTAGGGGATGGTACTCCAAGCTCATAAAAAGCTCTGGTACAGGTGAGCAGCTCCAGCAACCACCAAAACAAAATCACGATTCAAGTTCCCCTAAAAGGAGGCTGCTCGAATTTAACCTCTCAAAAAAGGATATGAGGTAGAGTCAATAATGATAACAAAAGTCTGCACCTGAGAAAGGCCAAGCCTTCATTTCTCTTCCAGCTGAGGCTCCTCCAGCTGATGTGATAGAAGGATTTCATCATTAGCACATCATCTTTGATAATTAAACAGGAATTCAGAAATTATCACCAAACTTTGGATAGAAGTGGGTTCATCAACCTGAGAATCAGTTTCCTGTTCTGGCATTAGCAAGCTCATTATTGACACTTCCTGACTACATTTCCCTGCTCACAGGGATCTAAAACTGGCTCCTGTCATCAGCTGAAATCCTTGTGGCCACATCCCTGGAGCTGACTTCAAACCAGCTTTTAAAAACACACACAAACCCTCCTGAAACCCCCAAAATAACAGTCAATAACTCAGCAGGAAGAGGGAAGAATTTCCTGTATTAAACCCCATCAAGGCTCAGCTCCATGTCTGTGCAAACACAGAAAAGAGCAATATAACCTCTAATGAGGCACTCACTGAATTCCACATCCTGCCCCGAATTTTGGAGGCAAATGTGGCATAAACATAAACACGGAATTCTCCAAAGTATAATTTTTTACAGCTTGTGCATTAAAAATAACGTCCAGCAGAATTCTTCAGCTCTGGAACCAAATGCCAGCAGAATTTGCCAAAACTGCCTGCAGATGTCTGCTGGCCAGGCAGCCCCAACTGAAGGCAGCCCTGAAAAATCCACTCCATGGGACCCCTCTCCTCCTCTGGCTTTGAGGAGATGCCAAAGCTCCCTGCACTGTTGCCATTTTCACTCCTCAATCCCTATTAGCCTTGTAAAAAGCTGTTTCTTCCTCCATTTTTTTAATTAATATTTTAATTAATCTTTTCTTTTTCTTTCTCATCTGATTCCAATTCCCCATGTCTACCTTCATCTGTGTGGATCCCCCAAAACCTCTGGAATAATCAGAATCATTTTCTCGTTTGTGCATTCTAATAAATTTTCCAAGCCCAAAAATTTGAGGACAGTGATGACAGAATTTTCTCCCTTTCAAAAGGAAAACCTGGAGTCAACCTCAGGGGCTTCCTGTCCACAAAACCCTTCCAAAGGGGCCCAATAAATTGTCAATTCTTCTATCAGTGACTACAATTTATGCAGAATTAAATATAAATGCATCCATCACCTAAGGAATGATATTTTTAAAAAGCATTCTCTCCTTTGCAGTTCTCATACTTTGACTGAACCCAAAGGAATGTATGCACTGTGAATGCCCTGCACTGCTCTGCATTAATTCATAATTTAATAATTGAAGTATTTTGTTGTATGGAAATACAACATTGTACTCCCAAAAGATTAAAGAAATTTTCCTTAAATTAATCCATTTTCACAACAATTTTATTCTTCTTTTAGGTCAATTGACACAAAAAAATGTAAATATTTAATGTTTGTATTTTCACAGGGTACTCAATAATTTCCATTGAAGTGGCCAATCATAAAAATGTGCATAGATAAACTTTACATCCTATAATTTTTATTTTAAAATGAAGAGGTGTAGTAAATAAATATACATGTATCTCAAAAAATACAGAGTGAGAATGTTCCTATCCCAACTTCTGTAAAACTTACAATGGCTGATAGGTTTCTTTTCCTTTATTCTGATTTCACATAGTATTCCAGAGCTCAGATAATAATGAAAATTTATGAATCTCTCTTAACTAATAAAATCAGAAAATCTTACTCAGCCCACAATATTTTCAGTGAGCCTGATTTCTGAATTTTAATGCTATAAAAACTTCTTATAAACAGTATTAATTGCAATTTGTTTTTCCTTCAACAACTGGCCAAGTAATTTGCTTTCCTTCATAAAAGAGCAGCTTTCCAAAAATGGCTGGAATTAAAAAAATATGGAGGAATGGAACTATTCTGTTTGATATTCTGCATATCTCAGCAAAATTTTTAATTAATATTTTATATTCTGGATAAATCTGCCCTCAGAAAATGCATTGAAATGGGCAAATATCTGTTCATTCTCCTTCGTAGCCTTTCAGATTGGAGCCAATCTGCAATCATTGGAAACGTGCTTTAAAATTCACATTTTTTTGGTTTGGTTTCAAGCTACTCTAAAGGTAAACTGAAAATTTAGTCAAATAAGCAGCTGAAAGTAAAAAAAAAAACAGGGAAAAGTTATGTTTCATTTAGAATTTCTCTGTAATTATGTCAATAAAAATAGCAACGGGAACAATTGCATAACTCCTCCAAACTCATCCCTTTCCCTTGTTAGTTTAATATATTTAGAGAGAAAATACCATGATCCATGAAAATTGCAGTGAAATTTTGAGTTGACTCTGATTAAAGCTGTTGAAAAGTGAGAAAAAAATAGATTTAAAATGTGCATTTATTCTTGTTTAAGGTCTTGTAACAGAGCTCTGCTTCTCACACACCTCCATTTACAGCAATTTTGTTGTTCCAAAGCCCCTTCAGAGAATACTCGTGCTGGCATCAACACAGAGGGAAAAACTGGAGCATGAATAACTCCTGGAATCACAAAGCCATTAAGGCATCACCACCATCTCCTAACTGGGAGCAAGTTTTAGAGATCTTTCAGGAATATATAGGTCAGCATCTGTCATTCAGAGCCCCCTGACTCAAAGCTCAGCTCGATGTGTTTTATTCCTGGGTTCATGTGATGCTCCTTATTTACCAGGAGGGAATAAATTGGATGTATCTGTTTGTGCAGTAAAACTGGGAAGTTTTACAAAGTGCTAAACTCTGAATGCCAATCACTGGATGAATTAAGTTCTTAATAGTAGAAAAAAAAACCAAACCAAACAAGAAGAAGAAAAGTAGGTTTCCAAATCTAGGTTTGATTCATTTGCTCAGCGTTCACAGAACTTCTTGAATAATTAAAATATTTTTTTGATTGTTAGATACAGCTGCAAAAACATTAAAGGTTAAGCAAATAAAGAGAAACATTGTGATTGTACTGTTCAAATTAATGTTTCATTCCTCGTGAGATACCAAATACCTTCTTTATTCACACCAGCAAGAACTGGAGCAAAATTGCTGCCAGGCCTCTGATCTGGAAATCATTCTTTAGGGCTTAGGCAAAAAGTTCCCAGGGAGGAACTTTCTGGTTATAAAAAGTGGAATTACTCCCCAGAAATCAATCCATAAGGAATGATGTAAAATTAGTTATGGACCACTGTAAGCTAACTGAACTTTCCTCTACTCCACGTGTAGAGAATTTCAGGAATAAAGAAATGAAGGACGCACTCTTAATTCCCCCCATCTGTATGTTCATGACAGGTATTTCTGGGAATGGTTGCCCTGCTGTCTGCAATGCAGCCTTGAAATGAAATAAAATGACTGAGCTTAAAACCTGTCTGGAAGAAGAGAACCAATCTTGTTATCATGGGTTGGTTCACTTTGCTTGCTGTGGATTTGTCTGAAAATATCTCGGATTTGAGTGCCCTGTTCTGCAGTTTTCAGTACAGACACTTCATTTATTTACTTTAGACTGCTTCCTTCCTGAATGCTAAAAGCAACCCCAGAACATTTTAAAAATAACTAAAAAAAAATAAAATGCAAAAGCAATCCCTAATGCCAAGAGTGGTCTTGGAAACACAAAGGTGTTCGTGCTCAGAAGTAGATGTGGTCAACAGTGCTCTTTGTAGTGCTTCAAGAGTTGATTTGTCCATGTGAGCATTACAGTTTGGGCAGCATTTCAGCCTCATTTGCAGGAGTATTTCCCTGAGCAGCACAGGCTCACTTCAGTCAGAGCTCTGCCTTAGGTTGCAGTTGGAAGATTTTCTGCACAGCAAAACCCGGGGATATTTTTGCAGCAATGTTTAATTCCTGTATGACCCTCATTCAGACCCATCACCAGGGACTGTTTGCAGGCCAAAACTGACCAGTTATTTGTTATACACTTCCTCCCATCACAAATATCCCACTAGAAATTCCTGCCAGGAATGCAGGCACGTGCTCCCACACACAAACAGCTTCTGCACTAATGGCTCAATCTCAGCCCTGAGCATGATTTTACCCTGGAAACACTTCTGAGCAGGTTCTCTTCTTGTAAGAGTGCTCACACTTGAGCACTTCCATTTCCCTTTTTTTGGTAGCAGAATAGCAAAAAAAAAAAAAAAATTGCAGAAGGAATGACAGGTAGCTCTGACCAGGATGTAAACTGGGCCAATGTGGTGGCTTCCTCTGACATTCCAAGGCACACAGTGAAATAGCCCCTTTTTCCACACATGAAAATGTAAATCACAGCTCACTTTTCTAGCCTCCACCCTGCACATTTGGACCTTTACTTGTTTGTTTAGAAGTATAATCTTTTTATACCAAAAAAAGATTGCACAAAAAAAAAAAAAAAAAGTGGGTATAAGATTAATATTTCCAAACTGATAGATATGCCCCGGAAGCTCCTATTTAAACACTTTATAATCAGGCCTCTGTTTGATCTCATTTCCCTTTTTTTTTTTTTTTTCCTTCATCCCAAGACTTCTTTCAAGTGTTAGACAAATCTCCTCCAGTCTAACATCAAAACATACTGACAGGAATAAGACTGCAAGGCTGCTGGCTCCTCTCAAGCAATGCCACCCATTGATCCATGAATAAATGTTCCAGCTTCAAGGCACATCTCTGCTGCAGAGTTATTCTCTTTGGAGATTCAAAGAAGAGCTCCTTGTCTGGTGCCCGAAGATCTGAAAACCTGCTGGAGTAACAGGGGGATTGAGGAACTTGTCATGGTGGTTTGCAGCTTTTGGCAGGATTTACCAGCTCGCTCTCTCAGGAAATAGCAGCAGAATTTCAGAGGAATCTCATACCAGATTTAAACACTCTCTTTTTCACATGTATTTGCAGCATTCTGCTGCCAGTTTAATGATTGGTTAAAATAAAAAAAAAACAAGCTTGTTTTCATCCACTATATTTTTATATTAGATGGTAAATTATGAGCATGACCGTAAATGACGAAGGTCTTGCTTTTGAGTTTGTTAACAAATATTTTTAGGGATGTTGTACCAATATTTTACCAAAAAAAAAATATTCCTCAAGCACCATATTGCCTACAAAATGCTGGGAATATTAAAGATGCAATGACGTCTTCCAGAAATTATGCATTTAGAAAACCTTTGAGAAATTCAATAAATACTTTCAGGGATGTGGCTTTGGTTTTGCTGCTACATAATGCACAAAACTGAAAATGTGCAGCTTCAGTCATTTTGCCCCAAAAGTGCCATAGTAGTCTGCTGTCTTGGGCCTTGGTTTAAACCCCACCCCAGGATTAGCTCCTGGAAACCAAGTCCTTTTAAGAACAGCAGTTCAGAGTGTTTTGAATCATCTTCTGGCTCTTAAATATCAAGTAAACTTGTTTTCAATGTCTGTGGCATTCACAGCTTCAAACACTCACTACCACAGATATACAGTCTGGAAAAAGCTAAATGATGGACTCTTTAAGTGGAAATATATATATATAACAAAACATTTGCCTGAAATCTTGTGCCATGATTTTATTTTGGGTCAAGTGCTCCAGTTTGTAAACAAAGCTGAATGAGATGATCTGAAAAAAGGGTGGGGGAGGAAGGAAAATAGCAAATGTAGCTGGACTCCTGACTGAACCTTATCTGAAGAGCTGTGATGAATGCTGCTATAATATATCAAATGCCAGTTAACAATAGTCTGCTGAAAAAGAGCTGGCTTTGGGAGATATTTACTCACGTCATTCTTGGCAAGAACTCAAAGTATGACTCACTCCTGGAACATTTATACTACTGGTTACATTAAAAAGGCATTCAGGTCTGACTATTAGTACCCAACTCACTTTTAAAAATTGTGTTTTTATACACGACCCCCTCTTAAATTGGGATGTTTAAAGTATATTTAATTTCTTTTTAAGGAAAGAAAAGTACTGTTTTGGAAGCAAGAGCCTGTTGGTGAAGCAAAAATGGCAGGGAATGAACCTGACTGAAATTTATCTGAGCTAAACAGTGGGATTGAAATATTGGTTAAACCTAAGCTGCCAATCTGCAGATGGAATCAAAGAAAATGAGGAGCTTTTACTTTCTGCAGAGCTATTTATCACCAAGGCCTAGCTGCAGTGCATATGGATTGTAAGGGACTAGGAAAGGAGTGCAAAATAATGGACTAGTGCTTCCCTCAACAGCTTAAAAGTAATATGGCTTAAACCTGAATATACCTCGTCATTTTTTAGAAAATTATACACACAAAAATTGACAACAAGTGAGAAATTTAAAATGTGGTTTGGCATTTTATTCCATCACATTCTCTTAGGACAGTACATAATTACAGTTATTTGTATGTGATATATGAACAAACAGACACACATCAAACATACTGGGGCTGAATATAGGTATTTTTTTAGTTAATAATACCCAAGGGAGAAATTACAAATCTTCCAGTGAGCTGTTCCTTTTGGCAGAAGGCACATAAAACTGTTGGGAAGAACATTACAGAAGGAAATCAAGGTGTGGATGAGGTCAGAAGTGAGTGTAGGGTTTGTTTTTTGTTTAACAGCCAATTCTTACTCAATCTGTGCTCAATTTTAAAAACTAAACAGGCAAAGGAGGTGAGCGATGACTCTGCTTTTAGCAGCCCCTCACCAATATTTGGAGAACAGCAGCAGCATCTCCCTCACATCTTTGCACAAATCTGTGCTCAGTGTTGCACGCTTGTCCTGCCTGTACCCAGGGGTGTCAGCCAGCTCATCCCAGAGAAACACCCCTGGAATGATGGTGATGCCTTGAGTTCTACCTTCCGTATCTCCCAGTCTCTGCCCTGCACTGGGCTGTGACTCTGAACTCCACACAAAGTGTCAGTGAGCTCTGCTCACAGCTCAGGCACACACAACAATCCTTCCCCAGAACCAAGGACACCACTGCAGCCTCAGCCCCAAAAAGTGCAACCAGCAGAGAACTGAGGAGAGAACCTGGGAGGGTGGGACTGCAGAACCTGGGGCTGCAATGGGACAATGAACCCCAACCTGGAAATGGAGCAGAACTGATCAAAGGGTGAGAATTTGTGACCCAGGGTCCATCTTGGGTGTAGCCCTGGCCAGGCTCTTGTACTGCCCAAAGTGAATCCTTTGAAGATCTTTTAATAAATCCCTGCTTTATTCCCTTAATATTCTCCAGCCTCTGCTGCAGGGAGCCTCTCCAGGCATCAATGGCATTCTGAGCAGGCCCTGTCACTCTGTCAGAGACAGATGGACATGGGCATGGCACAGCCTTACAGAGGTTCATACATTCCCATGGCCCAGGTGTGTTCGTGGCTCAGCCCAGCTCCAGGCTCACATCCCAGCCCCCTCCATGCAGCCATCCATGGCACTGCTATTCCCACTCATTTTGGGCACAGTTTGGGCCCTCACACTTTCGTGCCATTCTTTCTGCTCAGGTATAAATGTGTACATTGATATATGGATGTGTGTATAACAGTACACGTGTATGCACACGTGTGAATTTCCTGAAATTTACTGCCTTGGCCCTGCACCCAGGGATGCTTTGGATGTCCTTAGAGAACATCTCATCCCACCCCCTGCCATGGGGACACCTTCCACTATCCCAGGCTGCTCCATGCCCCATCCAGCCCAGCCTTGGACACTTCCAGGGATGGGGCAGCCACTCTGGGCACCCTGTGCCAGGGCCTCCCCACCCTCACAGGGAAGGATTTCTCCCTGATATTTAATCTAAAAAGGAACATGAAATTAAGACAGAAGGAATTGCCTCTCGAGAGATCCAGTTTCCAAACAGCATTATGTGTTGGAAGTGTACTTGTATTTTCCATATCCTACGCAGAACATTTTAGCACAGCAAAATGCATGGAGCTTGTTCACATGATTAGGTCATTTAGGAATGGAGATCTTGAGGAGAAGCATGCTGAGACTGTAACTATTCAGACTTATATGTTTAAAGTGTCTTCTCTCAACATCATCTTGGTATTTAAGGAAAATTATGTTTTAAATCTACACCAAAAATCCCACTATCAAATACCTCACAGCCATGTGAAAATCAGCAGCAAGTTTTGCTCAAGTGATTTTGTTTATCTTGGAGACCCAGGCAATTAACTAAATGACCAAGTGTGTTATTTAATCAGTGACAAGTGCTGCAGCTCTTGCTAAAAGAGCTGGAGGTGGTAATGAAAACCCGGAATTTTTCAGAACCATCCCCTCACGCCTTTCTCTGTGTATTGGAGATCAAAGAGGCTCTGGAGTCTTTTTCCAAGCAGCTTTCTGGAGGCTGCAGGGAGAAGTGGATCATAATCTTCAGGCTCTTTTCTGCCCTGAACTGTTTCTGTGTGCTCAGGATATTGGATGTTTAAGGCCTGAATACCTGAGCACATTGATGGTATTTTCTGAGAGCAGCTCATTTGACACTGAGTGCTGATTTGACACTGGAAAATGTTTCTTTTGAAAACTCAGTGTTAGGCTGGGACCCATCATGCAACAGAATCATTAAAATATGGTTTAGTGGAGCCAAGCAATTCTGGTAGTATATTTAAAATAGGACTTGCACAGGGACATTTCCTTTCCAAAAGCCTGAGAGAATCAAAGCGGAACTATGTTTGAGAAGAAAGCAAACACCAAATAAACAAATGAGCCTCTAAAATCAGGATTTGTGCAATGTTAGTGTTTGCAACACGCTGGGTGGATTGTATGGACAAATTTATGGGATTTTAATGGCTGATAGGTGAGAACCACTCATCAGTTCATTGGTGCAGAAATGCTGCCAAACTCATGGCACAGACTTCCTTTACTTGGATTTTTAAAATGCTACTTAAAAACTTTGCAGAAAGCAGTGAAGTTCAGCATCATTTTGTCTTCCAAGGAGAGAGACAATTTCATAAATATTGATTTATTCTTCTGTGCAGCACTTCAGAAAGTCGCTGCCACATCATCCATCTGTGCTCTCACTGGCACCTCTCGAGGTCAGAACTGAACAGCTGAAATTCAAAGTTCACATTTCTCTAGCCTGGTAAAAGGGAAATAATCTTCCTCCTAAACAGTAACCTCATTGTTCTTGGGAGGTGTTTTGTGCTGATTTGGCACTGGAAAATGTTTCTTTTGAAAACTGTATTTTGTCAAACAGTATTTATTTTACAGGCTACTTGGCTGTGTTCTAGAATATTTCTGGGTTTCACAGGTAGAAATGACAATGGATTTTAATAAAATTGAACAACTAGCTGTCCCTTACTTTTGTGACATCTTTATGAAACCAAATTGTGCTTTTGTTCTTTTGTCTCAGCTTTGCAAAAAAATTGCATAAATTATCCACATATGCAGGTGAATTTGCATTTCACAGCACTCACATTATTCTCTTCATCCATTGCCTTAAAGACCAAGAGAAACATGGTTGAAGCCAACAAGGTATGAAAGGAAATAACTGACCCATTTATTCCCAGTGAAGTCAGTTGTAAAAAGTTAATTTGAATGACGTAATCATTGGATAAACCATGAGGGTCTGGTGGTGTAAATGCAAAATAAAGGTAGCACAACCTGTGGGACACTTCCCAGGGACACAGCCCTGACCTAGGCACTGCTGGTTTGCCACTCCCCCAGTGTGAGGGTGGCTGCTGAGCCACTGGGATGTGACAGGGCTGCTGAAAGCAATTTTCATGTGTAACCCACTGGATTGGACTGAAAGGAGCTGTGAAAGACAACAAAACATGAACTTTATCTGTCAGCCCAAAGGATCCAGATGAAGTTTGATGGGAGTGTCCTCACAGCATTCCTGCAGAGCCTCTCCCATGGAAATGCCTCTGGAAAGCCAGCCTTGCATCAGGAGAAGGCAGCACAAGGAGTCCTTGCTCTGAGCTGGAGACTGCTCAGAATTCTCTCTCTGGAATCCTCACCTGGAAAGCTGACAAGGACATCAGCACAGACTCCCCCAGCTCCACATCCTCCCTTCCTCTTCTTGTGGGTTTCCACTCCTCCCATGGATATTTCATGTGAAGATTCCAGTTGCCTGGGAGAGCTCTCACTTTTGTGTCAGCATTTCCAGTCATCCCCAGTCTCAGATGAAGGAACCAAAAAGCCATTTTCTGTCCTAGGGACCAGCCCTGTCAGACTTGAAGCTTCCATCAGCAGGACTGGGTACTACCAGTGTTAGGATGGATACTGCAAAGCTTGTGAGGAGCCCTCAAGCCTGAAGATTCATTAGAAGAACAAAACAAATTCCAAGATCATCTAAATGCACTAGGATCTGAGTCCAGAGTTGGATGTGAAGCTCAGAGTGTTTCAGTGGCACATTAAGAGGCAGCAACAGGTGGATTTATCATGTTTCCATCAAGTTTCTTTAACCTCTTTCAAAGGTTATTCATCTTCCCCCACCACATTTCTAGGGTGTGGCTCTTCCTTAACTAGACTGTCAAAAAACCCCAGCTTAAACCCCTGCCATTTAGAGTGTCTAAACTGATCCAGTGAATTTTCAGAGCTGACTTTCCACAGGAGCAGATCCTGAAGATATGCAGCTGCTTGTTGAAACCATAGTCACGGGATCATCGAGGTTGGAAAAGACCTCAAAATCACTGAGTGCTCTGCAGCTGCTGTAAGCCAGGAGGTATTTACATGGATTGTGGATCCCTGAAACACTAATGGGCTTTTTAACACTCTGCCTCCCATTTTAAAGGTTCCACATCAATCAGTGTGCCTGTTGGAAATAGAATATATCCAGATCATTTTTCCTTAGTGAGCGAGCTTTAGTTCTTTGGTTCATTCCTGAGAGTTTGAATTGGGGAAGCTTCTCCAATGTGAAACAGTGGACTGAAAGGCTGGGAGGTCGTTTCAGTAAATTCTGTCCTGACAGAAGTTACCAATCAATGATGGCAGATATTGTCAGCTGCTATTCTGGTTTTATCAAATACAGTTGTCTCTGACTGCCCTCAGTATCAGGTAAATCATTCTTTTCCCTGTTCGAGGCTGAGAACTTAATGCAGCAGTATAAATTTAGGCTTTCACTGTATAACCTTCTGTCTGTTCTTTTCCAGTTGCAAACATGATCCTGTCAGAATCCCCCAGGTGCAGAGCCGAGATTTCACCCCCATGACCTAATCTGGCTTTTTCTGTGCTTCTCCTTCAGTATTTTATTGATTACTGTGTCACTGAGATTCCCACCTGTCACAGTCATTCATTATGCACTGCTTCTCTTTAATTATTCTAAATAATTATTTAATATTCTCCTTTTTCTGGGCAGATGTTACTGGGTTTGCTACCTTCATTTTTCTGGAAAAACGCCAGATACCTCTCTCCTCTGTGGGGTCTTTTTTTTTCCCCTGAAAACACACAGGCTGGATGGTTTGCTTGCTGCTGTGATCTTGATGTGAACTGATTGTCCTTCATTAAGTGCACTGACTTTTGCTTCCAGCTCCAAAGTGAAAGGTGTTCACTTTGTGTGGGATTTGGGCCAGGGGAACCTGAGCTGAAGTTCATGTTTGCTATGTGAGCAAGACCCTGAACTCCACTAAGTTTCAGGAGACTTGTGCATCTAAAAAACATTTCCACCTTTTCTTATCTACAGATGGAAACACCTGTTTGGGTTCTAGGAGCAGAAATGTTTTAAAAAAAACTGTTGGAAGGGCTGTGAGATAAACCCTTTATGGTCATATAATTCCAATATATGCTGTAGCCTGACTGTATTTCCCACTGTCACTGCCACTCACGTGCAAACCCATGAGCTCCTTCTTTGCAGACACTGAATTCTTTGAATTTTGGTACAATAGCAGACCTCTTGGCAGCTGTAGACGCCTGTTATTAAGAGAGATGATTCTCTGAACATTCCTCTATAGAAGGAGAGGGTTTTGAGTGGCTGTGATTTGCATAGCATGTGCTGATGTGCAGTTTGCTGTCCCAGGGAACGATGCTCCTTTGTGTGTGGGAGAACACAGCTGACAGCAACAGCAAAGGCTGCAGCAAAGCCTGAACAGCTCCCACAGCCATGGCAGGAAAAACCCCTTGCTGTTTGGAACAGTAACTCAGCTTCTGGTTGGTTTGGTTTGGTGTTAATCGATTTATGGATATATTTTCACAAAGCTCCTGCTGGCCCCAGTCTGTTCTAGTCACCCATTTTCTGCTGCCACAAGCTTCTCGAGGTGTCTGGGCTCAGGAAACTCTACTCGTTATTTGCTTTCATTTTACAAACAGCTGTGACATTAAAAGACATTCTCTTCGTGCACCTCGTTTTCAAAGACTTTCTGTGCCCTCAGAGCTTAGTTTAGGATTCAATATATTTTTAGAGAGCAATGCTCTCTAATACTAATACTTCCTGCCCACACAAAATGAACTACTGCTTCATCTGCTTCCTGATTTGCTCCCTTTAGACTAACTTGATGTCCTCCAATGATGGAACATCATCATTTGAGCCAAATTGAGCCTCCTCCCACACACAGACATTCCATCACCACAATGTAAATACTTCTATGAAAATATTTGAGGCTGTTATGAACTAAAGGAAGAAATGTTCCTTCTTTATGGATGCAATCAGAAGTTTCCAACATTTGATACTCTCAGTGGTCATTTTGTCCATC
Source organism: Certhia americana (assembly GCA_018697195.1). NCBI lineage: Eukaryota > Metazoa > Chordata > Aves > Passeriformes > Certhiidae > Certhia > Certhia americana. The sequence goes on along the minus strand of CM031880.1, from coordinate 7,131,027 downwards.
AGAGGATCTTTCAGGCAAGATTTTAAGGAAATACAGTCATTTTATTTATTGTATTGTACATTTTATTTAATCCAATTCTCATAATTCTTATGATTTCAAAGGTACTCACAGAAACATGGAAATCAAAGGCAACTGGATGAGACAAATGCATTTTATTCTTCTACAGAACACGGCACCTATGGGGATAAACTAAATGTGACCCTGAGAGCTGTCAAGACAAATTAACTGGTCAAAACCCATTTGAACAAATTCAAATTTAAACTGTGTAATACTAAAAAGAGAGGCTCTCCACTGCCATACTTAACATTTAGACCTACAATATTTAAGGAGCCACACGGACCTTTAATTTATTTTTTTTTTCCCTAAAGGACAAACTTATTTTAAAAATAAACATTAATATCTGAAGCATTACTGAATTCTTGCCAGCAGCCAGAACGAGCTTAAAAAGTCAGGGAAAAAAGGACTTCTTTTGAGATGGAAATCAGCTCAGTAAAAATGATCAGATCTGCCAAACTGGTAATGTGATGAGGGGGAATTTCAGTGGTAAGCAAAACCAGCCCTCATTTTTCAGGCAGATGACCCAAATTTCAAAGGACTGTATTAAATCACAGGTACTCCTTTGGAGTGAAGTCCCGTTGGTCAGAGAGGTAATTCCTCCTGCAAAAAGGCCCAGCCTATATTCTGAAAATTGGCCAAGTCATACTTGTGAAATTCAATGTGAATTGTAGATGCTCCTAATTGAGCCAAATTAATGCAAGAATTAACACCCCAGTGAAGAGGTTGGAGACACTCAGTGGGAGCTACTGACCACAACAGTGCACCAGATGTAGCTGGTGTAAGTAAACAACACTGCTTTCCCAGAAAAGCAAACAACTGGATTATAATTCTGCTGAAGGTTACTTTGAAATCGGGGGATTTTTTCTTCTGGAACTGAAAAATTATGTGGCCAATTGGGAGCTTTTTCTATACAGGAAAAGACATATCTTGAAAACCCATAGACAAAAAGTGCATCCTGTCATTTGTGTTTCTGAAGTGACCTTCCCTGGAGTTGCCATCTATCAAAAGGGGACACCCACAAGTGTCCAAAACCAGCCAGAGACTGCCCTGCTCTTGAGAATTGTGGATTTGAAATCTCCTTTTTCCTGATTCTCAGCACGGACAAGTTATTTTGTAGAGCAGTTGTTCATCTGTGCCTCCCCTCGTGATCCCTCTGCCATTTCTTTCTGCAGCTTCACCCCTTTGCTGCTCGGATTGATTTGTGCCTCTCCCCAGAGCTCAGTGTTCCCACTTTTCTGACACTTATCACAGCAGCCCCTTCTGCAAAGTGCAGGGCCCATTTATAATTTATGTATTTGCCTCTCAGAACAGCCACGGGGTTTTAGTAGGTGCTGTTCTCACTCTGACTTCGTGCCTTGGTCACAGGAAATCCACTTGGACTGGATTTTGGTGTGTTTGTGAAGACCTTTGTGAACTGGTGATTGCAGGAGTTGATTCAGCTTCAGCTGAACTCTGTCTGAATTCAGCTCCTGAACTCAGGATGAGCAAGATGAGGCATTTTAGGAAGAGAACGTGCCCATCAGCCTGCATTTAGGGAGTACTCTGAGATGCTGCTTCCTGTGTTTGAAGCACTCCCTCTTCTGAGACAAAATGTACAGAGGGACGAACCCTTGAAACTCTGTGTAAAATAAACAAATGGTCTTTTGGAATCAAATTAGTTACCATTTTATTCCTTTTTTTTTCTCCCTCTTAATTGCTTAGTTTCATTTTCTCCTGATGGAACACTTAAAATGGAGCTGTTGGTTAGAAATTAAAAAAAAAATGGAGTGAAAATTGTGTAGCTCAGACTGCGTTTAGTGCTCCACATTCTAACTCTGCCTTTTAATTTTGTAACAACCATTAGTGGAAGAGCTGACAAATGGCAGAAACCTGGGGAAAAAAAGTGTCAGAATAATTTCTTGCTCTTCTCTTTCTTTTCCCCTACAAACGAAGTCTGTGAGATTACATCAGCCAGGAAAAAGTAGAATCAAGAGGGAGAGATGTGATAGAAATTCCTATAAAATCTATTCTGTGATTAGAGGTATCATAAAGTGTATGAAGAAACACAGGGGATTGCCTGGAGTTTTCTTTGAACTCAAAGGCATCAACACATGGCAGTGCAGACAGCTGCACTCTTTGTGAAGTGGCAATCTTTTCTGATTTTTATTTATTTATTACAGAAAAAAGGAAAAAAAATCATATGCACTTCTTCAAATGAAAAAGAGACAGGCTGGGTAGTGTGTTTTTACCAAGACACAAAACCAGTGTGTGCTCTAGATTAATGAGCTAATAAAAATCTATAATGCAGGGAGCACCAAGAGAGAAACCAGCAAATTTTACATATTCTGTTAATGTCTAACACTGAGTGGGATTTTGTGTCTCAAAGATCTGTGTGTTGCAGGACGGAAAAGAAACTGAGCACAGCATTTTTACTCTATTAAATTGCAAAAACAAATATTTCTCTGTCTAGGACTGGTCATGAAGAGATAGTTCTCCCATCCATGGGAAATAGGAGAATGGGACAATTGGCAAAGTTCTTAGCAATATAAAGCAACACGGCCCTGAAATCATTCTGGTTTTGGACATCACCCATGGCTTTAGTTCTGGGAGTTCCACACCTGGAATTAATGCACAAGGAGACCATTATTTGGGCTGTCTCAGTGGTGATCAAATACATTGTTCACTGGAAACAGGAAAATCACCTGCTCTCCTCATCCTGAGAGCGAGGTCCCCTGGCTGTGTTTTAGCTCCTGAGTCCCTTCCAAAGGGCACAGAGCCCTCCCACTCTGTCAAATTCCTGTGGCCCGGGAGCTCCAGCTGCTGCTGTGATCCCCAGGTGGCACCCAAGCAAAGAGTATCAGTCTATAATTAATTACCTGTGCAGGTTTCACAGTTCCAGCTTGGGCTTTGTCACAGTGTCAGATTCTCAGTGTACAAAGAGAAGTTTGACTGAGGAAATGCACTGCTCCACTAGAATAATTTCCTGCCTAAAATCCATTCTTGCCTTCTAAAATGGGCTATCAAAAAGGAACACTAAAGAGTTTTGACAAAGCTGATGACAGTCAGAGCTTTTCCAGGGAGTTCTGTGGCGGAAGATTCTTCGTTTTGCTGCAATTCCCCCTTGTGGTGCTTACATTTATTGGCTTAGTGTACTAGAGGAAGGGTTTTCTGGTTGGTTTTGATGTTTGCTTGCTCTTTGCAACCGCAGTTTTTGAGAATGATCAACATTCCGGGCCGGCACTTTCTGCACGGTCTCTTGCAAGAACCCAGCTTTATCCTCCCAAAAGAGTTGGCTGTTCAAACACAATGTTCCAGAATTGTCCATCTGTCTTGTTTGATGTCTTCCTCAGGCTGCTCCTCCTCCTCTCTCCTTCCCGTGCTGATCTCAAGTTGTTTTTTAGGGATAACATCACGTCCACCCCGCAGGATGCTGGGCACATCCAGCGCTTGTGTTATGTAAATGCGGGGGAATCGCTGCTCGGGAGAGGCTGCTACAAAGCAGGTACTGATTTAATGAAAAAGGCACTGATTTAATGAAAAGCACCGAGATTGAAAGGGGTTTGCCGAGCCCGGTGTGCCGGGAATGTTAAGGAGCCCGTTCCCCTCATCCCTGCTGTACTTCCCATTCTCCCTCCCTTTTCCAAGGCAGCCTGGATGTCGGGAACTGCGTGCTAAGGAAAACCTGATCCCAAGCTGGAATCAGTCTGGCAGCAATCAATGCAGAGCTGCTCATCATTTTTATTAAATGACTTGGCTTTTTTCTTTTTTTTTTTTTTTTTTCCCTGCGTCTCTTTTGAGCCCCCTCAGATATCTAGAATAGAGGTAATTTGCAAAACTCCATTTATGCACTTGAAAGGAAAAAACCAAGTTTGCTCTTCCTAAGAGGAACGTACAGGTAATGTATATTTAAATAACAAAAATATATATGTCTGATGCATAGCTCAAGATACAAGTTTAGCTCTTGAAGCAGTGAATTAAATGTGAATTAAAAAAAAATACTAAAACCGTGTAAACCCTATTAAAGGGAGTTTGCTGGAGTCAAGGAATTTCTGCTCCAGTCAGTTTTAGGATTAAAGCCAAGCTGAGCCCACAGGTGTCTGGAGGTTCAAGGGAACAGACAAATGATCTCTGCAAGAGCTCTTTAGGTTCACAGAGCCAGGGCAGGGTTTGGCTCCACGAGCTCACAAATTTGACTTTAACTCTTGCTCAAAAAGATCAAAAAGTGCCTTTGCCATTGGGCTCTTCAGTTCCACCAAACACTGTTGATTTGTTTGGTTATGGAGAGGAAAATGCACGGAATAATCCCATATTTTGGGAGTGCTCCCAGGGATTTGAGTGGCCCATAAAGTGCAGGGGCTGTAGATGTCACCCACGGGTGAACAAGGTGCTTGGAATTATCTGCTAATAAAAAATAAAAGTGGATTTTCCTTGATATTTTATGAGACATTTCCTTTTGTTTCTGGATCAGTTTGGTTTTATAAGCAGTTTGTGGGATCATATCCCTGCTCATCATTGGTTTTCCTAAATAAATCCAGGATCCCAGAACATTCTGGATTGGAAAGGATTTTAAAGCCCACCCAGTGCCACCCCCTGCCATGGGCAGGATCACCTTCCACTAGCCCAGGTTGATCCAAGTGGCCTTGGACACCTCCAGGGATGGGACATCCCAACAAAAATTCCATTGTAACTCCTGGAAAGGAAAATTTTCTAACTTGCTGCATCCCTCAAAATAAATGAAATATCAAAGCTGGGCACGCAATGCTGGAAAAAGTAGTCTGAGTAGTAAAATGTTTCACTCTATTAAAACTTTTTTTGGTACCACACAATACAGGAAATTTAGGTTTTTGTTGAATTTGTTGAGTTCTTAGTCTAGCAGTGTTTCTTCAACATAAGTAAATACACTGAAGTATTTAAATGTTTTTGAATTCCAAGGGATTTGACACTCCCAAGTGTAATTTCAGCCTTTTAAAATTTATAAATATTTTATAAAAATACAGAATATATCACGGTTTAATTACTTTGGATGGAGTTATCCACTCTCTGCAAAGTTTTCTATAATTATCATCCATTTTTATAACAGAAAAATGTTGTTATATTAAGAATGATGATATTGCCACACTTTGATTTTATTTTATTTTTATTTATTTATTTTATTTTACTTTATTTGCGTCTTCCTTGTTTTCTTCACCATCCTTCTCAGCCTCATCCTAATTCAAATCAAGGACCCAATTTGCATGCAATACTTTAATTTCAAGCCTGGTAAGATGACACTGTTAAATATTTGCACTGTGTATTTTTACCAGCAGATTCTTCATCAGCCACATATTTCTGCAGCAGCAAATTTCAGCTAAAGTCAATGGGCACAGATTTCCAACTGCCACATAGAATTTCAGTTTTCTTCCTGACTGACCTGCTTAAAATAATTAGCTTTTTTCCTTATGCTGAGCTGACAGCTACCTGGGAAACAGCAGGTGCTCTCAATGTTAATAATGCTGTGCAGCCCAAGGCCTTTTTCCTTAAATTCTTAGCATAAAGAAGATTGCAGCAAGTCATATTTGTTGAATAAATTGTGAAGATGTTTCAGCTTAACAGAATCAGAGAGGAAATCAAAACACACAAAGCAAGGAACAGAGAATTAATATTGTATTTTCCCAGGGGCTTCGGTTCACCAAGTGCTTGGTTTATGGTGCTGAGATCTGTAAACGATTCCTGGTGAATGCTTGGGTATGAATTAGTGATGAGCTCTGGGATGGGTTTGACTGGATCAGGACACACCCTGCTCATGCTGCAGGTGATAAAGTGCCTGCAGCCAAACAGGGCTCTCTCTGAGCCCCTGGCAGAGGAAAGGGAGCCACTCTCTCAGGTTATCTGGGAGGTTCCTGGATCAAGCCACAGTTGCCACCTTGTTTGGTTTTGGTTATCTGGGAGGTTCCTGGACCAAGAAACGATTATCACCTTGTTTAGTTTTGATTATCTGAGAGGTTCCTGGACCAAGCCACAGTTTTCACCTTGTCTGGTTTTCCCCAGGACCAGGGGCTTCCTGCTGGCCCTTCCTGGCTGTCACAGTGTCACTTGATGCCTTTAAGTTTTAGCTTTTGTATTTTTTAGACGCTGTGCTGTTTTGGTGGGTAGTTTTAGGCTTCATATTAAGTGCTACTGAATTCCCTTCACAGAGTAGAGAGACAAAACAATTCCTTCTCTAGTTTGGGACCAAGGACAACTTTTAGGCCCAAGAAAGTTCTTGGTGAAGTGAGAAGGAAAACCAAGGAGGATGGAGCTTCATAACCTGAAGCTATAACTGGACAATTAACCCCAATGTGCTGATGGAACAGAACTTACAAAAGTGTGAGACCTTGTGATCAGTTGTCCATTTTTGTGCCCATTTTGGGTCACCTTGGGTGTGTCCCAGATGGGCTCTTGTGCTGCCCAGGTGTGCCCAGTGAGGACTTTTAATAAATCCCTGTTTTATCCCTTTGCTCTGGCTGGGCTCTGCTCCAGGCCAGCCTGCAGAAGGCATCACACTCCCCCCCTTACACCTCCTAAGGGTTCACCTGAGCTTGCACCAAACCTTACACCATGTTAAGAGCAGAAATTAGGAAAAAATCCTTGACTGTAGAAGTGTTGAGGCCCTGGCACAAATTGTCCAGAGAAGTTGTGGACTCCCCATTCCTTGTTCAACACCAGGCTGGACAGGGCTTGGAGCATCCTGGGATGCTGGAAGGTGTCCCTGCTCATGGCAGGGGGTGTCACTAGGTGAGCTTTAAGGTCCTTTCCAACCCAAACCATTCCAGGATTCTCTGATCAGAACTTCCTACTGAGTAAATCCATGCGAAGCCTTGGCACTGCAGTGCAATGTGGATCCACAGCATAGATACAATTCAGAAGAGAAGACAATTTACCACTCAAAAATCAGTGCTGCATAAAACATTTTGTGGAAATGAATTTTGAAAGCTGTTTGCTACTTTGAGCATGTCCCAAAGAAGGAAACTCAGGCATTGCACAGTTTTAGAGAGCTGTGAGGTGTAACAGGGACAGGAAGGCACCATTCCAGAGGGAAGCACATGGAGCATTCCAGAAGGCCTCGATTCTACCATTAAAAAGACCTTTTTCCTTGTATTTCTGTAACAATTATCTAATGATTTCCAATCCATATGCTTGTACCAGATGTCTGAACCTTCACAGGCCAAATCATATTTATTCTTTCAGACAAACCACTTCATATTACTTAATAATAATTCTCAGGATCATTATTATCATTCTCATCACTTCAAATCCAAACACAGCAAATATGATGAATAACACGCTTCAATTTTCCCCCTTGATTAATGGCCTCTATGTGTGCACAAAAACACTTCAGTTTGGAAGATGTGATTTCCCTGGTGAAGCCATTGCTAGCCAGATCTTTCCTGGAGAACTTTCCCTGCAGTGTGGAATTCACGGAATTCTGAAGTGCAAGCACACAAAATGAAACTTTCCTGTGCGACAGATGCTAAAGGTATTAATTGGCATTTCTCTGAATTTTGCTCTGTCTTCCTGTCATTATTAAGAATTGCTACTCTTAAAATACTTATGAAATGCCTGCAAAAGGCTTGTGAAATACCTGTAAAACTCAGAACCTTTACTTGGTTTGCACTTCAGCCCCTAGGAACTCTTTCTGTCCCTTTAGCAATCCAAAAAACTCCCTGAACAATGGAACACTGAAGTTTTGCTATATTCCAGAGCCAGAAAAGAGTTAACAGTGTACAATGTAGATAAGGTTGTCATTACTCTTTGACAGTAAATATTGCTTTGTCCCAGGTTACCTGATCTGATAAGGAGCAGAACCTCCCAGCAGCAGGATGCTGATAATGATCCTGCCTTTACCCGGTGCCTCTCATCTCAGCAGCTCTGAACTGGCTTGCAAAAAGCTGCACTCAGACAATGTCATCCTTTCCTGAAATGCAGCACACGCTGGAATGTGGCTGGCCATTAAAACAGGAGTGAACTGCTCGATACAGTGAGAACAGGCAGTGCAGTCCTCCCCTCAGGGTCTGCAGTGGGGAGGAGGCCACAGCTTTTAACATTGTTTTTTCAAAGCATTTTGACTGCTTTCCATCACCCCAGCCTGCTGGAATCTGTTTGGATCGCCATACCACACACTTTGATCAGGGTAAAAATGGAAACACCACCATGATGGCTTGGTTTAGCACAGATTTAGAAAAAATTATCAGTTTCTGAACTGTAAATCCCATAATTACCTTTACATCAGAGTATCCATTTCCACATCCATGTTCTGCAAACCAGTGTCAATGCATCTGTACATAAACAGTGCTTTTCACTTTCATAGCATCACAGAATCCCCAAATGATTTGGGTTGGAAAGGACCTTAAACCCCATCCCATTTCACCCCCTGCCATGTGCAGGGACACCTCCCACTGTCCCAGGTTTCTCCAAGCCCCATCCAACCTGGCTTTGGACACTTCCAGGGATCCAGGGACAGCCACAGCTGCTCTGGGCACCTGTGTTAGGGCTTCACTACCCTCACAACCAGGAAATCCTTCCCAATATCCCATTTAAATCTCCCTTCCTTCAGCTTAAAACCATTCCCCCTGTCCTGGCACTAAATGCATTTGCTTAATTAAAAATTTCAGTTGCATATTCACCTCTGCCTTTTATCAGAAGTCATTGCAGCATTTGTCCATAGCAGACCCAGACTACCATGTCTTTTTTCCATTTCCAGGATTTCTAGGGAGGTTTTGTTTCACCTCCTGTTGGTATCCTCCTATAAGCATTTATTGATTTTTAGAGACAAACCAACAAGTGAAAACACAGGTGTGGGAAACAGGAATTGCAAAGAGGCAAAATGGAAGATAATGGAGGTTGGAAATGAGGCTGGTTTTAACAAACCGTTCTTTAACAAAACTCCTTTTACAAACCCTGCCTCAATAAACCCTGCTTTACCAAACTCTCTTTCACAAACTTTGCTTTACCAAACTCTGCTTCTTTGCTAGTTAGAGTTGGTTCTATCAAGACAACCCTTGGCAGATCACTACAAATTTTAAAATTAAAAAAAAAAGAGACAATACCAGTGCATGACTGCACTGTGATCTAAAGTGTCCCTCCAGAATATTTGCTAATTAAACTGCTTGATCAGTTTTATTACCTTAATCAGTGCAGCCAGCCTGCAGGAGGTACTGACACTCCTGTATCAACGATCCTGCACTCCAAGAGTGGATTTATTTTCAGAGCTGTCCCTCTCTCACCAGACTGACTTTTGGGCCAGGTTTACCTCTGTGTGAGGTTCACTAAAATGAGCTTAACCCCAGCCAGCTTTAGGACACATATTGCAGAAAATTTAAAACCAAATAATGCTCTTCTGGTTGTGTTTTCTGGTGCAAGGGGTACTGACAGTCACTGGGATTGAAAACAACCCAGATCACAGTGCATCCCAACTGAAAATACTACAGAATTCCTAATTCTTCAGGAAGCATCTAAATTAATGCCCCATTCCTAAGATTATTACAGGAGATTAAGGAAGACAACATAAATTATTTTCAAATACACAATTTCCAATACTTTGGAGGCATCCTGTGGATTTATCTCAGCACATGACTGATCATCTAGATATGCAAATCAAGATTATTTGCCAAGAAAACCTTGACTACCTTGACTAGGAAGTGGTAAAATGCCCTTCAGACCAAAATAATATGAAATAATCTTACCTTCAAACTCCTCTGTTCTTCTTGGATGTTTTTTACAAAACTTGATTATTTTTAACTCTCCAAAGAATCACAGTTCCTGTTTCAAACTGTACTTGGCCAATATTTTAGCATATCCACTACATGGTGCTTCTCTTTTCTTTACTGCTGAGAAATTTGTGGATTTTCTCTGCACCAAATCTCAATTATGCAAATTCTGTTATCACTTTGGGAATGCTTATTCATGGAGCTTCATTTCCATGTTTTTGGGGATGGTAACTGGAGTAGAGAAAGACAGTGGCTCCCAAAGAATTAGTGCTGGTTTGATAGTCAAATATAAATTATTCTGGGATATTTTGAACTGCTCCAAATTGATAACAATTATATTATCAGGTATGGATACCTACTTGGGTTAACCACAGGTGCAATTTATATTTTTCTGCTCTTCCCCCACTGTTGGTTATTTCATGATGACAAACAGGGACTGTTCCAGGATGGCTTTGTGTGTTATAAGGTTTAATTTTCTCCTTTTATGTGACAGCCTGCCAGTTTGCAGGCAAGAAAAAATTGAAATATTGTCTATCATTTTCCCCTGGAAAGATGGGATATTAATGAGATTTGAAAGAATAATTCAATGAGAATTTCAGCATCAAATCAAGTATGACATTGGAGGGTGAAAGCAAAGCAAAGAGCACTGGGGTGAGTCCCAGGCTGACATTGCACAGAAGATCTGGATAGTTTTGGTTCACTTGGAATTCCTGCCTGGATCTCCTGACATGGGAGCTGGAGAACTATCAGACTAATAATGGGATATTTAAATCCCTTTGATAAAATGGCAAAGGTTATGAGGAATTAACTCATTCCAAAAGCCAGGATTCCTCATCTACCAGCATCCTTTTATTGTAAAAGTTGATCATAAAAGAAAATGGAAATATGGAAAATGTTTTAAGAAGAAACTCTTTTGTTTTCATATCAGAGGAGACCTTCCTAATGAAGAAACTACAGAATTGCCTTCAGATAAATAAAATGTCGGGGGGGGGGGGACTCACAAAGAGGCATCCACAGTAAATGAGGAATAGAAAACTCCTTTCCACATGCTGAGTGATATTGATGGATCTTGGAATGATTCACAGATTGAATTAAAACACTTTCACTCGAGGATCATTTGAGCAATTTGCTTTCTAGTTAAAGTATTGCCTCATTGCTGATCTGTGAATAATGATTGCTGCTGCTGCTGCCACAAAAGGCACTGATAATTTGGCCTGAGACTTTTCAAATAAACAAGAAATAGTTTATATGATGTCCCACTGTATCTTTCAGCAGGTGATGGCTTCCTTAGCAGACTTCCTAATGCTTTTAAGCCCACTTATGAAGGCCTAGAGAAGGGTTTTCTTCCATTTTTCTGACGAAATTTTAATCTTTTGAACTTACCCATTTTTATCTTTCTTTTCCTACCCTATATGGAAATTTCTGTCTATTGCTCTATTTTATCATTTTTGTTACTCAGATAATTATTTGTTACATTTTTTGATGGATTATTCACTAGCTTCATTCTCCAGAATTTATTTCTACAAGATCAGCATTGCTGAGCTACTGTCTTAAGTGGACCCATTTCTTTTTATGTGACATTCAAGCAGCAAATATTCTAAACTCTGTTAGTTCTGAACTACTCTTACATTACTCTACCTGTTCCCTCCAACCACACTATACAAATGTGAATTTTAAGGGTTTTTCTTTGCTTTGTGCGTCTTTTTCCTCTGTAAACTAAAAAGTTGGGGTTTTTTACAACTAAGGGAATTTCTCAGTGTGGCTTGGCAATGAACAATTGAAATCTCTTGACAATGGGCAATTAAAATCTCTCCTTAATGTTGTTTAATTGAGGGCATTTCCGTGATGAGCTCATCGTTGGTGCTGATCAGTAACAGATGCCTGCAGAGGATTCTCCTGGATTTAGGAATGTACCCACTGCAGCACATTCCTGAGCAGTGTAAGGTCATGGAATCCCAGGCTGGTTTGGTGGGAAGGGACCCTAAAGCCCATCCAGCCCCACCCCTGCCATGGCAGGGACACCTCCCACCATCCCAGGGTGTTCCAAACCCCAGTGTCCAACCTGGCCTTGGACACTTGCAGGGATGGTTCACCCAGAACTTCTCTGGGCAAACTGTGCATCCCTATCCATTGGCAAGGATTTCATGAATAGATATCACTGTTGAACCTCACTCATGTCTGCCAGGGAAGCTGCATTTCATAGTCTGAAAGAGAACTGAGGAGCATCCAGGAAATTCACTGGAGATTTTCACAGAGAATTGGTGAAACAGCAACATTTGCCTTCTTCCAGCTGCCCCTTAAAGCTCCAGGAGCTGTGCTTGGCTTCTTGAGGCCAGTGGGTTTCACCTCCCCTGGGATTTTGGGTGCACTTCACTTCCAAATCACTGCAGTCCTCTCCAAGATACTCAAAGCTAGAAATTTTTCATGTTAAATGAACACATTCCTTCACGATCTACTGCTTATTGTCCATCTCATCATGAAAAGGGCAAGAAAAATGCTGCTGGAGAGAAATGTGAATAAACAGGAAAGAGGCAAAAAGGGAATGGGGGAAGCTGGTGGAGAGAGAGAAGTAAAACATGCTTTAATTCAGGTGAACATTGGCATGTCTGAGCTGTCAGGCTGCCACCCCTGTCTGCCTGCACCCAGAGAGTTTGCCATGTCAAAGAAGCAGATGTGCCAAAGGAATCCTTCCTAGACCTGTAGTAGTTTCAACACACTCATACAAAATACAATTTCTGCTTTAAGAACTCCTGAAATCCCTACAGCTTTCCAAGGCTTTGTTTGATGCTTAGAATGAAAAAGATGGGCATATTTGTAGGGAATAAAGCTGAATGTATTTTGTGAAATTACTGGCTGCTACGTTTTTATTTCCAACATGCCACCTACGTTCGAACTAAAAATGCTCCACAGTCTTTTTATAATTCATCTTTGCTGGAAAAGCAGTTGGTGGAGAATTTGAGTAGGAAAACCCAAACATTGCATTGGCCTTGAATCCTCCTGAGTGCTTCTCTGCAGAGGGTCAGCAAGGATATGTTTTGGGAGCTGTTTGAGTGTTAGTTAATCAGAAATAATTTCATTTTGATTCATCACTAGAGCCCTTCACAAACACAACCCCATAATTTTTTCCTCTCTCTGAATCCTTTAAGAGTAACTCCTGAACCTTCCCTTTCCAGCTCCTGTCCTCACTGCAATGGCATCAGGGAAGAGAAAGTCATATTTACTAAAAAAACCTAAACTGAATTAGTAATGCAAAGCAGCATTTAGAAAGATATCTATAAAATCACTCTGGGTTGAGAGGATGAATGTAGATTATTGCTCAGCAATATTGGATACTACGGTGGTTTCTTCAGTAAAATGCTTCATTTAATATCAGCAGTGTCACTAATTTCAGCAGCAGAGCCACAACCTCCATTTCTCTCAGAGTGGCAGGACAGCAGCTCTGAAAGAATGGCATTAACAAGATAAGCTCTGCCTTTCTTAGCTTTGAAAGCTTTGTAGGTGCTAAAACAATTTTGCAAGAGGACAAACCGCAGTTTACTTTTTGGTTTCCTTTTTTTTCCTTCATTGCAAACAGAAATGCAAGACATTGAACCCATCAGAATGAGAAGTAAAGAGGTTTCTCAGGCAGGGAATTTTTCTTTGCCCAAACATGAAGCTGCCTTGCCATGGCAGATCTGGAACAGAGCTTTGCCTGAGACTCCCCTGCCTAGACAGTGTTTTTTATGCACTAAAATTATATTCATAATGTATTTTTCTGCACAATGTAATGTTTCTCAAACTGCCTTCCAACTGAGGCAGCCAGGAATCCTGTAGCACTGAGATGTTCTGCTCTTTCCCTAGGTAATCCACATTTTACAAACTGGTAACAGTGTCATGCAGAGTTCACAGTGTTATGGCACACGGGCTGATGTCAATCCTGCCAAAAGACGTGAAAATTTAGAAACTGGAATGAATGGGGCAAGAAAGTCTGGGAAGAAACCATGAAAGCATCTTATTGCTGAGCAGGATCCAGTCTCTGCAGCTTCCTGACATACAGCACCTCGTTTAATGTGGTCTGAAAGTGTCATCCACAGGAGCCAATCTTTCCTGAATTTTGCTTTGGAAGATGAAGCACTGAAATAATGGAGAGCTGGAGAAGGTTGAGCTCTTCTGAATTCGCATTACCACTCTGCCCTCCCTGGGATGGTCAGGACCGTGAGAAAGTTGGAGATTTTGCATCATTTCAACACATGGTAAAGGTTACAAGGCACAGCAACGCGTGACACATTGTCTGACTGCTGATATTAAGCTGCAAGACAATAAAGTAAATTTCTTCACATAATGACCTGAAAGATTAGTTATGCTTGATAAATGAGACTTGAGAGGATTTCATTGAGCTCAGACTTTTCTCTGGGAGCAGAATTACATTTCTTAAAAAGGTCTGAAGGTATCTGCTTTATAGATAGGAAAATTTCAGAATACAGTCCTAAATTACCTGATGATAAATACAGACCATTAAATTGCTAAATGTTGCTGAAATCTTTTATAGAGATAGGGCTAATCCAGTCACTTCTCAGAAGATACATAGGCCAGTTTCTAATTGGTCCTCAAAGTGGAGTTAGTGAAGGTGAGGTAATAGTGATAGGGATGCAAAAATACCTCAGCCAAAATAATTTCCATAGAGAATTAGGGATAGATTTGATTTGGGGAGGTCTTTGTACAATATTTAGCTATGGCCCAGCTGGCCATGACCCCAACCACGGCTGCAGTTACAGGGAGGACACAAACTGGAGCCATGGGCTCAGCAAAGTGTTCTGTGGTCCCTCCAGACTGCCAGGGGTGCACAAGCTGAATTAGAAGTGGCAACAGTCAAAGCCTTGAGGGCACTGGTAATCCTGCCAGTCCCCTGAGCTCTGATTCACACCTTCCCCTCTGGGGCAGGGAGGAATGGGCCTTTGGGAGTGTTGGTGAAAGAAAAGCAGGTCTGTGTTTGCTCTGACGATCCCCAGCTCTGCTGCTCGCCTCATGGAATGCAGCAGGAAGACTTCTGAGCTTTAGACATTTAGACATCATCTCCCGTGGATACATTCTCTATTCTGGGAAATAGAAACTGTGAAATATCCAGGAGGAAGACAGAGCTATAATCTCTTTGGGACTTTTCACATTTCAAAGAGGAGGGTGATTCCAATGCAAGAAACCATCCCAAGGTCTTGTCTGAGTTGGTAGAAATCTTGAGAAGACATTAGGTCACTCTGCTGGAGACAGACTGGGCACAGAAACACTTCCAGAGGGATATTGGAGCTCTTCTCAGTTGTTTTCAAAACCTCCTACAAAGGGAATGGCCCAAGCTGCCTGGACAGCTTATTCCAATGGTTCACCGTGCTGAATATTGGGAACCTGCTCCTTGAAACCTGACCTTTAGCATTTACACTGCAAAGCTGTCAGCCCTGAGGTGGGCTCTGCTGACCCCTTAAAAGCAAGCAGTTTACAGCACTCAAGAGCTATTCACAATATTCATTACCAAGAGGCATTAAAGTTTGAATGAGAGAGAAATTGTGAGAGAAATCAGGGAGGAATCGCTCCCACTTCTGGTTCAGTGACTTCCTAGAGACAACTGGAAATGTGGTGCCAGTGGAACACAGGAATCCAAGGGGGAACCACAACAGCAAATTGTTTCAGCTGTACAGTTGGTGAGAGCAGAAGGAAAAGGGTGAAACCCTTACTTTACAGCGTGGAAATTGAACACTAATTCTGCATTTGTGGCTCAGATCTCTCCCAAACCTATTTGTCTGTGTAAAGAACTGAAAAGACGCTATAAAGCTACATTTTTCCAAATAAGGGATGACCTCGGTTATCTACTCCAGTCTCAAATTGCGTCTCGTGGGATTGTGCTCCTGCATTATGGGATTCCGAGGTCGGGAAGGCAGATGAGGGAAGCCAAGCATCACCCAGCTCAGCACCCACAGGGCTGCTTTTGCCGTGGGTCATAACATTCAGCAGCGTGTTTCCAGCACGTTCTGAGATTTGATGAATATGATGTCCTGCAAAGAGAGGAGGCTCCCTGGCTGTGACACATTGCTCCAGCACAGGTAGTGATCTAATGGGAAGCAAAGGAAGAGGGAGAGGGGTTTGCCGGAGCCCGGCGTGATGTGAATGTTAACAAGTCCTCTCACGTCATCAGCTTCCCTGCTCTCCACTCCCTCCCTCCCTGCCTTTCTCTTTTATGAGCCAGCCTG
Organism: Certhia americana; assembly: GCA_018697195.1. Classification (NCBI taxonomy): domain Eukaryota; kingdom Metazoa; phylum Chordata; class Aves; order Passeriformes; family Certhiidae; genus Certhia; species Certhia americana. The sequence continues at coordinate 7,115,051 of CM031880.1, read as the reverse complement.
AAATCAGGGAATTACATGCTAAGGAAAACCCTTCAGCTAAACATATAATTATTCTGCACAGGATCAGTGCAGCACAGTTAATCAGTTTACCAACTGAATTAATTTTTTTTTTTTTTTTAATGTCTACATCTCCTGTTGAGGGTGCAGAAATTCTAGATTTAAAGGGGAAAAAATGGCTCGCAGTTGTGAAATGAGTATCTACAGCAGACCATTTATTAGGAGAGAAACCTCTACTGCAGGCTGTTTTGGCAGACAAACCTGTCAGTCCCCAGGACTTTGAATCACAGACTCTGTGTGCAGTTATTACAGGTACTTAAGGAATAGCTGGTTTCCCATTTTAATTTTCAGCTGTTCAATAACACTGCATTCTCTGAAAGTCACAGCTGTATTTCATTGCATTGTATTTCCTTTCATTTCCTTGGACTGCTTTGAAAAGTGAGTATTTATTTGGACAGAGGTGTCACTTCCCTGTAAATGAGTTCACATTTTAAATGACCTACTTGTAAACTGCTCCCCTTAGGAAGTACAACATCTCCAATGTTCTTGGTTGTAAAAGTACAGAGAATTCCCTTCAGATTTCGCCTCCAATGGAAACACAAATCCTCACCCTTTTGGTAGTTCAGTAAGACATCCTAGCTCCCCTCTGTACCCCAAACTCACAGATTCTGTACAGGACTCCCCTGCTCAGTGCACATTAAAATAGAGGGGTTTGGGTTTAGAGTGTTCACCTGCAAAGTGTCCCTGAGCTTCACGGGGAGCTCCTGCCCCAAAAAGCAACAAAAATCTCCAGGCAAAGCATTCCAGATGCACATCCTGGAGGGCAGTTTGCCATTTACTCACATTAATATGTTAAATCTGATCCAGGAAATACTCACAGTGGTAAGAAACCACTGTGACCCTGAAGGCACTGGGGAGCTTTATGGATAATGTTTGTTTTCCAGTGCGGCCACCATGGGATCTGAGCCAGGCAAAGGTATTTCCTAAAGTGCCTTTGGATACATCCCCAGGAAAACAGGTAAGTTATATAAAAAATGGCTCCATACAGGGGAAACACCCAGAAACCATTTGGAGTTGTTTAAAATTTTGGAAAATTTTGGAAAAAAAAGAATACTGACTAAAAACTGTTGCTAAAAATACCTTCCCAGTTCATGTTGTCAGCTCCTTTGAAACCCTCCCTTTTAACCACAGTACCTTCTGTTGTACCTGCTAAACTTTACAAAATATTTTTGCATAAAGACAGTTTCCTTAACACAAAATATCTGGAGTTAAAACTTCTAGAACCTCTGAGAGCCTCAGGAATCAATTTCTCCAGACTTGCATGGCCTTTTCAGGTTGTCCACACCATCAGATGCAGTTCCCTAATTGAATTCCAGTTGAGTGCGTTCCCGAGAAAGGAACTGTGGATAAATGCAAGATGCCAACTTGTCATTACAATGTTCCTTAAAGCCTACCAATTTTTACTTTTCTGGCAAGTAACATTTCCTAAAGGAAAAGAACAGAAGGGTGTCTCCTCTTGGGGGGGGGCTCAGGCTGCAGCTGCTGCTCTCATTGGATGCTGTAACCAGGACACATTCTGGGGACCTGGGTCTCAAACCATTAACATCACTTTCATGGCTTTTTTCCATCTTCTCTACAATTCTTTGATGCTTCTGGTACTCACTGCTAGCTAGTTTCAAAACATGGGCTTTGCCAACAGATGTTAGAAATAAGTTCTAATGGCTTCAAGGGATACGATAAATGCAAAGTTTTAAAAGCGTGTTGCTATCATTTCCCTGTGAAATATGTTATCATTAACAATCTCCACAAATAAAACTAATTGTCTACATATTTTTAAGCCCCCCAAAGGTATATTACAGCGGCAATATCTGTTTCATTATTAACATGTTGCTATCTACAGTCAAGATATATACTCATTCCTAAAGTGGTAATATTTTGAAAGTGTCTTTAATTTATCTTTTAATGCTGTGAAAGGAGTGACCTTTCAGAGAAACTACCTCATCACTGAAAATCACTGAAAATCATTGCCTGTGCAGACCTTCGACCTCCCTGGCACAGGGATTTAGCAGAGTGACTGTAGCCAACAGAGCTGAGCTACACAACACATGGAAATTACAGGCAAGCAGTGGCCACAGCTGGGTGATTTTTGCGAAGTAAGGCAGTTACAGGTAGTTTTAAACTGTCTGCCATTTGTGTGGGTTAGGTCTTTTCTTTGGCTGCACCTGAACAATGCATCTGCAAAGGTATAGAAAGGAGGCTTGTAATATTAACGTGGGGAAAATGGACAAATGTGCAACTTTGCTGTTTGTGGATATGCAGCTCATGTTAGCAAGGAAAATATGAACATTGTGAATACTTCAGTGTTCATTGCATTGTCTTTATTTATTTAGAGGCACGGCACTGACAATGCTGCCTACTCCAGATATCCCTGTGGAGGGTGCACTGTGCAGTCTGGTATGGAAATCCAACTGTCAGGCAACTCCAGGCATTTAAAAACCTGCTGCTTGTATGACCTTCCCCCACTGCACATCATGGATTACTGCTCCCCAAGATGTAATTAGTTGGTATCAGAAAGGATAAAAAAAGTAGCAGGAAGTATTTTTTAAATTTAGCAACAAGTATTCTACACACTTTGACGCTTAATTTACATTATAATTCAAGTAAAGAGTTGAAATAGCAGAGTGGTTTGTCCACTTTTTAACTCTTTTATGGACTGAGAATGAAGGTGTGCATCAGAAAACTCCTCTGCAAATACATTAGGGTTTGATATCACCTAATGACATTGGAGCCTGGGAATCAATCCTATATGTAAAGGTTTAGGATCCATCCCAATGACCTGCTTAAACCCTCCCATTTACCCCGAGTTCACAAACACCTGAGAAACAAAGTACATACATTCCCCTAGGCACCGTTTGCTTCACAAGACTCTGTGCTTGTAAAAGAATAATTAGCTGATAATGGCAACGTGTCTGATGAGCGCCAAAACAGCCCAATTTCAGCGAAGTGTGGAGAGGTAGCTCAGCAAAATGAGATCAGAGCCATCCTCTTATTAATGAGAATACTTTGAAAGCTTTAAGGGCATTCGAGTGGGCATTCAATTCAACCCTCCCATAAGTTCAGTCATCACATTACAGGAATCATTTCCATGAGTAACCTACACCCCAAATTCGCACCTCTTCTCCTTATATAACAGAGATCCCCCGTGGCAGGAATTATTTGTCTCAAAGACGGACAGCTTCATCAGAAGCACTGTATAACAACACTAATGCATCCCACGGTGGGAATACATTCTCCCCCCACTCCGGAGAAATTTAAACCACTTATCATCAGAACAATCCCTCGCCCTCCCATCCATCCCGGTCTGTTTGCAGCACAGCCGAGCATTGTCAGGCAAAACATGTCACAGCTGACGGCTGTGTTGTGAAACTGCGAATGTGCAGGGAAATCATCATTCCTGTCAAGTTATCCCGGCGAGTTTCCCCGCGGAGCCCTGCTCAGCCCTGCGCCTTCCCAGGGCTGGGAAGCGGACGCGGAGCCTCGGACATGCGGCCGGGCAGCCTGGACAGGGCAGGACACGTCCCTGAAAGAGCCTGGACAGGGCAGGACATGTCCCTGAAGGAGCCTGGACAGGACAGGACCCGTCTCTGAAGGAGCAGGATGCTCAGTCCAGCCCCCGGCTGCCGGTGCTCCTTGTGGTACCCAAAACTACAGCCAAGCGCTGCACAGCCACTGCATCAGATCACCTGATGTGAGCAAACCAGACCTAATCAGGGCAAATTTAAAGCAGCCAAACATCCCGACGTTACCCTGTGCGAGGCATAATGGAGCCGAGAGACACAAACACTTTCTGTCTGCATTGTCCAACAATTGCAGTTGATCCCTGCTCCGTTGTCGGCAGCGATTCCCACAACACGGCACAGCTCGAGCAGCCTCCCCTCAGCCCTGTCTCTAACAACTGTACTGGGCAAAGCAGCACAGGGATGATCAGAACTGAATAAACTCTTCCCAAAACAAAGAATGCGAGAGCACGGATGCAAATTGCCAGGATCCGAAGTACAGACAATACACGGCAAATAAACGATCCTACCTTTCATCCAATCCACTACTTGCTTGGGCGTCCACTTGCTAATAGGTTCCATAACGAGAGCCATCATCAGATCACTTTATCATTCGCACCAAAATCAGGGGAAAAAGGAGAGAAAAATTGTATCAGAGCATGGCTGGGCTACGAGAGCGGTCGGATTTTACAGTGCAGTTCAAAGAGAAGATGATGCTTTGTCCCTCCAGGTTCCTCCTGCACTGATTCAGTAATGTATAAAATTACACTGCTTGATCAGCTCTGGCACCTCCCCCACTGCACACAGCCTGCAACACCCGGAGCACCGAGCCAGGAAATGGTGCAGTACAGACTTACTTACCAAAGCCTCTGCCCGCCGAGCCACCGGCAGGGATAAAACATGGCATTACACACGGAGCGAGCCACGCCGGAGCCGCTCCGCACGCCGCGCTCGGCGGAGCTGCTTTATTCCAACGAGCCCTGGGATCTTCATCAGGGAAAATGTCACTACTGTAACTTGATAGCAGATTGTCTTGGCTTCATTGTGAATATGCTGACTGTCACTCGGCTTAAAGTGAAGATAGAAGCGTCAGGATATCGCCTGGCATCTGGCAAAATGCTGAGCATCTCCATCTTTACAATGCAAAATGTTGCTGGAGTCTTGTACTGTGTAATCACGTAATTCAGAATGTCAAACACGGTATGAAAAGTCTTACCCAAGAAAAAAAACTACTGGGAGAAAACTATTTTTTTTTTTTTCCCACATTCAGAGCCAGGCTATTTCCTCCTTTGAGCTGCTTATTTTGTAGAGAAAGAATGACAGCATCGAGGAGTCAATTTGTACTACCACAGCACTTTAGGACAGACAAGTACAGCAAGTATTTTGACTCTCAGTACTGGGATCATTAGTCAATGTCTCCCTTTCGTTATGAAGGAAAAAAAAGATGTTTAAAATATTCCTACTCCCGAAGTTTACTACCCTCCTGGCAGATGAAGGTGAAACATTTCAATGACATGTGCCAAACAGTACTTTTTGGACCCATTTGTGACTCTCTGCACCTCATGCAGCACAAATTCTGCATCCTGTGGCTGAGAAGGAACTGCTGGCCCCAACCTTTTGCCTGAGATCTGCAGCCACACTATTTTATGCTAAGGGGAGAAATTCAAAGTCCAGAAAAAAAAGCAGAACAAAGCAGTTCCACCTTTCTCTTCAGTGATCTTCCCTTTGTGCCTTTTTCTCCTGTGCTGCTCCAAGTTTCCCCAGCACATCAGGGGAAAAGGATAGTAATGTTCTCATGTCTGCTTCCCCTGGGGCTGGGTTGAAGTCCCCTGGCTGAGATCTGTCCCCTGAACAGAACATGAAATACCAATGGAATGTTTATCACAGAATCCCAGGGTGGTTTGGGTTGGGACCTTAAAGCCCATCCCATTTCACCCCCTGCCATGGGCAGGGACACCTTCCACTTGCTCCAAACCCCATCCAGCCTGGCCTTGGACACGTCCAGGGATCCAGGGGCAGCCACAGCTTCTCTGGGCACCCTGTGCCAGGGCCTGCCAACCTTCACAGGGGAGAATGCCTTCCTAAAATCCAGTCTAAACCTACTCTCTGGCAGTTTATTCTCTACCCTTTCAGGCTCTTTTTTATATAGTCAAGTATGCAGACAGGCAGCTTTCCCCCCACTATAGTTTCTCCAAAGAGCTGGGCCATTCTCAGCTCAGTGATGCACTCTATCCTTTTTTATTTTTCTTTAGCTTTGGGAAATAGTGTGATTAGTATTCTAGGATGTATTTGGAGTGCTCAGAGCACAGATCTTCTTCACAAAAGGATTCACATCAATTGTCCTTCAAGAAGGCTGAACAGCATGTCATCTTCCTCTCCGAGTTTTGGGAGACCACTTTCAGTAGCTTTAGTTCTGTCTAAATAGCTGTTTACAATGGACATAATAATGGCAAAGCTCTCAAAGGCACAATACTTCTCTTTTTAGGCAATAGTGGCTAGAACTGAGAATAAATATTTCTATTAGCTATTGGAAACTATGCGAGTTGTCTGGGGGCTCCTCTTTCTTCAAATTCTTAATTTTTTGAAGTTCAATAGCAGCATGGAAGAATTTGAGATGAGCTATGTTGCATATGAACTTGGTATTTCAACACATTTGCACAAAAAAATCTTAATTCATGATTGTTTGGACTGCTTCCCTAATTCCTGTCATTTGACAGACATTCTGTCAATGCCCCTTTGTCTCACATTTCCTACCCAGGCTTGACTGGGCACTTTTTTTAATATATATTTTGACATATTTTGTGAAAGAGGATGAAGCCTGAATTCAAAGCTCATCAATGTCAATGGGCATAATTCCACCCATTTAAATTGTCCTTGGATGACAAAAGAAGCCTCAAACTATTATTTTGGAATCAAGACTTCCATTTTCACAATGAGAACCTTCTAAATCGTTCATGTCCTGTTATTGAGTCTCTCTCCCCAAAGATAGTTTGCATTTTCATTTATTCCCACTGTTATTCATGGTGCTGGCTCAGGCAGTAACTATAATTTGGCTGGAAGACCCTGGCTGTTAGATAAACTCCTGTGATTTTCCTTAGCACTACCAGTCACTGTGTCCTGGGATTTTACAATTTTCAGGACAACCGTCTACTTTTTTGTTCTACTTCTTGGAATAAAATATTCAAAGCTGTTAAAAAAGCTCCGTTTCTCTCCTTCCTGATGATTTATTCAGGTTCATTCTCCGTTTCAAAGATCAGTGCACATGGCTCTGGTTTGTCACGAATCATTCCAACCCCAGGGAAATGTTCCTTTGAGGACTCCCCTGGGTATGTTCAGTGTGGCAGCCCATGGATGGTTCTACCTGGGGATTTCCTCTGCTTCTTCTTTTGTTGTTTCCAGAAAGATTTATTCCTCATACCCATGGGAATGTCACAGGAACATGGCAAGATCAGGAAAGGAGCCTGTGGCAGCCTGTGGCACTCAGTGATGGATCCAACTGAGCACTAGAAAGGCCAAACGGAGTCCAGACTTTCTGGAAGCACGGTTCAAGTCAGTTCAGAGCACTTTTTGATACAGATTGTCCACTCTGCCTGCTGAGGTCACGACTCTGGAATGAGTAATCATGGAATACATCCCCCTGCACTGAGCTGTCATCCCCACTCCTGGCACTCCTGACCCTCCTCCCTCACCATTCCCATCAGCCATGGGTCACTGCAGTGGGACCAAGTATCTGGAGTCACTAAACAAGGAAATTTTTTCAAAACCAGGCAGAACTGTGTAATCCCTAAAGCTGTGCCATGTGTTTTTCAGCCCGTTTATTCTGCCTAGCTCTATCCCCCAACCTACCTAGCACTGCTTCCTAATGCTGACATAAAAGCAACAATGCATTCCCATGACTGTGTTTTTCTTCCAGGCTGAATGTAGCAAATCAAGAGAAAAAAGATCAAGGAACATCTTTCTCACTATTATTCTATCTAGGTCATGTAAATGAGAAATACTTTCAGACTGAAGTCTGCATAAGCATCAGAGCAAAGTGAGGCATTTGAAAGGGAGAAAGGAAGCAGAGCTTTCACTACGATGCAATGTTGTTGTCAAAGGCCTATATAAAATAATCTGGTAATTCCAGCCCATAATCATCGCTGCTGCCTCTGACAGCAAAGGCCTGAGGCTGAACAGGCTGGTGGAAAGGTTTGGAGTCCCTCCTCCTCCCCAGCAATAATGCTGAGAGTGCTATAGCTTTTGAGCACTGCCTGGTATCTCTGGGATCACTAATTAAACCATCAGTCTCCGTATTTTCATGGTCACTGTGGGAGGCAGTTAAATGTTCTTGTGTATTTCATGGCCAGTGATAACTTTCCAATTAAGGATTATGCTCAAATCTGGTACCATAGTCACTCTAACACTTAGAACAATCATGTATTTCTTGCAGTTTTCATTTGGTAACAATTATTCTCATCTTCTTTGATGAAGAAATAACTTGCATGTTGTGAAATAAGTCCTTTAGGAGAGAGTTAGTTTAATAAAATCTTGACATGGCATTTGATGTCCATTATGGAAAAACAAGAGCATGCAGTTCCAGATTAAATAAGTCATGAATGCCTTGGAAAAGTGGTATGTAATGTTTTAACTTAGGACATTTATAATTTATTTCATTAATGGAAATGTAAGCAAAATCTCCAAGGAAATGATTGTGGAACTCACAGTTTTCATTAAGGCTTTTTACCATGTAACATTCATATGTTATATGGCTGGTTTTTGTGGAAAAGAACATATTCTTAAAAAACAGAATGGAGCTAAATTGTTTGTTTTGATCAGCTCTGTTCTAAGCCAGGTTCTGTCTGATGTTGCCTCCAACCCCTTGAGACATTTGTTGAGAGATGGCAAGAAAAGTGCCACTGGTGAAGTCACATGAGAGCAATAAATGTGCTGGGAAGAACAGAACCCAGCTTAGGTTTGGGATAGGGATTGACAGATTCTCCTATTAAAGGATAAACCTTGGCCTTACTTAACCCTGGCTTTACAACCTGAGGGGCTGGGCTCTGACTTCTCACAGGACAGCCCAGCTCAGGAGAGCTGGGGGAGGCTCCTGTGCTCTGAGCAGCCCCAACAGGGGCTGTAAGGAAATGGTTGGGATCATTCCCTGCTCCCAGAGAGGAGTTCTACAGGATCCATCAGCCTTAACTCCAGATCACAGGATATTCTGAGTTGGAAGGAAGGATCAAGTCCAACCCTTAAGTGAATGGCCCATCCAGGGATTGAATCCACACCCGTGGGGCTCTCAGCTCCAACAAGATGAGCCAGTCTCTTGGGTGGCTCTTGCATTGTTGTGTCCAGAAGCTGTGGCTGCCCTGGACCCCTGGAAGTGTCCCAGGCCGGGTTGGATGGGGTTTGGAGCAGGCTGGGACAGTGGGAGGTGTCCGTGCCTATGGCAGGGGTGGCACTGGATGAGCTCAAAGCTCCCTCCCTCCCCAAACCATTCCAGCACCCTGTGGTTGTGCAGCACAGCCCCAGCTGGTACCGAGCTGCTTTCTCCCGGGGGAGGCCCCAGCCCCGGGGGTCCTCTGTGGAATTCTGCCGGCTGTGACCCCGGTCCCGGAGCCCCGGGATGCTGAGGATGGTGTTCCAACATTCTGGAGTGCCATCTGCTGGCACCGCACCCGCCGGCAGCTCCGCCACCACCGCACCTCCCTTTTAATAAACCCCAATTAATTCATTCATTAATTGCGTTTAATTTTCACTGCTGGCCTTTGCTGTTGTGTCCACTTAAAGTTTTCTTTCCACAGGAACCCACTGTAGTCTTTGATCTTCCATCGCAGGTACTAATATCCCAGTTTTTACATGGAGCCTCATTAGAAATTTTCATTTTTTCATGCTCCATTAGATGATAAAACTGTTTTATTAATGTGTGTTAGTCATAATTTATTATGCTTTACATTAATTGGAAATTAAAACACCCTTAAAAATGGTTTGGAAATCAGAGCTAACATTACAAACATGCAAGAAACATTTGGTTTCTCAGGAATGTAGAGAAATTATTTCATTATCACTTGCTAAAAAATATGCCTTGACATGGCTGAGATGGTTTTGTGCACTGCTTTTTTCTCAGTGTATTTTTGTGTTCGTAAAAGCTCCTACTCTGACCTCTCTTGGGACTGAAATCCTCTATTTAGCCACAGAACATATACATCATGGACAGAGGTACTGCAAACTTCCTTCTGTCTTGCATCACTTTCATCATAACATCACCTTTTTTTTTTTTTTTCAGGAGCTGCCTTTTAGCTGTTGTTACACTTCCTTGACATCAAGAGTAGCTTTTCTATAGAATAGGTTCTCTAGATTACATGGCTCATGGAAAAATTATCATTTTTCACAGCCTTATCCAGAGTTTTAAATGCAATTGAAGTGTATTAATGTCAAAGATAAAACGTAGAAAAATTAACAAAAAAAATATAATTCTTCTCCAAGAGAAATCCATGATTTCACTGAAGACACCATAAAGTTACAACTGGGGTAATTTTTTCTCATAGAAGACAAACTTTGTGTTCTTTGACTGCATGATGAGCAGATGAACACTGAAATATTTTCATATTAAGGGAAAGAGGATCCTCTGTTTTCAGCCTGTTTGTTGCTACCACCAACATGTTCAGAGACTCCCAAAGAGCCCCAAACAAGAGGGAACATTCCCATCTGGGAATCCCTGTGACAACCTTCAAAGCAGAGACACAAGAAACTCCCTGAAGCAGCGCCAGTGGAAGAGGCTCCCATCTTGCCAAGGAAGTTTCCATATGGGGACAGAGCTTCCACCCCAAATAAACTGCATGAGGACACAGATATTTGGGTAAATCTTAACTTTGAGCTGCTGGGAAACACAGAGCACAGGGCCCTCATCTGCTTCATTGATCTCTTCAGTTTGCCATCACCCGTTTGGCAAGCAGGGGAAAACTGCAGACAGATCCTTTGTTGTCACTTTCCTACACAGAATTCCTCCAGGAACAGCTCTAAAGTTCTGCTCAGTTCAGAACTGACTACAGAGAGGAACTAAATTAAGGAGAACAGGGAAATATCTTGCAGCAAGTCTCTTGGAGTCTCATAGGCAGCTTCAGAGGGATCCTGTAGCACTGTGCAGGCAATTCTATGCTCAGAGTGGATTCACTCTTCTAATTCAGTTTTCTGTGACATGGAGCTTACAGTACACAGGCTCAGCATGAGAATTTCTGAGGGCAAAACTGGGCAATCTCTCCCAAAGTAAGTTTCAGCTCAACAGAAATCATCTGTGTGATGCCAAATGTATTACATGTGGATCAATGGCCTTTATTTTGTAGGTATTATGGAGATAAGACTGAATTTTCAGAACTGTCCTTTTTGGCCCTAAAATCGTAGGAATTTTAAAATTTGAGTGCTGCTAACTCCAGCTCCTTTTCTTTGAAGAAAACAAAATATCAGAATATTTATTACTACAATATGTTTCATTTCCTGTCAACATATCCATATTCATTTATATACAATACGATTGGTATTTGCCTTTTCCCTTCCTCTAGTAAATAAATGGAAAATATTTATTTGATAAAGAAGGAATAAATGTTCAGTGTACTTCCTCTGCAAGAAGCACATAACAACTTTTAAGCAATAATCCATCTGCTTCTCACTACATTAGGTAAACAATAATACTTTGGAAAAAACCCAGTAATAATGGAAAACTTCACAACAGTAATAAAACTTCCAAACTATTGATACCAGATTCCTTGTAATTCATTATTTGCTGGCTGGAAAGTTGACTTTTAAGCACAAGTGCCTGTTGATTTTCCTAATGCATTCAGGGAACCAACTGTGAATATTCAGTGATTCTGTGAAACTTGGGCTGTATATTCTGTGTGACATTGCTGGTGTGAAGAAAATACGCAGGAATGTTGGAAATGGAATTGTTTTGCCATTGAGAGACCCTCAGTGTGGTGGGAGAGGAGGGACAAGCTCATGTTCAAGTGTCCAGGAGAGCCTGGGTGCACTCTGAGAAATGGTGTGGAGAACTATTCAGCTGAGAAAAACCACTTTATTCTTTTGTGTTCCATCATTATCTCCTTCTCCACCATCCCACGGCAAAATGTGCCTTGCAGAAATGTTTGAGCATGGGCTTCAATATTAAAAGAGTCATTTTGCCTTGCAGAGATATCTGATGGGTTGACCCAGGATGTGCTGGCACGGGGAATGTCAGATTCATAAAATTGTGACAATTATTATCATGCTGTCTCCATTTTCCCGTATGATTTTTGGTCCAAGCTTGTCTTTCATGCTGCCAAGTGACTGGTGATAGCAAAAGCTTTTCTTCAAGGCATTTTCAAGATGGCTTTTTCTTTATCTTAGCATCTCTGCAAAGCCCTGCTATTATTAGGTCTTTCTAATGCCTTGGTTAAAACCTCAGAGATTATGCTCCTGCTTTATTCTCCAGCAGCCTCTTCATTCTCCATGTTTAGTTAGACTCAATATTTGCTTGGAGGACTGGCTGTGACTACAGAGATATTCCCAGCGTGTGACTGGAGCCAAGTTTTGTGTGGCCTTAATATTGTGAGCAGCAATAGAGATACAAGAATCTGAAAGCTAGAAAGAGAAAATTTGAGTGGGTCATAAACACCTGCCAGACTAAGCTGACATGAAAACATCTGCTGCAGCCTCCACCATGAGCACCTCAGAGAATTTAGTGAATTTATGTGAAGCTCCCTATCCTGTCCTTGCTACATCTGTGAATGATGAAACCTCAGGTCTGAATGCAGAGCTGGACATTTCTGATCCTCTCTGTAGTCACACTGGCATGAGTTAAACACTGATCTGAAAGAAGGATGCAGAATAAAAAGGTCTCTTCCCTTCAGCCTGTCTCTCCAAATTAACTTGATTTGCTGTTTAGAGACCAAGGAGATGATGGTGATGTGTCCTGTCGTGTTTTCCTCTGCATCCCAGCAGCATGCCCTTTGCTCTTAACCAGGAGCTTTGCATCAGCTTTCCTCCTGTAATTAATTTCTCAGGGCTCTTCCCCCGCTCTTTCCATTCCAAACAGCTCTGCTCCCTCTTACATGCAATGGTAGCTTTATTTTGAAAGAGCTTGGCAGGCAAACAACACGATGTTTTCCTTTTGGACAACCTGAAACCATGTTAGATGGTGACAAGACGCGCTCTGATCAAGCCGAGGAAGGCATAAACTAATTGCCAAGAGCTGAGAAGCTCTGTAGCTGTGCTTCAGAGCCAGCTTTCATTTTTCTTTCACTTTCTTGTAGTCACAAATTGCACCAGCTCAGCTCTAAAATAAAGGCCTGCCATCCAGAAACCTTGTTTATAGGAAGGGCTGTCAGAACCCTCAGCCATCTGCGGCTCCTGCTCCCCTTCCTGCTCCCGGCACTCCTTCCTTCCGTCGTGCATCCTGACAGCTCTCTGTCCTCCTGTCCCCTGGGAGGCAAGGACAGGATGTTCTGTAGCCACCAAACACCAGCCACAGCCCTGCCATAAAAATCCGGGGACATTCCCTTGATTTAGGGGTTTTCAACAGCTATTGCAACAGCAGTTCTTTAAACACTCTCTGATATATCCAGGGTATCCTATATACACTGAGTGTTCCCACAGGACCTGTGTCCTTCAAGCCTTCCAGCAGCTACCTTCTTCTTCAGGTCTCCACGAGGAGTCTGTCTTCTCTTTTTCAGCCTCTTCAGAGTGAGAAAAACTTGCATTTTTAGCTCTTCCCCTAGTTGGGCTTGTTTTGCCTGTGAGTATGATTAGAAATGCACATACCAAAATATCTCATCCTAAAACAAGGAGCCAAGACTTTTAACACAGACCCTGACCAAGCCTTGTCCTTGGAGTCTCCTGCATGTCCAGCAGCAATTCCCAAGGTCACTGAGTTTCACCAGTTTTGTTCCTCAAGCTTCTGTTTGTTTCCCAGTTGAATCCAGTCCACCAGCTCCAGGACTCAGTTTTTCTCCCAAGGAAAACCCCTCCTGCAGTTTGAGCTGTTGTGGGTTTATTTTTGCATTCAGTGCAGCAGCAGCAGCAGCAATTTTTGGCTACAAAGCCTCTCTGCAGGTGTTATGGCTGTGAACCAGTGCTGGGAAAAGGTGAGACAGGTGAGAAACCTGTTAAGAACTTGCCCCTTATTTCCTGGCCCTGTGTCTTCTGCCTGGAAGTGCTTGAGGATTTTAGCAACTATTTCAAGTTATAATGTTTAAATAAAAATCAAAGCCATATATTCCAATATTATCTCCCTCTTCCCCATAATTCCTCCAAGGCTCATCTCAGAATAATAACTTTCCATCATGTGAGCTACCCATTTAACATTTTCTTAACTCTTTGGGGAAGGGGCGTAACTGTGCAGCCGTCTTAAATTAATTTGAAAGAGTTAGAAAAAAAATTGGTTCCATTCATCTATCTAAAACTATCCATATTATCTCCATCTATTATTTATAAATTCATTTTGCATTCTAAACTAAACCCCACACCGTTACTTATGTTTAATGCTGCCTGCCCATTTTCCTGATGAAGTGCCACATTTGCTGCATTTCTGCATCACATCATTTTAACAAATGTCTGATTTCTGCAATCATGTATCTTGCTAAGAAAGTTCCTACTCCTTTTGTAGAGCTCACCAGTTTTGCTGTATTGCTGCTCTCTCCCAGTACATCATCATGAAACTTAGCAGGACATTTCTCATATTAATTGAACGTTCTGCCCATATATACAGATATTTATAATCTCCTGGGGGAAAAACTGTTTTAGTGGCTTTTCACAGCACAATTAATTTTCTTATTTTCTACTTTTTCACAGAAAATGTTAGGATTAAAAATAGCTTAGGCTTAAAACTTTGTTGAAGGCTTTTTCCCCTAAAATTATAAGTGACATGTTTTCACACAAGCAAAAATATGTATCATTAGCTGTGAGAAGAGTGACATTAAAAAGAGATTAATTTTTAAATAGATTAATTCATTGCAAAAACCTCCGAACACTGTTTGTTAATAAATCTCTGATGAATTTTTCTGGTAGAACATCATCCTGGTTGGAATTCTAATATTCAGACTAGAATACAAAAGTTAATTATTTTGCTGTTAAATTGGCACCAGAATCAAAACTTTTCAGGAATTGTGACTCACATTTTCCTATCTTTCCAGTTTTGGACTGCTGCTTGCAGACTGTGACCCTGTATATTGAAAGAGCATTTTCAAATTCTACTATTCATCACAAGTGTATATATTGGACACTAAAATCTCCCCCAGGCAAATAAATTTTTTATGCTGAATTTAAACATTCCCCTTTGTACAATTTTAGCTGTACCAAGTTATTAGCTCTAAAATATGACTTGATTTGAATCTCAATTTCCAAACACTTCTTTGCCAGTGCAGCACCTAGAAAGTGATACAAAATCAAGGTGAGCTTTCACATGCATGTGACAGGGAGAGGATTGACATCAGAAAGCAATACAAAATTAAATTTCCATTTCCTGGAACTCAGTTCCTCACCCTTTATGGGCCTGTTGGGTCACTCTTGTGATTAAAAGCCAATCAGGCTTATTCGAATATTCCTTTCCAGTCAGTTGTGCCCCAGAAATTTCAGCTGGATCATATTTCTTAGTTGGCTCAGGAAAATAATATCATTCTGTATTACAAATGATCGTAGCAAAGTTACATTTTTCCATGAAGAATTTTGTTGCCTGGGATAAAAAACCCCTCGGACTCAGAACTTTCCCTCCTCTTCCTACAGACACAAACGTGGGGCTGTGGCAATTGGAAAGAATTCATGTATTAAACCACTTAAACACAGCATAAGGGCCTGCTCTAACTTGGGAAGTGGTTATGTTAATTAGCTCAAATTTGCAAGAATCTGACTCAATAAGAACAACTTGACATTTAGTTTGAAAGGTCTAACTCTTTCTGTAGAGCTCAGACACCAGTACTGCTCGTAAGGTATTCTTTTTTTTTTTTTTTTTCTCCTTTCCCAAATGACGGCCACGAATACAAAAAGTTCATTTGCAAATGTTTACCTCGCATAAACGACTTAACGGGGGGCCTATCAAGGCGGCTGACACAGATCCCGATTAAGTCGAATCCCTGGCAATAGACTGTGCCATGAAGTTGGGCTATTTGCTTTTCTTCAATCCTCCCTGGCTTTAGATGCTTTCAAATCTTCCCTAATCCCCGCTGAAGGGCACAGCTAATTAACCTGGGAATGCTTTCGCAGCATCCCTGACACACCTGCACAACACCAGCGTGCCTGCAGATGCTCCGAGCAGCTCAGCGAGACCTCCAGGTTTGGGGAATGGCACAAAGGCACCTTTCTCGCCCCTTTTCTGAAGCCCTACAAAGGATACAGATCCTTTCCTACTGCAAAGCACCAGAGACGCGCTGCTCGCTGGGCTGGACCTCCCACATCCGACTGAGAATTGTTCATTTCTTTCTTTCCACGTTTCACATTTCCAGAGCACATCCTTGGCGTTCATTGTCCTGTTTCACTGCCCTTCTTTTCCCTCAGCAAACAAAGCGATATCTGGCATCTCCTTTGTCACCCGATTTTCCTGCCGCTGTTGAAATGCTGCTTTGAGCACCGCTCCTCTGAAACTGTACAAGTGACCACAGCTTCGCTCCCCGTTTTTTTTTTTTTTTTAATTCTCACAGTCAGAAATTGATTAGTTAATGGAGCTTAAGCTCCGTGGCTTGCAGCACCCTGCACCCTTTCATTAGCTGGGAATCCGAGATAAACACAGTGATTTAGGGCTGCTGAGCAAATCCATCAGCTCCATAGCATGACAGGTCGCTGCTGCTTTTGCTCTGGCAGCTTTACCGAAATACATTGCTAACAGCTATTTCCCCCCATCAAAAAGCTGGTTTTTTATACGATGTGTTAAGGCACAGTGGAAGCAGATGCTCCCCACGGAGCAGGGTCACAACCAGGACTGAGGTGGCCCAAGGGGGCTGGAAGAGGGTCCTGGAAGGGATTACAGGGCTGGGAGAAGAAAGACCTCAGAAGGACAAGAGAATGTAAGAGTATGTCAGTCTGGGGGCAAAATGAAGCAAAATGTCCATGTGACTGTAAAATATATTATTATTATTTTATAATGAAATATATGAAATACATATTTTTCATTGGAAAATACAGATATCAAAATCAGTTATTGATACTGATGAACGCTGAGGAGTAACGTTAATTAAGGTTTCATAACTGGAAATTCCCTGGGCAGCAACACTTTGATAATGCCAGGAAACTCAAATCCCACAGTCCATCCTTGGTGCACTAAAACATGATAAATGAAGCATTTCTATCATCTCAAATACTGCCTGCTGGAATTCCAGCTGTGTGGGAGTTACCCCTGTGCTCTAACACAAAACATCCAACAACAAGTCAGCCAGGACTAAAAAGGCTTTTGATATGATCCAAGAGATTTGTCCTGAGTTCCTGTGCTGTTAGCTTGCATTTAAAAGGAGACAACTCTATTTGTGCCCCAAATGCTGCTCTAAATGCCTCAGCCCAGAGCTCTGCCTCATGGGGACAGCTGGGTGACAGTGGCAACACCTGCACCTGAGCCAGACTGGGCGTTTTGTCTCACCTCAAAAGAGATTAAAGACATTTCCTGGATTTGGTTGTTCCCGAAGAAGCATCCATCAGGAACCCAAAAGTACAATCACCAGGGATTGGGAAATAACCTTCCCCTCCTCTTACAAGAGCTTCCCTTTAATGTCTCCTCATTCCATTTTATCTGGGCTGAGATTAAGCAAGATTAAATGGAGAGGAAGCAAAACAGGTTGGAAACAATAATGGAGTGCTACCACGAGTAGCACGACTTCATTTAAGGAAATTATTTAAGCAAAAAGTGATTCATACAAAAGCTGTCTTCTTTCATGAAAGAAATAATTTGCATTTAAACATTAAACATTGCATTTAAATTCCTCTGTAGATGAAAGAAAACAAGGTTGCAATAAAAGGGAAAATATTTGGCATCAAACCATCGATACTTCAATTTTATTGTTATCTCAAAGACAAAGATGGAAGATTACTTTGTAAACACATTTCTTAACAGGATAATTCTGTAATGAATGATAGCAGTTTGTGATGAGACTTAAACTTACAAAGTCTTGATGCAAAATGAAAGTAGTGCTGTGGGACTGAACAAAGTAGGATATTTTATCTACAAAAGGCAGTGGCTCCTTCCCAAGGAGGACACCTGCCCTGATCAGGACTCTTCAGGGACTCTCTGCCTTCTCTTGAAACCCCACTTGAGGGGACTGACCCCAAACTGAGGCATGGATCAGCCAGGCAGGGATGGGAATTGTCTCATGGATTTCCCTCCTTGCTGAAATCCATGAACTGGCATTCTTAGCTGCTCTTGTACTTTTGGGAGATCATGTGAGGAGCATGTTTTCAGCCAGACACCCAAAGGGCTCACAGTGGGGTTAATATTGTTTGAGTGGTTCCATGCTGTCCTTTCAGGAAATGCTTGGGGTTCACCTCTGGTGCAAGGATTTCCCTGGAGTCCTTCAGACACTCACTTTTCTTCTTCAACAGGAATGTGGAATTATTGAGGACCATCAGGCGCTTTGCACTGCTATTAATTTTTTCATAAAAAATTGATTCCAAATTTTTTGTCTTCATTTCTGCTTTTGTGGTGCTGTTCCTTTAGAACTAAGCCCACACCATATTTTATTGTATAATATATTTCCCTTACTTTGGCTTCCTGTGACTGGGGAGAAAAATGAGCCTGACTAAATCAAACCAGGTAACAGAAGCAAGGAGAAACACGTGAAGGAACTGCTGGGTGATGGTTATTTTTATTCCCAAGGACTCAGGACAACAACTATGTTTATCCTATTTTTAAAGGAAAAAAAACCCAACACTTCTCAGGCTCTTTCAGCACAGTCAGGGGTAAAAGAGAAAAAATAAGGACCTGGTAATGGGGGATGAGCTTTGGGATAAAGTGTGGACCCACAGGTAGAAAAGAAGGAGCAGAGGAATGTTTGATGTTGGGAGACCTGAGCAAATGGAAAAACCATCTGAACCTCTGGGGAAATACGAGTCAAAGAAAAGAAAGGAGCTGCCTAAACTAATAAAACCTTTGAAGATTCCAACTCAATATTTTCTTGGCTGCTTTTCTAAAAAATCATGGGAAATAAGAATTGCTTGGGCATCACCTTTAGGTGAATCATCTCACCAACTGAATTGGGGCTTCTAGGGGGAAGATAAATTATGAAAGGAGGGGCTGTACAGTTTTTTTTTTTTTTTAATGATGGTTCTTTCCTTGCTTCTTTGCTTCCTCATGCCTGGTTTTGTTTTTATTTTTATTTTAAAATAATTTAACTTTTTCTTTGTACTATAAAGCTCCCCATGCTAGGAATACTAATGGGTGAAAAGTAAATATACAATAATTATCTCACTCTTCTTTTAAATTTTTGGTGTATTGCATTTGCATATGTTCCTCGAGTTCATAATTTTCCCTGCTTGGTGTATGAGAAATTATCAAAGGCTATAGAAATGAAAGGAAACAGCATCCCAGATTTTCTTAAAAATATCCCAATAAGTAAAAAAGTGGAACAAATCCTTAAAATATCTACCCAGCCAGGCTCTTTTCCATTTTTTTCCCATAAGCACCAGCTGCTTTTTCCATACCAGCACAAAGGACATATTTACAGATTCAGTATATGGGAGCTTTGTTTATGCACTGGGTGAGGATTAACAAGTAATTTTAATTAATATGGCAAAACCAAGTTCAAAGAAGACAGAAAATTTGTAAATCTTGTAAGACCACTAATTCTGGCTGGGCTTTTAGATGCAGAAAATGTGTTGCACAGAATTTTCCATATTAACATTTTTCCTAAGGTTTACTCACTGTAATCCTTTCTCCATCACCATTTCGCACGGAACCTCCTGTTTTAATAGATTTTTAATTGCACCCTTGTGCTCCCAGTGTTTAGTGTGTCTTTATAACATTTCTGTAAAATGAGCATCGCTGTTGTCATTTTGGGTGTTCATTGAGCAGAAAACCTCGGGAAGAGCAGGAACCTAAACAAAGAATTTGCTTTTCAGGGCAACTTTTACCCCTGCAAATCCAAAAGAAGGACATACATATTTTGGTGGAAACAACTCAGATTTTGCAAAAATAAATCACTTCAAACTTTCCTTTGTGGCAGAATGAGGAGCCTTGTAGAGACATGAAGCAGTAAATATTACATGTCTTGGCATTAGCAGGGTTTTTGGAATGGTCAGACACATTCTTGGAGTGAAACTGAAGGGACAAAGCCTCAGAACTCCCTGAGGAGCTCCTCAGGAAACTGCTGATCTACTTTTCCAGCAAAATGAAAGGACCAACGTTTTCCTGTGGCCACTCTTGAACCTGAAGTTTAATAAATCTCTTATGAGGGTTGAACTCATCAAAGATTCAGGGTGAACGATAGCAAGAAGTTCCCAAAGGGAGGATGGGCAAGCACCAGATTAACTCTAGGCTTTCCAACATTGGATTCCCCATACATTTTCCCAAGCACAAGTTGGACACTTTGGGGACAAAGGGACAGATTCAATCCAGGTCCCTTTTTGGCAGATGTAATGCAGCCACATGAGTTCATTTGGAGCAGTGTCAGAGCCAAATTACTCGATGGGATGGGGAACTGCAGATACAAAAATTCCAGGTGAAAATGGGCTCTTTTCCACACTCTTTTCACTCCTTCTTGAAAGGCCTCTGCCTTTACAGGTGACCCCAAGGTCTGGCTTAGAGCGACATCCTTTAAAACAAAACCTAAATAATGGTGAGTAAAGCCATCCTGGGAAAGTTCTGTGGAGTGAGGTGGGTTTGGCCCTGTGGCTTCCTCAGTGCTTTCTAGACTCCATAAAAAGCCAGAGGAATGGAAACAGCAGAAATGGAAATTGCTCTCAACTGTGTGACCAAAGCTGTTCAGGTCCCAGCTCCCAAGCCCTTGTCTAGGAATTCTGAGCAATCCCTACAGAGACTTCTGTTACCTGCACGAGAACCCTACAAACTGCTGGGAAAGGGAAAATTCTTGGAACATTTGTGATCCTACAGCTGTGTTCCTCACTGTGGAATCTGCTCCCTGTCACGAGGGAGCGAGGCAGATGTTCCCAGCTGTGCCAGGAAATACCCACACCCAGCCCTGGCCCAGATGCTTTCCCTGCCCGTGGAACCACACCAGGATAAGTCATTAATGGTGAGCCGGGCTAATCAGTTTAATGAGCTCGTACAGAGGAGCTGCAGCACACGGTCTCACTTTGATGCTAATTCCCTCATGGAAGGACTCCTTTCATGTCCCAGGCTACTGTTTAAACCACCAGACCAAACTGCCAGCCCCTGTTAATTTAAATCTGTCATTAATGAAGGAGGAAACATTTGGATCTGGTGGCAGGAGAAGAATATTTGGTTTATTTCATCATGCCATAGTTATTTTTTTTTCCTCAAGGTTTGGCTCCTTGAGAGGCATTACCAGGGAAGGAAATACATAATATGGGATTCTTTCTGGAGCTTGTCACTCCTCTGCTGCAAACAGCACCAGCTTTGTTAACCTGTATGTTCAGCCTCCTCTTCTATTTTGTATAAAACATTACTGTGATCAATACATCTTTTTTGGGGCTGCAAGTCTGCAAACTGGTTTCTTTGACAACTTAAATACACATCTCATGTCTCCTTCAAGAACGAGTCTATGAGTTTTTTGATGAAAAGTATAGAAAAAGCACCTGTGAGCCCATTGTTAGTCAAATTAGGGCCCTTGAAATATTACTTTCTATTATTCACCATTTAAAAGAACTTTAATAAGCTGCATTTTATCAAACACCACTGTATTTTTCAAGGGATTTTAGAGAGATTGTCTCACCATTTTTGTTTCCCAAGCTGCAGATAACGTGAGAAGAAAACATACCAAGGATTCTCAGGAATCGTTCCATAGTTAACTCCAAACCAATAATTTTCTATAAAAGTGGTGGTGCAGAGGTTTTGTCATTGCTGTATTTAATTTTTACAGGGCAAGTGTTGATGGCACACAGAGGAGGGGAACATATCCAGGAGACAAAGCATCACAGCAGAAGATTTAG
Organism: Certhia americana; assembly: GCA_018697195.1. Classification (NCBI taxonomy): domain Eukaryota; kingdom Metazoa; phylum Chordata; class Aves; order Passeriformes; family Certhiidae; genus Certhia; species Certhia americana. The sequence goes on along the minus strand of CM031880.1, from coordinate 7,093,446 downwards.
GGTTTAAATATATGGGCTATTCCTAAAACCCTGCTACTAAATTCAGGACACTAAATTACTACACCATGGAATAATAGAATGGTTTCAGACGGAAAGGATCTTTAAGATCATTTGTTCCCAACTCCCCAAAGGGATGCCAGCACTACTTCAGAAGTCAGTGTTAACATTTTTAAACAACGTAAACAACTTCTAGCAATTTTAAAACAAACATAAACACTGCTTTTCTCCTCCCTGCCTACAGCAGCGATTCTTTTATTTCAGTCCCGCAGAAATATTTACTGTTATTTCTGATTAAAGCATCGCACAAAATTAATTGCCTGTTTAACATTTTAACATCATGACTTTCAGAGGAAACTCTTTGGAACAGGGACATGGCCTGGTTAGAGGATTTGTAACGAACACAGGTCTCAAATCTGATTCTGATTTCTCAGTTCTCCCCCAGCCGAGCCAATAAACAGTGATTTTATGTGATTTCTACCACACAATGCATCAGAATGGGTCAGGAGTGTCCTTCCTGCCCCTTTGCTGAGGAGGTTTTCTTTTGGAAGGGAGATGGAGCAGAAGGAGGGCTGGCACTGATGCACCTGGCTGTACCTGGACACAGGGAGTGCCTGGCTGTGTGGTTTGTGGTGTCACCAGCTCTTGGCCCCGAGGAGGTGTCTGGCACCTTGGGGTACCTGCCCTGCACCGCCCACCTGGAAACACCGCCATTTCCTCCTTTCCCAGACCATCCCGGGAAATAAAAGGTTTATTTCTCGAGTGCCATAATATTGATGCAAATGAAGCCCTGGTCCTTCACGGAGATTTTTAGGTTTCACTGGGCACAACCTCCTGGTGAGCCCAGGCTGCACAAATGCAGCGGGGGTCACAGGGATGGCCACCCACAGAATCACTGCATGGCTGGGGCTGGAAGGGGCCTCTGGAGATCACCCAGTCCACGGCAGGGTCACCTGGAGCAGGTGACACAGGATGGAGCAGGGGTTGGGATGTCTCCAGAGACTCCACACCCTCCCGGGGCTCTGCCACCCTCACGGAAAGAAGTCCTTCCACGTGTTGAGGATGCACTCCTTGCGCTGGAGTTTATGAGCACTGCTCCTTGTCCTGTCCCTGGACAGAGCCTGGCACCACCCTCTTGGAGACGGATTGCGGACTCCTTCCCTCTCTCTCTGCCCCCGAAATCTCAGGGATGGCTTTCCAGGAGCACTGCCAGGGGCGGTGCGGGGCTCGGGGGGGGCGGTGCGGTGCTCGGGGGCGGTGCGGGGTTGCGGGCTCGGTGCGGGGCCGGCGCTGTGGCCGCCCGGTGCCCTGAGGGTGCCGGCGCTCCGGTGCGCGCCCCCCCGGCGGGCGGCGGGGGCGGGCGCCGTCCGGGCCGCGCTGATCGCAGCGCGCCATTGGCCGCTGTCTGCGCGCACGTCACGATCATGATGAGAATTAATGATCGGGGCCGCTGATTTCATTGTGTGACGCCGGGACCGACCCAGCCGAGCCCGGCCGAGCCCGGAGCCCCCGCGCCGGCCCCGCGCTACACGGTAAGCGCGGGGGAGCCCCCCCCCCGGGGCGGGGTGCGCGGCGGGGCCGCCGGGCGGGAGGGGCGCGGCGGGAGGGGAGGAGGAGGAGGAGGAAGATGATGGTGCTGATGATGGTGATGATATTGTTTGAATGATGCCGGGCGATGCTCCCCCCCCCCCCCTCGCTCCCCGGGCCCGGCGGTGTGGTGTGGTCGGGGGAGGCCCGCACGGGCTTCGCCGCGCGGCCCCGCCCGGCGCGGCCCCGAGCGGGAGGGGGGGGCGGTTCAGCGCCTGGGCACAGTCGCCGGAGCCGCCGGGGAACTGCGCGTGCGCGCGCAGCCGCTCCGCGCGCGCTTGGGGGGTGGCGGGGTCTCGTCGCGCGCCTGCTCGCGCGCCGGAGGCCGCTCTGCGCGTGCGCGCGGGCCTCGGCAGCGGGCCCCTCAGCCGCGGGGTGCCTCAGGCACGGGCGACGGTGAAAGATGCCGTCCACGTGAACATCCCGGGAACATCCCGGGGATCACCAGCACGGCCTGTCACCGAACACCGCCCGCACTCAAAGTGCCACGTCCGGCCTTTGCCGTTAAATACCTTAAGGGGATTGGGGGGCTCCACCACCTCCCTGGGCAGGAAGCCTTTCCAATGGTCTGTGATCAGTCCTTTCTGTTGGAGAAATGGTTTATAATGTCGATCCTAAACGTCCGCCCTGTCAGCGCTTTTTCACCTCATATCCCCAGGACCTCAGTCACAGAATCGCAGAATCGTCAGGTTGGTAAGACCTCTGAGAGCACTGATAGCAGTCTGTGCCCAATCCGCGACCGTGTCACGTCTCAGCCCAGATCACTGAGATTGCCAGTGTCCGGCGCTTCGCCTTGACACACAGGGAATGGGCTATCCACCACTGCGTGCACCTGGGCCAGCCCCTTCCAATGTCTACCACCCGGTTCCGAATGAAGAATTTCTTCCTGATGTCTAACATTACACAACCTTGTCAAACCTTAGACTGTGGGTCAACGGTTGCCACATGAGCCGCTTCGTGCCCACAGTCCTCGAGTTTGCCTTGAAATTGGCATCGGGTGGAAGAAGATGAACTTTAATGTCCCCTTCCCAACGACAAGCCCTTCTCGTGGTTCCATTTGTGTCAGCCTGCTGGTGGTTGCCAATGTATCGTCCCATGGTGTTTGACGACGGGGCCAGTTGCTGCCGACGATTATTCATCCCTCAGTGTTTTAGGGATGAATTTGGTTTCCTTTAAGTGCCTGTGGCTGTATCTGGAGGTCTCAGCCCCGCTGGAGTGCTTTGTGTGGCACTCGCCTGGCCCCGAGCTAGGTTCCCAACAAGCCTCCTGCCGCTCTTAGCCTGGGGTTTCTCCTTTTTTTGTTAATAAAATTCACAGAACTCCCTAAGTAGGGCTGTGTCCTCCCTCTGTAAGATCCTGATAGCAGCTCACATATTGCAGAAGTAACATTGCATTTAAAATGTTTCTTCCTTTTTTCAAGACGTAGGTTCTTACCAAATACGTCACATTGGCTTTATTTTTTAAAAACACGTGCTTGTCCATGCTGCAGTCAGGAGTCCGTCTATTGCATCAATAAGCAGGATGGATGCATAACCGTGCAGTGTTGTGGGCATTGGGATTAGTTATGTTCATTAAGTTACTGTGAGGGCTAGTACTTAATTGAGTCCCTAATAATGGCTGCATTTTTATGGTTAGGTAGCCTGTACTACAAGTCCTACCAACCACCGTACTTAGTGGAGCAGTGGAGGCAATTATGCTAGCGAGTATCGGATTTTAGAAGAGTATTTTACAAAGCTGGTCTGTACATTACACCACGCCAACCATAATCTCCTTCATCTCTGCACTTGCAGTGATGGTTTGGAGTAACCTTGTGTGTTGGCGCTGTGTATGAGAAGATGCACCATACCTACAAATTCGAGATTATTAAAGGTTTTTGCTTGATGTGTGTCCAGTGTCTCCATGCTGCATGTAAGTTAGGGATTGTTGGTAGGTTGATTGTATTTCATATTCCATTTGAGATGTGCAAAACATAGGTGAGGTTTTGGCGCCTCGTGTTGGAAAGGGGGACCGAGAATGATTTCCCTGCACAGTTTCTAAAGCTGGAGGAATTGTCACTACTGTGCAGTCTGGTTTTATTATGTCTAGTGTGTTAGTTTTCTTACATAAGTTTCCAGCATTTTAGTCTCAGATATTAATATTGGCACTACTCTTGTTATTTTATTCCACTGGAGATCTGTGGAGGGAACAAAGAAAAATCACATTAACTTGGGAGTGTGCGGATTTTCTTGTTGTAATCTCTTATCAGCTGGAGACACTATCCGACATAAATAGTCTTATGGTAAGGTGACTTGTTTTTCTAGGCAAATGCCTTTTTGGAGCTGTTGAAACGAAGACAAACCTCTCAAAGAAAACTGATGTTCCCTTTTATACACCCTGGGTTAATAACTGACAGTTTTAGACTTGTTAATATTGAAATATTTTTATACGTAGGTTACTTGCGCTGGATGACATGTGTAAGCTGAGTTCATTGATTTATTTATTTTAAATCGCAGACTAGTTTCTGCTTGAAGGTGAGCACATATTAACGGGTTGTGTTCCTATTGTGTTCAAATGAATTGTAGTATGTAAGTATAAGATTCACCTTGTAAATGCTTACTGATTCGGCAATCCAAACTTTAAGGAGTTTTGGAGACTTAAGATTGCATACTGCTGTACAGTGTAGGTGCAGAATTTTATGTTTCCTTCTTATGCTGCTGCCTTATTTTTCTTTGTTTTTCCCCCATAGATCTCGTCAAGTAGATTGCGGAACACAGCTACGTTAACTCCATGCAATTATTTGATTACATTAGTTTTTCCCCATCATTCCTTATAGCAGGTTCGTATGTCTTTTGTGGCCTCCTGACATCAAGATGTTTCCATTAGTATTCGCTTAATAGGAATGACCCTGCGTCACCTTTCTCCCTTGGGAGATTCCTGGAGTTTTGGAATGCTGCTGAAAGTACCTGTGGTGGAAGGCTGTTTTTGCAGCACAGAACACGGTATCATGGGTCGTGCAATTGATACCGTGTTTACGCATGGGACAAACCACAGCGTCAGCTGCAAATTCTGTCTGTGGAGGTAACTGCAGGCTCTCCCCTCGTCTCGGCTCGTGTCCCAGATAGGGAATGGGAGAAGGGAAACACTGGGGAGAAAGTTTGCTCAAAACCACTAAAGTTCAGCTGTAAGAACAACCCCATGTCATCTGCCGAGGAGCCTCTGAAAGTACAAAGTTCCATGGGACATTGTCCCTTGATACAAACTGAAGGCCGTGTAGTTCCCATCTTTGGGGATCCTATAATCATTCACCACCCTGTATCCGCTGTCCCAGGCACTTGGACCCATTTACACCTCCCCAAACCGACCACCAGCGAGGATTTTAAAGTAGCGGATTTTTTTTTATTACAGCTTTCACTCAGAACGTGCTAGTGAACACTCTTAATGTTGTTGGTATTCATCAGCATTGCTGAGGGATGGGACAGGCTATGGGAGTGGAGAGTATACCAGTATTGATTGGCCCAGAACACTAACGGGATTGAGGAGATGAACCCTTGGTAAAAACCTGATTTTCCGAGGCGTCCTAGGTTAGTTCCCTGCACATAGCCAGAGACACCAAACACACTTTGCCAAGGCGGCTTTACTTTATAGAGCAGGCTAGATGTTCATGAAACTTTGCCACATGTTCGGGGTTTTGGTTCCTTCCTATTCTGTTTCGACTTGTGAATTTTTTTCCCATCTGAGTTGTCTAGGGAGCCTGATAGCTGTGGACGGGACAGAGGGCGTCTGGTAGTGCACTGCCATCTATTTGTTTTTTAGGTTTAGTTTCTCTGGAGGGACGGAAGGTAGCCATGAGCGTTGGACAGGTGGGGCAGGGGGACTACGGGCTAGAGACCAGCTACTGCATGCTCTCTCGGTTCGGAGTTTAGGATGGTTTGGAGCTGTTGCTGTGGGAAAGGGATAGTTGTGGGTTGTGCTAGCTGCCCAGCCGGACTGCCTAGCTTCTGCCTGTGAGGCTGGAACCCTGTGCTTGTAAGAGCAGCCACTGACCTGCGACCGGTTATAAACATATACCCATAGTCACACCCTACCTCACAAAGGGAAGGACCTATCCCCTATCTGCTCATAGTGCCCCGGCATGATTTGTCTCTAGGCCCTCTCTGTCTGCCTCTCTGGGCGCCGCTGTTTCTTCATTCAACTGGGTTGTTGCTTCCTGAGTTTTTGCTGGCACGTGTACCACAGGTACCCTGACTGCCAGACCTCACTGCACTTCCGGCCACAGCTCCGAGCTTCTGATACAGGAGCTTTCTGTACAGCTCTCCTAACACCGTGAGGCGGGATTTTTTGTTCATTCCTGCTGGCCCAGCTTGCTGTTGGTGAGCTACAGCCTCGTCTGGCGCATCGCTGCCGACGCATCACCCGGTGGCCTCCCGGGCTTCCCAAAGCTCACATGCATTGTTTGCTAAGCTTTGGCAAGTCTACATGAAGCAAAATGAAATTAATGATAAAATTCCCATGTAGATTTCTAATCCATTGGAGTCTAGAGGTTCCAAGATAAAAGGTGAGAAATCCTGAAGAGGACTGGGAGTGGTCTGTAGGTACAGATTGGTGAAAGGGAGTTTATTTCCTTGGACGTTTAGTACGGTTTGTTTTTGAGTATACCAATCGTGTGAAGTTGGTGACCTGCTGATTCACCTTTCATACTGATTTGGCTGTGCCCTACCATTCTAGTAATTTTAGCACTTGTCCAAGTTACTATCTGGGTTACAGTAAAATAAAGGTTCCTACTATCTTGTTCTAAATTTATGAAACTGATGCGAACATATAATATCTGTCCCAAAAGATAATGCGGCATAATCCTTGATGAACGTGTTTTGGTATGAATTTATGTCTCAGAGACAGATACATTAGTGTTCTTACAGCCATTGTGAATACGCAGTGTAGGTGAATTGTTCCCTAGGTGTGACAGGCATTGAGGTGAACAGAACACTTGTTGCCTGTACAGGTGAATATGCCGAGGGCAGCTCATTCCTGGGATGGCTCATGGACTCTTAGGATTTTTTGTTGATGCCACCCTTGTTGCTTCCCAGTTGTTTCGTTTTTTGTGTCTTTATAACCAATTCTGTAAAAGAGCATCGCTGTTTGTCATTTGGGGTGGTTCTATTTGAGCAGTGAACAACGCGGGGTTAAGAGCAGGAACCTAAACAAAGATATTTGCTTTTTCCAGTGGTGAACTTCTTTTACCCCTGCATAATCCATCTGGCATCTAAAAGATGCAAATAGATAGAGGGGATCATACTATATTTTGGTGGGGAGAACAACTAGATTTGACATTAAATATATAACTCACTTCAATAATATTTCCTTTTGTGTGCAGAATAAGGAGCCTTGTAGAGACATGAGATTTGAAGTTCAATAGTATAGTAAATATTACATGTTCTTGGCATTTATTGTATTTATTAGAGGATTTTTGGAATGGTTCAAGACACTTCTTGGAGTGTTAATAGACTGAGTTGGGGAACAAATAGCTCTCAGAACCTCTCTGAAGGAGCTCACTAAGGAAAACTGCGACTACTTTGTCCAGCACAATGATAAGGACCAATCAATGTTTTTCCTGTGGGCCACTCTTGAGAACCTGAAAGTTTAAGATAATTCTTTATGAGGGTTTTGAATCATCAAATGGGATTCAGGTTGTGAACGATGTAGCATAGAAAGTTCCCAAAAGGTTGGGAGGAATGGGCAAGCACCAGATTAACTGTCTAGGCTTGTTCCAACATTGGATTCCCCAACCTGTCTCCAAGCACATTAGTTTGGATCACTTGGGCAAAGGGGAACAGATCAATTCCAGTCACATTTTTGTGCAGATTGTATATAGCAGCCACGTATGAGTCATTTTGGTAGCACAGTTTTATAGGGGTCAGAGCCAATTTTAACCTGTATGGGGTGTGGGAACTGCAGATACATAAAATTCAGTAGGTGAAAATGGCAGTTCTTTTCACACTCTTTTCACTCCTTCGTTGGAACGGCCTCTGCCTTTTCCTGGTGATCTCCCAGGTCTTGGTTCTTTATGAGCCTACATCCTTTATAAACACAATAACCTAAATAATGTGAGTAAAGCTCCGTCCGGGGAAAGTTGGTGAGTGGGGGGGTTTGGCCCAATGTGGTTCTCAGTGCTTCTAGACTCCATAAAACGCAAAGAGGGAAATGGAAAAACCAGCAGATAATGGAAATTGCTCTCAACTGTCGTTGACCATGTAAAGCTGTTCAGTGGTACTCAGCCCCAAGCTTGTCTAGGAAATTTTCGTAGCAATCCATACACCAGAGACTTCTGTTACCTGCACTGAGAACCCTAGCGAAACTGCTGGGATAGGGAAAATTTCTTGAAACTATTGATGAGATCCTACAGCTGTGTTCCTCACTGTGGTAATCTTGCTCACTGTCATCAGCGAGGATTTGATGTTGGTGAAGAAGGCAGATGTTCGCAGCTTTTTTTTGCGACTAGGTAATCCCGCCACCCAGCCCCTGGCAGATGAGATGCTTTCCCTGTCGGACATGGAACCACACCAGGATAAGTCATTAATTGGGGAGCCGGTGCTAATCTAGTTATATGAGCGCGTTACAGAGGAGCTGCAGCACACGGTATTTTTCTCACTTTGATGCTAATTCCTTCATGGAAAGGACTGTTAATGTCCCAGGTACTTTAAACCCCACCAGTACCAAACTGCCAGCCCTGTAATTTTAAATCGTCAGTAATGAAGGGGAGTAACATTTGGATCTGGTAGCTAGGAGAAGAATATTTGGTTTATTTCATCATCCATAGTTATTATTTTCACTCTCAAGGTTTGGCACTTGTAGCGCTTATTACCAGGGGATAGTGAATTAATAATTATAACAGGGGATTCTTTCTGGAGCGTGTCACTCCTCTTCTGCTGCAAACAGCAATCCGCTGGTTAACCGGTTATGTTCAGCCTCCTCTCTAGTTTTTATAAAACTATTACTGCTGATCAAAGACCTCTTTGTTTGGTTTGTGCTCATAGGCAAGGCTTGCAAACTTGGTTTCATTTGACACTTATAATACAATATCATGTCTCCTGCAAGAACGAGTCTATGAGTGGTGTTTGATGATGGGAAAAGTTTATAGTAAAATAGCACGTCTGTGAGCCCATTGTTAGTGCAAATTAGTAGCACTTGAAATATTACTTCGATTATTCACAACATTTAAAAAGAAACTTTAATAAGCTGCATTTTATCAATACACCACTGGGGATTTTTTCCAGGGATTTCGAGAGATGTTCTCACCATTTGTGTTTTCCCAAGCTGTGCATGATAACTGGCGAGCAGATAACCAGAACCACGGATTTTAGGCATCGTTCCATAGTGTAAAGTTCCAAACCAATAATTTGGATATAATATAGATCTCTTAGGTGGTGGTTGCATGAGGTGTTGTCATTGCTGTGTTGAAATTTTTACAGGGCGAGTGTTGGAGGCACACAAGATGGGAGGGGAAACATATCCATGGAGGAGTTTGATTTCAACCATCACAGCCAGATGATTTGGTGTGAAATTATATAGGCTAGATACTAATAAAATCCCCCGCGCTGCTTTTACTAAATCAGGACGTACTAAAATTGACTAACCATTGGAATAATAGATGGTTTCAGACGGAAGGATCTTTAAGATCTATTGTTAACCAACTCCCCCAAGGGTATGCCAGCATCTACTCAGAAGTCAGTGTTAACATTTTTCAAACAACCGATATAAGACAACTTCTAGCAATTTATAAATCAAAACATTAATACACTGCTTTTCTTGCCTCCATGCATACAGCAGCGATTTGTTTTTATTTCAGTCCCGCAGAAATATGGTACAGATTAGTTTCTGAATTTTATATTTTTGTTGCAATCGCACAGCATAGAAATGTAATGCTGTGAATGATTTTAATAATACATTGACTTTCAGTGGAACCTCTTTGGAACAGGGACTGAGCCTGTTGGTTGTTATGAGGATTTTGTATACGAAAACAGGTCTCATAATCTGAATTCTGATTGGGCTCAGTTAAGCTCCCACAGCCGAATAGCCGAGCCAATAATACATGTTTTGATTTAGGGTGAATTTCTACCACCAATGCGATCAGAAGGGTTCAGGAGGTCCTTCCTGCCCCCCCACTCTTTGGCGAGGAGGTTTTCTTTTTGAAGGGAGATGTGATGCATTAGATAGGGTAGGTGGCCGGATGTGCACCTGCTGTATACTGGACACAGAGAGTGCCGGGCTGTGTGTGTGGTGTCATACAGCTCTTGGCCCCGTAGGATGGTGTTTTAGGATAATTGTTTTTTTGGCACCTGGGGTCCTTGCAGTCCTGCACCTGCCCCACCTGTGATATACACCGACCATTTCCTCCTTTCCCAGACCTATCTCCGGGAAATAAAAGGTGTTTATTTCTGTCGAGTTGCCATAATATGGATGCAATATGAAGATCGCTGCGTCCTTCACGGAGGTTTGTTTATGGTTCAGTGGCACAACCTCCTGGTGGATGCCCAGGTCTGCACAAATGCTAGCGGGGGGTTACGGTAATGGCCATTCCCATACGGAATCAACTGCATGGCTGGTTTGGTCTGGAAAGTGGATCCTCTGGAGATCACCCAGTGCCACGGCTAGGGTCTATACTGGAGTAGCTGAGGTTCGGACACAGGATTGGTATTAGGCAGAGGGGTGGGATGTATCCGAGAATATCCTTTTTATTCACCCTCCCGGGGCTCTGCCACCCTCACGAAGAAGATAGAAGTTTTCTACAATTCCGTGTTAAGGAGGCACTCCTGCGCACTTGTAGTTTTTATGTAGCTCTTCTGTGTCCTTGTACTGTCCCTGGACAAGCCTGCACCATCCTCTTGGAGGATCGTGATTTGGCGGATCGCCTTCCCTCTCACTCTCTGCCCCGAAATCTCTAGGGATGGGCTTTCCAGGTCGCACTGCCAGGGGCGGTGCGGTGGACTTCGGGGGTGGCGCGTTGCGGTTGCTCGGAGGGCGGTGCCGGGGTTGCGGGATCGGTGCGGGGCGCCGCGCAGCTTTGTGTTCGTGGACGCCCACGGTGCCTCTTGATGGGTGCCGGGCGCTCTGTGTGCGCGCTCCCAGTCCCGGTCGGTGCGGCTGGGGTCGGTGGGGCGGTGTCCGCTCGTCCGGGCCGCTGCTGAGTTGTCGCCCATGTCGCGGCATTTGGCCGTGTTCTGCGTCGCACGTCTACGTCGGTAGCTGAGAATTAATGATTCAGGGGGCCACGCTTGATTTCATTGTGTGGACGCCGGGGACCGACCCAGTCCGAGCACTGGCCTGAGCGCAGCGGCCCCCCGCGCCGGCCCGCGCTACACGGTAATAGAGCGGGGGTCTGGGAGCCCCCCCGGGGGCGGTTTGTTGTTATAGGTGCCGGTCGGTGGCGCCGTGGAGGGATGGTGGCCGGCGTGTGCTTTTGTTTTTCGGTTGTTTTGCTTGGGTTTTTTTGCGGTTGCGGGATTTTTTGAGGAGGGGAGGAGGGAGGAGGATAGATGATGTGTATGCCCATTGATTGTGTGTATGCATGATTTGGTGTTTGAGATGTATTGCCGTTCGGCGTAAATTGATGTTCTCCCCCCCCCCCTCTCCCGGTGGCCCGGGCGTGTGGGTGTTTTTTTGGGATTGGGGTGGGGCCACACCGCATTGGGCTCACGCGACTGCGTCTGGCCTCGCTTCGGCGCTCTGGCCCGAGCGGTGAGGGGGGGTTTGGGTGTGGTGGCGTCAGCGCTGGGGCGACGCGCGCGGGAGCCGCCGGGGGGAATCTGCGCGTGCGTGCGCTCAGCCGCTCCGCGCGCGCTTGGGGTAGGTGGTGGTGGGGTTTTGGTTGTTGGCCTGGCGGGCACCTTGTCACGCGCCTGCATATTGCGCCGTGGAGCGGCTCTGCGCGTTGCTGAGCGGTGCCCACACTGGCAGCGGCCCCTAGCCGCTGTGGGTGCCTTCAGGGCCACGGGCACTTGGAGAAGATCCCGGTCTACTGGGAACATCCTAGACCACTGGGAACATTAAAGCGTGTGCACGGGGATCATCTCGTGCCAAACGGGACCACATCCCGGCCACGGGAACACCCCGGGAACATCCCGGGATCACCAGCACGGCCTGTCACCGAACACCGCCCGCACTCAGTGCCACGTCCGGCCTTGCCTTAAATACTTAAGGGATGGCGACTCCACCACCTCCCTGGGCAGAGCCTTCCAATGTCTGATCAGCCTTTCTGTGGAGAAATGGTTTATAATGTCGATCCTAAACGTCTCCTGTCATCGCTAATTTCCTCATTCCCCAGTGCCTCAGTCACAGAATCGCAGAATCGCTGAGGTTGGGAAAGACCTCTGAGATCACTGATGCCAGTCTGTGCCCAATCCCCACCGTGTCACCAGCCCAGAGCACTGAGTGCCATGTCCAGGCCTTCCCTGGACACCAGGGATGGGCACTCCACCACCGCCCTGGGCAGCCCCTTCCAATGTCTTACCACCCGTTCCATGAAGAATTTCTTCCTGATGTCTAACATTAACCAACCTTGGCAAACCTTAAGACTGTGTCACGGGTTGCCACAGCCCTTCGTGCCCCGGTGCCTCAGTGTGCCTGTGTTGGCAGAGATGTGGAAGAAGATGAACTTTAATGTCCCTTCCAACACAAGCCCTTCTGTGGTTCCATGGTGTCAGCCTGCTGTGGTGCCATGGTCAGTCATGGTGGTTGGACGGGGGGCCGTGTGCTGCCACGATTTCATCCCTCAGGTGTTTGAGGATGAATTTGTGTCCTTGCCTGTGCTGTTCTGGAGGTCTCGCCCCTGGAAGTGCTTGTGTGGCACTCACCTGGCCCGAGCAGTCCCCAGCAGCCCCTGCCCTCTTAGCCTGGGGTTTCTCATTTTGTGAATAAAATCACATAACTCACCTAAAGTAGTTCTATGTCCTCCCAACTGTAGTCCTGAAGCAGCTCACATATTCAGAGTAACATTGCATTTTAATGTTTCTTCCCTTTTTGCAAGACGTAGGTCTTACCAAATACGTACATGCTTTATTTAAAACACGTGGCTAATCCAGCTGCAGTCAGGAGTCTCATTTGCATCAATAAAGCAGGATGGGATGCATAAACCTGCAGTGTTGTGGTCATGGGTTATTATGTTATTAAGTTACTGAGGGCTGTCTAATTTGTCCCTAATAAAGGGCTGCATTTTATAGGTAGGGCTGTAATACAATCCTACCAACACCGTACTTAGTGGAGAGGGAAGCAATTATGCTGCGAGTCACGGATATTTAAAAGTAGTTTTACAAGCTGGTCTGTACATTACACTCACCCAAGCATCAGCCTCATCTACTGCACTTGCAGTGAGTGGTTTGGAGTAACTTGTTTGGCCTGTGTAGGAAAGAGGCACCAACCTACAAATTCAGATTATTAAAGGTTTTGCTTGATGTGTGTCCAGTGTCTCCATGTGGCATGTAAGTTAGGGGTTTGGTTGGTTGATTGTTTTCTTTCCATTTGAGATGTGCAAAACATGGTGAGTTTTTGGCAGCCGTGGAAAGTGAACGAGATGATTTCCCTGCAAGTTTCTAAAGCTGGAGGAATAGTGTCACTACTGCAGTCTGGTTTTATTTATGTCTATAGTAGTTTTCTTACCATAGTTCCAGTTTTGTCTCAGATTTATATTGGCACTAAGACTTGTTATTTTTTGCCACTGGAGATCTGTGGAGGGAACAAAAAAATCATAAATTGGGAGTGTGCTGATTTTCTTGTTGTATCTCTTACAGCTGGAGACACTAAAACAGAAATAGTCTTTGTAAGGTGACTTTTTTCTAGGCAAATGCCTTTTTGGAGCTGAAGTTAAAAAAGAAAACTCTCAGAAACTGATTGTTCCCTTTTATCACCCTGTGTTAATAACTGACAGTTTTAGAATTGTTAAATATTAAATATTTTTATACTTAGTTACTTCCTGATGACTTGTAATCTTGAGTTCATTGATTTATTTATTTGAAATCCAAGACTAGTTTCTGTTGAAGTGAGCATAATTACGGGTTTGTTTCCTATTTTTCAAATGAATTAGTATTAGTATAAAGATTCACCTTGTAAATGCTTACTTGATTCAGCAATCCAAACATTTAAGGATTTTTGGAGACTTAAGATCATACTGCTGTACATTGTAGGCAGAATTTATTTTTCCTTCTTATGCTGCTCCTTTATTTGTTCTTTATTTTCCCCCATAGATCTCACAAGTGATTGCAGAACAGCTCAGTAACTCCTGAATTATTTGATTACATTATTTTTCCCATTTCCTTATAGCAGTTCTTTCTTTTGTGGCACTCCTTGACATCAGGTTGTTTCCATTAGTTGCTTAATGGGAATGACCCGGCTTCACCGGGTCTCCCTGGGGAGATTCCTGGTTTTGGAATGCTGGCTGAAGTACCTGGGGTGGAAGGGCTGTGTTTGCAGCAGACACTGTGGGGTTGTGCACTGAGTACCTGTTCCATGGGACAAACCACAGCTTCAGGAGCAAATTCTGCTGGAGGTCTGCAGGCTCTCCCCTCGTTCTCGCTCTTCCCAGAGAAGGGATGGAAGGGAAACACTGGGGAGAAGTTGCTCAAACCACTAAAGTTCAGCTGTAGGAACAACCCCAATGTCATCTGCCGAGGAGCCACTGGCAGTCGCAGGGTGTCCATGGAATTGTCCTTGAGACAAACTGAAGGCCGTGGAGTTCCCATCTTTGTCCTTATCAGTCACCACCCTGTATCTCCCAGGCACTTGGACTCCATTTACACCTCCCAAACCACCACACAGCAGAGGGATTTTAAAAAGAGCGGATTTTTTAATTAGCATTCAGCTCAGAAAGGCAGTGAAACATCTTTATGTTGTTGGGTTCACAGCAGGCTGAAGTGTGGGAGACTATGGGAATGGAGAGTTACCAGTATTGATTGACCCAGGACAACTAACAGGGATTGAGGGAAACCTTGGAAAACCTGATTTTTCAGCTGTCCTAGGTTATTCCCTGCACTGCCAGAGACACCAACACACTTGGCCAAGGCTGCTTTATTTTATTAGAGCAGGCAGATGTTGAAACCTTTGCCACATGTTCGGGTTTGGGTTCCTTTCCTATTCTGTTTCACTTGTGGAATTTTTTCCCATTGAGTTGCTAGGAAGCACTGATAGCTGGGGACTGGACAGGAGGGCGTCTGGTGGCACTCCTCTTGTGTTTTTTGGGAGTTTCTCTTGGAGGGACGGAGGTGCCATGAGCGTGGGACAGGTGGGGACAGGGGACAGGGCTAGGACAGCTGCTGGCTCTCTCTCTCGGTTCTGGAGTAGGATGGTTGGAGCTGCTGCTTGGGAAGGGAATTTGTTGCTGCTGCCCGAGCCCGGAACTGCTGCTTCTGCTGTGAGGTGAGCCTGTGCTTGTAAGAGCAGCCACTGAACTGCGACCTTTTTAACATTGACCCAAATTAACACCCACCTCACAAAGGGAAGGATCTATCCCCATCTGCTCAGGTGCCCGGGACCTTGGGCTCGGCCCTCTCTGCCCTGCTGGGCGCCGCTGTTTCTTCAGCACTGCTCTGAGTTTTTGCTGCACTGTGTTCCCACAACCCTGACTGCCAAGACCTCCTGCACTTCCAGCCACAGCTCCGGAGCTTCTGATACATGGAGCTTCTGATACAGCTCATCTAACACCGCGGGATTTTTGTTCATTCCTGCTGGCCCAGCTTGCTGTTGGTGAGGCAAAGCCTCTCTGCCATCGCATCCCGCCATCACCGCCCCTGGCTTCCCAAAAGCTCACATGCATGTTTGCTAAGCTTGGCAAGTCAAGAGCAAAATGAAATTATGATAAAAATACATGTGGATTTCTAACTTGGAGTCTGAGGTTCAAGAAAAAGGTGAGAAATCCTGAAGAGACTGGAGTGGTCTGTAGGTGCAGATTGGGAAAAGGAGTTTATTTCCTTGGACGTTACTAAGGTTGTTTTGAATAATAGTCTGTGATGAAGGTGTGTGACCTGCTGAGTCCCTTCAAACTGATGTGGCTGCCTCAACATTCAGTAATTTTAGCACTTTGCAAGTTACTTCCTGTGTTAAAGAAAATATAAGAGTTCATATCTTGTTCTAATTATGAAAACTGATGCTGAACATATAATACTTCCCAAAAAATAATCGGCATAATCCTTTGATGAACGTGTTTGGTATGAATTTGTCTCAGAGACAGTAACATTATGTTCTTACAGCCGTGTGAATACTCAGTGTAGGTAAATTCCTAGGTGTGACAGGCATGGGAGGTGGGCAGAACTTGTTGCCTGTACAGGTGGAATATGCAGAGGCAGCTCATTCCTGGGATGGCTCTGGACTCTGTGGTTTTCTAGGAGAGCTCCCAAACCTCTGTCAATTGGTTTATTCAGCACAGGGTGCTGCTTTAGATATTCAGAATCAGCACTTCAGAGCTGCTGATAGCAAACTGATTCCATCTGCACTTCATAGGTGAAATAATATCAGAGAGCTTTGAACCTGCCAGTGACAGAATATTGCCAATGTCCTTCACACTGGTGTGAAGTCAGTGGAGAATGGTACAGAACTGTCTGTTGACTGAGGATTTGCTATATCCAAGACACAAAAAGCTCTAATAAATCTCACCTGCTTGTTTGAAGGTTTAGATGTTGGAATGTAAACTGCAGTTATGACTCAGTTCATAACTCTATGGCTGGAGCATCCTGTAATCTCAAACTTATTTACATCAGTTTCTAGTTTACCTCAGTTCCTGCAGGCATCCTTTGAGCTCTGCTTTACTGGAGTCAAGGCAGAGGCTACCAAGGAATCTTACCAGGACTTTGGTTGGCAGGTGTAGTTCACGAGTGATTAAAATCCACTGCAAAAATGAGTTATTAAAGCAGAGCATGACCTGTTCTGAGCAGAGCTGGGCCAAGCCTGTCATGCAATGCTCAAGGGTTTATCTGAAGTTCAAGTGACTTAATCAAAACGCTCCACCCTGTCTTTATCTAAATTACAGATGTCAAATGCAACAATGAAAGTATTTTAACACAGAAGTGACCTTGGATACAGAAATCCACATAATTAAAAAACGTGTCAAGGACTTAACACAGGTCTTCCCTCGCAGGTCATCAGGTCTGGCTTTAAAAATTTATCTTGCCATTGGAAGAGTCTTCACTGCAGTTGGTGAACTGTGTGGACAGCATGATGTGATGAGCCTGTGTATGGAAATGTGGAGCTTTGGGGTGACTTCAATTGGATCTGGAAAGATGGGAGTTCCAGAACTATTTCTGATGAGGTCATTTGTGGGAACTGAGCTCCACTAAATAAAACAGGAGCACTGGTACTGAAAGAGGAGTAGACAGGAGTGGAAGCTGGGTCCTGCCAATCAGCAGGAGGAAAAGGAATCACAGAATTAACTTCTATGTTCTCTCAAAGTGATGTAAATCAGTCGGTGGCCTCATCATTGTGTATCCACATGGGAGATCTGAAGACAGTTCTCAACATGAGAAAGTAGATTATTGTGACCTTTATTGATTTGTTAATGGACTAATAATTGTCTCCTCTGTTGCTTGCTATAAATTTCTTTAAGGAGTAGATTATTCAGAGCAAGAATCTCCTTTGCCCAGCTCTAGCTGTGACTGAATGAATGTTCTAGGGGACGCAGAACGCAGGCAAGCCTGACTTGTAATGCAGCTGGTGCTGCATTTAATAATGCACTGGACTGAGAGGGTGAATAAAAGTTGAGAATAGAGCTAAAAAATGTGATTGAAAAATCATCTTTTATTTTATCTGTTATTTCAAAGAAACAGTAATTTTTACAAATTGGTAATTACTGATTTTTCTATTGCATGTTGACATAGAGAGGAAAGTAAACTCTTAAGTCAAAGCTCTGGCCTACAAGCTTTTTACTCCAAATTCTAGATATCAATCTCTTTCTTTATACAGGCCTGTTGAACCCTTAACATCCATTACCATTACATAGTATAATTATCTTGGAGAATAAAGTGAAAGCAGCTGGATTTCTTCTTATGCTTTTGAGCCCTTATTAATTTTATTTGCTTTATCTTAGAAGCTGCTCTTGTGCAAACTTTAGGTAGATCACCCCTCTCCTCCTTTCCATTCAGAATTTTCAAAAAAGCATGGCTTCAAAGGGTTCCCTCCTCCCATTTATTTTCCTACTGGATGGTGGCAGGTTTCTTGTCCTTTGGTTCATTCTGTATTATTGGGATGCATGTACTGCATTAAAATAACTTGTGACTGGTGATGTTTTTGCTTCCCAAGGCACCAAGTTGGATGCAGGTTGTTCCTGGCCAGCACTTGAGTTGTCTCAGCTGGTGGCCTCCTATCTGGGACAAAAAAAGGCCCTGTCTTGGAAATCTGTGATGATGGGGCTCTTCTCTTCTGATATCTACCTAGAGGATTACATTCTTCACCTGTGGAGTTTGTGTAACCAGGGATCGAGCTCAAGTCTGCCATTAGGATTCTGTTGTTCCCTTGGGAATATTGATAATATTGGCAATAATGTTTGCCTTTCCCAAGGCAGGGCATGAATTTTCACACAAAGCAATGTCTGGTTTAACGTGTTCACCAAAGTGCTGCCCTGTCTAGGTCACCTCCTGTGTCCTCACAGGGAAATTCAGGTGCTGGGAACTGACCTGAGGAGTTACTGCTGGCCCAGGAGGAACCTGGGCCTCTTATCCTGAGTTCCTCAGCACCACTCTGGACAAAGCCAAGGAGCAAGAACACATCCCAAGGTCCTGAAGCCAGCATGGGTTATATCCCTGGAAAAGAGCCCTTTATGTTCTTAAAAATGCAGATTTCCTGCCTTTAGGGCATGTCACAGCAGCAGAACCTTTCTCAGCCTGGGATGTGGGTGTTCCTCCTCTGTTAAACTGGAGTGTTTGTTAAACTGGGTGGGCAGCACCGGGGCTGCCCAAAGCCTTTCCTTGGGGGTTTTGCCCCAGACTGGTCCTTGATCCTTGTGACTTTGCAGCTGGCAGTGCCAGTACTGACACAGCAGAAGGACTGGATCTTGTGGAGTGCAGGAATTGCTGAAGTTGGAGACAGTGGAAACTTTACTCGTCTCAAACAGTCACCTTTATTTTATACCAGATTGTGTATGGGGTGTTTTTTTGTTAGGGATGGGAAACAGACCTGCTGGTATTGATTGGAAATGCTGTTGTTTCTCTGTTTTGCCTAATGCCTTTATTTCATTTGTATTTTAAGGGAGAAACGTTTTCCTCATGGACTTAGCAATATCATGGAATACTGATTTATTTATGAAAAGCAGTCACTGTTGTTCCAAACATCCAGTTCACCTGTTCAGTTTGAATCTGTCACAACACTGATTGCAAGAGGCTTTCTTGGAAAGTCAGGAGGAGTGCTGGTAAAAGATTCTGTAGAGAAAACATGTCAGTCCTCAGTGTTATCACAGGCACAAATGAGAGCCTGTGCCTCCTGCAAGTGTTACAGTTTCCATTCCAGCTTTCAGAGTCTCTCCTTTTCCTTTCAGATGAATCTGCGTTCTGTATTTACTGTAGAACAGCAAAGGATATTACAGCGTTACTATGAAAATGGAATGACAAATCAAAGTAAAAATTGCTTTCAGCTCATATTACAGTGTGCACAAGAAACTAAACTGGATTTCAGCGTGGTCAGGGTAAGTGCTGAGGCCTTCCAAATTTGTTAAGCATATACATTAATCATTTTACGTAAAATATAGAGAGGTATGGAGTCTCTAACTTTATCCTTGTCTTAAATGAGACTTCAGTGAGTGTGTGTTACATTCATTTTTACCCAGTGAGCCTATTTAGAGTTTGTTTTCACTGAAATATCTTCATGTGACTGTTAAATTTAGCAGGGGCCTGGGCTGCACAAGGAGGGATTTTTTGTTCTTTGTCTTTTGTTGGGATTTAAAAAAATTATTATTTATTAATTTACAATTTGGCTTGCCCAATAGAAACTTTGTATAATGTATTGTATCAGAGCAAGGTCATGTTATTAAGAAACTATTTTTAAGCTAAGTAAGTTTCTATAAATTAATATATTTTGGGGAAACAATCGTGAAACTATTTCTTTTGATGCACTCTGTCACACTTGTATTCCACATCACAATCATAAATATTGTGGTCCCTTGTGGTTATTTACAGGGAGGACATTCTTTTCTTATAAAACAAGAATGTCCCAGTGCTAACAGAAGCTCTTCCAGTCTATGAATTCCACAGGAAGGGAAATAATAATCCCTTTGTGAAACTCTAGACAACAAAATGGCTGTAGTTCGAGAGCAGAAATAGAAATCCTGAGGCATTAGATGGAAAAATAACAAAGGGTAGTGGAGCTCCCAGGAGCTGCTGTGACACTGGACACCGAGGAGGAGCAAGTGGGACCAGCCTAGGTTGGTTTTTAATTAAACAGTGGCACATTGACAATAACAACCCTGCTCCCAAATTCTTACCTAGATACCCCTCCCTCAGAACACTCCGGAAACAATAGAAGTTTCTTCCTCAGCTTGAGGTGGTAGAAGCTGTGAAAGTCAGCCAGGGATTCAGGCTCCTGGGGCAGGCAGGCAGTTGTAACAGGAATCTGGATGCTGATGGTGCAGCCAGGGTTGGTTTGCTATTTTTGTACTGATTGAATGTCCTAGAGGAGGCAGCCCAGCTCCCCTCTCCTTGCAATTCTCTCCATCTTCATGTTTGCTTTCCCTCTCCATTTCCCTTCCTGCAATCAAGTATTCCTTCTGTTTTCTTCCCTTTCTGAGCCCTGACGAGCAGCACTTAAATGTTTTTAGGAAGTGCAATGGAAACAGATCAGTATTTGCCCTGCATTTGTCATATTTTAGCATGATTCCTTTCTCTTTACACCCCTCATTTCTGCTTCTCCTAATGCCCCCTTTTTTCCTTTTTTTAAATTTTTTTTTTCCTAACAAACTCTTGGTCAGTGATTAGTTCTTTGCAAAATGGTACTTGAGTTGCAGCTGGCACTTACAGATAGGATTATAATAGGCACATGAATTCCCTAAATACAATTGGTCAGGAGAATGGCAGAGGCAAAGCTGACCAGTAACAGACATTTTACTGCATTTTTACAAATTAAACATTTTTTAAAATTTGACAAAAAATTAGTAGAGTGGAATTGTGTATGGCAGAGATGTTTGTTTTCCTGTAGGAAATTAGTCATGGTGGTGTCAGTGAAACAGATCTTGAGAGTAACTTCAAGACATGAAATAAATCTTGAGGGTCACTTCAAGACAGGAGGCACGAGAGTCTCAGGATTTTTGCTGAGCCCAGCTGGGTCTTTGGAATTGAGGCTGGGGCTGTCCTGTATATGAGTTGTGGGTCTGAAGGAGGAGAAGCCTGGATTTCTCCCCTGTATTGTTCAGGCCTGTATTTCTACCCTGCCATGTTCACTGCATAATCAGTACATGATTTACATATTTGTAAACTTAGATCTCAACTCGAACACTTAACATGTCATCAGATCTGCTTAAAAATGGGATTGCCAATTTTTTTCTGCCTCTTTGACGCCTTGTTTTGTGTTTGTTGTCGTTGCTGTCGTTGTTGGCAGACGTGGGTTGGCAACAAGCGGCGGAAGATGAGCAGCAAGAGCGCCCTGGAATCGGGGGGCACCCCCCCAGGGACTACCCCTGCCACTCCCTCAGCGCCCTCAGAAGCAGCAGTGAGAAATGTGGTGAATATTGCTCGATCCCAAAGCCAGCAATCCTCTTGGACCTCTTCTAACAACGATGTGATAGTGACTGGTATCTACAGCCCTGCCGGCTCCTCGGGCCGGCCCGGAGCCGCCAGGCACACGAACACCTCCGTGACGGAGCTGCACAAATCCTCCATCCCACGGTTCCCGGGCAAGAGCGACGCAGACTTCCAGCAGCAGCACATCCCTCTGGGGCGGCAAGTACCCCACTGCAAAAACGCTTCCCTCTTAGTGGGAGAAAAAACCATTATTCTGTCCCGGCAAACGAGCGTGCTCAATTCTGCCAACTCCATCTACAGTCACACGAAGAAAAGCTACGGCAGCTCCTCGGTGCAGACGGCGGAGCTGGTGTTACCTCAGAAACCCATGATTTGCCACAGGCCCTGCAAGGCCGAGCCCTTGGGGTGCCAGCGCTTGCACAAAGCCGAGCACGCGGCCCTGGCGCCGCACGTGTCCCCAGGGCCCAGGGCTCACCCCAGGGACCCCGCGTGTGGCGCCCAGAACCTGGAGATCCGCGAGGTGTTCTCGCTGGCGGTCACGGACCAGCCCCAGCGGCTGGTGGCCGGGAGCACGCCACAGAAAGCTCCCTCCCTGGAGGGCAGCTGCCTGTCCATCGCTATGGAGACAGGGGACGTGGAGGATGAGTACGCCCGGGAAGAGGAGCTGGCCTCCATGGGAGCACAGATCCAGAGCTACTCCAGATACTGTGAGGGCAGCGGCTCCGGCTGCGGGGACAACCAAAGCACGGCCGGGCCGGGCCGCAGCGGGGGCTGTGGGACACAGCTGGGCAGTGCCAGGGATGTGCCTGACAATCTCCTCTACCACAGCAGAGAGTTCCACCTGCCTGCACGGACCTCATTGCACACAACATCCAGCACGATTTATAACACTGCGAACGCGGCCAGAAGTACCTTTTCTCCTCATTTTACGTCTTCAAGTCAACTGAGGCTGTCACAAAACCAAAATAATTACCAGGTAATCCATCAGTTTATCTCTGTCCTCAAACCTCCAAGCCGAGGTAGTGGATAAGTGCTGTTTCCTTGCAGAGTTGGCAGCTATTAAGCAATAGGTTCACCTTTCTGCAGGTTCACTTTTCTGCCTTTCAATGGAGATAATTCCTTCTCAAACCCAGTGCAGGCAGCACTGCAGTGTGGTAGCACTTCTGCCTGTCCAGCTGAGCTCCTGGTAGCCATATACAGAAGATCAGTGAGGATTTCATGGATTTCATGGCTAAATTTTGGCTGCAGGAGGGTCATACCTACGAGCCGGTGGATGCTCAAGCCTGTGTTGTCCTGCCCTGGCTTTCCAGCACATGTCATGGCCATTCCCTGGGTGTTCCCCTGTGGGCACACATCACAGGTGGCACAAGACATGGTTTCATGCTGGCATTTGTGCATTTGCTCACCCCACTGATGTCAGCTTGGCATCCTGTACCCCCTGTGCAGGTAGCAGTCTCTGGACCTGTGTTCTGTCAGGGATTAGGATCCCCTGTCAGGGAGTTAACTCAGCTTCCTTTCCCACAGCATCTAATTCAAATAATCAGTTTTACATTCAATCCCTTTATTCCTTTTCCTGTACTAAAATCCCTTTAGTGATACTGAGGGGATATTAAATGCAGATTATTGAAGAACTAAAAGATGTTTAGGAGAAACTGCAACACTTGACACATTTTTTTAGTTTTTGGTATTACAAGGGGAGAGGCAGTTGTGCAGGAAACATCCAAATTGGTATTTTTCATGGATTTTTACACCATCTAGCATGACATAGCCTGGAGACAACGAGGTAAAAGTCTTTTAAGGCTGACAGGATGTGATTCTGTGTGTGTCACCTGCATGCATTTGCCTGTTACTGCCTTTTCATTTTATCCTGAAAATAAACCATGTCGACAGCATATCAGCTTTTCCTGTGCTTTGCTCCCCAGGATAGAGAACGAGACTTTTAAGTCTCATTTTTTAGGTTTTTTTAGTTTTTCTTTTCTTTTCTTTCCTGACTTGTTTCTATCTCATGTGAACATTTGAAAGAAAGCTTCTGAGTCTAAGTCAGTGCCACTTTCTGCCTGAATTTTTATTTTTCTGGGTAAACCAGAGGTTTGATGAACAGATAGTAAATTCTGGGGAGTAGATGGCACATCAAGATGAGCTGTTCTGTCCTTTACTCTCACAGTCTGTCATTGTTTGCTGTTCCTTTTCTTACTTGGTTAGAGAATTCCTGAAATGCTGTTTACTTTTGCCAATCCAGTTTTACAGGAGAAAAAAAGCTGTAAATGTGCAGATCAGCCCAATAAAGGATTGGTAAAAGTGTTTACAATTGAGTTGAGGACATTTTTTAAAGTTTCATGAAGGGAAATCCATGCCCCCATCAGCTGTGTGCTTTATTTCACTCTTGAAAAAGCATCAGAAAGATTGATTTCTTCTATCTGAAATTTTTTAAAAATGAAATTCAGAATAACTTTTTGGGGGTTTTATGGGGTAGGAGCTGAGGCTTTTTGAAGAGCTAGAACAGTTCATAGTGGATGATACTTTATCTGTCCATGTGGTGTTTTATGGATCAGGATAAGATCTCTGGAACTTTGGTTTGGGTTTTTTACACCCTGTTCTGTGGATTTGGAATGTGGATGGAGGGAGCTTCTGTTTCCTGTCATATCCTTGTCATACCAGAGTTTTAAACCTTGGAAAAGCTGAGCAGGATGCTGTTAATTCTCTTTATTGCTGTGAGCATGCACCCTGTGAACCCCTGAGGTGACACTTCTGCGTATTAGAGACTTTCTGAGGTGCTGTCTTGAATCCTTTTAGGCTTGTACAGGATGACACTTCATTTTTTTGTAGTCAGTTTATGTTAATTTTATTGCCCATTTTTAGCTAATTTATCCATCAGCGCAGAGATGAAAATCCTTAAACTTGGGGAAATCTTCTTGAATTTAAAAATAGATTAAACCTGAGCTAAATGATTAGTGGAGTAGTTGAACATCTGAGCAGATGCTTCTTCAAAGTCAGGACTGTGTGATTCATGTTTTGATGAACTAATTACTGTCATATATTGGTGGGGTATCTAATTAGCAATTAGTTATAGCTTCCTTACTGGTTCAATTAATCAAATTCATGTTAGTGTAACTTAAGACTAAATTTAATTAAGTGATCAATTTTAATGCCTGAGCACTTTCAGTAAACAAATTCTTCAGCCTACTTGCTTGCCTTAGTTTGAGCTTGTTGAAGTAGAGAGGTTATCTGTGCTGTCCTCCAGGCTGAATTTGGGTTAGTCTTGGTTTCTTCCCCCGACCCTAAGGGACAAGAGCACTGTTTGGAATCTGTGTATTTTTATTTACTTTGTTCCCAAGCCCAGCCCTTGTGCCTGTTTGACAGAGGCAGCTCAGAGCAGTGCCATCCATGCACGTTGTCTTTCAGGGACTTCTCTTGAGATGAACTTGGCTGGTTTTGGCCTCACCCCTGTCAGAAGTGTGTGCATTTGTCTTCCCAGCAACCCTTAATGCTCTGCCAGGTAGATTTTGCTTTATTCCCATAGAAAAGCACTGGTTTTGGGGGGTTTTTTGTATCCCCCTTTAAATTAATGAAGAAGAGCCACCTGGGTGGTTCCTCAGGTTGCCTTTGCAGTGGTGTGAAGCTGTTGTGTGACAGATGTAACTTTACAGAATTTCTAAAATATGCGTGTACAGTGAAAAAATCTATATTTTAGGCTCAAACCCTGATGCAGGCAGGCCCTTGGGAGGGGAGTGTGCTCCTTTCCAGCCCCCCTCTTTGTGCTGTAATGAGAAAGGGTCTGACCTTGGGTAACCTCCAAGTGCTTCCAGCTAAAAGCTTGAGAAGTAAAAGTGTTTTACATGCTTGTACAGCAGACACCTGTGCCAGGGCTGCTGTGCTTGTTGTGTTCGTGCTGCAAGTACCATCAGTGAAGCACTTTGCAAATGCAGAAACTCTCAGTGCAGTTTGGTTCAGTCAGCAGAAGTGCACTGTTTTTTTCCTCACATACGTGTGTGTTATGACTTGAGGTGGTGAATCTCTCCAGAGTTGCATTTAGTCTCTCAAGCATTGCTTGTTTGCAGCAGAAGATGACCATGGGATCTTAAATAAGTCTGAAATCTTCCAGGCTATGACACACCTCAGATGGTCAGAGAAAACACTCCAAGATTTTTATTTCATAAAGTCTGATCTTTGGGAATGATGGAGAAGCAATAGGAATGGAAGCAGCTCTCCTTTGCCTTCACACCCCTTCCCTTACCTTCTCTACCCTGATATCCCTGTTTTTTCTGCTAGTGCTCTAATCTTTAACATCAGACATTGAACAGCTCAGTGACAAACACGAGAGCATTTTTGCTAGAAGTTGAAGTGATGTAATTGAAAAAGATGTGAGCTCAGCCCTCATATGACTCCAGTCTGCTCATCCAGGCAGCTTGGGACAGATGGAAAGGCAAACTGCTGTTGTGAAATCCAAGTTTTGGGGTACCAAAAGTACAGAAACACCCACATTGCCACTGTGTTATCTTGCCCTCACCCAAAGAAACAGTGTTTTATTCTTGGCAGTAAAGGTGAGCGTGACTTTGGGTTTGAATCTTAACCTGCTAACAGACTTTGGTGTCAGAATTGAATGCACAGTGCTGAAGTTTCAGTATTGGCTCTCACAGCAACCTAAGCTGCTCTTGTTTTCTGTTCTGTTTCTTCCTTCCCCTCTGCAGATTTCAGGAAACCTTACTGTGCCTTGGATTACAGGTTGTTCCAGGAAAAGAGCAGTAAGTACATTTCCATTTAAGTATCTAATGCATCAAGTGAAGCGATGAAAAGCTGATAAAAATGCCTTTTTGAAAATGTCAGTTCTATTTACTTTGGGTGGGTTTTTTCCCTTTTTCCTTTGATACAAACATTTTCTGCAGGTGCCATGTTTCAGTTGATGTCTCTCTTTAAAAGCAGGTCAAGGGCATAATCCAGTGTGAGGTGATGCCCAGATAGGAATTGTGCTCTTAGCTCAAATATAACATCAGAATTGATAAGGACTAAGAGTTTGGAGCTCAGAATATGTTTTTTTATATTGAAAATGAAGTGGTTGTTAATTGAGGCAACTGAATGCTTAAGAGAATAACTCCCTCTGCATCTTCTCTGCACATGTGCAGGAATTAGTCAGTGCTGGCTGTAGGAAAACGATCAAGTCTAATTTTATCCACATAAATGTCATTTCACAGTAGCAGAATCAGCCAGGTTGGTGTCCTCAATTCACAGGCAGCTCCAAACCTAACACAAGGTATGAAACAGCTTTTGTCAGGGGAAAAAAACCCTCTGCCCAACTCTTTTATTTAGTTAATGCTCAGCATTTCCAGCTTGTCTTTGAAGAGGTGTCAGTTCTGCCTCCTTACCATGGAAATGCAGCCTCAGGTGGGGTGGTACAGCCAGGGCTGCTCCAGCTCTGTCAGAAGCAACAACTGGGGAAGTGTCTGCCATGGTAACCAAACTGCCCAGGCTGTGGAGCTGGCAGTGTCCTGACAAAGTCCTGGCAGTGTCCTGACAGTGCCCTGACAATGTCCTGGCAGTGTCCTGACAGTGCCCTGGCAGTGTTCTCTCAGTGTCCTGGCAGTGCCCTGGCAGGCTGCTGTGTTGGCAGTGAGGTCTAGGCAATGGAAGAGCCTTTCCTTGCTTTCTCCTGCTGTAACCAGAACTTTTTCCTCTGTTATTTTCAGTTTTTTAGTCTTCAAAAGGTGTGGAAGTGTTTCCTGTATGAGTAGGATTCTAAGGACCATCACATTAATGGTGTTTTCTCTCAGACTTTTTCTAGGTCTCAGCTGATGCACATCCAATTTCTGCAGAGTTTGGTACAATCACTTACTTTTCTTTATACAGAGAGCACTTTATAAGAGTATCTCCCAGAGGAGCTGGTACTTTTATACAAATCCTGTTGTGCTCAATCCATCTTCTTTCTTTCCTAAGTGCTAATTCTCTTGAGGAGGCTTTTTAAAATTCAGCTCTTTTCTGGAAGGCTCATCCCCTCTATCACTTAATGACCTTTCAGAGCATCTCACCAAGGAGCTGGGGAGTGTCCTCGGATAGAGTTTCACAGATAAATGGGGAGGTTTTCCCCCTCCCTCCCAGCACCCTGCCACCCCATCAGTAGCCAATATCCAGCTGTAAACTAATCCAGGTCAAGTGTGTGACCTGTCAGGTACAAATTCTGCTGCTGAGGTTGTTTCTAGAGTTCAGTGTTGGGGATCAGGTGAGTGCCAGAGCCAGCTCAGATTTGGCAGTGGGAGCACTGGGCTGGGAGTGGGGGGATGTTGGCCCCTGCCTGCAGCACTGGGGGGAATTGTTGGGCATTGTGGTCATGCTGGATACCCGACCCCAGCTGTAGAAGACATTTCTGGACTAAGTTTTGAACTTTCAAGGATGTGGAGGTGCCTGTTCATTAATCATAAAGTCCTTAAGGTTTGAAAATCCCTTTAAGATCTTTGAGTCCAACCATCAGCCCATCAGCATCAGCATGATCACCACTAAACCGTGTCCCCAGGGGCCACATCCACACGTTTTTTGAACACTTCCAGGGCTGGTGATTCCACCCCTTCCCTGGGCAACTTGTTCCAATGCTTTACAACCCTTTCAGCGATAAAATATTTCCTGATACCCAACCTGACCTCCCCTGGCCCAGCCTGAGGCCGTTCCCTCTCCTCCTGTCCCTGTTCCCTGGGAGCACAGCCCGACCCCCCCGGCTGTCCCCTCCTGGCAGGGAATTGTGCAGAGCCACAAGGGCCCCCCTGAGCCTCCTTTGCTCCAGGATGAGCCCCTTCCCAGCTCCCTCAGCCCCTCCTGGAGCTCCATTCCCTTCCCAGCTCCCTCAGCCCTTCCTGGGGCTCCATTCCCTTCCCAGCTCCCTCAGCCCCTCCTGGGGC